>CM021100.1:159419144-159720282 GCA_007115665.2 Sequoiadendron giganteum | reverse complement strand
TTCTATTGACATACCAGGTTTGTCATTTTTTACCTTCTTCTTTGTTTTGTTTTCTTCACCGGAGGGCTTGCTTTTAGTAACCTTTGTTGCCTGGGTGCCCATATGCTTTATTTCTCTCACATCTTCATTAGATTCAATCTCTTCATCTTCTAAGACAGCTTCATAGACTCTTGTGCTCTTATTCTTCTTCCTCTTATTGGATGCCTTAGTTTGAGTTTGCACAAAAATTGGCTTCGTTGTAGGGGTGGATAGGGATGCAGAGCTCCTTGTTGACCTAGTTCGGGTAGAGGATGTTGCCGAACTAGTAGATTTAGTACTTGCTAGCTCTTTTTCTGCTTCAACCTGTTCTCTCCTTTTTCTAGCTTCTCTTATAGCTTCTACGGATATACCCATGCTCTCTGCAAAGGATTCCACTTCTCTTCTTACTCTTCTGACTATCACAGGATTCCTCAACTGCTCATGCACTTGCATATCTTTTTCTGAATAAGTTCCAAACCTCTCTTCTATCGGATCCAGAGGCTTATTCAGTAAATTTTGTGCATACATTTCTAGAATGTGCTCTTCAACTTCATAACTAATGGCATTATCCACACTATTATAGGATCATTAGCTTCCATCAGGCATTGATCAATGTCTACCATAAAACAAATTGTGTCCTTATACTTCTTCATAATAGAAGTAGGAATTCTTTCTCTTGCTTGCATTGAACTCTGAAATTTCTAGAAGTATCCCTAGATTGTAGTTCTTTTGGCTTGACTATTTCCAATTTCATACAACATATCTCTAATTTGATCAGCTACAAGCTGACCACCTTGCCAATGTACTTTCCCAACACCTAAAACTTCATTCATGAAGTAAAAGAACAAACACAGTAGAAAATTTCCATAATTAAAATGAATTTTTCTTGTCTTTCTTGATCTTACCAAGATTCTCCATCATCTGACTCTTGAGTAGCTCACACAAGTCATAATTTGCATTCTCCTTCACCATTTGGTAAGCTACCTAAATAGTTGTACCAGATACTGAATTATCCCGACTTGAGTGATAGATCCTATAACCAATGACCATTGAGGAAAATTTCACATCCACTTCAATGATATCTTTGATTGTCATGGCTCTTTTGTCATATTTTGAACCTATTGCAATAGTAACTGTTTCATTCTTCATGGACTTCAAGATCAGAAAACCAATGAAGGAATTTAAACCTGTAATAGTGCTTATGGCCTCCTTTGTAATCTTAAAGGGCATATTGTAATTTGAGGGATCAGATATCTATTTTTCATAGTTTCAAAGCCCTACAATCAATGAAAATTCTCCACGTCCCATTCTTTTCTTAGCAAGAACAATTGGGTTGCCACATGGTGAATCACTTGGATGAATGTGTCCCTTTTGAATCAACTCTTTAATCTGCCTTTTGATTTCATAATTTTCCATAACTAACTTCCTATATATTGGCTCATGTGGAAGTGGTTTCCTTGGAATTAAATCAATGAAATGATTGACTTGACAGTGTGTTTGGACCCCTATTGGTGAATTAAACACACTTTGATATTCTTTCAAGATGATATCCATTTTATTTTTTTGGTTTATTGTTATGGTCAATTTGGAATGTGTATTTAGGACAACTAATTTTGTTTCCTCAAGGCAAACCATGAGCAATACAAAAACTCTAGTTTGAGCAACCAAACGTTTACATTGTTTAGCGCTAATCAAATAAATGGATTGTTTTGGACATACCTCTAGTATATGATACTTTCTTTCACCAAGCTTGATTGTGACATTGTGGGGTATAGACTCATATACACCATGGCATTGATACATGTATGGATGCCCCAACAAGAAATCACATACATCCAAAGGTGATACATCACATATTACTTCATCTTTAAATAGTTTTATTGAATATGGTAGATGAAACTATTTATTTATTTGAATATCTCACCCCTTGCTTACTCATTCCATGGAGTATGGTTGTGGGTGTTTTGTTGTTTTCAAATTTAGTCTTTTAACTGTCTCCATAGAAATTAAATTATTTTGGCTATCACTATTAACAATAAAATGTAGAGTCTTTACACTAACCCACATTTATGAATGGAAAAATCTCTCTTCATCCTCACAAGGAAATACTTTAGCAGTTGCAACTGTGGCATACGGGTTTGCCTCTATGATCTGTTCACTACCCTTTTGCTCAAAAATGTTTGTTGGTAATGATTCAGGGTCAGCTTCTTCTCCTTATGTTTTTGTCATCAGATTCTTGATGCTTTGACAATCCTTAATGTTACGGAATGGAGTCTTATGTATTTCACACCACATGCATGTATCTAATTATGTCTTCTTAGCAGCCCACGTCTGCTTGGGTGAGTTTCAGGGAGGTTCCTTGACCACCTATTTTCTTGTAAATTGATTGCTACCTTTTCCCTTCAACTTATTATTTGCAAAGTAATCTCTCTTCCCTTTTTTCTTGAATTTCTCTTCAATTTTTGTGGCACATTTGAAAGCAGTTGCCAATGTTTCAATGTTCAAAAAATCCATCTCAATCTAGATATATCTCTAAAGTCCATTGCGATATTTTATAATTTTATGCTTCTCTGAATCTTCAATGCCAAGTTTTTCCAAAAGTGCATAGAAAGTATTGGTGTAATATTACACAGATTGATCCTTCTTCTATCAAAGCAACTGCCACTTGTATATATTTTTGTTCATACGTATCCTCAGGGAAGTATGCTTCTTTTATGTATTCCACAAAGTCTCCCCAGGTAGGTTTATTATCAAATCTTATCTCCAATTCTTTTCCAAAAAGTAATTTTGTATCTCTATCTATCACCTTAATTTCCCCAGGTAGGTTTATTATCAAATCTTATCTCCAATTCTATTCCAACAAGAAATGATTTACAGAGAAGTATCATTCCAGTTTTGATAACCAATCATCAACAGTGTCAACATCAACTTTTCCTTCAAAATTTGGGATATCAAAATTTACCTGTACTTTGAAAGGGGTATGTCCACGAAATGGTGCATCTGCCCCATATGGTTGCTTATTATATAAAAGGCATAATAATTGGCTCATCATCTCTTCGTGTTTCTTATTCAAAGCTTCCTCGACCACTTTCTTAATAGATTTTGATGAATCATCTTTGTCGTCTGCCATCTTTGGTTGTGTGTGTCTCAAAGGAGGGTATTCTAATTTTTTTTGTGTGTTCAATACTAATCTTTGATAGCCTGATCTTGTGTGATCTAGCATTCAGGAGTGTTCCCACTTTGACACCATTGATCTAAAATGGGGTAAGGATTCAATTAACAATATCTAGCATAAAAGAAACCTGCGATATTGGTGCAGGGGCACCATGGGCATGTTAGTTCTAGCGATGCATTTTAGGTGTTTATGTTAGCATGTGTGTGTTTTATCATAAAATCAATGTAATAAGGTCAAAATAAGACCTTTCTTTCATTTTTAGAGCCATATAGGGTCAATTGTAGGCATTGGTGAAAAGTTGGTGAAAGTTGCAAAAGTTGCTTTTGAAACTTGGCAATTTTGCATGTGTGTAGAAGTTGAATGGTCACTTGGGTAATCTTGTTTTGTAACTAATGTTTTGTAGTTGCATGTGTTATGTTTTATCCTCGCAAACTTTGAGACATCAAATTGTAATTTTTTGGTGAAGAAAAAGTGAAGAAGAAGCTTTGTTTTCTGTGTTTTTATCTAATTTTTTGAGTTTGTAAGCTCTGTATTGCCTCGTATAGTATTGTTATGAGCTGAGGAAAATGTGAAAGGTTGCTAGAGAGTGTTAGATTTCTTTTGAACTCTATATGGTGTGAATTCATTAGGAAATAAGCTAGTTTGAAGACTTTTCTTTCAGTCTGCATAAAAACCCTCCATTTCAAGGGTTTGGAAGCTAAAATGTAGATTACAGACCATTCCACTGTTGTAATTTATCCAAACTCGATGGAATGGCAGGTTTAGGAGTAGTTTCAATGTTATCTTTGTTTTCAAAGCAAGGGATGGAGCTTAATGGTGTTTTTGACAAATCCCTAGTCTAACATCCTCATGTGTTAGGCTAGGTTGAGTAGCAAAAGAGTGGGACAACAAATAGGAAGAGTGATTTGTTGCTAGAACCTAGTGTTTGGGACCCTATGTGACTGGTTTATGATGTTGATTATTTTTTTTGGTGTTTGAAATGCGTTCTCTTAGTACTTTGTAAAAATGGCCTAATTGGCCTTATTTCAAGTGTAGCAAACCAGATTTGTGTCATTTGTTCCAAAACAACTTATGTCCTTAGGAAGGTATGTTAGTATTAGGCCTAATGGGTATCTGAAAAGGTTTGGTTTTCTTGATGATATGGCCTTCTCTAAAATATATGCCACAAAACACATTTTAGGAGACCTAATTGGGAAGGAAAGCTTGTTATTGAAAATCGCCATTGTAGGGGTCTTGGGTCTTGAGTAATGTTTGATTTGTGTTGATTTGTGTCTGGTAAAGCTAAATCAACCCCTACTCTACATTAGGTGGTATCAAAGGAAATGTTCTGATTAGAAGTGGGAAGTGAGTGAGAGTGAGTATAGGCAAAATTCCTTCAAAAGGAAATCCAATGGCCAAAGAGGTAAAAAAGTTGAAAGAACAGTTACTTCAGAAGGAAAGGCTCTACAAGGAGTCACAAGAAGCAACCCTTGCAAGGATAGCAGCCCTGGAAAAGAATTAGAGGAGAGGAATGGTCAGTGGTGACCAAAGTGATAAGGAAGAAGAGGGTGAGAGTGAGAACCCTCCAACAGGAGTCCAAGAAGAGGATGAAGAATTAGACCCTCAAGAAAAGAGGATGGTCATGATGCTAAAGGCATTCAAGGGTGACAAGATTCCAAAAGTGAAAGTCGAAGTGCCATTGTATGGTGGAAAATTGGATAGTGAAGAAGTCTTGGCCTGGATTGATGCTTTGGAAAACTTCTTTGAGTTTGAGGAGATAGAAGACAACAAGAAGGTAAAATTTGCAAAGACTAAATTGAAGATCCCTACCCTGACATGGTGGAACTACATTCAAGATGAAAGAGTTAAGAAAGGAAAGTCGAATATAAGCTCATGGGACCGGATGGTAGCCAAAGTGAAGACGCAATTCTTTCTTGTAGATTATGCAATACAAACCTTTAGGAAGCTGCAAAATTTGAAGAAAAAGGAGTTGGATGTAATGGCATATATTGAGGAATTTCATAAACTAAGCATAAGGGAAGAACATACTGAAGATGAGGTAGAGAAAGTGGAAAGGTACTTGAATGGCCTTAGATATAACATACAAGATGAGATTTCTCTCACAACTCCTAGGATAGTTAAGGAGTGTTTCCAATTGGCAACTAAAGCTGAGGAAAGGATTAAAAGGAAGAAAGAGTAGCAAGGAAGAGGAAGAGGGAGAAATTTCAGAGGTAGAGGCAATTTTGGTGCAAGGGGGCAGTCACAAAATCCTCAAGGTGAAACAAGCAGCCAACAAGAACAAAGTGGAGAGACAAATAACAATGGTAATTTTAGAGGAAGAATATTTGGTGGTAGAGGAAGGTTCAATGGACAAGGAAGAGGATCCAACACCTTTTCAGGTAGATTTTAAAGCTGCAACCAATTTGGACACCCAGCTTGGAAATTCCCAAACAAACAAGCCTCTAGTTCTCATGGTGGTGAGAGGAGAACTCAAATAGTGCAAGAGGACGACAATGAAAGTGTTAACTCACCTTCTCTACATGATGCTCCAAAGGTAGGTGAATATTTGATGCTGAGGAGGACACTAATCAAGGTACCAACCACCAAGGAGTCCCCACAAAGAAAATAATTGTTTAGGAAAAATTGCAAGTCACAAGGAAAGGTATGTAAGGTAGTGGTAGATTTTAGCTCAACTGGTAATCTTGTGTATTTGGAGATGATAGAGAAACTAAAAATGAAAAGGAACCCTCATCCAACACTCTACAAAGTTTCATGGCTCAATAAGGGTCAACAAGTTTTAGTAAATGAGTAGGCTTGGGTAGAATTTAACATTGGTCCCTACAAGGACAAGATACTTTGTGACATCATCCCTATGGATGTATACCATGTACTCCTAGGAGGCCATGGAAATTCAATAGGAAGGCCAAACATGATGGGGAGAAGAATAAATATGTGATAGAGAAAGATGGGAAGTCATATACCCTTTCACCCATTCAAAAAGAGGATATAGCAGTTCATGAAGGACCACGTGTGTTAGTGGTTGAGGAAAAAGAGTTTTTGAAGGATCTAGAGGAGGAAAACATTGGTTATGCCATTGTTTGTAAGCCCATATCAAATGTAGCAACAACAAAAAGAAAAGAGGTACCAAAGGAGCTGCAAGTCCTATTGGACAAGTATAAAAATATAGTGGTGAAGGAACTACCAAATTATTTTCCACCCATCAGAGATGTGAGTCATCACATTGACCTTATACTAGGTGCAAGTTTACCAAACAAACCAGCATACAAAATGACACCTTGGAAGAATGAAGAGATAAGAAATCAGGTTCAAGACTTGTTGGACAAAGGGTTAATGAGGGAGAGATTAAGCCCTTGTGTTGTTCCTACTGTTTTGGCACCTAAAAAGGATGGATATTGGAGGCTTTGTACTGACTCAAGGGCAATAAATAATATTACAATCAAATATAGGTTTCCTATAACCCAGATGGAGGATTTGATGAATAGTTTGTCAGGAGAATGTTCTTCTCAAAGATTGACTTTAAAAGTGGATACCATCAGATCAGGGAAGGAGATGAGTGGAAGATCACCTTCAAGACCAATGAGGGTTTATATGAGTGGCTAGTGATTCCATTTGGGTTGTCAAATGCCCCAAGCACATTTATGAGGCTAATGAATGAGGCTCTAAATAAATTTATAGGAAAATTTGTGGTGGTATACTTGGATGACATCCTTGTATATAGTAGAACAAAGGAGGAGCACTTGCAGCACTTGGATATGGTGTTGAGGAAGTTGAATGAAGATAAATTTATGGTCAATCTCAAGAAGTGTGAGTTTATGAAGAAGGAGCTTATTTATCTTGGTTTTGTAATTTTAGAGGGTACATTGAAGATGGATACCATAAATATTGAAGCCATACTCAGTTGGCCAACTCCTAAAGCAGCTGCAGAGGTGAGGAGCTTTCATGGCTTAGCTAGTTTTTATAGGAAGTTCATTAAGAAATTTAGTCACATTTGTTCACCAATCATTGATACCATCAAGGGTGAGAAGAAGAATAAGTTTCAATGGAATAATGAGGCAGATAAAATCTTTGATTAATTGAAGACTAGGGTGGCTCAACAACCTATTCTTACGCTCCCTGACTTTAACAAGTTGTTCACAATTGAATGTGATGCAAGCGGGTATGCCATAGGTGCATTTTTGAGTCAAGAAGGGAGACTGGTGGCATTTTTCAGTGAGAAACTCAATGAGGCTAAGAGGAAGTATTCCTGATATGAACTTGAACTCTATGCAATGGTGTAATCCCTCAAGAAATGGAGGCACTACCTCTTACCAAATGAATTCATAGTCTTTATAGTTAATCATGCTTTAAGCTTTTTGAATAGTCAAGACAATTTGAGTCATAGGCACATGAAGTGGATGGAGTATTTGCAGCCATATACATTCACAATCAAGCATAAGAAAGGACAAGAAAAAAAGTTTGTTGAATCTCTAAGTAGGAGAGCCATGTTGGTTCAAGAGATTCAGCTACAAAGTGTAGGAGTGGATACATTGAGAGGTATGTATCAAGATGATGATGATTTTAAGGATGTTTTTGTTGTTTGCAATCATTCACAAGATGTTTTCCACAGTGAACATTCTGATTTTGTACTACAAAATGGTTTGTTGTTCAAGGGTGCTCAGTTGTGTGTGCCAAAGTTATCTATAAGGGAAAATCTAATATGAGAAAAGCATTGTGGTAGTTTGGGTGGACACTTTCATAATGACAAGACCTTGGAGCAAGTCAAAAGGTTCTATCATTGGCCAAGAATGCATATGGATGTAAAAAGGTTTGTAGAGAGTTGTGTGGTGTGTCAAAGAGATAAAGGATCAAGTTATCATGTAGGCCTTTACCATCCTTTGCCAATTCCTAACCATCCATGGGATTCAATCAACATGGACTTTTTTTTGGGACTACCTAAGACACAAAGAGGGTATGACAGTATTTATGTTGTTTTCGATAGATTTAGTAAGATGGCTCACTTCATTACTTGTAAGAGAAAAAATGATGCATCTCATATAGCTAGTTTGTTCTTCAAAGAGATTGTAAGGATACATGTACTTCCTTTAACCATTGTTTTTGACAGAGATACTAAGTTCATAGGTCACTTTTGGAGGACCCTGTGGAGGAAATTGGGCACAAAATTGACATTCAATTATGCCTATCATCCACAAATGGACGGGAAGATTGAAGTGGTCAATAGGTCACTAGGAAATTTTTTGAGGTGCCTCATCAAAGAGCATAATCAATCATGGGATATCATACTTCCTCAAGCAGAGCATACTTATAATGATTCAATCAACCGTAGCACAGGGAGAAGTCATTTTGAGATTATATATGGTATGAGCCCAAGAGGTGTATGTGAGTTGAGAGATATGAGGGGAATGGAGAAAAGGAGTGCAGAAGGAGAGGATTTTGCTATGGCTATGAAGGACATACATGAGAAAGTCAAGGAGAATCTAAAAAAGAGTGTGGAGACGTACAAGGAAAAGGCATATTTGAAGAAAAAAGATGTTCAATTCAAAGTAGGGGACATGGTGCTTGCACATATGAGGAACGAGAGGTTGTCCAAGGGTAAATACACCAAGCTAATGAAAAATATTGGACCTTGCAGGGTGGTCCATAAGTATGGGAAAAATGCTTATGAGATAGAACTCCCTCCTAGAGTGGCTATCTCACCTATTTTAAATATTTCTGATCTTTATCCTTTTAAGAGTACTATGGCTGCAGGTGAAGAAGCAAATGCTGTAGGATTTGAAGATGATGAGTGGGTTAAAGACCTATCACCCAACCAACCAATGAAGCTTGAAGCCATATCGGATACAAGGGAGGCCAGGAGGACTAGACATAAAGTATCTAATGGATACTTGGTTAAGTGGCATGGACTACCAAATGAGGATGCTCCTTGGATGTTAGAGGAGGATATCAAACAACATGGAGTCTTTGTTTATGAGCTCATTTCATTAGGAGAATGAAATCATTGTCACCCGAGGTGTATGGTGCAGGGGCACCATGGGCATGTTAGTTCTAGTGATGAATTTTAGGTTTTTATGTTAGAATGTGTGTGTTTATCACAAAATCAATGTAATAAGGTCAAAATAAGACCTTTCTTGAATTTTTAGAGTCATTTAGGGTCATTTGTAGGCGTTGGTGAAAGTTGCTTTTACAACTTGGTAATTTTCCATGTGTGTAGAATTTGAACGGTCACTTGGGTAATCTTGTTTTGTAACTAATGTTTTGAAATTGCATGTGTTGTTTTTGAGCCTCACAAACTTTGAGGCATCAAATTGTAATGTTTTGGTGAAGAAAAAGTGAAGAAGAAGCTCTGTTTTTTATGTTTTTATGCAATTTTCTGAGTTTGTAAGCTTTGTATGGCCTCGTATAGTACTGTTATGAGCTAATGCCAATGTGAAAGCTTTCTAGGGAGTGTTAGCTTTATTTTGAACTCTATATGGTGTAAATTCATCAGGAAATAAGCTAGTTTGAAGAATTTTCTTTCAATCCGCATAGAAACCCTCCATTTCAAGGGTTTGGAAGCTAAAATGTAGATTGCAGACCATTCCATCGTTGTAATTTAGCCAAACTCGATGGAATGGTAGTTTTAGGAGTAGTTTCAATGTTTCTTTGTTTTTAGAGCAGGGAATGGAGCTTAATGGTTTTTTTGACAAATCCCTAGCCTAACATCCTCATGTGTTAGGCTAGGCTGAGTAGAAAAAGAGTGGGATAACAAATAGGAAGAGTGATTTGTTTCTAGAACCTAGTGTTTCGGACCCTATGTGATTGGTTTATGATGTTGATGAACTATTTTGGAGCTTGAAATGTGTTCTCTTAGTACTTACTTTATAGAAGTGGCCTAATTGGCCTTGTTTCAAGCGTAGCAGACTAGATTTGTGTCATTTGTTCCAAAACAACTTATGTCCTTAGGAAGGTACATTATTATTAGGCCTAATGGGTATCTAAAAAGGTCTGGTTTTCCTAATGAGATGGCCTTCTCTAAAAGATATTCCACAAAACACCTTTTAGGAGACCTAATTGGAAAGGTAAGCTTGTTATTGAAAATCACCATTGTAGAGGTCTTGATTCTTGATTAACATTTTATTTGTGTCTAGAAAAGCTAAATCCACCCTTGCTCTGCATCATATATTATGTTCAATTTGGATAAAATTGCAAACTCGTATAGAGAGCTATATGCATTCCAAATCAATATTTTTATTCAAAATACTTGGAGTATATACAAAGTGGAGAATGCCAAAAGTCACCATAGCCCCAAGAATTTGAATTGAATAGCTGGCTATGAAAAAATACAAACAAAATTGCAAAATATTCAAAAAAACTAGGTGCTCAAAATTCAAAACCTCAAACCGATGATCATTGACATTGTATCTGCGGGGTAGTAGTCAACCCGTAACACTGCAAATGGTTCATTCCTTGACCATGGGGTAGAGGTATCCCCGCACTACCACAATCGGTGACATAGACTGTCATGGGGTAGTGGTGACCCCACACTACTGCAACTCTTGAGAAAGCTCATCATAGGGTAGCAGTTTCTCACGCTACCACAACCATGCATTCCAACTCGCGCAGGGTAGCGATGTCCCTGCATAACCACAACTGCTCTTGATCACAATCCCATGAAGCTTGAAACTTTTGGAACATTCTTTGGTACTAGCCATTCAAGTACTACTTTAATTTTTGTTGGATCAACTACAATCCCAATAGTTGAAATCACATGACCCAAATACTACACCTTTTTTTGAAATAAAGTACATTTCAAAAGTTTCCAATAAAGATTATGCTCTGTTAGACATTGGAGAAAAATCCCTAGATGTTGGTGTGTGCAAGTGATTTTTCCTATTCTAAGATGCAAGATAAAATGAAATGCAAAAAGGAAAACACTAATAAACACTCAATATTGGCCTAAGATGAATCCAAACAAAACACCAAGAAAATGAAACCCTTTACCTTGCTTGAATTGATGAGTTTGGTTGGCCCTTTTTGATGCTTGATTGTGTGCTCCTTCAATGAAAAATGACCTAAAAAATGAATGCAAAATAGAGTAGAGGTGATGAGGAATGCAATGGTGAAAGTGGGTATTTGGATGGGTGTTGTATGTGGATGTAATGAAAGTTTCAAAGCTGTAACAATGGAGGATGAAAGTGCTTGAGAGTGCTAAGAATGCTAAGTTTAATTTATTGAATGTGTTGAATCATCAAGTGTTGTCAAAATGAGACAAAATCTTCCATTTTAAGAGAAGAGTCTCTAGAGAATTCAATGACTAGGATTTAGCCAACATGGGCAAGATGGGGGGCTGTGGTGAGTTGAGGGCTCACAAGCCCTCACATGTTTCCATGTGGAAGATGAGGTGTCAAAAGGACAAGTGATGTGTAAAGAGGACATGTGAGGTGGAGAGAGGAAATGTGAGGTGGAGGTACTTGCAAGTACCTTGGGATTAGGAAAATATTTCCTCAAAAAGGAAGTTTTTATCCCCATATGATGATGATGGTGACAAGTGAAGAATTTTAGAAATTCCTCTCTTATCACCATGGGGATGAGAGAAGTTGTTGGGGGAATAAATGTGAATTTTAAATTCACATGATTGGGGAGTACCTTGGGGATAAGACAAGGTCCTCATAAAGGAGGTCCTTGTCCCATGTGGCTTATGAAGGGATTTAGAATTTCCCAACAACCTTCATAGGGAAGAGAAATGCATTGAATGAATAAATATGAATTTTAAATTCACATGGGGAAGAGGACATGGGGCATTTAAGGTTGTTGGGAGAATAAAATGGAATTAAAAATTCCATTGGGATGTGGGAAGAGTTGACTAAAGGATTGATTAGACTAGTTAATGAAGGATTATAAGAGAGTTAGGTGGCTAATGATGATTAGGTGCCAACTTGCAAATGTTGGAGGATGTGACACATCCTAATCATGGATTAGGGATGTGTCACATCCCTAATGATGGGATTAGAAGATGAATTATGATTAAGTGTGGATGGGACATAAAGGGAATTAAATAAGTGGGTTATTAATTTAATTCTTTGAAAGAAAGGGATAAAGGGGTAAGGCATTTAATTATTTAACTAAATACCTTAGGGATTTAGAAGACTTTAGGGGTATTAATTAAATAGTAGTAACATTATTTAGCTAGTGTGGATACAAGGATATTTAGACGAAAAGGGTAAATTTTGCCAAATATAAGTGGTCAAATTTAGATGTCTACATTTTGCCTCTCTTTGAGATGGTGTTACGAAGTAGCATCATTTCAAAGAAAATTAAAACATAGCACCTAGAAGAAGATGCCCTAGTCATTCAAGGAGTGACTAGGAGGAAAGATGATGGGAGTGAAGATGAAGATTAGGGATTAGGATGCCCCCTCAAGAGGACATGCGGGTTCAAGAGAACACATGTGTGCTCTTGAAATGGATGAGATGAGGAAAGAGGAGATGGGGAAGATGATATGGAATAGAGGATGATAATATGAAGAGATAAAGGCAAGCATAAATGGATTTAAGGACAAGTCAAGATACAAGCGAGGATAGACTGATGGTGGATGGAGTGTTGTTGATGAGGGAACGAGATATCCCGAAACAACACAAGGATAAGGGAAGGATACATCCTGATGATGACAATGATGAGAGTGTTGTTGATGAGGGAAGGATACATCCCAAACAACACAAAAGATAGGGAAGGATACACCTCGAGGATGATGATGATGATTGGGTCAAGGCTTGTAGTAAGGCTAGGAAATAGACCAAAGATGCGATTAGGTGATTTGTGCTAGATTGAAGGGATTAGGATTGGATGGAGAGGTGAGATGGTTAAAATGAATGAAGATGATGGAGGTAAAGATGCTTAGAATAACAAATTGCTAGTATCCTAAGCAGATTAAAAATATGATGAAATGATCAGGAAGGAGAGGAGGGATGAGAGGATACATGCAATGCAATGGAAGAGAAAATGAAATGTAATCCTAATGCAATTTGTCATTTTTGGAGCACTAATTTTTGCTATAGAATAAGACACCAGGTACCATGGTATGTGAAACCAAGGCAGATTAGTGTCTAATGCATACACAAACACAACAAACAAGGAGGCTATCCCAACACCCCAAAGTCGTGATGACTTTGGTCAAGCCAAGTATTGGGATAACCCAAGCAAAAGGATGCCCCAACATAATACAAGACCTCAGGGTCTTAGTGGATACGACGCGGGACAACCAAGAAGACAGAAGTAGACAAAAAGATCAAGATACACCCCTATGTTCACCAGCCAAATCCCACCATGATATGATGGATCGTGGTGACCCTAACGAGGTATAATAGGAAGCTCAAATGATAAACAAAAGGTCAAAAGCATCAAAAGATCACAATAAAATTTCAAACATCCTTTGCCACAGGATCAAAAGGGTGGATGTGATTGATGCAGTTTGTTAGGAAAGATGCATCCTATTGAGACCAAAGATGGATACTAAACTAAAATATCGACATGACGCAAGATATTTGAAACCAGTTGAACCTCATGATACAAGTGACCTTTTTTTGTGAATACCAGCTAGGATAAGTACGTACTTGACAACACGACAAGATGAAAAATTGACCAGATGACAAAACAATAATGTGATGACACAAGACCCTAAAGACCTAGGGGCTTGGGCGTTGATCAAAGATCAACCCTGCCTACGTGAAAGCGTAGAGCCCTCGCAATTCGACAAAAGACTGAAAACTGACTATGGATAAAAGTAGAAAGAGGACAATGTAGACCATGATGGATGACAAAGAGAAGATGGACAAATTCCCTAGGTGTGGATCAAAGGATCGACCTTTCCTATGTAGTTCAACACAAGGCCAAAGACAGATGATGGACAAGGGAGGATGAGATGACCATGATAAGAAGATACAATTATGGAGTTGAGATGATGAATCAAGATAGACCTGGTGGATAGGATGATGGAGATGTAGAATATGTGGATTAATGTGAAGCTCAGGGATGGGATAGTTATCCAAAGCATCAAAATATGAATGGGGAGAATGACATGATGGATAGGTGAATGATGAAGAGTTATAGGAGGTGAGAAAAATGTGGGAAATAGGTAGGAGTGATTATAGTGAGATGAATGGCATTGGATTGCATGGGAGTAGCCTATAGCTAGATACCAATGACAAAGGATTATGAGATGGAAAGAAAATAGAAATAAATTGATGGTCTAATAAAGATGGAGAGATGGAGAGATGCTAGGATAGATGGATAGAGGGATAAGGATTTGGAAAGATGGGGGATAAATGGATGGGGAGATAAGGATGATAATATGGAAAATGACTAGTGGATGGGTGGATAGGGAGATAAGGATGAAAATATGGAAAATGACTACTTGGATGGGAGGGGGTAGGGGGATAAGGATTTGGAAGATGAAAGGGATTACTTGGAGGGATGGATGGATGATGTCTCCAAGGACTCTGTCACAAAGAAGGAGATGTCTCATTCTAAATATATTATGTGTGATGAGGCAAGAGGGATGGAAAATAGCAAGATGGATAGATAAGGTAGTGAGATGGACATGGATAGGATATATAGATAAGGAAGGGAGATTGACACATGGATAAGGAAGGAAGATGAGAGAGGATAAGGGATACGACGACATATGGATGAGGTGAATTTATGCCAAGAGATGTCCAAAGCATATATATGTGCCCCTGTCTTGATCAAGATCACAAGGAAGATGGAGGGACTAGATACAAATGGGTTATGATGGATGGGATGTGGACGATAGGAAGATGTAGGGGACGAAGGAAGGGGATGCATAGATGGAAGTTGCCCCCAATTATGGAAGTAAATTGGATGGGGGATTTACGCATGATGATTTTTTTCCAAGTTTTCATCATGGTACATATCCAAGGTGCTTATTTACCAAGTTTTCACCATTGGACGGATGATTTCTTTTTACTATTTTTTGGATTTTTTGATTTTCTGACTTTTTGGACTAGGATGTGGATGAAGATGGATAAAGATAGGGATATGGATATGTGGATTTGGAAGATATGTGATAAATGGTATGTATGTGTAGACATCTAAATTTGACCACTTCCACATGGTCAAAATTGTCTACTCTATTAGTCTATTTTGTTAATAATGATTAAATAATTTATTTAATCATTATTTCATTTTCTGCCTAAGGTTCCTAAAGTATGTAATTAAATAATTAAATACTTTACCTTACACCTTTTCTTCTCTAAATTAAATAAAGGGGCATCATTTTTTTAATCATTATTTCATTTTTTGCCTAAGGTTCCTAAAGTATGTAATTAAATAATTAAATACTTTACCTTACACCTTTTCTTCTCTAAATTAAATAAAGGGGCATCATTTTTTTAATCATTATTTCATTTTCTGCCTAAGGTTCCTAAAGTATGTAATTTAATAATTAAATACTTTACCTTACACCTTTTCTTCTCTAAATTAAATAAAGGGGCATCATCCATTCCCTACTGTTTGGGGCAGCTCAGGTCTCTCTCCCCATGTTGGGGCATCATTTTCTGGTTACTTCCTCTATAGAGTCACCTGCATTTTCTTTTCTTTAAAACACTGTTATTCTAACAGTACTTCAAAGAGGGGAAAAATTTAGACATCTAAATTTGACCACTTCCACATGGTCAAAATTGTCTACTCTATTAGTCTATTTCGTTAATAATGATTAAATAATTTATTTAATCATTATTTCTTTGCTTGCCTAAGGTTCCTAAATTGTGTAATTGAATAATTAAATACCTTACCTTACACCTTTTCTTCTATAAATTAAATAAATAAGACAATTTATTTAATTTAGTCACTTGACCTTTTGATTAAAAATCAATTTTTAATTCCTCCTTTTCTCTCTTCTTGTCACATTCTCCATAATCCTCATCTAATCTAGATTAAATAAATTAATCTATGATTAATATGTGCACCACTTAATCAATATTAGTGTCACACCCTCCATAATCTCCCACTTTCTTCTAATCTCTCATTAATTATCCTAATCTTGTGTTTGCACAACCTTAATCAAGGTCATTAGCCACATTTAGCATACCTTTTTTTGTCAACCTTTCCACTTTCCTTTCTTGGCCTTGACTCCCTTTCCAATGTGAATTTTTAATTCACATTTATTCACCCAAGGCTTCTCTCTTCCCTATGTAAATTTTTAATTCACTTTTATTCACCCAAGGCTCCTCTCTTCTCCATGTGAATTTTTAATTCACTTTTATTCCTCCAAGGAATCTTCTCTTCCCCATGCAAGTTCTAGAACCTTTGACTTGTCAGATCAAGTCACATGTGGGTTAATCCTACCTTTTTAAGGACCTTGGTTTATCCAAAGTACTTTCCACCTTTCCTTTTGGAACCTTGTCTTATCCACAAGATTCCCCAATCATGTGAATTTTTAATTCACTTTTATTCACCCAAGATTCTCCTCTTCCCCATGTGATCATTGAGAGGTCACATCATTCCTTTTCCAAGCTACTTGTCCTTCCTCCACATCATGTACCTTTCTTCCACCTCACTTCCACATCATCTTATCCTAAGCCATCTCGCATTCCACATGTCAAGATGTGAGGGCTTGTGAGTCCTCAACTCACCATAGCCCTCCATCTTGACCTTCTTGGTTTAATCTCAACCATTGAATTCTCTAGAGAATTCAAATCCCTCTATAAATACCCCCTCCTTCCTCTCATTTAAAAAAAAAAAGAGATTTTTTCTACCAAACTCTTGCCAATTTTCATTTGCAAGCATTTTTCATCAATCCACCAAATCCTTTAGCCACTAGCATCTTATTACATTTTTCATCTTGCATCCATTCATCTTCATAGCCATCCAAGGAGCACACAAACTCTCAAAAATCAAGGGCCAACCAAGGAAATCAATAGCATAAAAGGTATAACAATTCATCTTCTTGTTTGTTTATCTTTCTTGCATAGATATTCCTTAGGCTAATCTTGAATAGTATTTCTTGTGTTTTTCCTTTTTAGTGCATCATTGGTTAGTTTTGCATCTTAGAATAGGGTAGAACATTTTAGGGATCACGGGATGAAAGACTCAAGCATCAAGTTTTATATGAGATAATAAGAGCCCATGTGTAAAATGACCATTGGATGTTGGTACAACCTTATTAGAATGGATGGATTATGCAAGAGGATGTATTAAAGGGATTTCATGGGGGTGATATGGGGGATAGTGGATGGGGTGTTGGAAAGTGTATGGATGGAATGATGGAGGGGATGTTTGATGGGGGAAGGTGTTCAGGACCAACATTGGCACATGTGGTGGATGTGAAATGATAGGAGGGTTGATGGATGGAGAATGTGGTGATAATAGAAGAGTTGGGATAGTGAATTTTGGGACATAAAGACCCAAAACAGATTTAGGAGATGGAGGATGTGAATGATTTTTTGTTGGATTAGCAAATTTGGATGTTGTTATGGATTTTTCATTTGAAGGAATTGCATCTTTTTTCTTTGGGATCCACATGGTTTTGATTTTAGATTTAGTGGGCCTTGATGGCCTTCCAGATGGATTTGGATTTTGGATTTGATATTTATTTTCGTCAACATGTCTTTTTAAGGGGAAATGAGGAGCTTTAGATTCATGTGGACATTTAGATTTATGCATTTTTTCTTTGGCATCCAAAGTGCTTTTAATAGAAATGGGATGGGTATGAGGCAATGGATGATGTGGAGAAGACATGGATGGAGTGATAGAGGTAGGATTTTTATGATGATGTGTGGATGGAGGATGTGAGATATCATGCATAGAGGGGTGCCTTTGTTGATCTTGATTAGGAGTTATGTATTTAGGATTATCATGATACATGCTAGGGACAACTGATGGATGGATGAAAGGATGAATAGGATGAGATGGAGGAGGTGAATTTGGGACATAAGGACCCAAAATAGACTGTGTATATGGAGGATGTGTGAAGTTTGATGGAGGGACATAATGACCCAAAATAGATGTAGTAGATGGAGGATAAGAAATGGAGGATGAAGGGACATAAGGACCCAAAATAGATGCAGTAGATGGAGGATAAGCAATGGAGGATTAAGGGACATAAGGATCCAAAATGGATTTAAAAGATGAAGGAGGAAGATGGATGGTTTTTTTGAGGTAATATGATGGAGGAGGGGGGATGGCGACAAATGATTTGGTGGAACAGTGGGAAGTGCCTCTCATTCCTTTAGAAGAGGATCGTTTAGGACGTATGGAGGTTGTACCAACATTTTTGGATTGTGATCCTTGGGAGATATATCCAAGACCTTGTGCACTTGGATGTTCTTTGACCTTGATGGGCTCTAAAGTACCTTGCTCATGAAGGCCTAAACCTTTTCTTTGATAGTTCATTTTCTCAAGCATGTGATCTATGTTAGGATACTTATTCTTTTGGAAGCATGATGTGAGTCCATTAGCAGGTGGAGGATGAAGGGTGGTGCATATATATATTTTTTCTTCTATAAGAAGACCACCATGGATGAGTGTAATGTTATCAAGGTGATATAAAAGTGGTGTTGGGGTGATAGGGCTAGGCAACGATGGAGGATTCTGCAATGGAGATGAGGGGATAGAGGCATCCTAATTTGGAGGAGGAGGTGATAAGGGATTAGGAGAGGAATTAGGGGGTATGATAGGATCTAGATTTTTGAGAGCGGGTGATAAAGGCTCATGAGATGGGGTGATTGGATCTTGAGTGCAAAGTGGATCATGGGATGGATTAGATGAGCTAGTTTGATCTTGAGATGGAGTAGATAGGATGGTAGGATCAGGATTCGGTTGAGGAAAGGAATCATGAGATGGGATGGATGGGGGACTATGATCTTGGGATGGATTGGATGGGATGGTAGGATCTAGATTTGGAGGAAGGGATATTCTTGTATGCTTTGGATCAAGCCCTTGGCATGGCTCATCGTCTGTGGGAGGCACAATGACAAAGGAGTGTTGGAGGGACTCCTTAGGTGGGGGAGATAGGAGGATGGAGGATTCATGAAGGTCATGGGATTGAATTCTAGTAATATTAGGACTAGGAAGAGTGGATTGGATGTCTCCAATGGATTGGGTGGATCTAGCAGTAGAAGATGGGGATTCAATGGGTTTGACGAGATCAACCATTTGGACGATGTTAGGAATGGTAATGGGATTGATAGGTGTAGGATGGAGGAGGGCCTCATTACTAGTGACTGTACATGGTAGAGTGGGAGGGAATAATTCCACAACATCAAGATGTGGATTTGGGGATGTCTCTTCTGTCATGAGTCCTTGGACGACATTTGGAAGGGATGTAGGATGAGGTGGGGTGATGGGAGGGTTAGGGATGGTTGGAGGACTAGGATTAGGGATTGGTGGATTAGGATTAGATATTGGTGGGTTAGGATTGGATGGAGGATTAAGGTATGATGGAGAATTAGGATTAGAGGCTGGTGGGTTAGGATTGGATGGAGGATTAAGGTATGATGGAGGATTAGGATTAGAGACTGGCGGGTTAGGATTGGATGGAGGATTATGATATGATGGAGGATTAGGATTAGAGACTGGTGGGTTTGGATGGGATGGAGGATTATGATATAATGTAATGAAGGGGGGAGTCGCATGGGAGGATGTGGATAATGAACTAAGATAGGAGGATGTCGATGCTAAATTAGGTTGGGAAGCTTGGGACAGTGGATTATAGTAGGAGTATTGGGATGGTGGATTAAGATAGGAGGGTGTGGAGATTGAATTAGGATAGGAAGATTGAGATGATAGATTAGGATAAGACGACGTGGGTGGTGGATTTGTGTAGGAGGGTGTGGATGTTGGATTAGGATGGGAAGATGTGAATGGTGGATTAGGATAAGAGAACATGGGTGATTTATTTGTGTAGGAGGATATGGGTGGAGGATTAGGATAAGAAGGTTGAGATGGTGGATTAGGATAAGAGGAATATTGGGATGGTAGATTATGATAGGGAGGCATGGGTGTTGGATTAGGATGGGAAGATTGGGATGTGGGATTAAGGTAGAGATATTGTGATGGTTGATGATGATAAGGATAGGAATATGGGGATGGTGGATTACTATAGGAGGATGTGGATGTTGGATAAGAGAGAGATGTAGAGGGAGGAAATGATGGATATGTGGATGGTGAAGGTGTTGGATATCCCTTGTCAAGGGTAGCATAAGGACTATTATTAGATGTAGATGAAGGTATGGGGGGATAGTTTGGAGGAGTGGTTGGATTTTGGGAGGTGATTGGAAAAATCTTGCTAGCAACGATAGTATCAAGGGGATATACATCATACTCATCTTGATCAACAAGATTTTCGTTATCATCATCAATGTAGTTGGGATTCCCCTTGACTACTATTATTGGTTGTGCGGGAGGAGGAGGATAAGGATTCATAATATTAAATGGAATGAATACAGATGGGAAAGATGGGAATAGATGATTAGAAGGAAAGAATAGATGATGAAAAGATAAATAGGATGGATTGGAAGAATATATAGGTGGACTAAAGCTCCAGTTGGGATTCAGTTTAAGCTCAGATTCATATTAGATAAAAGCTCATATTACGATGACTAGAGGATGTGATGTGATAGGATTGATGAGACAAGATCATATGATTGATCAAATAAGAAGATGAAATGGATTCTAAACCCAGTTCAGAGATTTGACTTAGAATGCGCAAGGTGTTAACGATCGGATTGGATTGCGAAAAGATATTACAAGACCCAATCCACCTCAGGATAGAATTAGATTTACTGGGTCATAATTATGATTAACTTACTTGATATGGATGGCAATCTTGAGTAGGTGCAAACGATGATAATCGGGATCAAACACCTAAGCCAACTTGGATAAAAAAACCTCATAAACGAAGTCTAGAATATTTAGAAACGATGATGGATATGTGATCAAAGGATACCCTAAGACACTCCTAGATGATTTGATGAAATGATGAACTTTAGAGGATGCAGATGAAGGGAAATGATGATTACGATGAGAAATATAACCTTTCCTATTCTATTTGGCAAATTCACCCAAAGGTTGTCTGGCAGGGAAAACAGGAGAATCTGTTTGGAAAATTCGCCTATTTGAAGATATAGGATTTCCTATTTGAGAATATTAGCCCAAATAGTAGAGCAATATTTCCCCTAAGAGTAGACTCATCCAGAACAACTGGCAGAATCGCCCAAACAGCTCCAAACACTGAAGAACGGGTAGAGCTGACGGAAGAATGGGAAGGGGTGACTGAAGAACCGACAGGGGGGACTTTTAGGACTGCCTAATGGGATGAAAAATTCCCCTATAAGGATTCATAGAGGGGATTAGATGAAGAATGGGATGAGAACGGAGAAAACATACACCAAAACGAGTCTAAACGGGGTCTCAAACAAAGAATGGGATAGCCAACGGAAAGAACAGATTCAACTAAACAGACCTAGATGGAGACTTAGAGGGAGGTTAGGACCACAAATGTACAAATGGATATGCCTAAATTGATCAAAACAAGGACTCAGATGAAGAATGGGTCCAAAAATGGTCGAACAAACACCAAAAGAGACCCAATGGGGCCCTAGATGAAGAAGAAAAGGAAAATTGACCCCTCTTTGGGGAAAGGTAACCCAACTTAAGGGAAAGGTTTCCCAATTCAATGGAAATGTTTTCCAAGTCAAGGGAAAGGTCGCCCAAGAAAAGGGGATGAATAACGGGCATCGAAACAGACTCGAACGAGGACCTAAACGGGGAACAGGATGACAAAATAGATGAAGGGAGTTGACTAAATAGATTTGTATGGAGACTTGAAGGGAGGATAGGACCACCAATGGACAAATTGATATGCCTAAAGTGATCGAAAAGAGGGTTGAGACGTAAAACGGGTCTAAAAACAGTCGAATGGACACCAAAATAGACCCGAGTGGGGCTCCAAATGAAGAAGAAAGGGAAGATTCACCCCTATTTAGGGAAAGGTCACCAAAATTAAGGTAAAGGTCACCCAATTCAAGGGAAAGGTCACCCAAGCAAAGGGGATGAAGAACGGGCGTCAGGATAAACCCAAACAAGGTTCAAACGGAGAATGGGATGACAAAACGGATGAAGGGATTTAACTAAACGGATCTATATGGAGACTTGAAGGGAGGATAGGACCACCAATAAACAAATGGATATGCCTAAAGTGATTAGAATGAGGACTCGGATGTAGAACGGGTCCGAAAATGTTCGAACGGACACCAAAACTGTCCCAAATGGGGCCCCAGGTGAAGAAGAAAAGGCTGATTCGCCCCTCTTTGGGGAAAGGTCACCCAACTTAAGGGAATGGTCAAGAAATTCAAGGTCAAGGTCGCCCAAGTTAAGGGAATTTTTTCTCAAGCAAAGGGGATGAAAAACGGGTCTGAAAACAGTCGAATAGACACCAACACGAACCCAAACGGGGCCCTAGATGAAAAAGAAAAGGAATATTTTCCCATCTTTGGGTCAAGGTCACCCAAGTTAATTTAAAGGTCACCCAAGTCAATGGAAAGGTCACCCAAGTCAAGGGGGGTGAAGAACAGGTCCGAAAACGGTTGAACGAACACCAAAACAGACCCGAACGGGGTTCTGAATGAAGAAGAAAAAGGAAGATTTTCCCCTCTTTGGGGAAATGTCACCAAATTTAAGGGAAAGGTTGCACAAGTCAAGGTCAAGGTCACCCAAGTCAAGGAGGATGAAGAACGGGTTCGAAAATAGCCAAATAGACACCAAAACGAACCCGAACGGGGCCCCAGATGAAGAAGAAAAAGGTAGATTCACCCCTCTTTGGGGAAAGGTCACCAAGTTAAGGGAAAGGTCTCCAAAAGCAAGGGAAAGGTTTCCAAAGTTAAGGGAGATGAAGAACGGGTCCGAAAACAGCCAAATGGACACCAAAACGGACCCAAACGGGGCCCCAAATGAAGAAGAAAAAGGCAGATTCACCCCTCTTTGGGGCAAGATCACCCAAGTTAGGGAAAGTTCACCCAACTTAGGGTAAGTTCGCCCAACTTAGGGAAAGGTTTCCCAAGTCAAGGGCAAGGTCACCCCTATCAATTGACCTAGACTTAACTCAGGTAAAAATGACTATGGCAAAGGACAAAAAACACAACAAACAACAAGCAAAAGGCAAAGGCTGACTTGACTAAACAAACATGCACTGGTTTCACACAAAAGTTACAATTCAAACAACACAATCTTAAGATTAGTATGAAGGGTATGGCCAACACAGTCCTCTAACTAGGCTAAACAAGGCAAACTATAGAGTCCCTGATATACGCACGGTACGTGGGGCACAACCGTGAACACCAGCCTGTCACAAAGTGAGTCGAGAGCTCCCAACGAGGTACTGGAAGCTCAGACCAACTCTTCACATCTTATCTATGTATCACCTTAGCTTCGACGCTCTACCAGACACGACATGACTGGATTGAGGTACAACTTTTTCTCTCCACCCTTTATATACCCCACTGATAACACGTGTTTGAGATCGTCCCTTGGGGTGATGAAATCCCCAAGAAGGTCCGGCTAAAAATGTGTGAACACAAAGGACTAAGTGGACTATGATTTCTCTTCACCCAGGATCGCCAAATGGTGCAAGGGGATTGGATACGTCAATACTCCACTTTACAAGCATGACAAATAAGTACTTTGACTCCTCCTAATTAGATCTATGTGCCTAACTAATACGAAAGCGGTAAACAAACAATCTAACTAATGTAATTGGCCCACTCCTCCTATAGTAAACATGTTAGAAGTTTTAGCCTTTGGTCTTCAACAAGCCTGAAACAACTGCACAAACGTTAGTGAAAACAAGCACATTCACCAACAAAATAGGTTAGAGGGTCAGTACTAAGAAAAACAACAAGAAACGAACCTTGGAAATGAGCTTCAAATATTTGTTTTTACTTCATTTGCCTCTATATGGGGCAGAATCACCTTTGTTCAGGGCCAAGTCATCTGTCTTAGGGCCAGGTCACCTGTCTTAGGGCCAAGTCACCCCTGTTCAGGGCCAGGTCATCTGTCTTAGGGCCAGGTCACCCATGTTCAGGGCCAAGTCACCTATCTTAGGGCCAAGTCACCCCTGTTCAAGGCAAGGTTGCCTTTGTGTAACCTGAACCTACAAAATGTCAAACAACAACGAATGTGAAAGAAACAGACCCGTTTGTGGTTCCCATCAAGCGTGCCATAAATGTGTGCAAGTGATTTTTCTTATTCTAAGATGCAAGACAAAATGAAATGCAAAATGGAAAACACTAATAAACACTCAATATTGGCCTAAGATGAATCCAAATAAAACACCAAGATAATGAAACCCTTTACCTTGCTTGAATTGATGATTTTGGTTGGCCCTTTTTGATGCTTGATTGTGTGCTCTTTCAATGGAAAATGACCTAAAAATGGATGCAAAATGGAGTAGAGGTGATGAGGAATGCAATGGTGCAAGTGGGTATTTGGATGGGTGTTGTATGTGGATGCAATGAAAGCTTCAAAGCTACAACAATGGAGGATGCAAGTGCTTGAGAGTGTTAAGAGTGCTAAGTTGAATTGCTTGAATGTGTTGAATCATCAAGTGTTGTCAAAATGAGACAAAATCTTCCATTTTAAGGGAAGAGTCTCTAGAGAATTCAATGACTAGGATTTAGCCAACATGGGCAAGATGGAGGGTTGTGGTGAGTTTAGGACTCACAAGCCCTCACATCTTGTCATGTGGAAGATGAGGTGTCAAAAGGATAGTTAATGTGGAAAGAGGACATGCGAGGTGGAGAGAGGAAATGTGAGGTGGAGGTACTTGCAAGTACCTTGAAATTAGGGAAAATTTCCTCAAAAAGGAAGTATTTGTCCCCATATGAAGATGATGGTGACAAATGAAGAATTTTAGAAAGTCCTCTCTTATCATCATGGGGATGAGAGAAGTTGTTGGGGGAATAAATGTGAATTTTAAATTCACATGATTGGGGAGTACCTTTGGGATAAGACAAGGTCCTCATAAAGGAGGTCCTTGTCCAATGTGACTGATGTGACTTATGAAAGGATTTAGAATTTCCCAACAACCTTCATGGGGAAGAGAAATCCATTGAATGAATAAATGTAAATTTTAAATTCACATGGGAAAGAGGACATGGGGATTGTAAATGGAATTAAAAATTCCATTTAAGGTTGTTGGGAGAATAAAATGGAATTAAAAATTCCATTGGGATGTGGGAAGAATTGACTAAAAGACTGATTAGACTAGTTAATGAAGGATTAGAAGAGACTTAGGTGGCTAATGATGATTAGGATCCAACTTGCAAAATTTGGAGGATGTGACACATCCTAACCATGGATTAGGGATATGTCACGTCCCTAATGATGGGATTAGAAGATGAATTAGGATTAAGTGTGGATGGGACATAATGGGAATTAAATAAATGGGTTATTTATTTAATTCTTTGGAAGAAAGAGGTAAAGGGGTAAGGTATTTAATTATTTAACTAAATACCCTAGGGATTTAGAATACTTTAGAGGTATTAATTAAATAATAGTAATATTATTTAACTAATGTGGATACAAGATTATTTAGACGAAAAGGATAAATTTGGCAAATATAAGTGGTCAAATTTAGATGTCTACAGTTGGAGATACTCTTCTTCATTCTTGGAGTAGATAATAATATCATCCAAGAAGACCAACACAAACTTGTCTAGGAAATCCCTAAATACATTATTCATCAAGTTCATGAATGTTGCAGGTGAATTCGTTAGTCCAAAAGGTAGGATTGTGAACTCATAATGACCATACCTATTTTTGAAGGTTGTTTTAAATATTTCTCGATCCTTGATCCTTAGTTGATGATATCTTGATCATAGATAAATTTTTGAAAACACTGCTTCTCCCCGCATTTGATCAAAAAGATCATCAATATGCGATAGTGGGTACTTGTTCTTTATTGGTGCCTTATTTAGAAAACAATAATCTATGCACAAGTGCAATGTACCATCCTTCTTCATGAAGATCACTGACACTCCCCAGGGTGAAACACTGGATTTGATCAATCCTTTGGACAACAACTCCTCCAATTGACCTTTTAGCTCCATTAACTCCAACGTGGTCATCCTATATGAAAATTTTGATATAGGCTCTGACCCTAGAACTATATCGATGGAGAAATCAAATACTCTTTTGGGAGGTAACCCAAGTAGTCCATCTAGGAATACATCCACAAAGACCCTTAAGATAGTATGTTCTCCATATTTGATTTTCCTAATTCCACCATCTTGCCTTCCTCAGCTTCCTAGAGATCCTAGGTCCGTAGTACACTACGTCATCCTGAGAGATGAACTCCTTTTCTAGTTTTTCCATTTCCACGAAAAAATTTGAAACCCCTTCTTCTTATCCCTATGCATTTGTACGATGGAGATTTTTCGCAACTTTATTTCCCTAGGTGTTCCTTGTATTAATACCCAATTCCCAAGGTCAATTAAACATTCTACAGTCTTAGCATGGCAATCTACCTTGGGTCTATACTTCCACAACCAATTCATTCATAAAATGACATTGTATGAACCTAGGGGGCTACATACAAATTTCTTTCGTGAAGAAACTCGGAATTCCAACTCTTGCTTCAAATAAGCATTTCTCTACCTTACCTCCTGTCTAGTTTGCATACTCAACAATCCAAGATTTCCATATAGCCAAATTTTCTAGAAATCTTACTAGCTATACTAGGAGAAACACAAATTTTTATAGCACCGGTATCAATTAGAATTGAAATAGGTGTACCAAATGAAGTACTCAAGATTTCTACAGGAGTAATTTGATACTTTACCTGTCGATTTTCTAGCACCACATGAATTTTCTACTAGAACATTGCTTGTTGAGGAGGTAGAGGATTTCCATGAGGTTGTGTCCCTAGTGGCTTTTTGGGACACTAACTAGTGTAGTGGTCCCCACCACACAAGAAAAATCCTCTTATCGGCCCCTACCTTGATGTCAGCATCCCAAAATTGCCTTCATTCTTGCTAGGGTTTATGTTATTATTACCCCTACAATATTTTCTAGATTCATTCCGATAATTATGGAATCCTTTGTCCCCTTTCTTTTGATAGTCCTACCTATCACTTGGCTTCCTAGAAGTTTGATTGGCTTGTGACCAATTAAACTTGTTTTGATTCTTTTCATGGTAGATTGAGATAGATTTAACCTTTTGTTCTTGTTTGATATCCTTTTTGTACACTAAGTACATAGTAGTAGTACCATGCACTTCTACCTCTCCTCTAATTTGGGCGTTAAGGCCCATTATGAACTTTCCAATTCATTCACTAAGGAATCTCGTTGCCTTAGATTTTGAAATTTTGTTAACTTTTGATCGAAGTATAGCTATGAAATTCAACGCTTATGAACTATTTCCACAAATTCGTCCCAAGTGAAACTTAAGAAACTCAATCCAAGCTCCATTTTCTTATTCATCCACCAAGTGAATGCTTCACCAAATAACTAAAAGGTTCCCAAAATGGCCTTGATTATTTTGAAATAATTCTTTATCTCAAAACATTTCTCCATTTTTGTGAGTCATGCTTCGACTACATCCCTACTAGTGGTTCCCTCAAACTTAGGAGGAGTGGCCTTCCTCATATCTCATGATAACTCATTAGCAAGTCGTTTCCTCTTACTTCCCTTAGATCTTGATTGGGATTTGTCACTACCATGACCACTTAAAGTGGTACAATCATTGGAATTCTCTCCTTCCTCTTCATTTGGAACTTCCCACTCTCGTCTATCTTCTCCTCTCTCCTCTTGCTCGAGGTGGCCAATTATTTCCCTAGTTTCATTCCTCATAGCCAATATCTAGTCTAGTTTGGCCTTGGATTTTTCTATGGCTTGGCCCACCTCATGGCTACCTGTGGAGTTGGTTCTTGTTCTAACCATTTCTATAAAAGTGGTTTCCACCTAGAAGTTCCATTTTGGTTAGCTCCTATGAAGGCTTACTTAACATTCTAAAACTTTTTAAACAATGCATTCATATTCAATATAGAAAATAAAGATTCTTGCACAAGTTTTGTCAAATCATGGTTTTTATTAAGAAAAAAGGATTTCAATCATCCTTAAGTTACATATTGTGACTATTCAAATATTCAAGGGGAGAATATCCTCGAATTCACTTTTTGATACATAACTGAGTGGAACATATCCCTTAGATTGTTGTTCAGATACATAGTCGAAGGGGATATAACCTTCAAACTCACTTTCAGAAACATAATTTAAGGAGCATATCCCTCTAATTCGCCACTAGAGGTAATTACAATGATTTCAGATAGTGAGGGCACACGAGGGTCCCTAAAATTTAAAGTAGAACTAACACTCCACTCTGAGGGCATATCCCTAGAAAGTGGTAGGGAATCAGGCATTGCTAGAGAGATAAGAGGTACAAAATTAGTTGCTTCCCACATCTTCTTTCTTTCTTGTTTGACATGGGATAAGGTATGGCTAATGGATTCAGTATCACTAAGCCATATTGTGTTGTCATAGTCGGTTCCCTCAATGGTTTTGACAATGGCTTCTCTTTCTTTATTGGCCTTGAGGTAGCGCTCATTTTCTATCACTAACTTCCTTGCAATTTTATCGAGATGCACCATCCTAGCACAAGAAGTCCAAACATTAGATCCTCATAATTTTGGATGGAATACTAGCATAGTGAGCTCATAGGTTCCAAAGTTGAACCTGGTAGCTCTGATACCACATGTAACAAGCATGATGTTTTAACTATTGCTTTCACCTAAGTTTTAACCCATATGTGAATAGTTTAAGTTTACCAACACAAAGTAATAATATTTTTTATAATTCAATAACAAAGATGCATATTCAAAATAATCCCATTTCAAATTTTCATTGCATGAATAAATTAACATTACATAATTCTCAATTTAATGATTTCATTTTCAAAATAAATTTTCCATAAAGATACAAGAAAATGATTATATACATAGCTTTCAAATGCTCAGTTAAACAAAGTACAAATGATCTAGATGTCCCCAATGATGGTGCATACATCCTTGATGTCCCCAATACCGATGTATACATCCTCAAACATTAGTTTTCGACTGTATGAGGGAGAGTATCATCGAAGTGGTTTTCCTCCAATCATGGACCTACTGTAGTCCCTTACACATTTACCTAGCTGGTATGTCCCTCTCTTTAACGAATAGATTGTTGTGGTAACCATCATAATATAGCCTACCTAAGCATGGTTTTGTGTCCTATATAACTAGAGCTACCATAGAATGGATACCCACCTACATGCATGACATTCCAAGTCTAATGCAATCCTGGATCACAGTGAACCAACAAGTGTACGGAGTGGAAACTTACACTTACTTTGGCCAACGATTTAATAATATATATCAAACTCACTTTCTACAGGTGGGTGCCATATGTTCACCCACCCCCTTGCTTGATTTGGAAAAATAACATAACCATAATATCTCTTGACGAGATTATTCCACAAACATCATAACAAGAATTTATCCAAAAATGTAAAGTGCATTCAAGTGATCTAACTAACCAACTAGGTTAATCCCAACCTTGGTTTATCCTAATCCCAAGAACAAACCTTATTTCAAATACGGGTTTACATAACATCACAAATTGACATTCTCAACATAATACTTCTATATCATCATTAGAATTCATGCAACCATACATTTGGCCTATGATATCTTAGATATAATAACAATATTTTATCTTCGTAAATACAATCTCATGCTTCTACATAATAGATATATGTATATTTAATCTAATAATATTACACATTCAACATATCAGCAAGCTTTATGTAAAATACAATTACCAATTCTTCAAGCACTTGCAAACACATGACATTCAAATAGAAGAGAATATCAAATGAGAAAGACTAGCATTCTTGGATAGTTTTCTTCCAATTAAGAAATTTCCCTCCAAGCTTAATCCCAAGACTACGCTTGCTGTTCCTTCTATTGTAAGTGTATCTCCAATTCTAGCCTCTTTCCCGACACTCTAAAGCTCTCAATAAATAACTTACAAACACTCAAAAAATCTCTCACTTCTCACTACTTTCACTCAGCAATGCTTTGGAAAGAAAAACTACAGTACAATAAAAACAAATGAATTCTTACGAATGAATGCCAAAGACTATGAAGATGCCCTCTATTTATACTAAACATTGAGAAACTTAATGCTACCGTTTATCTCTCTTATTTGCCACCTTTTCCATCCTTTTGACACATCTAAAACTGAAAACACAAATCAAAATCCAACTCCTCCAAACAGGTCAACTAAGAAAAATAAAGTGAAATATGGCAGTTAGGAAAATCAGAATTCAAACATATATACAGTCCAAGTAAAAACAACTTCTATTCCATGGCTGAGTCACCTCTTTCCCAACCAACTCGTGGTGAATTTACCAAGTCAAAACATCTGCTATGGTTTCCTTTCAGCTTTGTACTACTTAGCATGGTTCTCTACATGTCAAGTTGTTGCTCATGGCACCTAGAATAGAGGTTTCCAGTCTAATGCAAAACAAACTTTTTATTCCCCTCTACCAACTCGTGGTAGTTTGAACTTTTCAACCTCTTCTAACTATTGTTTATACGTGGTATGTTACTCAACTTACATGCCAGCAATTGCATGGTTAACACTTTATTATTGTGCTAAATTTTATGTGCTTCACTTAATTTTTAATATATATGCATGCCTTATGCATCATATGTGGCTTAGTCTATGATCACAACATCGCACATTATATGTGTTCCACTTTAAACATTTTTCACTTTATTCACATGATTCATGCGTAGTGTTTAGTTTAAACTCGCATTGCATATGCATTGTTATATTTTCATATTATTTAATATATGTATAAAATTAATTAATTATATATATTATAGTATTCTTTCATTATAATATATATGTGTTAACATATATATTTAAAATATTCAATCACCAATAATATTCATATATATTTACCAATATATATACGTTTGTATGTATGTATACAATATCAAAATATGTACATATATACGTTTATTTTAATATATGCATATATATCATTATTTTTAAACACATATATACGTTTATTGATAAGTATATATATCCAATCGATTTCCCATGTATATGATATATATGTGTATGAGTATGCACGTAAGTATTTCTACCTACGTATGTGCACACGTGTATATGCTCACATGCATGAGTCATTTTATATATACATATATTCATTTAATGTATATACATATCAATTTACATATATATAATACACGAAATAGAACATGTACCCAAAATAGATATTTAAGCACCTTAATTCAAACCAAAGAAACATCCAAAGAAAATCAAAGACAATCATGCAAACATTTTATTCATCCCAAAAATTACAACCAAGGGTTTACTTATCGAATCCTAAACTGACTTGACTTGACTTGACTAAAATAGGATGCAAGTGTGTGATAGCTCAAGTAGGTACATTAGTGGTTACCATACCAAACTCCTTTCCTGGGTAATACTCCCCCTCTCTTATTGGAGGGCTTGATTCTTTCCTGCATCCATATGAGTGCATCACAAAATAAGCTAGTCGATAACATAACATTTCCATACATCATATATCATTTTCATCATCAAAGCATATAAGCATTCACATTACATTGAACATTCTTTTATCTCATTTCTATTGAAATATATACAAAAATATATTCATCTATTAACATTTTAACTCATAAAAACTAATATTAATTGGTAATCTCACAATGAAGTGTAACATGTGTGATCCTATGAGAGGTATTTGTGTTGTGTGTAAATTAGTTTGACCACTAGTAAACTCTAGGAGGATTATATTGCTTAGTTGGTGTGTGCTTAGATGCAATGGAGGAAAATTTAGGAGATGGAAATTTCACTAACATATTTGGGAGAGGGATTGAGAGGAGTTGGGTATACAACAAGGATTTAGAGAAGAGATTGCTGAATATTCAAGATACTAAGAGGGGGGGTGAATCGATATCTTCTCAAACTTATTGAACAAACACCATCAATTAATTTAATGCATATTACAGAGAAGATAAAGAAAAAAGTATGAAATCACACAACACATAGACACCAGAGTTTTATGTGGAAAACCCAATGAGAGAAAAACAATAGTGAGTATTAGCTCACAATATATAGTTATTCCAATACCAGATACAAAAGAGGCTCACTGCCCAATACAAAATCTCACTGCTTACAAGCACTCATTGTCCAAACAAGGAGGCTCACTACCTACAAAAGATGATAGAAACAAAAATGGATTTCAGCCAGAATGTGAACTGATGGGGTTACACCACAAGTGCAGATTTAGTTCCTTTGATGATCAGAGTATTCACATGCCATCAGACTAATCTTCTCTCTTCTTCGCATTCATATACTTCGTACATTGCTGACTCACTTGATTTTTCATCTACAAACCATCTTGTATATATATATTTGATATATCCACAGGCATCAATTAGGCCGGATTCATTCAAAACTTCTTCAAAATTAGTTCAACCATGTGGCACACTATATCATGTCGGCTGGGACCAAAGATAGGTCACATATATATCCATAATACATGTTAAAGTATGAACTAATTATTAGGTCGACCATGGATAGACCTAATAACAAAGTGCAATCACTAAGTTGATGCCAACTCACCATCCAATCATATGAACATATGAGAATGCATACATATACGCTTCTAGTAACCATAAACCTTTTCCCAAAACCTTAAACAATGATAATCACCAAAGGGGAAATGCGGACCAAAATACCAAACTAAACGTCGGAGGATGTAAACCTGTTTTGCATACCGATTTAGGGTACTGGACCTAATCTGAAACCATAAACAACATGGTGACATCAATGAAAACATTCAGACATTCTTTCAATAATCCCCCCCTTTGTCATTGATGGCAACATGTGCCAAAAAGAAAAAAAAATATTTCCCCTGCAATTACTCCAAATCTCCCCCCCTTTGACATCAATGGCAAAAGGCGACCAAAAACAAAATATGTATACATGGTGATATTGTATCTTCAAAATTTCCAAAACTCAGATGCTTCCAAAAAGGCTTCAAAAAACTTCCAGACATTCAAAAAATTCTCTTCTCCTTTTGTTGCCACAAAAACAGAAATTGAACATTTTGGATTCAAGTAAAAATGGCACTCTTCACCTAAAACACCTTCTTGTACCTTTCTTTGATAACCATAAATATATTCTTCCAAGAAAATACAACATAATCCATTCTCATACATATTCTTTCCAACAAAACCAATAATGTGAAAGAAGATGACCAATCTGTGGATGAGCACTGACTTTCACAAGCTTCTACATCATAGATTATTCCAGAAAGATGGTCTAACCTGACCTCAACAATCTCCTTAACAAGCGAGATGGTTTTCACCACATCTTCTCTTTTCAAAGGAGAAATTGCTGTTTTTGAGTTTTTCATCAAGAAACTGCTGATCCCGTGCATTGTACGGACTTTATATGTTGTTTCATGTTATAATCCTGTAATGGTTGGATAGATAATTGAATCACCTTTATTTTGGCGTTTGAATGGTGTTATTTCATTGAGAATTGAGTGAGATATTGCCATTTTACTACCGGGTGGTCTCAAACCCCATGTTTTCCTTTAGAATTTGCTGATCCCGTACTTGGTACGATCTGTACGTTTTGTTTTATGGTTGAAGGGTGTAATGGTTGGAAAGGTAATTGAATAAGCTTTCTTTTGGAGTTGGAGTGGTGATATTTCATTGAGTAATAAGGGAGATATCTTAATTTTACTCCCGGGTGGTCTGAAAACCCTCAAAATCAAGGTTTTGAGCAAAAAATGGATGCATCTTCCATTCCCACACTGTAGCATTGCCAAATATTGGTGGGATGGAAGGTATGAGGGTGAAATTTTATGTATCAGAGGTCTTGGAGAGCATTGCTCAAGGCACCAATCACTGAAGAACCCCCACAAAGGAAGGCACTCTTCAGAATCAATTGCAAGGTACAAGGTAAGGTGTGTAAGATAGTAGTGGACTCAGGATCAACTGATAATCTTGCTTCAATTGAGATGGTAGAAAAATTGAATTTGAAAAGGATTTCTCACCCTAACCCATACAAAGTTTCATGGCTTAGTAAAGGACAACAGGTCTTGGTGAATGAGCAAGTATGGGTGGAATTCAACATTGGGTCATACAAGGACAAGATCCTATGTGACATCATCCCTATGGATGTGTGCCACTTGCTGCTTGGGAGGCCTTGGCAGTTTGATAGGAAGGCCAAGCATGATGGGGAGAAGAATACATACTCCATTGTGAAGGATGGGGTGGCTTACAACCTCACACCTCTCATAGAAGAAGACAAGGCAAAGCATGAAGGGCCTAGTGTTTTGATGGTGGGTGAGAAGGAGTTCATGAAGACCTTGAAGGAAAGTGGAGGAAGAGGATTCTTCCTGATTATGAAGCCAAAGAGTGAAGCAGATCTGCCCACAAAGAAGGAGAAAGATGCACCTAGAGAGGTCCAAGAGTTGTTGGAAAGCTATAAGGACATAACAGTAAATGAACTACCTAGTTCCCTACCTCCCATTAGGGATATAAGCCACCATATTGATCTGATTCCAGGGGCTACATTGCCCAATAAGGCTGCATATAAGATGACACCTACTCAAAATGAGGAGGATTCACAACTCAACATTCCATTCACTTGAAAAATTTCATAAAATTACTCATCTCAAAGAATTATTAAGTGCATTCTAGATCACATTAGAAACATAGCCATGGTAGCCCATAATTTAAGGCAATGAACAGTCATTAATAACTTCTACATAACAAATAATAAAGACAATCGCTTCGGTGAGACTTCAAATAACATAATTTCAGACCTTTATTCCAATTTTTATGAAGATCCAACGGTGGAAACTAAAGTTATTGCATTTTTCCCAAAACTGCAAACCCTAGGCAGTGTTCAAACCTACCCTCACCAAAATAGTCATAACTTCCACAAAACTGAATGAAATTCAATGAGACAAAAATAATTGGAAACTAGAAACAGATATTTTTCCATACATATATGATACTCTATTATTTGAATCCATACCAGTCCGTACAAATCACAACTTCAACCTGAAAACAATGTAGAAAACATAAAATGTACACCAAACTTGAGGTTGCCATTCATCAAACTCCAAAATAATGTCTCCAACCTCTCCAACCTCTCCAATTCGAGTTTTGGAGGGTGTACTTATAAATTTACAACCAAAACCAACTATTTTCAACCACCTTTTAGTTAGTTTGTTGACAAAACACTTTAATGACACTTTTGACAAGTTGCTTGACAATTTTCTTGAGCAACTTTTACAATTTTTACAATATATAACAACTTTAAACATTATTTGACAAATGACTTCAAATATTACTTCCTAAGACTCAAACACCTATAAAATGGCTTGATAAACCTTATTATAATACCCAATACATAAAATAGACCAACTATTTACAGATGGCCTCATGGAGGCTTGAAAGCAACTTGGTGCTCCTGCACCAAATAGTAATCAACTCAACTTGCAATTCACCAACTCTCATTCTTTGTTTCCCTTCTTTGTTTGCAAAGATATCAAAGGTCTTTCCAATGTTGTTAACCTCATATTCGATCGCTTCAATCTTACTTCTAAAATTGTCAACTGCAGCAGGCCATCAGAGACAATACTTGTAGGCATCTAACATTTCTTTGTCTCATTAATATGTTTAGCTAACCTTTGCTTAGCTTTAGCACATCTCTTTTCAACCATGGCTTCTCACTTTCGTCCTTCCAGACTTTCCAATAACATTCTTTCTTCAACAACTACAACAAAGAATCGGAAACACTTGATACATCAATACCTTTTCTAAGCAAATACTCAACTAGTGCATCATCAATTTTAAGTCTATCCACTGGAGAGGATTTATTCCATACTTCGCTAATTTTCCTCATTTTTCCTTTAACTAACATAGTCTGGATGTCATCTAGATCAGAAGATTTCAATCCAGGTTGGGCTTCTTCTTCATTTTTCTTCTCTTCCAAAATAATAATGATGTCTTCCGAGATAACTACATCTTCTGTGATAATTTTTCTTTTCTTCAATTCTGGAGGGGAATCACCAAGGACAACTTTCGATTCTTTTGTTCTAAAGGATGAACCCTCCTCAAATTGACTAGACACAATCGTACCGGAGCACATGTATTTCTGCAAGGATAAGAAAAAGGCTTTACAAGAACTTGCTTTATCTTCCATGCCTTCCAAATATCTATAAAAAAAATTTCCAACGAGAATCCTGAATTCCCACTTAACACTTTCCTTTCTCGGTAGTGAGTCCGAAAGGTAGAATACTAGACAAGTAAGTAAAGACCCAAAATAGAAAGGGTATCCTTCTACCAATGACATTCGTATATTTTCAGTGATATTTTCCAAAATCAAACCACACAAATAAAATTGCTTATTCTCCTTTACCATTTTATGCGCTAGATACATGGCAATAACCGAAGTGGAGCCATCATGATTTTTGAAATGAATTTTGTAGGAAACGCCATACGCAACATACCTTACGATGGGGTTGGCAATAGTATCTATCAACAAAGCTTGAGGATCTTTGTTAGTTCCTCTCAGCTCCTCCACTTCTTTTTACTTTATAGTTTTCTTTCTAGGGAGGTCTCCGGTGCTGCAAAACCCGGTGACAGCCTCAATCGCTTCCTTCGTAACAGGGTAGGATTTATCCAACATAATGTTTTTGTCCTTGAATTTACTCAGAAGGAACAAGATAAATTCTCTCTCAGTAAACCAAGGGAATTCTCCCCACAAATCCAATCCAAGGGTTTTTATGTTCTATAGGTCGCTTGACTCTAACCCTAATTCCATTTTCTTTATTCTTCAATGATAAAATTCTTCGAGTTCAACTCCTTTTAGTCTCGGTGGGATATTTCCACTCGATCCTGTATTAATCGATTCCATTGAAGCACTTAACCTCTTCAATTCAATAAAAGTTTCTACTTTTACCTTCCTTTATAGCCGCGAGAGAAAAACTTTCGTCACTGGCCCTTGATTGTTCACAATTATCCCTCAGAATTGCTCCAAATTGCTTCAAAATCATTCCAAGATAGTTCAAAGTTGCTCTTTGAATTCTTAAAATGTATAAGTGACCAAAACTAACTTGTAAGTATGCTTTATACACTGTCACTTTGCCCTAATTTGCATTAATTGCAATTAGCTTCAAAAATCTCATAAAAACTTTCTTCCACTGCACTGAGAAACCCTAATTCACTCCACAAAATACCATTCTTACACCTTTTCTTCTGATTTATTTTGCATCACCTCTGTCAATCCATACTTTACAAAATATCCTCATGCCAACATCTGACACGCCTTAATTTCAAGGGGTTCAAGCAATTTTTTGATAAAGCTCCCCCTAAAACCATGCTAGGTCTAATTCCCAAAGGAATCATCTACACCGAATGAGGGTGAAGATGAGGGCACAGATGTGTTTGGCATCTCTGGTTCTTCTTTCTTCTTCCATATCTTTTTCATCTCTTACTTAATCTCATCTTTGTCAATCTTCTTCACAGGTTCATTTTCCTTTACCAGAGCAAACTGCTTTTCCTTTTACTTATGCACACTTTTGAAATATGTCCCGGTTTTTTACAATCGTAGCAAACAAAATTTCTCTATTTGGATTGACTTCCATCAATCCCTATTATGCACTATTTTTCTTTATGTCCAAACTTGTTATAGTTATAGAAATAGCCATCAAAATATTGATTCATTCTACTACCATTAAGCCTATTCATCATCACTCGACTGATTATCCTTACCTAGGATCTACATTCAGTAGCTCTATGTCCAATATTTTTGCATGTATAACACTATCCAAAGAAGGAACCAGAAAATTGATTCATCCTACTCATGTACTCAATTTCTTTATGACCAAATTTATTACCTGAAAAACAAACACCATTGAATGATGGATACCTTTGAGAATTTGGTTGTCTGACAGGCGGTCTTCTTCCTGGATTTATTTTTTGCTTCCCTTCATCTTGAGTCTTCTAATTGTTTACTAGATTTGAGTTTTGCATATTTTCACCATCATCATTTGCCAATCCACCTTTTTCTTTAGAAGGTCTCTATCCTACTATCAATTCATCAAGCTTGATGGAGCTTGACTTGAAATTATCTTCACAAATTTTTGCTTTCTTTGGATCTGCTTTTAGATTCATCACTTCCTATTCAAGCCTTGAGTATACATCAGACTTACTTTGTATCACAGTTTTTAGACACTCCTCAATTCTCTTCTTTTCATCCCTTTCACCTTTAATCCAATAATCTCTTCATTTGCTTGTTTCAATTGCTCACTAATTTCTCTATGTCTCTCTTTGAATTTCTTTAATTGCTCTTTCAAATTTCAAATGCATTCATTTGCTTCATCAAGATTTTATTTCAGATCTTTGTTTTCAATTTCAGCCTTGTCAAGGTCTTCAAGAGCAGTCTGGAGCTCTTCTTTATCCATTTGTTCAATCTGCAGAATCTTCCTCAAGTTGTTAGACTTCCTCAGAGGAACTAGAGCTTGGATACCAATTGTTTAATATTCAAGATACTGAGAGGGGGGTGAATCAGTATCTTCTCAAACTTATTGAAAAAAAACCATCAATTACTTTAATGCATATAACAAAGAAGAGAAAGAACAAAGTATGAAATCACACAACACATAGACACCAAAGTTTTACGTGGAAAACCCAATGAGGGAAAAACCACGGTGAGTATTAGCTCACAATATATAATTATTCCAATACTAGATACAAAAGAGGCTCACTTCCTAGTACAAAAGCTCACTGCTTACAAGGACTCGCTATCCAAATAGGGAAACTCACTGCCTACAAAAGACTATAGAAACAAAAATGGCTTACAACCAGAATTTTAACTGATGGGGTTACACCACAAGTGCAGATTTAGTTCCTTTTATGATCAAAGTATTCACATGCCAACAGACTAATCTTCACTCTTCTTCATATTCATATACTTCACACATTGTTGATTCACTCCCTTTTTCATCTACAAACAATCCTGTATATATATCTGATATATCCACATGCATTAATTAGGTCAGCTTCATTCAAAACATCTTCAAAATTAGTTCAACCATGTGGCACGCTATATCATGTCGGTTGGGACCAAAGATAGGTCACATATATATCTGCAATACATGTTAAAGTATTAACTGATTATTAGGTCAGTCATGGATAGACCTAATAACAAAGTGCAATCACTAAGCCAATGCCAACTCACCATCCAATCATATGAACATACGAGAATGCATACATACACGCTTCTAGTAACCATAAACCTTTTCCCAAAACCTTAAACAATGATGATCACCGGAGGGGAAATGCGGACCAAAATATTGGACCAAATGTTGGAGGATGTAAACCTGTTCTACATATCAATTCAGGGTACCATACCTAATTTGACACCATAAACAACATGGTGACATCAATGACAACATTCAAACATTATTTCAACAAAGATTTGGAAACAATAGAAGATTGGGAGATATATTTTGAGATTGGAAAGACCTAGAAAGAAATAGGAACAAGATATAGATTTTTTGATGAAGTTATAGGATGGAGGCCACAAAGGAAGCTTCAAGAATGTAGTATATTTAGTTTTCAGCTAGGGAGTGGATAAGTAGTATAAATCTAAACTTGGTACGGATGTTAGTAAAGATAAAAAAATTAGTATGGGTAGAGTGTAAAGATGGGAGGGAGCCCCTCAACAATTCAAAATGTTAAAGATTGGTTTTTCATCTCAAATTAAAAATGTTCATTTGAATATAAATTAGGCCAACACTATGTTAAATAGAATTTATTTGGAATCTAGTTTTCAAGTGTAATTTCTCCTCTCTAATGCCTAGATGTAATTTTTCCTTTAATTAAAATTTGATCTGAGACTTTAAGGGTTGATTCTAGGTGTGAAAATAGGTTTGGGGGTAGCATAAAACATATCAATATCAAGTTTAGGCCCAAAAATAGGCAAAATGAGTCCTAAACATTTCAATGAGGATGAACACCAAAATGGGTACATAAACATAAGGTGCAATTTTTGACATCACAACTAAAAATCAAGCAAATCTCAAAGATGTGATAGAGTATCTTAAAGCATCATAAGGAAAATAAAAACATAATTAACCTAATCATTTGAATTAATCTCAAAAATCAATTAGGTCATGATCATATTCATACAAAAAATCACTCTTAAGGAAGATAACCACATTGACATCATCCACATTTTGATTAGAAGAAAATATCAACATAAATCTCTCCCTCACACAAATAAGCTCCTATTGTTAAAGGTAAAATATATTTATTTATAATTAATTTAATCATTGCTTTGCATCCAATCAAATTCTACTAGTTAATTTAAGTAACAATACTAATTCTTGATAATGATAATTGACTATCAACATAGATTTCACAAGCTAGAAAGGTCACCCATAAATTTTCACTAGTTAATTAACATCATAATGAAAGTATGCTACTACTAGAGCTAGAGGGTTAAGCATGACCTACTATTGATTAATGACCATAAATTATGAATCAACCACACATAAAAGTTACCAATCAAAAGGTTTTACAATATATTATCATTGATAATAAAAGTGTAGCACACTAGGAGTTAGAAGATTCAAATGACTAGAGTATAACTAATTAATAATATGAGGATAAATAAGAAAAGAAGAGTGCAACTAAGACCAAAATGTGGTTGGGTAGATGTGGAAGATAATATCCATGTAGAGCATCATGAGACGTGTGGATTCATCTTTCATGTGTTTTAATTTAGCCTTGAGGATGTGTGGATGTCGCCATGAGTTAATTGTGAAATAAATTTGTTGGAAATATTGTCATTGATGTCAAAGGGGAATAGAGAAGATAGTTTATCATCGATGTCTTTTTGTCATTGATGTCAAAGTATGAAGAGGAAATCATTATAGGCCAAAGGCCATAAATTGCATCATCAAAAGGATAGTAAATTTGGTTGACTGCGTGTATGACTTATATGCAAAATTTCCAACATCATTCAAGTGTCCAAGGCAACGATGAGATCAAAAGAAGAGTAGTGATTACTATATCTATGAGAAGAAGTGAATATCATGAAGGGAAGAAATTAATAAAGATCAATTATCTTATTAAGTTCAGCAACTAAGTTTATTTTTAGCAATGTGTAGTGTCCTTACCAAGATATTTTAACAAACTTGCAGTTGTTTCAATTTTTTTTGCACACAAAAACTTCGTCAAATAGTTGGTGGAATATTGTACCAATTAGTAACTCTAAGTTTTATGATTAGAAATAGTTGAAACTATCATTAATGATCACAAACATATTCACAAACAATTATCATTTATTAAGCTATTCATTGAAATTTTGTCAAACACTTGACATTCAATGAACAATTTCATAAATAATTGATTAATTCAGACCTCCAAAAATAATAACGAAATGTTGATGATTGTGTTTCTACTTAAAATATTCATATAGTCCCTAGGCTAATATGAACAATATGTTGATGAAAGTTAGACATACATGTATAAAGATTAATGTTCTGACCTGTGGGTTATTCACAAATGAATACTTCACTTTCCTAGTGAATGAATATCATTTCTGTTTTTTTAACTATAGCTATTATGGTTGTAGATGATTTTGATCGAAGTATTAATGCTCCAATGAATTCTAGTTTCAGTTTTTTGGTTTTATTTATATCTTGAGATCTTGAACAACACTTATAAATGAAGATTTTTGAACCTTTGTGGCACCTTATATAATTTTTTTCTAGTTGTTGCATCCCTCCATATGCACCTACAAGTCGCACCTATGCATAAACATCAAGGATATCCAAGGCCAAAAGACTCATGTTGTTAAACCTTGCAACTCAAATATAGTGAGATGATACCCATTCCCAAGTCTTCTCACTTCAAAAAGGTAGAAAAATTATAACTTTTAGAGTCCTATTAGCTTTGAACTTCTTCCAAAAAGTTGCACTAGACTTCCACACTTCTCCAGCTGCTGGCAAAGAGTCCAAAAATAATCAAATATCATTCAGTCCTAGAGTGCACTACACGTTTTACAACCTTCCAACACTCCGCCAATCACCGACTCTCCAAAAAGGTGGGTGAACACTTTTTTAAGAGTCCTAAACGAGTCCAAGCTCTCCCAAGAAGTCTAATGTGGATTTATTTCCTTCCTTCCAAAGTAGCATATTATTGTGAAGGTATTAAGGCAGATTTGTGAAGCATATTGAAGCATCAATACTCAAGAAGGAAAACATAATATTCATTTGGAGGTTGGTGCCTCCTAATTGAGGAGATGGGGGGGTTGGTGCCTCTCATTACAAGAGACTGGTGTCTCTTGTTAGGTTGGTGCTCATTTGTGGGGATTGGTATCTCTAGTGGATTGTTGCCTACAAATCTTATAAGTGGAGATTGGTGTCTCTAGTTTGTTGGTGCCTACGGAGATTATAAGAGAATTTTTATATAAGAAATACTTTTTTCTTGGTTTTCTCTCGTAATGGTTTCCACATAAATCGTGTGTTCTTCTTGTGTTGTATAATTGATAGATATCATGTGATTGGCATTGTTACGGATGTTAAGATTTGAAAAATTAAAAGATTATCTTATACTGATTCACCCCCCTCTTAGTATAAGTGTGTGCTCATCAATTGGTATCAGAGTGAGGTTCCTTCAAGAATAGCATAATTGCTAGAAGGTAGATCTAAAAAGCACACATGGCATGTCAAGAAGGTTTCTCTTCAAATAGAGCCTCATTGTTCGACAAAAAAAATACGTATTTTAGAGCATAAGGATGTGCACCTACCTTATGGCACTTGGATTTTATATTTTACAATCAGTAGTGATTTTTTATGTTGCATTACCCTCTCCACCAATAGATCAAGTTGGAAAGAGGGCTAATGAAAATAATGTGAAAATTATGAATGCAATTTTGTGTGGTCTATTGCAATTTGAATTTGTCAGGGTGATGCATTGTGAGTTTGTGAAACAGATGTGGGAAAAACTTCAAAATACTTATGAAGGGTGATCAAAAGGTTAAGGAAGCCAAGCTCCAAACCCATTGGTGACAATTTTAAATTCTTAGGATGAAGGATGAAGAAAACATAGCTACTTACCTACTCTGTGTTGATGAAATTATGAACACCATATGAGGACTTGATGATGAAATTAAAGAATCTATGATTGTGCAAAAGGTACTAAGATCTCTTCCTTTGAGATTTGATGTGAATTTTTTTTTTATTGAAGAAATGAAGGACCTAGATACATTGAGTATGGATGAGTTGCATAGGATCCTCACGATATATGAAATGAGGACCAAGAAGGAGAAGACATCAAAGAATGAAGTCGCCTTCAAAGCCTCGAAGAAAATGAAGAATAAAGAACCTGAATCAAGTGATACTTCAAGTGAAGAAGAAGCCCAATTAGTGAGAAAGTTCAAGGAAGGATTCAACAAACACAAAGTTAAGTATAATCTTAATTTTTTTAATTGTGGTAATATAGGGCATTTTGTTGCTAAATGTCCACAAGCCAAAAGTGAAAGTAGTGATGGGGAAGAAGACTATAGAAAAAAGAAAGGAAGGAAACATCACCATCATAAGAAGAGTTACATAAAAGGCAAGCATTGAAAGGAATTCCATAAGCATAAGAAAAAGATGATATAGATTTAGATGAGGAAGAGAATGACGAAATCGATGCAGAAGTTGATTTGGAAGGAGAACTCATTTGTTCCCTAAATGAGATCAAGAGGCTTAGAAAGAAGAATTTAAAGAAAAAACTACAACTTCAAAAGGGTGGCGAATCTAAGGCAAAATTGTCACAAAATCTTGAAGAATCAAAGAAGATTATCATAGATCTGAAAGTTCAAATTGAAGAGGCAAAAAAAAAAAGAGGAAGAGGTATGAATTCAATTGAAATCAAAAGAAGAAAATTGTGAGAGACTAGAATCTGAGATTGTTTCTTTGAGAAAGGTTGAAGAGGAAATCATTATAGGCCAAAGGCCATAAATTGCATCATCAAAAGCATAGTAAAATTGATTGACTTCATGTATAATTCCTATGAAAAATTATCAACATCATTCAAGTGTCCAAGGCAACGATGAGATCAAAAGAAGAGCAGTGATTGATATATCTATGAGTAGAAGTGAATATCATAAAGGGCAGCAATTCATAAAGATCATTGATCTTATTAATTGGAGTGAATAAGTTTATACTTAGCATTGATTCATTATTAGAAGGGAAATTATTATAATAAATATATCACACAATTCTTAGAGCAATGATTCATACAAGTAATTCTTAGAGCAGTGCAGTTGAATACAAGCCAACTTTTTATTAAATATATCTCATAGAGAAGTTCATTTTCATTTTGTGGGAGCATTCAATATTGTAGGCTCTATCTTATTTCTACGAGATGTAATCACTTGTTGGTTAATAAAATTGATCATCCTCATTAAAATAATTGTCTTATTACAAATGTATATATGATAGCCTGAATATAACATTAGAAAGACACAACACAAGAAGCAATTGGCACAGACTTTTGCGTTGAAATTTAGTGTATTTGAGTGAATGAGTTGAACAATTTGGTTGGTGCCCAACTCGGCACAAACAGGCATGGTCAACTCGGCGTCGGATTTTGCACCGAGTTTGGTGTCGGCTTTAGCATCGTATTTAGCACTGCCTTTAGCGTTGGGACATCATAGAGCCTCTTTTGGTGCTTAAAATTGCACCAGGTAGTAGCGTCAGAAATTGCACCAAAATGGGCACCCAATTTGGCTTCCGGTTTTACTTCCATGTCTACTCCCATTTTTGCTTCTAGTTTTGCTTCCAATTTGACGTCCAGTTTTGCTTCCATTTTTGCCTCCCGGTTTGCTTCCAATTTTGTTTCCAGGTTTGCTTCCAATCTTGCTTCTATTTTTGCTTCTTGTTTTCCTTCCAGTTTTGCTTCTGGTTGTGCTTCCAGTTTTGCTTTTGGTTTTGCTTCCATGTTTGCTTCCAAGTTTGCTTCTAGGTTTGCTTCCAATTTTGCTTCTGGTTTTGCTTCTAGTTTTCCTTCTAGTTTTGCTTCCGGTTTTGCTTCCAATTTTTCTTCTGATTTTTGTTCCATGTTTGCTTCCAGTTTTGCTTCCAAGTTTGCTTCCAATTTTGCTTCCAATTTTGCTTCCAATTTTGCTTCCAATTTTTCTTCCAGTTTTGCTTCGAGGTTTGCTTCCAATTTTGCTTCCAATTTTGATTTCAAGATTGCTTCTAGTTTGGCTTCCATTGTTGCTTCCTTTTTTTCTTCTAAAAATTCTTCTTGTTTTGCTTCCATTTATTAATTTAATATGTTTTATTTCAATTTGATTAGTTAAATATATCGTGCCTTTTAAATAACTTATATGATTATAGAGTAAGTAATTTAATTATTTAACTCATGATTAAATAACAATATAATTATTGTAACATGATCATCATCTATAATTAAAACAAGTGAGTCAAATATTTATAATTTAATTGAATTTGACAACATCCATCCCGAGCAGTAAATTAAAATCATCATACTTAATAAATATCCATCCAAAAATCATCGACCACTTTTAATATATATAAATTGACAAGTCAATACTAATAAGATCATCATCATATATAACTAAAACAAGTGAAATTCAAATATGCCAGTACATCAAAAACATGTCAAACTGATACATGTCCAATAGTCGACATAAGTGAAAATGATACATGTACAAATAATATAAATAAAATTGATAAATTATGTAACTCAAATTGATACAAGTCAAGATGATACATGTTCAAATGATATAGTGTTGAAAATGATACATGTCAATATGATACAACTCAACAATATAGTATTGTAGGTCATGAAAATGATACATATGATAGTAACCATGAAAAGAGTCATCATAACGATATATCAGTAATGATCCATGATGTAGTCTATATAATCATGAATGTCACTGGTTACTATCACCAACTATCTCATCATCATCATTGTCTTCGGCCTAGGTGTCTTCTGTATTTGCGTCATCATCATCCTCTGCCATGTGATCTATACTAGCAGAACCAATATTTTATGGATCTATATCATGTTGAGGATCATCTTGATCTTCTAGAAGACCCGTGTTCTACAAAAAAAAAAACATTTAAAATGAAAAGTTATTATTTATTTCCTGCAATAATTTTTTTTTTTTTATATATCTAATATTACAACATATATATGAGATGCAACCATAATCATATTACATCATATCAAAGTGCACATACCATATTAAAATTTTAAAAAATTTACTGCTAATACTGGTGAGTCAGGAGAAACTTCAGCTTTCAAAAACAAATCCAATTAGGCTGGTAGACTTGTGGATTAGGCTAGCATTTGGTGGAAGAGGAAGAAAGATGACTGGAACTCTGGAGGCCCACCATAATGGATTTCGATATTCAACCATGAGAGGAGAAGAGAGAGTTGATATCACGTATCAAAACATTAAGCATGCATTCTTCTAGCCAGTGGAGAATGAGATGATTACTTTGATTCATTTTCATTTAAATAACCATATCATGGCGTGGGAACCAAGAAGACCAAGGATGTCCAATTTTATGTGGAGGTAATGGATGTGGTCCAAAATTTAGGTAAGAGAGCTATGGGAGCAGCCTCATCTAAAAGATTAGATTACATAATCATGGACTACAAAAACACAAAACATTGAAAAAAGGAAAGATGCTAAAACTGCAGATTGATTATATCCCACAAATAAGATCATGCTATCCATAATGCATGCACTCATTTTAAGGCATTCAAAAAACAAAAATGAGATATAGTCTCCCCACTAAAATACAAGCATACATAATAACCAGGGATTAAATTCCTTTAACAATTTTCTCAAAAACATACAATGATAAAACAATTAGCTTTGAATTAACAAGGATAAGGACAAGAACTTATGATTGCCTCTAGATGTAGAAGGGCACTTCATTTGAGAACCCCCCATGTAGCTCTCCTCCCTTCCTCTCTTCATTTATATGACCACCAGTCTCACCTCAAGTTGCTCTTGCAAAAAAAAAATATATCACATTCATTACAATTAATCTAGGTTTCTTTTTTCTACAACCCCCTCCTCCTCCTTCCCTTACAATCACAAAAGGCATGAATCCTTCACAAACAAAACCCCAAATTCTCAACAGTCAAAATGGATATAAATTCAAAACCCAAAACAACAAACCCAATAAAAACACAAAATACTCAAACACCAAAATTAAGATCAGGCTCCTCTAAAACCCAAGAAGAAAAAGCAAAAAAGAATCACATAAAATTGAAGCTTCTGGAACAAAAGTATTCGACCACATATTTATGTCCAGAGGTCAAGAGATCGAGACTCGCGGAACTTATTTCATTTTCACTACCTTTTCTCACATTTTTTTCTTTCTTTAATAGATCCTTGGAAGCTTAATGGCAGATTAAAAATAATGCTTTCATTGAAACCCCAACTATTACTAAAGCCTTCTTAAAAAGGAGCATTAATTTAAAAAATATACATGCAAGGCCTTTCGGGGCTTAAATAGACTAGCCTCTGCACTAAACACTTTCCACAAACAAACAGAGGGCATTGCAATACAATACAAAATAAAATAAAAAACAAAAGTAAATTGTGAACCAAGATGAGCACCACAGACCTTGTGTTGAAGCACAGAAATCCATTGTTCAAAAAAGATTGAACCTCCACCGATCCGCTGCAACAAAAATCAATCACAATTCCATCAAATCCATGAAATACTAAGGCATAAACATATCCTCGTCCTCCTGTTGCTCCTCCTCCTTAAATATTTTTCAAGCGAGTAAGAGAGCTATGGGAGAAGCCTCATCTAAAATATTTTGAACTGGAGTTTGATATACCATTTAGAGAGATTGGTTTTCATGGAGTTCTCAAAAACATACGATGATAGAACAATTAGCTTTGAATTAACAAGGATAAGGACAAGAACTTACGATTACCTCTAGATGTAGAAGGGTGCTTCACTTGAGCACCCCCCATGTAGCTCTCCTCCCTTCCTCTCTTCATTTATATGACAACCAGTCTCACCTCAAGCTGCTCTTGCAAAAATAAAATATCATATTCATTACAATTAGTCTAGGTTTCTTGTTTCTACAGCCCCCTCCTCCTCCTTCCCTTACAATCACAAAATGCATGAATCCTTCACAGACAAAACCCCAAATTCTCAATAGTCAAAATGGATATAAATTCAAAACCCAATAAAAACATAAAATACTCAAACACCAAAATTAAGATCAGGCTCCTCTAAAACCCAAGAAGAAAAACCAAAAATGAATCACATAAAATTGAAGCTTCTGGAACAAAATTATTCGACCACATATTTGTGTCTAGAGGTCAAGAGATGGAGACTCACGGAGCTTATTTCATTTTCACTACCTTGTCTCGCATTTTTTTCTTTCTTTAACAAATCCTTGCAAGCTTAATGGCAGAATAAAAATAAATGCTTTCATTGAAACCCCAACTATTACTAAAGCCTTCTTAAAAAGAGCATCAATTTAAAACATATGCATGCAAGGCCTTTCAGGGCTTAAATAGATTAGCCTCTGCATTAAACACTTTCCACAAACAAATAGAGGGCATTGCAATATGATACAAAATAAAATAAAAAACAAAAGTTAATTGTGAACCAAGATGAGCACCACAAACCTTGTTTTGAAGCACAAAAATCCGTTGTTAAAAAAAAAATGAACCTCCACTAATCTGCTGCAATGAAAATCAATCACAATTCCATCAAATCGATGAAATACTAAGGTATAAACATATCTTTGTCCTCATGTTGCTCCTCCTCCTTAAGGATTTGTCAAGTGAGTAAGAGACCTATGGGAGCAACCTCATCTAAAATATTTTGAACTAGAGTTTGATATACCATTTAGAGAGCTTGGTTTTCATAAAGTTCCTTTCAAAGCCTCTACTTTTATTGTTCCTACAATAAACTATTTGGTAGAGTTGGTGGAATTACCTTTCTTAGTAATCACTATTAGTGAGATTGAGAATTGTTAACCTTGAGAGAGTAGGACTTGGGTAAAAGGAATTTGATATGGCTATTGTTTTCAAAGACTTCAAGCGGGATGTACTCCGAATGTAGGCCATTGCTCAATCTTTGTTTGATGGTATCAAGGAATAGCTGAACTCCATGGATATAAAGTATTATGAAAGCATAATGAACTTGAACTGGTGGCCAATTTTAAGGAAAATTCCTTTAGATGCAAGGATTCAAAGCACATCAACCATGTGGTACAAATGATTGAATCCCAAAGATGATTTCTAGCAATGAAAGAGTCTGAAAAGGTAGAGAGAGCTACACTGGTGACTCAGGAGAAACTTCAGCTTTCAAAAGCAAAGCCAATTAGGCTATCCAATGTGTGGATCAGGCCAGCATTTGGTGGAACAGGAAGAAATATGACTGGAACTCTGGAGGCCCACCATAATGGATTTTAGTATTTAACCATGAGAGCAGAAGAGAGATTTGATATCATGTATCAAAACATTAAACATGCACTCTTCCAGCCAATGGAGAAGGAGATGATTACTTTGCTTCATTTTTATTTGCATAACCATATCATGGTGTGGGAACCATGAAGACCAAGGATGTCCAGTTTTATGTGGAGGTAATGGATGTGGTCCAAACTTTAGGAGGGGAAAGAAGGTCAATGTATAATCTTGATGAAATTGAGGAAGAACAACAAGAGAGGGACAAAACTACATAAATTTAAAACATGTAAGAGAGTTATGGGAGTAGCCTCATCTAAAAGAGTAGATTACATAATCATGGACTACAAAAACACAAAACATGTAAAAAAGGAAAGATGCTAAAACTGCAGACTGATTATATCCCGCAAATAAGATCATGCTATCCATAATGCACACACTCATTTTAAGGCATTCAAAAAACGAAATAGAGATATAGTCTCCCCACTAAAATACAAGCACACATAGTAACTAGGGATTAAATTCCTTTAACAATTTTCTCAAAAATATACGATGATAAAACAATTAGCTTTAAATTAACAAGGATAAGGACAAGAACTTACGATTCACCTCTAGATGTAGAAGGGAACTTCACTTGAGCACCCCCCATGTAGCTCTCCTCCCTTCCTCTCTTCATTTATATTACCACCAGTCTCACCTCAAGCTGCTCTTGCAAAATATATATATATCATATTCATTACAATTGATCTAGGTTTCTTGTTTCTACAACCCCCTCCTCCTCCTTCCCTTACAATCACAAAAATCACGAATCCTTCACAGACAAAACCCCAAATTCTCAATAGTCAAAATGGATATAAATTCAAAACCCAAAAAAACAAACCCAATAAAAACACAAAATACTCAAACACCAAAATTAAGATCAGGCTCCTCTAAAACCCAAGAAGAAAAAGCAAAAAAGAATCACATAAAATTGAAGCTTCTGGAACAAAATTATTCGACCACATATTTGTGTCCAGAGGTCAAGAGATCGAGACTCGTGAAGCTTATTTCATTTTCACTACCTTGTCTCACATTTCTTTCTTTCTTTAACAGATCCTTGCAAGCTTAATGGCAGATTAAAAATAAATGCTTTCATTGAAACCCTAACTATTACTAAAGCCTTCTTAAAAAGGAGCATCAATTTAAAACATACATGCAAGGCCTTTCAGGGCTTAAATAGACTAGCCTCTGCACTAAACACCTTCCACAAACAAATAGAGGGCATTGCAATATAATACAAAATAAAATAAAAATAAAAGTAAATTGTGAACCAAGATGAGCACCACAGGTCTTGTTTTGAAGCATATAAATCCATTGTTCAAAAAAAACTGAACCTCCGCCAATCCGTTGCAACAAAAATCAATCACAATTCCATCAAATCCATGAAATACTAAGGCATAAATATATCCTCGTCCTCTTGCTGCTCCTCCTCAAGGATTTGTCAAGCGAGTAAGAGAGCCTTGTCCTAAAACATATACTAATTCAATTTAACTATGCACAAATAAAATTTAAATATCATTTAATAAATTTGATATAATCTTATGAGAAAATTCAAATACCTACGTACTCTCCTCACCAGACTTCCTTCATGTATCAGACTTCTTTGGCGGCACGCGATTCTTCCTTCTGTTCCTGGTGGTGTTGCGGTGACTCTTGCAAATCTTCTACCAATGGCGTGCGGTGACCACCGTTGTCCTGCAGCTCCTTCATCAGCTCAGTGCGGTAGAGTGGTTTTTACCGCGGTCCCGCAAGTTGCTTCTTCCTTCTCAGTGGTAGTGCGGTGAAAGCTTCTGTGGCAGAATTTTTATTCACAGAGGAGGCCATGGAGAGAGGACGTGGACAACGTAGAAATACTAAATCACTAAGAGGAAAGTGGGTGGACATTGTAGCAGACAATAATGTTAATGACCAAGACTTCTAAATTTTCAAAATTATTTGCAATCCATGTTTAAAAAATGATGATTCTTATGGCCTAAACTTTGAAATGCTTCAGTAATATTATGTTGTACTTGGACAATTGAAAACATTTTTTATTCTCCTAGCAATCTTTTTTATTTTCCATTATAATTCTAGACCAAACACCATTTGCGGGGATGACCTTTTACACCAATCTAAATTTTTATGAAGTTCACGAACCTGTCGTCAAGCAGTAAATTCCTTTCATAGACAGGAAATGTAAAGGCTTCATTTAAGAAAAGATAAGTAGTCTCTTTCTGAGGGTAACCCACATGCAAAAAGTAAAAAGCACATAAAAAACAATTGTACAGTAGAAAATCAGATTCAATCAGTTATGTCTTATTTCGCTTGCACACTTATCCGAAAGACATAGGGTATTCACCATACATTTCCCTTGACAAAGCAAACATGTGCTTTCATTTATTTTTACTGTATATCTCAAAAGTGAAATTGTTGTTACATAATGATGCACTGAGAAAATAATATATACAAAAAAATGCAAAGAAAATGTTTGAAATTTAACATGCAACCTACTGTGTTTTTTTTTTACGAGTGATAATATTTGATTTTATTAATAATAATGCAGAATTTATATCAACTTCAAAAATTAAGTCCATCCAATAGCTTCTAAAATATGTTTGTTTAACCACCACAGTTCCCAACAAACCAAAAAAAAACTACTGAATCCACCTATAAACAACCCTATCTACTATTACCCATACCCCATACTGTTTACATTTTCAAATAAAAAACAAGGCTTAACCCTAGAAAACGTACAACAAAAACTAAGATATAAATTGTATTTTAACCAAAATTGAGCTTCAGTTTACGCAGAAGTGACCGACATGCTACCCAGTTGAATTGGGCATATTTCCTTGATTGGCTTCATCTTCTTCCTTGGGCGCAAACCTTTCTTCTCTCGCAACTCCTCTCTGGCAACATCTTTGAGTCCCTTAATGATTGTGTCGACCTCCATTATTTCTACACAAAGTTTCAAGGCTTTCCATCCTAGCTTCACTCCTCCTCTCCACATAGATTTGGTGATTCCTTCTAGCCACCTAATGAAGGGACGGTTTATCTCTGCTACTTCAAGGTCCACATGATCTTCCATGCCTTCGCTCACATCAAATCCTTCTCCTAGTATAGCCCATTCCAAGATACTTTCCATATTCACTAAGAAATTCTTATGTACCAACGCCTTCATTACTTTCCTCACTTCCTCCACCAACTCTCCTAAGTCCAGCCCCCATGCCATGATCAGTGAGTAAATATCCATATTAGTACGATATTTGTGCATCAAATCTTCGAAGCCAGTCACTAGGATTTTTTGCACAGATCGCACCACCTTCACATTGTTGGAGAGGAACAATCCTCTCAGCCTCAGATTCACAGTTGCTTTACCAACAAAAGGGTCCAATTTTCTCCTCGAACGTAGAGTGAAATTGGCCTCCATTTCTTCTCTGGTACGCTAGCTTCCAAACTGCCTCACACCGTAGACCTCTTACATTCCTTTCCACCGCAAACCAAGAAGCATCGGATGAAATTCCTTCTTTGTCTTCAAAACACATCATATTGTCAGCCCTCACCATTAATGTCAAGCGTGCGTCCAGAGCCGCCAACAATACCTTCATCAATGCTTCAAGTCCTTCGAGAATTTAAAACACATTCCTCTACTTGCTAGCATTAACTCCTTCCTGCATTAATTACAATGGACAAATTTCCTCCAAATGAATTCCACTAAAATATTTTATTCTTATTTCCTCCACCTCTGCAAAAGATAGAGCCCATTTCAATAGGGTATTTGCTTTGGCAATGTCTATGTAGGCAACAGATTTTTGATTTGACTGTATTTATTAATTAATTAAAACTAAAAAGTGCATTCACTCTTTATTTTCAACTAATTAATAAATACAGTCAAATCAGTTAATGGTGGAATGTGTTTCCTACATAGACGATACTTTTCCTAATCATACCCTACAAATGCCAAGCATCAATTCCTCCTTTTATTATTGCTTGGATTACTTGGATGAATTGTTGGTAGAAAACATTAGGATTACTTGGATGCTTCTTCCATTCATTTTGTATCAACATATGTTCTTGAAGATACAAAAGTTAATATCTCAATCAGGTAGAGCTTTTGTGATTTTCAAATGAAAAGTAAGGTACATTTTTATTTCTGCTACATTGTATTCATGTGCATAAACAAAATCAAAAGATTACATTACTATATTGCACTTATGCAGATGCATATAATATAGGAAAGATTGCACAATCCTTTCAAAAATGTAGTCTTTATGGATAATGTAAATGTATGTTGTTCCACACAAGCCGTGGAACTAACTATTTGAATGCATATAATTGAAAAACTATACATTTATAGATACAAAAGAGAAAAATGCATATAAAGAGAAAGGGGACTCGTCATTGTCTCAATGATGAATCCTGGTTGCTTTGTTTTGCATCATCTTCAGTCTTCCCACTTGTCTAAGCCTCCAAGTTGATGTCTTCCTTGCTACTCCTAGGTTTCCTGCATTTGAGTGAGAAGAGATTTGTTAGAGAAATGAAGGATCACCAGTCAAAATATGTGCATACATCTATAAACATATAATTTGATCATCATGTGCATTAAAATAACTTGCATACCATAGATGTCCAGGAAAACAAGAAAGTTATCAACATATCCATGATTCTAAAAAAACTGATCATCAAGGATTCCAAGATAGTTTTCATTAATAGTCTGGTTAAAAGTAAGCAGCCCCAAGCATCATAACAGTCACAAGAATTGAACATGAGGGTCAGTCATGTAGATTAAAAGCTTACACAATAGTCATCACTTGCAAAGACAAAGACAACATGTTTCCACATTATAAATTAAATCGAATGCATGAAAGGTACAATGATGAAGTCCATAATAGTGAATGTTGCTTATAAAGAGGGATTGAAGGACAACATTGTGTATCAAGGAAATCAAGGTAACCTCAAACTATGTTGTACCTAAGTATGACAATACCTGAGCTTCTAGTGTTTCTAGACGAAACCTATAGCGGAAAAGTGTAGTCTCCATCTGAAGGAACCATCTTCGGAGCTCTTCCCTGAAATGAGGGTTGAAAACATTAGAAGAAAAGAAATACCATAATTTTAAAGTAACAATTTGTATCAAGACAAATGTCAGAAAGTATAATTAAAAAGACAAATCCTTACAATTGCACCTCAAATTGGACCAAACAACAACAACAAATGTGCCCTGATAAATCTTGCAGATTTAAACAACTTGAAAAGACCACTTTGGAGACAACAAAGCAATAAATAAGCATGAAAATCGACACAACAATTGAACACTAAAGATGGATTACGAGTTTTAATGTATATGCTCCATCATATTGCTCAAAATATAAACATAAATAACATGAGTTATATTGATATGAAAAAGTGGATGAGATAGTCTAGTATCTATTCTAATGGATTGAAATGATGATGATATGATGATCAAAATCAGACTTTGGTTTCTGTATTTGTACGCGAAGCAACAAGCTTCAGGTCCATTCACAAAAGTTACATCATTTCTTAACTAAAGCATAATTAACATAACATAGAAACTTAAAAATATAGGTCCATTCCAATTGTTGCCAAACATTAAATAATGCTTGTGTTTGTTGATAGGTAGAATATTTTTATGAAACACATACTAATACCCAAGATCCAACTGGGTTATTAAGATTTGGACGGGATGATCCAAACCATCCTTTAAACCATACCAGGGTGAAAAGAGCAAGATTAAAGAGAACACCTGGAAGTGTTTCACACCGACTCCAGGTACAATCCAGTCTAGTTATGACACTGATAGCAATGCAAATTTTTTTGAACTGTCCATACCCAAACGTTGCATCATAATCTATTCTTCCTGCACATAAAAATGCCACATGTTAACCCCTTCTAAATAAAACTCAAAATACCATGAAACAATGAGTCCCCTATATTAGTAAGTAATTAGGCAGTCTATAGGGCATAGTTTGATTTTATACAAGGATGCTCATGAAAGGAATCTTCAAGTGACAGTGAGTGAGTTTTGCAGCTGATGGTACAATATCCAATCTTAAAGGAAGTTAGAAAAGCAGTAAATGTGCAAGAAAATCAAATTGTACACAACAAACAATTCACAATGTTATCTTGCATAATGCCTTAAGTTTTAAGACAAAAATCTCATTGTATCTTGATGAAAGTAGTGACCTTAATGGTCAATCACTAGCACCATGATTTTAAAACATGGTATTGTGCTTATGGAGGCAACATTTTAAGCAAGGTGGTGAGTGGTGGTTTGGAACAATGGTAGGTATGAAGGACTTGCTTTATATGCATACTATGCAGTCTAGCTTAAGACAACGTTCTTAGAAGAGATTGAAGGTGGATTAGGAAACTCAAGGGTTACCATGATAAAGATTAAAGCAAAGACTGAGATCTATTTAAAATCCAATATCATGAAGATATTAAAGATGCCAAATGCAAAACCCTAGCAACTAGAGTAATGAACACAGTGTGAAAGAGGACAGTGTGCTAGGGCAGATTTAGGAGATCTCCACATTATCTAATCATAGGAAAATACATCATTTATTTATTTATTTTAAATTAAAAGAAATTATTCTAAACCCTATATAGGACACATCGATACTTCAAAAGCATCTTATTTATTTTTTTAAATTAAAATAATTCATTCTAAACCCTATATAGGATACATTGATACTTCAAAAGCATCTGAAGGAATTTGAGATTATGCAAATATATGTCAATTAAATACCTGGATTACAAACAGTAGCGTGAACATTGTAACCCTTGTTGATCAGAGCTGGAATTGATAAACAACAATGAATCCTATGCCTCCTATCACGCACATCTCCTTACCATTATTTTTCATTCTTTACTGAAACACTTATCCATTTTGGTGGGCTATGCTTGAAAATAAGGTTTCAATAAAGGTTTTATTGTATGTTTATTAAAATGAAAACTCCATTCTGGCGAGCTATGCTTGAAAATAAGATTTCGACGAATTTTTTAGAGTATGTTTATTAGAGTTTTAGAGTATTTTGGCAAGCTATATTCTTGATTCAAATGGATTGTGACTGACGTGATTTGCTGCCACGATTACCATACTACTTTCATCTCTTATTATACCCTCTATGGTATGGCGGTGTTTTTCCCTTCCCTTCTATTGTTTACTGCACTACCGCCTTGCTCAAGGCTTCTTGTTGTGGGGTTGTGGTGTATACCACTCTACTGCATATGTTGCTCACCTTCCCGATGGTATAGCGGTGTATGCTTTTGATCATTACCTGAAGAGTGTCGATGAGACAATCTTCTTTGTCTTACCGATATCTCAATGTCTCATTGACATTAGATCTTATGTTCCTCTGATGTTGGTTGCTGGTGTTGATGAGACAAGTTAATATATCTTGCCGATATGCCATTGTCTCATCGATATTTTCCTTCAACAGTATTTCTTTATGTATCGGTATAACTCTGTCATGTCGAGGAGACTCGTGATTATCACTACGGTATGGCAGTGTTTTTCCATTCCCTTCTGTTGTTTACCGCACTACCATCTTTCTCAAGGCTTCTTGCTGCGGGGTTGCAGTGTATACCGCTCTACCGCATATGTTGCTCACCTTCCCGGTGGTATAGCGGTGTATGCTTTTGATCATTACCTGAATAGTTTCAATGAGACAATCTTCTTTATCTTACCGATATCTCAATGTCTCATTGACATTAGATCTTATGTTCCTCTAATGTTGGTTGTCAGTGTCGATGAGACAAGTTAATATCTCTTGCCAATATGCCACGGTCTCATCGCTATTTTCCTTCGGTGGTATTTCTTTATATATCGGTGTAACTCTGCCATGTCGGGGAGACTCGTAGTTATCCCTGCGGTATGGTGGTGTTTTGCCCTTCTCTTCAGCTATTTACCACACTACCGCCTTGCTCAAGGCTTCTTGTTGCGAGGTTGCGATGTATACCGCTCTACCGCATATGTTGCTCACCCTCACAGCGGTCTAGCAGTGTATGATTTTGATCATTACTTGAAGAGTGTCGATGAGACAATCTTATTTGTCTTATCGATATCTCAATGTCTCATTGACATTACTTCATTATATCCAAGAGTTGTGTTTCGTCGAGCACTTGTAGATATACCTTGTCGATGTGACATAAGTGATTCTCTCCTCGATATGTCTGTATCTTGTTGAAATTTCACTATTTTACATCGTCGATGAGACATATAAATAAGTCTCTTCAACATAGGGGTGTCTAAACCGGCGCTAAACTCGAAGCTCAAGTCGAGAGGCTAAAAGTGGCACTAAACTAGAAGCCAAAGGTGGTGCTAACGGCGGTGCCACACTCCAAGCCAATATCGGTGCTAAAGGCGTTGATAATTCCAGCGTAAATTAGTGTCTAAATTAGCGCCAACTAGTCCTGATCGACACAAATAAATGCCAAAAATAGCGCCATCTCGATAAATAGCGTCGACGTTTTCAAAAAATTGGCAAAAAATATATTAAAACATTGGGTGGAAGCAAAAAATGGAGCAAATCACAGGGATTTGTTGTAGTGAGAGTAGATCTACTTCTCTAAATAGTATAGTTTCTTTGCATTTTCATATAATATCAAATGATCTTATATTTTAATGAAAAAATCTTGTAATTATTTGTAAATAAAGGGAAACCTCCCTTGACAATTGAGAAGGGACTTAATCCAACAAGCAACCGGGTGATCCCACAATAGTGGTTTAGACTTTTTGGCCAAACTTGACATTGAATTGAATTTTTTTAACTAAATCTTAACTTTTGAGCACCTCTGGCTGCTAAATCATGAGGAATTTGAAGATGATGCAAACTACTGATTTGTGACATTTTTTTGTAAATTCTAAATATGTTTTTTTCAAAAAATTTGGAATCAGGTTGCATTTCATTTTCCATATCCTTCGAAAACTAGTTTTTAATAGTAAACACCATTTTTCAAGAGTGATGTTCACCATAAACAACATTACTTCTTTTCTATGAAGGATAAAATTCTATTTTTTTCGAATTTAGATTTGTAACTATGATATATATCATGTTCATTTGGTTTCATAGTGTTTTCTTGAATATTTTTTCTTAATTAAGTTTTGAAGTCAAACCAATTACAACTTAGACATAGGAAGACCGTATAGAACATAACTTTTTTTGTATGCATCAAAATTCAATTTTATTTCTTTTTAGATCAAAGACATCAATACCTAGCAAGAACATATTTTTCACGTTATTTTTTTGGTAATCTACTATTTTTCCACATGTGCAGAACAAAAAGCTTGATTTTCAGTGAAAAAACTACATTCACAAAAAATAAAAAAATAAATATAATAATCAAATTAAATATATTTAAAATTAAACTTTTTGGGAAGCTTATAATAAGCAATACATACTTACAAAAAATAAAATTTTAAATGAATTCATTTGATCCCCCAAAAGGTAAATCAAAAGTGGTTTTTAATCAACATTTTGATAGGTGTAAAGGAGACTCCGTTATAAGTATGGTTTAAAACTAGCGGGGTTCTATCCAAAGGGGTTTGATCTAAAGTGGTTTGATCAAACCCTCTTCAACTATAATCCTTTAAATGGAACCTTTCAAGGCTTAAATCATTATATTTTTTAAAAATATGTGATTTCGGCAAATCACCCAACCCCTAACCAATTTATGTGCACCAAACTCTGTCCTCGGATCACCTAAGTAAAACTAAGCACGTCAAAACCAAACTCTCTTTCTTTGCACAAGTTTCCAAGTAACACAAAATAAAATATTTTAACCTAGACTCAACCTTTTAGCAAACAAGGTGTAATTCATTATTTTTCCTATCATTTAAAATTTTGTTGTTCATCTTTGTTGATGAATGTGCTAGATTAGAAGCCTCAAAGCTATGTTATTGGTTCTAGTACAAATTCTTATTCAAATTCATAGATTTGATAATAATAAAAATGGATTTGTTTAAAAAATCCATATATATATACAAAAAAACCACTTGAATGTTATAAAACATTAATGATAAATTATTAACTTCAATATTAAAATAATAACATTAAGTTTAATAATTAGCTTTAAACTTTTAATCATCAAATCGATTTTCTAAATCATCAATATCATCATCATCATTGACATTAGATGTTGTAGGAACATTAGATGAATAATTGTCATTTGACTAAAAGTGCGTGTTATCCTCGAATTCGGTGCGCTCAATTCATGAGATAACCCCTATAAAACTTGTTTGTTTCGTAGCCCACGAATTCTAAGCACGTAAAAAAAGGTGAATTGCATTGGTCCTCATGCATGGTCCCCCATCCTAAAAAATCCATTCTGAGCATTAACCTTTGTTAGTTCGTCAAAATTTGCATTTTAAAGCAAATTGTGAAAATTCAGTTTTGGGAGTTAGAAAATTTTCTGCACATGCAAGAGTGGGGTTTTTTAGCGCTTTTGCATATTACATATAGGAGCATGAATTTTTAGCACTCTTGCATATTTCATGTCTTAGTCATTTTCTGGCACATGTAGGAGCGGGGTTTTTTTAGCGCTCTTACATATTACATGTAGGAGCACTGATTTTTAGCCCTCTTACATATTAAATGTAGGAGCACTGATTTTTAGCGCTCTTACATATTTCATGCCTTAGTAATTTTATGGCACATGTAGAAGCGGAGTTTTTTAGCGCCTCTTCATCTCAAACCACAAGTCACATGCAAAAGCTTTGTTTTCCACCGCTCTTACATATTTCATGCAGAAACTTTGTTTTTCACCTCTCTTACATATTTCATGTAGAAGCTTTGTTTTTCACCACTCTTACATATTTCATGCAGAAGCTCTGTTTTTCACTGCTTTTACATATTTCATGTAGAAGCTCTGTTTTTCACCGCTCTTACACATTTCATGCAGAAGCTCTGTTTTTCACCGCTCTTACATATTTCATGTAGAAGCTTTTTTTTTCACCGCTCTTACATATTTCATGCAGAAGCTCTATTGTTCACACCTCTTACATATTTTATGCAGAAGATTTATTTTTCACCGCTCTTACATATTTCATGCATAAGCTCTATTTTTCACCACTCTTACATATTTCATGTAGAAGCTCCATTTTTCACCACTTTTACATGAAACTACCCAAGTCCTTCAATATGCAGAAGCGTTGTTTTTTATCACTTTTACATATAATATGTTGAAACGTTGATTTTTAACGCCAAGAAGAATGTGAAGACAAAGCTTTCTCAATAGCTTCAATGAACAAAATGACGGATTTCCAGCTTATTTTAGATTTGAAAGGCATCAAAAAGCCTTCAATCTCATCGGAGGAGTCAATCTCAAGAATCCGTGTCATCTCCAAAGTATACTCCAATGCCAGACAGTGATGAAGTGCATGTCATCATGAAGTTTTCATGGAGAAATATGTTGAAGAAGGCTAAATTTTTCCTTAGATTAGATTTCCCAACTTTAGCATTTTTTATGCTTTATGTAGACATGTTTTGACATTTTACATGTCATTTTGGAAAAAGTAATTACATGTAAAACAAATATGTTCTCCTACATTTATGGACAACATTTTTGAATAAGTCAACTAGTTGGTTAGGGTTTTTCCTAGATTATCTCTCCTCTCCCATCTATAAATAAGAGAGGATTCTATTGTAATGGGGATCTTTTATCTTTTGCAACGAAGTGTTGGCCACTTGTGAAGCGAATATTGAAACTTTGAGTTCAATTTTGTGAATCTAATTTTGATCAATAAAGAAGTGAATTTGCATACCAAACTTTGTTTTGGGAACAATTATCTTATGGTTTGATCGAATTGTTAGTGATTATTAATTAAGATTGAAAGGGCTTTGAGTAAATTCATGTAAACTTTGAGTACACCTATTACTTGAATTTGTGATATTGATTGAATATTATTTGTGAATTCTATATAAGACTTTGTGCTTATATTTATTCATGTTGTTCGTGGAATTATTGTGAAGTATATAGAATAATTTGTGCTTCTCATACAATGTTGGTTACTATCTTCAAGGATTCATCGTTGGAAGCTACATAATGACTTTGTGCCTTTGTGAGCTTTTCTTATTTATCATTTATCTTTATCATGTCGGTATTCCTAGTATTTGCTTTGACAAGATAGGAATATTAGAATTACTACTTAATTTTAGTTTGAAATTGTATTGCATCAAGAACTTAACATTGTGAAACATTGTAAAATATATTCTCTGAAAAAAAAAAAGAATCATGAATGTGACACACCCATGTATCATTAGTGTAGTGTACATTATTGTAAATATCTGGTTAGTTTTCCTTAGTTTCAATAAGCGATAAGAAGGGTGCCTCCTCTTTCCGAGAGGAGAGATTGTATCTCACAAAAATGTGGTTGAATCAAGTTTTATGATTTGTTAAAAGGGATTACATAATTTTCACCCAACAGTGTGTTGGAATTAAAACTCCTCAAGTGCAATATGTTGGGAAGTGGAAGGATCCTAGTCAATAAAATTTGTCTCTATATCTCATAACTTTGTTTCCTCTTCCTGTTGGATGTTGTGGTTGTGTTGTTGATAAGTGGTTGTCATTGTTGTCAACACTATTATCATTTTAATCTGCTTAAGGTTGTATATGTCGAGGAGATTGATAAAATTGTTAAAAATATAGTTCAGGCAACCAATGGAGTTGAGAAGGTCAAAGTGTTTGAAAGCTTTGTGTATTGAAGATCTGAAGGTGCGCTTCAAAGGGTTTGTTGTTGAACCTTACTAGTATGTTGTCTGAAAGTTTCAGAGGTGCGCATAAAGTTTTGTGGAAGTTATGAAGATTTGTGTACCTACAGCTATTCAGTTTACGTAGATGGTGTTCTTAGTTGAAGTGGATGAAATTATGGTAATCTCATGTGTTTCACATATATCTATGATGTTCATGGATGAGTCTAGATCATACTCTATCCTTGTTGTACGTCTGCAATGATTGAAGTGTTCGTGATTAGAGATTTTTCCGATATGTGCTCGAGTGTTCATGTTCTTGGCTGACATTGTGGTGTTAGTGTGTTGCGGATCCATGAAGATTAATATTTCATTGTTTGGCGTGTTTGGAGATGTTTGTTTGGGTCCTCACTATGTTGTGACCGACTTGTGTTGGTACACATTGTAATTTATTCATGTATCAAGGCCAACAGTTGTAATTTATTCTTTATTTTTGGCCGACTGAATAGTGGTTGTAAATTCGTATAGCGGATATATATATGAGATTATTTTTCTCATTTAGAAGGTGTGATCAAGTGTACAAGTGATGTACAAGTGTGAATAAAGGTCAAATCATTAAGAGCAGAGTATGGAAGAGTTTGAGCAAAAGGGTGGAAGAGTTTGAAGAAGTTTTTTTTTGTGCCTAACCGGAACTGTCATCAGGCTTTTGCAGAAGCTATTTTCTCAGTTCATATTCATCAGATGGATTTAATCTGATTTTTGTATGTAAGGCAGTGAGCCTTCCCTTTGAGCAGTGTGCTCTAGGCAGTGTGCTTGAATGCAAGTGCATTCCCTTTTTTACTCTCCATTATACTTCTAACAGGGTATAATCTTATGGACTAACATCCACCGTGGTTTTCCCCTAACAGGGTTTCCACGTATAAAATCTTGGTGTTCATGTGTCTCCGATATGTTGTTCTTATGCTTGCACTGTTAATTATCAGATCTGTGATATAAAGATTGGTTAATGTTGCATAAGTTAGTTTTTGGTAACAACTAATTCACCCCCCCTCTCAGTTGTCTATCCTTGTTTTGCCAACACTTCCTTCTAGCCATGTTTGTGCAAAAGGAAAAACAAGTTGGAATGCACATATACTAAGTTCTCCACTCTCTTTTAGTGCAATATATTGTATTTTATTAAGTGGATGAAAGAATCTATGCTCCAATTACTCTTAGATATAGATGAACTAGCAACCTATGAAAACAAATTAAAGAGAGAATTATATATCATTTCTAAATAAAATGATTTAAAACTATAATGAAAGTTGAAACTTTAAAGACTAAATAAAAAATCTACTAAACTTACTTGTGATATAACTTTGATTATGAGGGGTTGTAAGTGTTTAAATTATTGGTCATAGAAGTACCACCAATTGTGATCATCCTTCTTAAACTTATCAAAAAGAGCTTCAATACTTTGACCATTCGAGTGTACAAAATCAATAAAGTCACTCATGACTACATTTCGCAAATCAAGATCAGGGAAGAGTCAACGAAATGCTACCTTGTACAATTCAAAAACTTCAAAATCTCTATATAGAACAACCCTTGTTGGCACAAAAGAAAATATTTACACTATAGTATTTTGGACTCAATGCAAAAGCAAGATGTAGTGGGATGGTCATTGTGTTTCATCTTTCTTCAATAATTGTGTGTAGTTTGAAAAAAATTAAGGTCTTACACTTTCGCATTTATGATGCTCTTCAACTTCTCAATTATTGAGTTGATGCCATCAAATATCTCTCCAAAACAAGGCTTATTCATTTTAGTATAACGAATCATATTCAAAATGGGATTTGATAAAACCAAGGAGATATTCCACAAAATCCCACAAAAAGTCATCTAAGATCATCCACTTAATATTTGTTTCTCTCCTTAGCGTTGTTTTGCCTCCATATATACTAATTTTGACTAATCACCATGCTAGAAAGTGTCTCTCAAAATTTCACAAGTTGTTTCAATACAATTGCATTAGAGGTGAAATGAGTCTCAACAAATTATTCAAAAATAAAAAAATAAATAATTAAATACAAACTTTAAAGAGAAATTAAAATACATAATCAAATTATGAAAATGTAAAATTTTATAATATTTCACTTACCTTCAATAGCTCCAATTTTGAAAATGATTTAGATGTCTTGAGACGTATAGTTTGTGATGAACATTTGGATGTTCTCAACCTTTACATTCAACTCTTTGATCAAATCAATTTTATTCCCAATCTTTTGTAGCATAAGATTGAAAAAGTGGATCACATAAGGTGTCCAAAAGACGTGTGAATAAAAAATTTCAACCAACAATCCAATAGCTATGATTCTTTGTATTGTCTATTATGAATTGAACAACATTATAAGGTTTCACTAAAAGTTGTGATGAGAAACCTACCCCTCACAATCCACAACTCTCAAAAGCATTGCCCATTTAAGAGACAATAATATGACATTGATCAAGGGTCAATTTTTAGCATCTTTCCATCCATTGGAAACAATAGGCACCTTTGTCTTGACCAAGGAATATTTTATGGGCTTCAATAAACCTTCTATGATTTTGACCTATTTTTCCAATAAGGTACCACGCACCTTCTCATAATGCAAGCCCTCGTAGCCTTTTTGACCTCATTAATTATTTTCATCATTTCTTGGGTCAATTTTTAGCATCTTTCCATCCATTGGAAACAATAGACACCTATCTCAACCCATGAATCTTTTATGGGCTTCAATAAACCTTATGTGAGTTTGACCTATTTTTCAACAAGGTACCACGCACTTTCTCATAACGCAAGCTCTTGTACCCTTTTTGACCTCATTAATTAGTGTTCACATAGATGTTAAAATTAGTATCATAAGTGTAATAAATATTAAGTTGTTGAGAAACAACTTAATATTATTAGTATGGTCAATTAGAACAATATTGTGTGGTATGTTAAAATCAAAATGACTTTTATAACAACTCATGTAGCTATTCTAGATGTCATAGTAATTGGTTGTTATGAGTTGTTAAAACAACTCATTATATTTAGATAAGTTGTTTAGGGAGTTTCCTATAATGTAAGATCTAAAAAATCCCATAAATATGTATTGAATAAGATGTGGAATAGAAATGCTCATTGTAATTTTATACGTAATTTTTTTTTTTTCTGCCCAAATTCTAATATGGTATCAGAACTGGACTGGGTATAATTCCCTCATGGGAGTACCCAGAAACATGAGAGAGTTGTGAGTGTTACTCTATGTAGATTATGATTAGTGTAGGAGGGTAATTACTAGAGTAGCATAGGAGAGAGTACAATTTCATCGTAAAGAAGAGAAAAATGGTTGTTGCTGGACTCGTCCGGGTAGGTGCGGGTCGTGGAGGCAAGAAAACATGCAATCATGAACCGCACAGGGTTTCCTGCTCATGATTTGAATATTTTGGATCCTTTTCTTTCTTATCTGTCTATTATACTTGGCTGAGAGCGAGCTATTATTATCAATTTGGAGCATATCAAGGCAATTATTACTATGCAGGAGGTTCTTCTGCTTAGTTCCAGAGATACTTTTTTGGCTCCTTTCGTTGTTGATCTCCAACGCTGGTTATCCCCCATGCAGCCAAAAGGCGCAAATAGTGACATGGGCGTGGATCTTTCAAAATCTGACATGATGACCTTGTTATCAAGTGTTCTTAATAACAGAGAACTTCCACAACTTGTGGACAAAAACTCCTTTCCAGAGAGACTCGATACAAAAAATAATTATTTGAAGGTGGAGATGAATGTTTTTGAAAATGGTCCAAAAGTTTTACTGTTTGAATTTAGAGCATTGGAAGCTTGTCTTGAAGATGCGTGTAGCTACCTGGAATCTGAGACTGTCATTCTGGAAGAAAAGGCATATCCAGCACTGCATGAGTTGACATCTGAAATCAGTACTCTTAATCTTGAAAAGGTCAGACAAATCAAAAGCCATTTGGTTGCAATATCAGGTCATGTTCAAAAGGTGAGAGATGAATTAGAGCACTTTCTTGATGATGACGAGGATATGGCTGAGATATATTTAATAGATTGCTTTGCAAGCCATGGGATTGTAGCCTATACAAGGTGCACCTCTGTCTCTGGATTTGTACTACAGGAGGTTTACACAGTGGTCCTAGCTTACTTTCCATGTCGAGGGAAGCATAGACATGCACCTCTGTCTCTGGATTTGTACTACAGGAGGTTTACACAGTGGTCCTAGCTTACTTTCCATGTCGAGGGAAGCATAGACATGGACCTTCCTGCGGGAATTTATTTTATTAAGGCAGGTCCCAATGTGTGGTGCCTCAATTTTGCTCAAGAGAGGCAGTTGTCGTTAAATACCTAGAGTAATCCATTTAGCATTGCCATCCTTGTCCGTGGGCAAAGTAAAGGTGAGACTGCGCTGTGAAATAAAATTTGGTCTTGTGTTTTTCTATGTCACGTCTTGGAAAAAGAAATGGGTATGCATGGGAAAGTTAAAAAGGATTTGTCATGGATGGATTTGAGATTTGCTTGAATTGATTATTGTGAAAAGGTGAAGAAAATAAACTTTGGTCTTATGTTTTTCTATGTCACGTCTTGGAAAAAGAAATGGGTATGCATGGGAAAGTTAAAAAGGATTTGTTATGGATGGATTTGAGATTTGCTTGAATTCGTTATTGTGAAAAGGTGAAGAAAATATTCGAAGAGGCAAAGTCTAAGATTAAGGAGATCGAATGATAATTTTAAGATTAAAGCATTTTCTTTAGAATAGGTGTCAAGTTGTATTAGTTTCTTTAAAATAGGGTCCATTTTTATGAATCATAAATTGTTGTGTCATTAAAAGTATGTTTGTCAAAATTTAAAAGTGTCAAAATATTATATAAAAAAAATGATTTCTTGATTGTAATTGGACGCACTTTTGCTTGTATGTGACGTCCATCTTGTGGGGGGTTTCTAAAATTGAGCTTCAAAACCAAATTTTCTAAGTAGCAAATCAAATGGAGGATGGAGGCACAAGAGGTTGGAGGACATTTAGTGACCTCTCATCAGTCACTAGTGATGGGGCCACAAAATTGCATTAGTGACAAAGTTATTTGTGCCAAAATGACTAAAGCAAGATCAGTTTCCAAGTGGTAGTGGCAACTGTCTCATATCATTTATGATCAGAGTGGCAATGATCGACAATGGTGGCTGCATACGCAACAACAAGGACTTGGTTCACAAGCTATGTAAGTTGTGGTTGGATGTGTATGTCCCCAATCACATTTCTTGATTGTTAGTGAATGGATGTGTTTGTCCCCATTCACGAGAGAGTGAAGTGATTGGAAGTGTCTATCCCCGGTCACACAAATTGGTGATTTGATTGGATGTTTTTGTCCCCAATCATAATTGTTGTGAGCAGATGTGTGTGTCCCTGTTCATGACTTTGATTTGGATAGATGTGTTTGACCCTATCCAAACTTGATGTAAGACTTTGGATAGATGTGTTAGTCCCTATCCTCGGTTCCATGGGTAGATGTGTTTGTCCCTATCCATGGATGAAAGTACACTAAGTGTAGTGAGGTCAGATCCACTATTGTTTGCCATGAGTAGATGTGTATGTCCCTACTCTTACCTTATATTTTTGGTGAGCTACTGAAAGTGGTCAAGTATTGTGATGTACTTTCTCCCCATGTTCACAATAAGGGGGGGTGTTAGGAATTAGTGTTCACATAGGTGTTAAAATTAATATCATAAGTGTAATATATATTAAGTTGTTGAGAAACAACTTAATATTATTAGTATGGTCAATTAGAATAATATTGTGTGGTATGTTAAAATCAAAGTGAGTTTTAATAACAACTCACATAGCTATTCTAAGTGTCATAGTAATTGGTTGTTATGAGTTGTTAAAACAACTCATTATATTTAGAGAAGTCATTTAGGGAGTTTCCTATAATGTAGGATCTAAAAATTCCCATAAATATGTACTGAATAAGGTGTGGAATAGGAGCATTGTAATTTTATGCATAAAATTAATTGTCTTTTGTTTGCTCTACCCAAATTCTAATATTTTCATCTTTTCTTGCCAATATGGTTAACAAATGACATTAAAATTCAACTCATTTGCATTAATACATCTTGATGTGTGTTGATCAACAATGTCTCAAGTCTCATTTTAAAATGTAGTTTTTAAAGATCCCTTTGGTCTTTTGTTTGTAGTGGATTCTTCACTTTCAAAAGTGGCCAAAAATAGGTGGCTCTCTACCACAAAATTGGGATTAAATGGAGGCATTGGAGGCTTCATTCCCTTTGATTTTCTTTTTAATAAGGGATGATTTGATATACAATCTACTAGTTCATCTACTTGCTCTTGCTCCATAGTATATGATACCACTTGCTTCAATAACACGAGAACGTCATTCTTTCTAGGGCAACTTTTGATTTCTTATACCCCACACAAATGGACTTTCACCCAACTATATGAACTTAAATATCTAATATCATATCCCTAGCAAATCCAAATACAAACCCCACCTCTTTGAACCAATTGTATCATATCAACATACTTCCATAAAAAAGAATTCAAATATGTTTCAAATTTAGGTCTAGTTGTGGAACTAGAATTACTGTCATTGTGATTCATATGGAAAGATATTTTATAGTGAAATATCCCAAGCAATATTTGTGCAATTTTTTGATTTTTTTGTAATACAAAAATGATGCCCTAATTTTTTATTTTTTATTTTTGCTTAAACCCTAAAATGGTTATGTAATTTTCTAAGTTTTATAATGCATGAACAACATCAAATAATGTGATCAAAAGATAGGAAAACTTATAGCAGATAATAGTAACATTAGATCACCAACACAGCATGGTTAGATCCTTCAATATGAGCCAATAAATTTCTGGTATAAACCTCCAGTCTACTACTACAAAATATGAATGCAAAGTACAAAGTAAAGTGGGCTCCAAACATGTGCCAGAACATGAAGAAACCTCAATAATGTAGATGCAATTAACCCTAGTTGGGCAAAGTTGCTCCAGCTACAAATATGTAACTAAATGATGATGAAACTACTCAAAAAACCCTACCAAGGGGTGCGATGACCCGTTGCACTAATATTAGGGCTTTGCCACCCTAAAAATCCGAATTAGAGCCTCCAACTTACACAACTCACCCTTCAAATCAGAAATCTAAATGTTGATGCAAAACTGACATGAACTAGCAATTATCTCCATTGAAGCACATAGGAACCTCTATCATGAAGTTCACCCTTGAAGAAGCTAGGGTTTCATCCAACTTCTCCTCGATGCAATAAGGTTTTCGTCCTATAGCATATGTTGCTCAAAAGTGTAGACCAAAGTAGAACAATTTTGAATATGATGATGAAATGCTCCACAAGATCTTGTATTTATACATGTTTCCCTCCTTCTCTATGTTGACCAACCTACACATAATTGCTATTAATTTCTTTTTTTTCCTTCTCAAGGCCAACCCCTTAAGTCTCATAGGCACCCCACTAATTCTAGCCAACCAAGACTTAAATTTTATTGCCTTCAATAGGATCGACTCACCACTTGCTTCCTTTTTGGCCGACCTAAGAAAGGGGATTAAAAGAGGGGACATTATAGTCCTCCCTTCCTAAAATTGCTTGTCCTCAAGCAATGACAACATACCACCACCTGGATCCCATAACATCACCCTACCATATGCATCAAAATCGAAAAGATGGATGTACCTCATAGATCCATCAACACCCACCAACTCTTCAACTTCGATAAATGCTTCATGGATGTGCAGGATGCCTCTCATAGGAGCATAGAAGAACACATCAACCCCTCCTATGTCGCAGGCAGCAATCAAAGCAACAACTTCCCAACTTAAAATCAACCCCAAGTTAGCACAATTACTATCACCAATGTCATATGATGATAGAGTATCATCCATATGCCATCCATCAATAATGAAGAGGTGATCCAAACCTCTCCAAAACACCCAAACAACTATTGTCTCATGGTTATGCTAAAAAATATGACTATTATCATAAAACAGAAAATTAGAATTTTCATCATACATATTTGTAGCATCTTCAAGGGACTCAATCAATTCTTCATCCTTTGTTAGTTGTCCATTACCAATAGTTGGTCCCACATGAGTTTCTCCATGCAAATCACAAGCCTTAAGGTTGATCCTCTTGGTTGTCATAACATGATAATGTGAAGATAAAGGATTGTTGTCATACATCAAAAAATCATCCTTACCTCATGCTCAAGTGCAGTGTCTTTCTCAAACTCAATCAATTCTCCTAGATCCATCATGTGCACAACATAAATTTCCTTCTCAGGATTACAAATTAACCAATCAACGAACTCATTAATCTTGGAGGAAAGGAATTCAAATGTTTCTTGATCAACCTTTATGGATTTTTCTTCTCCTATTTCAGTTATAACCTTTATCATCCCAATGTCATTAGTGCTTTCATGATACACATGCAATTTCTCCTCATGAGGGTAATCTTATACACATCATTCTTCCCAGTAGTGTAACCAATAACATCATCACATGGTTCAATTACTTCCATACCTAAAGCTTGGTTGGTTGCTTCTTGGATGTCACTCAAAATTAGTGAAGCCTCTTCCTTCATCTTGAGCTCTTCATACCTAGCAAAAAGAGTCTTCCCACCTTTTCTTCATCAATTTTTTGTTGGTACACACAATCATTAGGAACCAACAAGCAATCTTCATCTTCAACTTGCTTATAAGGTTCCTCTTGTTCTTGTTTTGTGATGTCTTGTGGTTTCAATTTTTCTTTATGCTCTACAACTTCCTCTTCTTTAGTTGTTTTTTAATCTTCCTCTTCCTTTCTTTTCCTCATGTAGTAACCATCAAAATATTTTGTATCCTTGATAGTCTCAAGTTCACCTAAGTACGCATCAAAGATTCTAATAATCTCCTCACTCACGGGTATAGCCAGTCTTGCCAATCTTACATATTCTTGGTATGTTAGCAGATCCTTACACTTTTGATATCTTTCATACCATCTCGCGATTTTGGAGAGAAATTTAATGTATCCTTGATAGTCTCAATTTCACCTAAGTACGCATCAAAGATTCTGATAATCTCACTCATAGGTATAGCTAGTCCCACCAATCTTACATATTCTTGGTATGTTAGCAGATCCTTACACTTTTGATATCTTTCATACCATCTCACAATTTTGGAGACAACAATTTCATCCTCCTCTTCCTCACTTAGTTGCACAATCAAACCCATAGGCTAGCAAGATTGAGGTTCTAACACCAATGAAATATCCCAAGCAATATTTGTGCAATTTTTTGATTTTTTTGTAATGCAAAAATGATGCCCTAATTTTTTCTTTTTTATTTCTACTTAAATCCTAGAACGCTTATGTAATTTTTCTAGTTTTATAATGCATGAACAACAACACACAATGCGACCAAAAGATAGGAAAACTTATAGCAGATAATAGTAACATTTGATCACCAACATAGCGTGATTAGATCCTTCAATATGAGCCAATAAATGTCTGATATAAACCTCTAGTCTGCTGCTACAAAATATGCAAAGTACAAAGTAAAGAGAGCTCCAAAAATGTGCCACAACATGAAGAAACTCCAATAATGCATATGCAATTAACCTTAGTTTGGCGAAGTTTCTCTAGATACAAATATGCAACTAAATGATGATGAAACTACTCAAAAAATCCTACTAAGGGGTGTGCCCGCTTGTTGGACTGATATTAGGGCTTTGCCACCCTAGAAATATGAATTAGAGCCTCCAACTTGCACAACTCACCCTTCAAATCAGAAATCTAAATGTTGATGCAAAACTGACATGAACTAGCAATTATCTCCATTAAAGCACATAGGAACCTTCGTCATGAATTTCACCCTTGAAGAAGCTAGGGTTTCGTCCAACTTCTCCTTAATGCAATAGGGTTTTCATCCTACAACATATGTTGCTCAAAAGTGTAGACCAAAGTAGAAAAATTTTGAATATGATGATGAAATGTTCCACAAGATCTTGTATTTATACATGTTTTGTTGGAAAATGTGCCTCAACTTTCTGGTTTGGAATTCCCCTTAAAGCTTGGCATTTTTTCCCTTAATCAGCCTGAATATCGCGAGATCGTGGAAAACCATAACTTTGGAAACATCGATCGGGAATTGTGAAGTTTTGGAAACCTCTGCCTGATTGATCACAAGGTCGCGAAGAATTGGAACATTGGAACCACCGGTCACGGGTTTTGAAGTTTGTGAAACCTCTGACTTACCGACCGCAATGACAAGCCGATGGTTGTGGGGACCACAGTGATAAGTAAACCATCGATATGACATATACCTTGATTGACTGTCGTGATTAAAAAAATCCAACGATGCCTGCTAACCCTGTGCCCCTTGTGGTGGGTCCTGACAAACACCTGTGGGGTGTGCGGGATTGGCTAAGCAGTGTATGTTTGCTGACTAGGTGACTTGACATTTGTTGACTCAATAACTCATGAATGACATCGTGGTGGGACTTGACCAGTGCCAGGTTGTTGAGCGGTGATTGGTTGTTGGTTGTTGATGAATTGAATGGTGATTACTTGGTAGGTTATATGGATGTTGTAATAAGTTTGATGGGGCTATGAGACGGTTGAAACCATATGGAGATTGTTTGTCTAAAGCAACCGAATCGGTTGGTTTCCAGGGATGTTTTGGGAATGTAGATCAAATGGAATTCGATATTGATAATGTTGTAATGCAGTATGCATTGTAACGGTTGGGAACATTGTATTGTCAATTTTAGAGCGAGATTGATCAAAGAAATGTGATTTTGTTGAAATTGATACTGTCAGTTAACATCTGGGAGCATAAATTTGTAACTCTGTATGTAAACATTATTTACTGTAATACAAAGTGACTTTGCTTGGTGTGTGGTTTTTTCTCTCGTAAGGGTTTTCCCACGTAAAACTAGTGTTCAATTCTATGTATGTTGTTTAAATTGTCTATTCTCGGGTTCTGTTAATATGCATCTTAATGACTGTAGTTTGAATTTAGTGAAATTTTCTACACTTCTTTCTTGAGAATTTTGCATTTGGAAGGCGTTTCTACACTAAGCTTTCCTTACAAGTGGTATCAGAGCCTGGCCAGTTGTGTTATCCTTCAGGTAGGGCCAGTTTTTTGTGCTAATTCTTTTCAATGGGAGTCTTGCAGAAAATTGATTGTCTTGATTACAGATTGAGATGGCAAGCACATCAGGAAGAGTAGAAATTGAAAAGTTCAATGGCAAAAATTTTGAGTTGTGGAAACTCAAAATGGAAGACCTATTGGTGGATAGAGATCTCTGGGTTGTTGTGTTTGGAAATAAACCCTCGAGTATGAAGCAAGAAGATTGGGACCTCGCAGATAGAAAAGCTAGAGGATTGATAAGACTTTTTTTGGCAGACTTTGTTCTCCTAAACGTCCATGAGGAGAAGACTACATCTTCATTATGGAAGAAACTTGGTGATATTTATCAAGGGAATTCTCTAGTGAATAAATTATTCTTGAAGAAGAATTTATACTCCTTGAAGATGGAGGAAGATGCATCTATAGCAGACCATTTGAATTATTTTAATATGGTTGTTGCTTAGTTGGTGTCTATAGGTGTAAAGATTGATGACGAGGATCGATGTACTCTTTTGTTCTGTTCCTTTCCTAACACGTGGGACCATCTGGTGATGGATATTAGAAGTACAACAACCACCTTTAAAATGGAAGACGTGGTTGCTTCGTTATTGTCAGAAGAAATGTGAAGGAAATATTTTGAGATGGCCAAGGAGGCTCTTGTTGTTCGAAGCAGAACAAAGGACAGAAGCAACAAGAAAGATAAGAAGTCTAAATCCAAATATGAAGGGAGATCCAAGTCTCCTAGCAAGAAGTCCAAGGTGAAATACTAGAATTGTGGGAAAACTGGACATATCTGGAAAAAGATTGCAAAGAGCAGAAAAAGAACAACAACTCTTCAGATAATCTTCTAAGAGTGATGCAGATGCCTTCATTGCAACCTTGGCAACTCATGCATCAAATGATGTCTAGCTAATTGACTTAGGGGCATCTTTTCATATGACATCTCACAGAGATTGGTTCACAAAGTATGAAAAGTATGACAGTGGGAAGGTTTACTTGGAAAGTGATTCATCTCTTGAAATTATTGGTCGTGGAAGAGTCAAAATCCAATTTCTAGATGGAAGAATCAAAGGAATTAATGGTGTAATGCACATACCAGGTTTGGCTCGAAATTTGCTTTCTGTTAGTAAGCTAAATGATGTTGGCGTGCAAGTTACATTCTTGAATGGTGGCTCCAAAATGACTAGAGGCTCAATGGTGCTAGCCAAGGGTGCACGTATAGACACTCTGTACAAGTTAGATGCATGTGTTGTTCAATGTAACAGTGCCTTTGTAAAGTCAGATAAAGTTGCTCGCATAGGGAAAGAAAAGAACGTTCCTCTAGGTGCAAACTCTTTGGAGGTGAAACTCCCAGCACAGAAAACCATGCTATGGCATCATAGACTCGATCACATAGGAGAAAAGGGCTTGAAAGCCTTGAAAAATAAAAATATGGTAGAAGGGCTTGTCGATTGTAACCTTGAGTTTGATTTTTGTGAACATTGCATTTATGGAAAGCAACACTGTGTTTCATTTTATTCGAGTCCTCATAAGTCTTCTGACATACTAGATTATGTCCACTCTGATGTATTTGGTCCAATGAATGTTCCTTCGTTATCTAAGTCTAAATATTATGTTTCTTTTATTGATGATTATTCAAGAAGGGAATTTGTGTATTTTCTTAAAAGTAAATTAGAGGTGTTCAGTTGGTTTAAAGAGTTTAAAAACTTGGTAGAAAATCAGACTTGAAGGAAAATTAAATTCTTGATGGATAATGGCGGTGAGTTATGTTATGCAGATTTTTAGAGGTATTGTAAAGACCATGGGATTAAAAGGCATAAAACTACACCTTACACTCCATAGCATAATGGAGTTGTTGAAAGGTTAAATAGGACGTTGATCGAAAGGGCGAGAAGTATGTTGAGTAGTGTTGGTCTGGAGCATAAGTTTTGGGATGAAGTTGTGGCTACAACATGTTGATTAATCATTCACCTAGTTTGGCTCTTGTTGACAAAACACCTATGGAAGCGTGCTCTGGTAAGAAGCCCTCTAAGACATATTCGTGTCTTTGGTTGTGAGGTATATGCATATGTGTCGAATGAGAAAATATCGAAATTGGAGAACAAAGTTGTTAAATGTGTCTTCATTGGCTATGGCATTGGTGTGAAAGGATACAAGCTTTGGAATCCTATTACTGAGAAGGTGTTGTACAGTAGAAGTATAATCTTTCGAGAGTTGAAACCTTCTATAGTGAATCTGCAGTCAGAGATGAAAGATGATAAGAACAAAGTAGTTGAAATTCCTCTCTAACTCTAGAAAAACAGGAACTTTGAATTCAAAGTGCACCTGAATCTGAGGAGAGCTCTAGTAGTTCTGAGAGTTTTGAACAGGAAGGAGAACCACAACCTTAGCCTCAACCTATGAGGAGGTCTACACGAGAAAAGTGACAACCTGATAGGTATGGATTTTCCATGTTGGCTTCGAGTTGTTCCTATGCTTTGATTACTAGCACTGATGAGCCTAGGACTATAATGGAGGCTATTAATATGTCTGATTCAAATTCCTAGTTGGAAGCCATTAATGAGGAAATTGCATCATTGAAAAAGAATGAAACCTGTGATTTGGTACCTTTGCCTGAAGGTCGAAAGCCTGTTGGATGTAAATGGGTATTTAAGAAGAAAATTGGTCTGGATGGTAGTGTGGAAAAGTATAAAGCTAGGTTGGTCACAAAAGGTTATTCCCAGGTGGAGGAATTGATTATGGAGAAATATTTTCTCCTGTAGCTAAGCTGACATCTATCAGATTTCTATTGTCACTTGCAGTTTCATATGACTTAGAGGTTAAGCAGATGGATGTGAAGACAGTGTTTCTTCATGGATATCTAGAAGAAGAAATTTATATGTCCCGGCCTGAGCACTTCGTTGAAAAAGGTAAAGGAAGTTTGGTTTGCAAGTTAAAGAAATCTCTGTATGGTTTAAAACAATCACCTAGAATGTGGTGCCAAAATTTTGACACTTTTGTGTTGTCATTGGGATTTGTAAGATCAAAATCAGATCATTGTGTGTACTACAAAACTGAAAATGATCGTTTACTTATTATCACCCTGTATGCGGATGATATGTTATTCTTTGGGAATAGTAAGGGTATAATTTTTGATTTAAAATCTTAGTTGTCAGCACAGTTTGAAATGAAAGATTTAGGTGCAGCAAGGTATATTCTGGGTATGGCAATCATAAGGGATAGGGGAAGTAGAAAACTTTGGCTCAGCTAGAGCAAGTATATTAATTTTGTCCTTGAGAGATTTAGTATGACAGATTGCAAGCAGTTGGTTGTTCCAGTGTTGCAGGGAACGAAGCTATTTGTTGAAGATTGTCCAAAGTCCCCTACTAATATGGAGGACATGACCTAGGTGCCTCATGCAAGTGCAGTTGGTAGTTTGATGTACGCAATGGTCTATACCAAGCCAGGCATTGCCCAAGCAGTGGGATTACTTAGTCGGTTTATGGCTAATCCAGGAAGGCCACATTGGGATGTTGTGAAGAGAGTTTTCAAATATTTGAAGGGTACTTCGGAGTATGCTTTGTGTTATCATGGCAACTCGCTTGGATCACAGAGATCTCTTAGCATTCGTGGGTATGTGGATTCTAATTGGGCGGGGGACATTGACAGCAAAAGATCCACCAATGGATACATCTTCATGTTATTTGGTGGTGCAGTTATTTGGATGAGAAAGCGGCGGGCTATAGTCACTTTATCTACTATTGAGGCAGAGTACATGGTAGCAACACAAGCTTGTAAAGAAGCCATTTGGCTTAGACGTTTGTGTTTCGATGTTGGGTTTAATGCACGGAAGATTATTATTTGTTGTGACAATCATAGTGATATTTGTTTGGAAAAAAATCCCACTTTCCATGCTAGGACGAAGCATATCAATGTTCAGTATTATTTTGTTCATGATATGGTGGAGGATGGAAAGGTTAATCTTGAAAAAGTGGATACTCTAGAGAATTTTGTTGATGTGTTGACAAAGCCTATGAGCACATACAAGTACAAGTGGTGTGCATGTTCGATGGGTCTTGGGGCCTATGATATTCAGTAACTTTGAGTTGGAAGAAGCCAGTAAGTCTTCGTCAAGTGGGAGCATGTTGGAAAATGTGCCTCATCTTGCTGGCTTGGGATTTCCCTTAAAGCTTGGTCTTTTTTCCCTTAATTAGCCTGAATGTTGCGAGATCATGGAAAACCATAACTTTGGAACCACCGGTCGGGAGTTGTGAAGTTTTGAAAACCTCTGACTGATCGATCACAAGCTCACGGAGAATCCGAACATTGGAACCACCGATCGTGGGTTTTGAAGTTTGTGAAACCTCCAACTTACCGACCGCAATGACAAGCTAATGGTTGTGGGGGCCACAGTGATAAGTAAACCATCAATATGACATATACATTGGTCGATGGTTGTGTTTAAAACAATCCAACTATGCCCGCTAACCCCACACCCCTTGTGGTGGGTCCCGACAAACTCCTGTGGGGTGTGCGAGATTGGCTAAGCGATGTACATTTGTTGACTAGGTGACTTCACATTTGTTGACTCGATAGCTCATGAGTAATGTCATGGTGAGACCCAACCAGTGCCAAATTGTTGAGCGGTGATTGGTTGTTGACTGTTGACAGATTGAAAGGCGATTACTTGGCAGGTTATGTGGATGTCGTAATAAGTTTGATAGGGTTGTGAGATGGTTGAAACCATATGGAGACTTTTTGTCTAAAGCAACTGAATTGGTTGGTTTCCAGGGATGTTTTGGGAATGTAGATCAAATAGAATTCAATATTGATAATGTTGTAATGCATTATGCATTGTAACGGTTGGAAACATTGTATTGTCAATTGGAGAGCAAGGTTGATCAGTGAAATGTAATGTTGTTGAAGTTGATACTGTGAGTTAACATCTGGGAGCATAAGTATGTAACTCTGTATGTAAACATTATTTATAATAATACAAAGTGACTTTTGGTGTGTGGGTTTTTCTCCCGTAAGGGTTTCCCACGTAAAACTGGTGTTCAATTTTGTGTATGTTGTTTAAATTGTCTATTCTCGTGTTCTATTAATGTGCATCTTAATGACTGTAATTCGAATTTAGTGAAATGTTTTACACTTCTTTCTTGAGAATTTTGCATTTGGAAGGCATTTATGCACTAAGCTTTCCTTACATGTTTCCCTCCTCTATGTTGGTCGACCTAGACATAATTGCTATTTATTTCTTCATCTTTTTTCCTTCTCAAGGTCGACCCCTTAAGTCTCATAGGCACCCCACTAATTCTAGCCAACCAAGACTTAAATTTTATTGCCTTCAAGAGGGTCGACTCACCACTTGCTTCCTCTTTGGCCAACCTAGGAAAGGGGATTAAAAGAGGGGACATTACATATGGACAACATATTCAAAACAACATACATTAACTAGTTTTAATTGATTATTAGACTAATTCATTTCATGCACTTAAGCTAAACTAAGGAGTTTTTTTTAATAAATCATTATGCCTCATCACATAGGATGACAAAATTTGTCATAATCTAATCCCTTTTATTATTTAGGGTTGCTCCTATAAAGCACTCACTCTCATTGTATTGTCCCAAGATCTCCATTAAGACTCTTGAGGTTCATTTTGTAAGTTTTTTTAGTTATAAATATAGCAAATCATTATCTGCAACTCTATTGCATGGAAGGTATTTTTGTTAGTTGTTTGATCTTGTGTTTTGTGTTTATTCACAATTCTAACACCATTGTTATTCATATGGAAATATATATATATATATATAACCTAACTCTCTAATGCATTCGCAAAGGAATGAAAGAAACTTTGAAAAACAAAGCAAAGAGTTTGTTTCATGTTTGTAAAACAAAAATGGAGAAAAAAAAGATAAAAACTTACCTCTTTGTAAAAATATTCTTCTATGATCTTCTTGAGAGCCAATGGACACTTGTAAATCCATAAGGATGATAATACAATCATTGTAGAACCTTCATAGATCAATCTTCAACTCCCTTTGTTGATTCAACAAGCAAAAATAAATGTTCAACCTCTTAGAATGATATTTGTTTTTTGCAATAAAAATGATCTAAAATGAACTCGTTTTGGTGTTTGATATGTTTTAGAAGTGACTTTTAGGGTTTAAAATCCATGTTAAAGTGCCCATATCAAATTCAAAGTGAAAAAAAAATGCACAAAGATAAACGGGTTCACTCAGGGTCCCTTAAGTTCATCCTAAGTTTTCCCATATTCATCCCACCTGAACTGGACACTGCTGCCAAGGGTTACGTCTGAATCTGCAGTTGGACTGGACCAGATCACTGATCTGATTTGAACTAGACCTAGATCTGACCAGTCTACAAATGGATCCAACAACATAGCCTTAAAGTTGTTCGAATTTAGTAGCACATGCTTAAGACTTGTCAGCAACAAATAGGGAATAAAAGATTCGTGTTACTGAAATTACCTACTCAATGTCCATGGATTTCATGATTAAAATGACTTAGTTTCATATTTGATTTATTTTATTTAGTTTCATGTTTATTGTTTGGTTGTTATATTTACTTTTCGTTTGATAAGTCTTAATGTTATATTCTTCTTATGCATTATATCTATTTGCAAAGTGTTGTTATTTTGCTCATGCAATACTGAAAATTCATTAGATGGTCTGATTGAAGAAAAAATCTTCGAGATTACAGCAAAATAAATTCAAGAATTCTAGTGAGCAATTTAATGAATAGTCTATCTGCACTACTGACTAATAAATGCAATGAAGTTCTTTTAATGGTCTTGGAATCGATTATCTATTCTATGATCATAGTCAGAAATTTAATGAATAGAAAGCTAGCTCTCTAAAGAGCTAGCCTAAAATGTTGTAGTCTCTTTAAAATGGTTTATCATGTAAATTCATACTTTAAACTGTAGCAAAACAAAAAATATGTCTAGCACACTGCATTTTACAAGATCCTGTGGCATTGGAGATTGTCCATGTTGGCATATGGCTTATAGTGTTGTCATTGATGGCAACCTAAGTCATTGATCCGGTGCACACTTCAGTATTTGTTCATATTGGGAGACAAAGTGAAGAACAAGGTATTCGACTGAAGTTGAACCTACTTGCATTACAAGTTTATCAGTTTGCATTGTAGATCTCAAGGAAGGTTGTTGGACATCTGGAATATCTTACTCTCGATTTTTGTGTCATCACATCAAGTGGTGTACGAGTTAGGAGATCCAGTTGACTGATTTTTTGTTTAACAGTGTAGAGAGCCCTCTTGGTGAATATAATATGTTGCAGATATTTGAGGAGAAATTGTTTAAGTATTTATGTGTTCTATCATGTTGATTTGGGTCATCACTATGCTATGGCCAACTTTGGATTATGCATATTGAAAATCATTTGTGGATTTAGTCGACGGTTGGAAAATATTTTGTCTTATTGAAGCCGATAGGTAGCGATCAAATCTTTAGCTACGGATATATATAAGTGATTGATTATATGATTTTGATAGAGATGTGAAGTGTGTTGGTGTGTGATGCAAAACTTAAAAGGATAGTTGAGCAATTTCACTTGCGCATATAAGATTTGTGATGCGAATTGTAGCAGAACAGAGCAGAAGAGAAGAATCAGACAGAAGGTCAAGAAATCGACTAATGTGCTTAATTGAAACTATTCTCAGGCATTTGTAGATGCTAATTCATAGTTCACAACTTTTGTTGTCTTTTGACATTGATTGTAAGGCAGTGATCCTTTCTATTTTGAGCAGTGAGCTCTAGGCAGTGCGCCTAAATACAAGTGCATTCTCATTTTGTAAAATTTATATTTGAGTACTCAAATTGTGGATTGACCTCCATCGTGGTTTTTCCCCTAATAGAGTTTCCACATAAAAATCTTTGTGTTATGGTGTTGTAGATGATTGCTTTGTGTGCTTTCTTTCTTTTAGTTCAATGTTGTAAGTGGTATAAAGATCAGTTTAATAAAGTTAAATATTGCAGAACATTGATTCACCCCCCCTCTCAGTGTTCCCTGATTCCAACAATTGGTATCAAAGCAGGTTCCTTGGAAGAAGTTTAACAGCTTGAGGTGATCTGGGATGGCAACATATAAGAAGGATAGTGTGAGATTTGATGGAACAAACTATCCTCTGTGGAATACTCGAATGGAGTGTCATCTGAGATGCATTGGTGAATCTTACTGGAACATTACGAGTAATAGGTATGTTATTCCTCTAAATGGTCCTACTACTACTATTGAGATTAGGGATGTTGAATACAATATCAGGGCTAAGGAAGCATTGTTGAGTGTTTTGACTGATTATGAGATGACGAATGTTATGGATCTTAAGACTACTTATGAGATTTGGAAAAAGTTGGAAACTTTGTATGAAGGTGATGCTAATGTGAAGATTGCTAAGTTACAAAGTCTGAAAGGGAAATATGAACTGTTGAAAATGGGTAATGATGAGAATATTACTACTTTCATGCAAAGAGTGAATGAACTTGTGTGTGGTATCAGATGTGCTGGTGGATAGTTGGATGAATCAGAGATTGTTGCTAAAGTGCTTAGATCCTTGTCTGATGCATAAAAAATCAAAGCTACAGCTATTAAGGAGCTCTGAACTGTGACAAACGTAACCAGAGATATGTTGATTGGTAAACTTACTGCTTTTGAGTTGAGTGAATTCGGTGATGCCCTTTCCTAAGATAGAATCTACATTCAAAGCTACTATCTTCAAAAGAGACAAGCAAAGATATGATCTGGGTGAAATTTCTTCTAGAAAGGTATTCAAGTATGAAGAAGAAATGAGACAGATTGAAGAAGAAAAAAAAGAACTGAACAAGCTTGAAGCACTTATTGTCAAAAGAGAAGCCAGAAGAGAAGGTAAGTATAAAGGAAAGTTGTCTATTAAATGTTTTTCCTACAATAAGATAGGTCATTTTGCATCAAGGTGTCCGGAAAGAATCTCTAAGCCAAATATAACAAACCTAGATTTCAAAATAAGTGTTATTATGTTGTTGATGAAGGTGTGACAGATGATGAATCTGATAAAGGGAATGCAAGTGAAGATGAGTTTGTGTTTGTTGCTATCAAGGAAAATAAACCTATGTCTACTGAATCTGTTAGTTGTACAAATGTGGAGAAAGTCTTAGTTGCTTGAGTTGAAGAGAAGAATGAATGGGTAATTGACAGTGGATGTTCACATCACATAAAAGGTGATAAAAGCAAATTTGTGAGTTTGGAAAAGTATGATGGTGGTGTTGTAAAATCTGGTGATAACAATGGTGGTATAATCTGTGGCAGAAGATGTATTTCTTTTGATGGTAAGCATAATACTGATGACGTTCTTTATGTGGAAAGTTTGAAGCATAATCTTTTAAGTGTCAGACAGATGGTTGATAAGGGATACAATCTTCAATTCAAGGATGAAAAGTGTAAAATATTTGGAAGTTCTGGAAATGTGATTGCTTCAGATACAAAAACAAAAGGTAATATTTTTCACCTAAATGCTACTAGTAAAAGTTGTTTGATTGCTCAAGTTGATGAAAGTTGGTTGTGGCATAGGAGAATGTGTCATGTAAACTTTGACAACATTATCAAGATAAGTTCTACTCATGCAGTGAGAGATCTTCCTAAGTTGGTAAAACCCTCTAATGCCATATGCAAGGAATGTTAGTTAAGAAAGCAAACTAGAATTTCATTTCGGAGCAAACAACATTGTTCAAATGAATTATTGGACCTTGTGCATACTGACTTGTGTCGTCCTACTAGAATCAGAAATTTGCAAGGTTACAGGTATTTCATGTTGCTTATTGATGATTATTCTAGGATGATGTGGGTTACTTTCTTAAAGGAGAAATTTGAAGCTCTAGAGAAGTTCAAGATTTTCAAGGCTATGGTTGAGACAGAGACAAGTCTAAAGATTAAATGTCTAAGATCAGATAGAGGTGGTGAATTCACTTCCGATGAGTTTAATTATTTCTGTGAATTGTATGGGATAAAGAGACAATTATCTACACCGCGGACCTCTCAGCAAAATGGAGTTGTGGAAAGGAAGTACAGGACAGCTCAAGATGCTGCTAGAACTCTGATGTTGGAAGGAAATGTTCCTCATATCTATTGGAGAGAAGTTGTGAGTATTGTTGTTTATATCTTCAATCGGGTACAAATCAAAGGTGATACTGGTAGGACCCCTTTTGAGCTATGGTTTGGTCATAAGCCTACTGTTAGATATTTCAAAATCTTTGGGAGTAAATGCTACATCAGAAGAGACGAAGATATAGGAAAGTTTGATGCTAGGAGTGATGAAGGAATCTTTTTTGGTTATTCTACTAAGAGCAAGGCCTACCAATGCTACAACAAAAGATTGAAGAAAATGGTTGAAAGTGTAAATGTTAAGGTTGATGAAGACATTGCTAGACCATCCAAAACCAATGGATATGATTCTAAGGATTAGAATGACAGCACAAACAAAGGTCAGACTTCAAATCAAGTTCAGATCATTCTGATGAATCAAGAAGATCAAGAGGAAGGAGAAACTAATGAAAGTACAAGAGAGAGATCACAATAGCCTGAAGTTCAAGAACAACCTAAAACTCCAAGGTATGTGAGATTAAATCATTCAAAAAATTAGATTATAGGTGATAAGAACAAAGGTGTCCAAACTAGGAGAAGAATTGTAGAAGAAAATTGTTTGATATCAAAGACTGAGCCAAGTAATGTAAGTGAAGCATGCAAAGATGAACATTGGATTGAAGCAATGAAAGAAGAACTGGAGCAAATTGAGAAGAATAATGTGAAAAACTCTTGAAGAATTAAGGAGGAGAAGAGCAATGTGAAAAACTGGAAATTATCTGAGGAGAAGTCAGAACGTAAGGGGGAGTAAGTGTTGAAGTTAGTTGCGTTGATGGTGTTTTTCACATCATGTGTTGCCATCAATGCCAAAGGGGGAGATTGTTGGATGTCATGGTTGTGTTGTTGATATGTGGTTGTCATTGATGTCAAAGGGGGAGAGAGAGTAGTGAAAAATGTCTTACCAAATTCAGGGGGAGTTGTGTCTTTTTGAAGTCTTGAAGGATTGCAGTATGTTGGACTTCTTAAGAGCTTCAAGGGGAGTTGTGTCTTTTTGAAGTCTTGAAGGATTGCAGTATATCTTTTTGAAGGACTAGACAGTATTGGACAAAACTTTAATATGTTTCAAGATCAAGATGGTGCAATCAAGAAAAAGATTCAAGAATTACAGATAGAGCATACAAATGTTCAAAACACTAGAAACAGGATTGTTGACACCTTTTGGAAAGTGAAAGATATAACAGAATGCAGATCGGAATAGTTGATTGAGATACTAAGGAAATGAGAGATATTAGAAGAAGCTATCACCATTTAGGAATCCCTCATCATGATTATCAACCGGACATCTGAAAACAATAGCATGATCATAATCATCAGGATTGTAGTAGAAGCATGGAAGAAGTTTCTTCCGGAGATGAAGGAGAAATACAAAATAATCTTTTAATACAAGTGGTGGTTGTATTTCTTCAAAAAAATTGAACCAACTTTTGAATAAGTAAGTTTTTGGTTATACTCCAAAAAGATATTACTGTAGGAAAACTCTTTTTGGGTTTTTCATTGATGTCAAAGGGGGAGAGAGAGCAGTGAAAAATGCCTTATCAAATTCAGAGGGAGTTGTCTTTTTGAAATCTTGAAGGATTGTAGTATGTTGGTTCCGACACTCAGTCATTTTTCACTAAGTATTGCCATCAATGCCAAAGGGGGAGATTGTTGGCATATGGCTTATAGTGTTGTCATTGATGGCAACCTAAGTCATTGATCCGGTGTGCACTTCAGTATTTGTTCATACCAAGAGACAGAGTGAAGAATAGGGTATTCGACTGAAGTTGAACCTACTCGCATTACTAGTTTATCAGTTCGCGTTGTGGATCTCAAAGAAGGTCATTGGACATCTGGAATATCTTACTCTCAAGTTTTGTGTCATCGCATCAAGTGGTGTACGAGTTAGGAGATCCGATTGACTAATTTTTTGTTTAACAATGTAGAGAGCCGACTTGGTGAATATAATATGTTGCGAATATTTGAGGAAAAATTGTTTAAATATTTATGTGTTCTATCATGTCGGTTTGGGTCATCACTATGCTATGGCCGACTTTGGATGATGCGCATTGAAAATCATTTGTGGATTTAGCCGACGGTTGGAAAATATTTTGTCTTATTGAAGCCGACAGTTAGCGATCAAATCTTTAGTTGCAGATATATATAAGTGATCGATTATATGATTTTGATAGAGATGTGAAGTGTGTTGGTGTGATGCGAAACTCAAAAGGGTAGTTGAGAGATTTCACTTGCGCATATAAGATTTGTGATGTGAATTCTAGCAGAGCAGAGCAAAAGAACGGAATTAGACAGAAGGTCAAAAAATCGACTAATGTGCTTAACCAGAACTATTCTCAGGTATTTGCAAATGATGATTCATAGTTCACAACTTATGTTGTCTTTTGACATTGATTGCAAGGCAGTGAGCCTTTTTGTTTTGAGCAGTGAGCTCTAGGCAGTGCGCCTGATTGTTGGTGTGTGATGTGAAACTCAAAAAGATAGTTGAGTGATTTCACTTGCGCATATAAGATTTGTGATGTGAATTCTAGCAGAGCAGAGCAGAAGAACGAAATCAGACAGAAGGTCAAGAAATCGACTAATGTGCTTAATCGGAACTATTCTTAGGTATTTGCAGATGCTAATTCATAGTTCACAACTTCTATTGTCTTTTGACACTAATTGTAAGGCAGCGAGTCTTTCTGTTTTGAACAGTTAGCTCTAAGCAGTGCCCCTGAATGCAAATGCATTCTCATTTTGTAAAAACTTATATTTGAGTACCAAATTGTGGATTGACCTCCACCGTGGTTTTTCCCCTAACAAGGTTTCCATGTAAAAATCCTTGTGTTATGGTGTTGTAGATGATTGCTTTGTGTGTTTGCATCTTTCTTTCAGTTCAATGTCGTAAGTGGTTCAAAAATCAGTTTAATAAAGTTAAATATTGCAGAACACTAATTCACCCCCACTCCCCCTCCTCTCAGTGTTACCTAATTCCAATAGTCCAAATATGTTGCGGTCTCTTTAAAATGGTTTATCGAATAGAATTATACTTCTAATTGTAGAAACACAACTAAGATATTGTAGAGCGCTTTCTGTTTTGCAAGATTCTGCAGTATTGCCTTAATTTTTGTCCAGAGTAAAATAAATATTAGTAGAAACATTTGTGACTGAAGGGATATCTGTTTTTCAGAAAATTACCAAAAATGATCTGAAATTGTGAGAATGTTCATTCAATTAGAATATAAATAGAAAAGACAAATTACCTCTTACTTTCTAAGTCATTTACAAGGGACTGCTAACCTTTCTCAGATATACTATTTTTCCTTGTTTAGTAAGCACTTTTGTTCTCTCCTTGAATAGCTTTGCTAAATTGGTTGATTTAATATCATGTATCTTGACTGGCCATTCTCCTCTCTATTTATAGTAGAACTATTATTTTCTGTCACAAAAAATTAGAAGCCAAGCCTCAAAATATTTCAAGAAAAGAAAAATAATTGACCTGTACGAGAAAATGTCATTGAATGCCTTGTGCAGAATTATACCTTTTATGAAGGCCAAATTAACCTCATGATGTGTGTCCGGAGAAGACAAAGTTGACCTATAGGAGAAAATAAGTCATTGAATGCCTTGTCCAGAATAATACATTTTACGAAGGCTAAATTAGTCATAAAACCATGACCCCACAGCAATACATACAAGCTTAATCCGGATCCAAGCCTCCAATTGAGGTACAGTCTACTACACAAGGCACTTGCACTTTATACTACAGGTATCTATGAATGCTCATAAACATTGAGCAGAGTTAGTGGATGTAAAAGAATTCATGTTAGAAGAATGGATTAAGATTATCTTCATTTTATCAAAAGATGCATATATACTAGTAATGCAATCTGAATGGTTAACTGCAAGACCTGTCATATGGAAATCTTCCTTCCACATCGTCCTTGCAAGCATTAAGCATAAAATCACATCACAGCACAGTTCAAAGTGGTGCCACTAGAGGCTAGATACATTACAGTAGAATGAGAGAAAAGAACAAATAAACCGTTGTAAAAGTGTAAATGACAAATTGAGTTTCTGATTCTCTTGAAAATTTATTACCCAAGAGAACATAAAACTTTTCTCTGTTAATGTAGTAGATTGAGTTGTGTAAAAACTCACAATGACCATAGAGAAGCGATAGTGAGGCTCTTTAACGTGCATTTCCAGCCATGCTACTCCTTTTCTACCACTACTACTTTAGAGATAGCTTCATAAACAAATATATCAAGGGTGTAAAATAGGTTGAAATCAAAAGGTGCCTCTTTAATGATATAACCATAGTCAAATTATATTTAGAAACAGATTCTTACACTGTTATATTTCCGCATATACCAAAAAAAAATGCAAAAACTTATTTGCACTTGCCAAATAATTCTGACACAAAAATATGATGAAGTGTAAATATCTGTAACGATGTAGCTTTGAGAAAAACAAAAGTCGCAATTTTATCATGAGGTGACCAACATAATACACCAAGATATATGCGTTGAAATCAAACTCACCAGTTAATTTACAACATGGTATTTTCGAATAATTTTCCACCAAAACTACTAAGTGTATCCAAATATACCGTGCATTAAACAATTTATGTAACTGGTTTTGAACAGAGGACCTCAAACACTTGCAAATTTTGGCAATGACTTGACAAGGATGAATGATGCTCTCTTTATATCATGCATTGCCTGCCATTGCCCTCTATTTACATAGCCTCTAGTTAATGTATATTGAAGTACCAGAATTAAATAGATAGAAGAGAATAACAACATATATCAATGTGCCAAAAAATACCCAATATAGTGTTATTGTCTTGTTTTATGTTAAAAAATTTCAAAATATATGAATATATCAAAAGGGCATTCTCAACAGTAAAAAGCTGTGCTGAATTATTCTTACCTGTCAATCAAATTTTGCACACAGGAGTATCATTTCAGGTAATAGCTATCTGAGAAATTTAAGGTTTCAAGAAAACATTAAATTACAATTTTCTTACAAAAGAATAAGACTTAATATGCCAAGCTATTTTCATGATATCAGAGATCCCCAAGTTATTTATAACATAGTATTTCTTGCAGAATTATCCACAAAAAATTCGGACACTAGAATCATTGTGTACAGATTATTACAATTTTAGTAGCAGTTCTGAATTAAGGCTAAGTATGCCTTCCCACTTTGTTACTTGAATGGAGGAAATGCAACAAAAGCTCAACTCTACGACAATTTACAAACTGGATGTACAGCAGCAAAACCAATACCCAATAAATAATTCCCCATTTATTCAGATGAACCTAGAAATATATGACACTAGATAACAGGAAAACTATCAAATGTCCATACTTACAAGCGCTCTCCTGGAATACAGGCTTACCATTTTTCACTAGGCAGTCTCACTTCAATATTTGGTTTCTCTTGCGCACCAGAAACATTACAATGCGAGGAAAAAAAGATTTCTTTTTCCTCTTTGTAGAGAATTGACCATCCTCAGACTGTATGCTCTCAAAGTTCTCAGGTGATGAAATCTTTGTACTCATTTCTTGCATTTGTGATCCTAATGCTGCTTCTTGAGTGCCAGCATGTTCTTTCATACTGCTTTGATCATTTCCATTTGAAGCTGTCAGATCTTTTTCATTGCTTACAGGACTCTGTGGTGCCACAGAGTTTTTCATTCCAGTCACTGCATCACCTGCCTTCCTCCTCTGTTCATGTTCTGCTCTCCACTTTCGCAGCTCATCCTCAACAGCAAGCTTCCCTGCCTTTGCTTCACCTGCCTTTTTCAAGGCATCCTGTAATGCCTCCTTCCTTGCATTTATTTCTTTGCTTGCTTCCTCAAATTTCTTCATAACATTCTCTTGACTGTCCTTGGCAGCATCTATTTGGGTCATAGCAGCTGCCACTCGGCTGTTTGCTAGTTCCTCAGCTTCGTGTACTCTTTTGCTTAATGCATAGTACTCCTCTAAAGATAGTGTCACTCCAGCTGAATTATTTGTCTCCGAAGATCCTCCTGCGGACTCACTTTCATTTAAAGCTTTGATTGCATTAAGAGCTATTGATTCTGAAGCCTTGGCTGCTTCCATCTCTTTTATAGCTGCTTGCAACCTACTCTCTGCAGTACTAGTAGCAGCCCTAGCTTGCTCAATTTCTTCCCTAGATTTACGCATATTATCTCTAGCTATTTCAGCTTTGGCCTTGGCTTCATCTGCTTCAGCAGCAGCTTGTTGTAAAGCCTTAGGAAGCTCTGCCATGGTTTCCTTGGCTTGCCTTTCTCCTGCTTGAACCAATTCAAGTTCTTCCCCTGTCTTCTTTAATTCAGCTTCCAAAGCAGCAACTGTAACAGATGCCATTCCTTCCCTTTGCCGCATTGTTGCTAGTGCTGCCTTCTCTGCTTCTAATTCTGCTTGCATAGATTCAACAGCAACTTTCAGACGTGCTACTTCTTCTGTTGCATCTTTCAATTTTGCCTTCACCTCCTCTAGTTCTGTTTCAATTGATTTCAAAGCTGTAATTGCTTTTGCCTCTGCCACTTTTGCTTGTTCCAGCTCATCCATTGCTTTTGCTAGACTTACTTCAGCTTCTGCTGATTCTGTTGCTAATTTTGAATCAGCTTCCTTGCAGGACTCAAGTTCTGCTTTCAAACTCTGCAACAAAGATGACGCAGTTTCAAGTTTAGAGTTCAAACCTTCAGCTAAAGCAAGTTCTTTTTTAAGCATTTCAAGTTCTTCAGTTGCACGCTTTATTTCCTTAGCCCTTGTTCCAGCTTCTTGCTCCTTGGAAATTGCTGCAGAAACTCGCTGTTCCTCTGCCTCCTGAAGTGCAACATGAGCCATCTCTAAAGAGTCCTTGGTTGCAATAAGCTCTAAGGTGAGTTCATCAACCTTTTTCTCCATTTCCTCAGAAGCATAAAAGGCCTCTTCTGCATTTTTTATGGCAATATCCCTCTCATTTATCAAATGCAGGTATTCTGATTTCATTGTTTCCAATTCGTTCTTCACTGCTTGCAAATCTGCAAGAGCTGTTGCATGCCTAGTCTTGGCAACTTCTATCTGTGTCTTCCAAGCAACAGATACTTCATCCGTTATGCCTTTCTCCATCTCCTCAACTCTCAGCCTTGCAAGCTCTGAGTCTTGTGCTGCTTGCTCTTCTGCAGTCTGTGTTCTCTCCAAATTTAGAGTTAGCTCTTCAATGAGCTTTTTCATGCCATCCAGCTCCTTTAGGACTTGTACCTTTTCATTTTCTGCCACGACCAGTTGTTTCTTCAATTCAGGCAGCTCTTCTTGCACCCTTTGCAGCTCAGTCTCTACAAAATGACGTTTCTATACAAACAGATTCCATGTTAGCTTTCCAAATTGAAAACCACAATTCCAGATGTGAACTTGAATGTACATAAACATATTCCCCTTAATGCATATAGCAATTTCAAGCTCAAAAATTTATTGTTGATAAGAAATCACATCAAACCAATAATTACCATTGGATTAGAGAAATAATTGAATGCATAAACCAATCATAACTGTAGTAAGGCAAGATAGATGAACAGAACAGGTATTTTGGTTGGTCAATGAGAGATGAACTTGGTGTATGTTTAATAATATGGTTCAGAACTGAAAGAATGATAAAAATGTCCAAGAATGATATGGTAAACAGTACAGCTTTCAGAAAACCACCATTAACATCAGTCCCCATATTTAGAGTTCCTCCTAGACAAGTGGCTGGGGCATGTATCTGAGAGAAGATAAGGTGTGTGATCTACTCTACTTGTTTTAATGGAAACTCTGCAGAAAGTATTCCTTCACAATGAAGTTCTTATTTGCTAAAGGGCATTCTAGTTAAAGAGTGTAAATTTGTAAGATTTAGAATCAGTGATAAATTCAATAACTTGGAAATCATAATAACTGTACTGGTAGAAAAACAATGAATTTACAAATAACAGATAAAATTCAATTGCTCTATCATCTAAGTTAACTTTGCTGAAAGATGCTAGATTTACGTAAGTTTAGAAGCAAAGGATGGTATGTCAAAATTGTAACTTCCCAACTAACATAGAAACACGCAAATTAGTATTGCTATTTGCATCTTGGTACTAAGCAGTTGAACAGAGAGTATCACAATCAGCACATCCCAGAAACCACAAGAAAATTTTTACCAATAAGATAGCTCAATTGTTTAATACAATTGAAAGTATAGATCACTAGTCCTCAAACACTACGTGTACTACTCCATCTCATTGAAACAGAGTTTCATTTTTCTTTTATTTTTGTTTTACATTAATATATATAATTATAGTAGGATGTTGATGCCCCAATTAGGATTTCCTACAGTTTCCTTTGGCTTTTGAACTTTGTTTTATTTTTCAACTGAAAGTTGCTTTGCTAATTTGGAAATGACGACTTTGTTACCAATTTTTCTTCTTACATTCCACTAGAATCATAATTCAATTCAAGTTTCTACATAAGCCTAAATTGGCAGTAACTTGTTTACACAGTTTTGAAAATTATGGCATCCAGGCTTTCAGCAACATATGTTTTCTCCAAAATATTTACAGATCTACAAAGCAGCTTTATTTACCAAAAAACACAAATGCAAAAATAAATTTGCTAAGATACAAAAATAACCACACATATGCATCTTATAAATTGATATTTTATCCTATGCCTTTAAGAACCACCCTTAAGAGGTGTTAAATGGAGTTAGAAGATCAGAAGTAAATAAGGGAGTTCACCATGCATGCTTAGAACATGCTTGTTGCAGGTGTGGTGAAAATCTGTACGGCTGAAGGTTTACTAGCACAATTAAAAACGATTTTTGACTAATCTTTGGATGAAGGAGGAGCACATGCAAGTAGTAAAAGGGGCCATGCAAGCACCTCCTGGAGGTTCCTTCTGTCGGGTTGCAACAGGGAGAGGACTAAATATGAAAAGGAAAACCATTTCAGTGTTATCATGGACAGCGGGAAAGCAAGAGGTAGTTGATACTCAGAACCTATGGAATTTTTGTCTAGAGGCTCTGGAACAGCCCCATTCTATACCTAGATATGGAACAACTAGGCAATAATATCCACAGATTGACAAAAAGGGAATCCTCTGTAGGTTCTTAGGAACACAATTATCAGTGGAAAATCTGTACTACTAGGCAAAGAAGCACTGGAGAACCTCCAATAATTATGAGATCCAAATCTATCCTTAGAATATTTCTCAGGCACCTTTGTGAATGAGATGGATCACAAGCAAATCTTCCAAGGGGGACCTTGGTTCTACAAGACTACCAACTTGTACATAAGTATTGACACAGATTTCAAACCCATAGAGGAACCACAAGCTAAAAACCCAATGTAGCTCCTACTGTTTACTGTTGCGCATGAACTGTTGATGATAAAGCAGAGTCAGAAGTAATACTTCCAGATTCGAATTAAGAAGACTAAATTTAAATATAGCATTAATGCTATTTAAATTTACATATATATTCGAATAAATGAAAGAGGCCGACTTATTAAATAAAGAGATTTAATAATAATGAATAATATTTATTATTCTGGCCGACTTATGTAATTTATTATTTCTAAAGGGTGGCCGCCGACCTTGAAGAGTCACCTTGTTTTGTATAAATACAAGGTGATGATCGATCATTTGATCATCAAGTTCATTTGTCATAATTCGCATTCCAAGAAGAAGTTCATACTTGAGCGGCAGATCATCTTGTAGCAGCAGCGCATCATCTTGCAGCAGCAGGTCTTCAGTCTGTTGCAGCAGACCGATTTCAAGGAGAAGCATATTCTTTGTATCTTTGCATCTAGGAGAGGTGCTATTATTCATTGTATCAAATTCGGCCATGTGCTGGGCCTGAGTTGTAAGCAGATTTCTGCTCTTAAGTCTGCTATATATATAAGAGATATAATTGCTGGGTTTTTCTCCCTCAAGAGGAGGGTTTTCCCAGGGTATCTGTGGTGTTCATTGTCTTATGTGTTGCATTTTCTGAGTGCTTTCAGTTTGTATTATCTGATCATATAAAACTAACATGAACTATGATCAGACTCTCAGAGTATGTGTTCAAAATGGTTGGGGAGCTCCCTGGAATATGTATCTGAACCTCACCAATGTCAAAGAGGATCAGAAAACTATGCCAAAATATGTTTGGAATTGGAATTGGACCAACCTTTGCCCAAACATCTGACTCTCAAATTAGGTCTCAAATGGATTCACCCGATCAATTACAAATGCATTACCTGCAGATGCAGAACTTGTCATGATTAGGTTCACCAGATTCAAGAAGCCCAGTGGTAACTCAAACAAGGCAGCAGCCACAAGCAGGGTGAACGAGAAAGAGAAACATGATCACTTCAAAAACACAAAAAAGAAACAATTATTAAATCTAAATACGTGAAAGTAGAAGAATGGTATAAGAAAAAAAATAAGAGAGTTATTGAGGCTTTTGGAAAATCTGAGAACTGACAGGGAGAGGCCAATGTAGATAGGAAAAAATGTGTTGAAGGAAGGGGACCTCTTGGAAGGTCGTGAATGCAAAAACAACCTTCAGGAAAATTTAAGAGGAACAAGATGCCAAAAGATCTGACCCACTAGAAAACAATAGTCTAGCTTCATGTGAGGACAAAGACAGAGAAGGTAAATCAATGGTGGGCCAAGAGCACTTAATTAAATTTGAGAAGTGTATAGAAAAGACACCAAAGAAGAAGCATGGGGGATGGAGGAAATCAAAGGCAACATTCCAAAAGGTCAGAAAGTTCTCACATGGGCAGGAAAACAGCGATATCATGCAACTCACAAGTGAAAAGAAGCTCCAGCTATAGGCTAGCGTAAATGGGAAAGAGCCCAAAATTGGATAAAAATACAAAAGGAAGCAATAACACCATGTTGAATCGATCTCAATCACATCTAGAAAATGTGATAGGAAAAACCAAGAAACAGAGACAACTCTGTGAGGATTATATCCTGGAATGTATAGGGCATGCATGCCCAATTAAAGAAAGTATGATTAAAATATTATTAAACCTACTTTACTGTTATTATAGAAACTAGACTTTCAAATATTCTTTAATACCAAGGTTGTTCAATCTTTTGGAACAAGTCTTACTACGTAGGTAAGGAAACAAAAGGACAATCAAGGGAGCTAACCGTTTTATGGAACTCTGACCCAGTGAGTAGCACACTAACAAATCTAGGGTTCATATCATGTTCCACACTCAAAATATTGCTACTTCCTTCAAGTTTTTGATGACAAATTTGAAATTTTGACCTCCTCTGACAAGTTGGTCCCAAAATGGATTGTTGGAGGCAAATTTAACTGTCCCAGAGATCAAGGACAAAAAAGGATGTACTCTGTTGAGGACTTCTGATTGTCTATATCTTCCGAATTTTGTTTCCAACCTAGAATTATCATCCAAGCTCAATGAAATATATAGGAAAGGGTAAATCATTTGGAAGCGAGGGTTGCAGATCAAGTGGTTACAAGAGGGAGACCAAAACACAATTTTTTTCTATCACATGACAAAGCTGAGACATCAAACAAATAAGATTTTGCATTTGAAACTACAGAATACACACTCAACAAAAATTATGCAAAGAGGTGCTAGCATATAATAACTCCACTTTTATGTCACAATCAAGAAGTCTTGAAGCTAATGAAGAACCCAATTTATCATGCCAATACAGTATATTGAGGTTCAGTTTCACTACATTCGGCAATTAGTTGACATTGATGATATTTCTCTCCACTACTGAACTTGCCAAGAATAATCTGCTAATATAATGACTATCAGGACAAAATTGGAATTGTCTTCAATTTACTCATTAATGGGGTTACTAACTATAATATAATGTAAGACTAAACTTTGAACACAAACATTTATCACTTGTGTTACTTGTGTTACTGGTGTAATAACTTCCCAATACAATAATAAATACAAGAATACACTCAACAAAGTGTGTGCCATTGAATTCTCTCAAACTCCACGCATTCATTCTTCCAACATGTGAATCACCAAGCAGCTCCCATTCAGCTATTTCACCTCTGTGTTTTCCTCCAAGTTGACTTTTTGTCTTATTACTTCCAAGTTGAGTCTCTCCTTCTTGTGTCATATATTAGGACGCATCTAGGAAGTGACTTAACTAGCATAGATATCTTAAATGCATCTATCCAAAAGATGATTAAAGATATCAGTATCAAGGCAAAGTTTGACTCAAAAACTACATTGTCGAATCCTGATATATAAATCATGCATTGAATTTGTTACATAGGTTAGATAGCTGCCTCAAGATTAATATCTCTCAAGGTCTTTAGGTGTATTTTCAACATCTATGCTAGTTCATAATTAATTAACTTATGATTTATTAATTTATATATCAAATAATATGATAATTTTATATGTTATTCCAAGTTCTGCAGCTTTCCCAGTCACAGCCCTTCAAACCCTAAATCTGCACCTCTGCAAAAGGGGGGGGGCAGGTCCCTTAAGCAAGTTCGAAGAATGTTTTGGTTGCTGGTTTTATGGCTCCTATAAACCCTAGGACATCCACTATAGTTTTTCGGGAGGAAAAATTGGAAGAGGAGGTTTACTTTGCTGAAAAAGGTTTGTTTTGTACATTCAACCACTTGTACCCTAGAGTCTTTGATATATACAAATGGATGTCAAGCAACTAGGAGCCACTCGTGGAGAAAGAAAGAAAAAAGAAATTATATTAATGTCCACAAATGACCAAAAGTAGGTCAATGGGACTAGAGATTACAGCAATTGACAATAGAAAGTTCTATGAATAGAGAACCCTAGAACCAAAACAATAAAAGTACATGAGACAAAATAAAGAATTGTCCCACTAAAAAATAGCAATGAAGGGCAAACAAGAGCCCCAAAAGCATGTGCCAGTGAACACTAGAAGGAAATTTCATTGAATATTTGTATCTACATCTTAAGTGGGAGAGTCATTTAAGTCATCGTCAGTCACTATAAGAGATAATGCTCGTCATGAGTATCCAAGGCCGGTGTAGCTCCTATAGTAGAAAAGAAGCTTGTAGAGTGAGTTTGCCCCTATGGTTGGGGGGCAGATAAGTAGTATATCCATGTCATCGAAAAGGGGCTAAGTCATGCCAACATGAATGAGCAAAGCCATCGTGCAAGGGAGAGTAGGCCAAGGAATCTGAACAATCCAACTAGTAATGGTGCATTGATAGAAGTGCCACCTAACTAATCTACCAGCTCTAATATGTGAAGTACTAATATCCCAGGATGCTCACAAGCACAAGATAAAAGAGATATCACCTGCAAGGCTTAAGGAAGCCAATGAGAGCAAGGACGAAAGAGAAGGCTGCGAGAGCCAAGCAAGCTGCAAAGAGCACTGTAAGAGCTTGAAAGTGTTGCAAAGAGAGTTGCCAAGAGAGATTGAAAGTGTTGTTGAAGTCTGTAGAAAGAGTTATGCAAGCTTGAGAGAGTGAGAAAGGAGAGGAGAGTACTAATATCCCAGGATGCTCGCAAGCACAAGATAAAAGAGATATCACCTACAAGGCTTAAGGAAGCCAATGAGAGCAAGGACGAAAGAGAGGGCTGCGAGAGCCAAGCAAGCTGCAAAGAGCACTATAAGAGCTTGAAAGTGTTGCAAAGAGAGTTGCCAAGAGAGATTGAAAGTATTGTTGAAGTCTGTAGAAAGAGTTATGCAAGCTTGAGAGAGTGAGAAAGGAGAGGAGAGTACTAATATCCCGGATGCTCGCAAGCACAAGATAAAAGAGATATCACCTACAAGGCTTAAGGAAGCCAATGAGAGCAAGGACGAAAGAGAGGGCTGCGAGAGCCAAGCAAGCTGCAAAGAGCATTGTAAGAGCTTGAAAGTGTTGCAAAGAGAGTTGCCAAGAGAGATTGAAAGTGCTGTTGAAGTCTGTAGAAAGAGTTATGCAAGCTTGAGAGAGTGAGAAAGGAGAGGAGAGTTCAAGGTAGAACCCAAGAAGGACAAATAGATTGAAAGGATCACTTTTAAAGGGAGGAGAGAAGGGAAAACTTCCCGAGCCGTTACAAGGCATCCCAAGCCGTTACCACTGACAAAACTTGTTGACAAGTGGTAAACATGCTCGGAAACGGCCGTTTGAACGTTGAAAAGTCACAGGACGCTAGTGCGGCACGCGAATGTCCGCACAGCGCACTCATTTCCAAACACATCACGCTACAAAACGACAAGAACAGGAAAAGCACAACGTTTAATGCAAAGCTGGCACATGAGGGTAGCTGCTGAAAAGGGGTCCTAAGCATCTTGAGAGGGAAAAAGGCTGATGCAAGGGCTAAAATGAGCTTACACAAGTTCTAAGGGAGTGGACACTAAAGCGGATACAAGAATGTATGTGAAATTGCAAGGGGTGCAATTTTACAACATTACACTCTCAAAGGAGCAAAGTACTAAAAATGCATATCTCATGACCAAGAGTTCAACCCCCCATGGATTCAAATCTATGGATGTAGAAAGGGAGCCTAAAGATAATCTTAAAGCATAGCAGTTGAGAAGCAAATTCAGCTTGGACGATGCATTGAGGAACTATTTGTTTGCAGCAAATCATGCACTGTAGCATGAATGTTTGGACCATTACTTTAAATATCTAAAGAAAGTAGATAGATTGTTGCCTAAGCTCATATAGAGGCAACGAAATCTTCGTCAAATCTTAATAGTAAATGAAGCATCTAAAAATGAAGTGTTCCTCGATCTCCACCTCCTTGAAAGAGCAAAGATGGCAGATCCAATCCTAACAAGAATGTGATGATTAGTTTCAACCTATAACTAGTGAGAGATCAATCTCAACTAGCCAAGGAGAAACCTTAGTCATGGGACCAATGACGCTCGAGATAGTGAAGGCAATGAATAAAACCATCCACTATCTATAAGAAATGCTTGGAGTAGAAAGACAATTTGGGGGTAAGCAACTCACAAGAGAAGAGCCAAGTGACCTAAATATACTATCTATAGATGTCCTCTCTCGTATCTCGAGTGACAACATCCTTCATGAGAAGGAGCCAAGGGGCATCCAAGGAATACACAAAAGGAGATCACCTATCAATAGAGATGCCAATAGAAAAAAGCAACCTGGTCTTCAAGTACCAACAAATGTTGGTGTCTAGTGGGAGCCAAGGAAGCATTGTGAGGAAGTGAACCAATCCCCTCAAAGGAGCAAAGTACTAAAAATGGATATCTTGTGACCAAAAGTTGAGTCCCCCATGGATTCAAATATGTGGATGTAGAAAGTGAGTCTGAAGATAGTCTTGAGGCAATGTAGTTGGGAAGAAAATTAAGCTTGGACGATGCATTGAGGAACTATTTGTTTGCAACAAATCATTCATTACAACATGAGTGTTTGGACCATTAGTCTAAATACCTAAAGAAAGTAGATAGATTGTTGCTTAAGCTCATATAGAGGCAACAGAATCTTCCTCAAATCTTAATAGTAAATGGAGCATCTGAAAATGAAGTGTTCCTTGGTCTCCACCTCCTTGAAGGAGCAAAGATGGCAGATCCAATCGTAACAAGAATGTGATGATTAGTTTCAACCTATAACTCGTCACAAGGTTGCAAGATCATGAGAAGTGCCTTAATAGCTACATGTCCAATAGTGGCATAAATTTTGGCAAATGCATTCCAAATCACAATGGTCATGTAGTTGCCAAGAATAGAGAGATCCATGGACTTATGAATAGGGTGAATGATGTGTTGGGCCCAAGACCGAGGAAAACTAGAATAAACTACAGCACTAAAGAGTATGGCACAAGGAAAGGCAAGGGAATCCACTCTATATTTGATGAATTGTGCCTGGAGACCTTCACAATCAATTGCTTTGTTGTTGCACAACTTCAAAATAGCTCTCTTGATAGAAGAAGTGGATAATATAGAGGACGGTAGAGGATTGGGGTTAGTAATAGCAAGATGGGCAGGGGCATAATAGAGGGAACTGTTGATGATAAAGCAGCGTCAGAAGTAATACTTGCAGATTCGAATTCAGAAGACTAAATTTTAATATAGCATTAATGCTATTTAAATTTACATATATATTCGAATAAATGAAAGAGGCCGACTTCACTTTATTAAATAAAGAGATTTAATAATAATGAATAATATTTATTATTCTGGCCGACTCATGTAATTTATTATTTCTAAAGGGTGGCCGACCTCCTTGAAGAGTCACCTTGTTTTGTATAAATACAAGGTGATGATCAATCATTTGATCATCAAGTTCATTTGTCATAATTTGCATTCCAAGAAGAAGTTCATACTTGAGCGGCAGATCATCTTGTAGCAGCAGAGATCATCTTGTAGCAGCAGCGCATCATCTTGCAACAGCAAGTCTTCATTCTGTTGTAGCAGACCGATTTCAAGGAGAAGCATATTCTTTGTATCTTTGCATCTAGGAGAGGTGCTATTATTCATTGTATCAAATTCGGCCATGTACTGGGCCTAAGTTGTAAGCAGATTTCTGCTCTTAAGTCTGCTATATATATAAGAGATATAATTGCTAGGTTTTTCTCCCTCAAGAGGAGGGTTTTCCCAGGGTATCTGTGGTGTTCATTGTCTTATGTGTTGCATTTTTTGAGTGCTTTCAGTTTGTATTATCCGATCATATATAAAACTAACATGGTACCAGAGAGGGTATAAGAAGATCTAGATCAAATTTATACAAGCCGCACTATCCTCCATTTGTTCTCATCTCAAGGCATCCATCCTATTGTCAAGACAGTGAACCAGGACAGATCTTGAAAGAAAAATATTCCAGATCTAAGGTTACAAATTATCAGACCTGAGGGCAGATCTTGAAAGCGAACTAGGGCAGATATTTGAAGGTGACGTTGGCATAGTGCAGATGCTTCATTATCATCATCTAAGTCTTAGTTTGAAGAGACACGATTTCAGGCTATAGATTCTGAGTCTACTTCGACTTCCTTTGTTTGTGTATTCGATGTAAGTGAGGTTCTTGCAAAGGAGATACTCATCAAGATTTAGAGCTCCTACATCAGGCATGTGATTTGATATAAATTCATACAATTTGGAGAATTCAAAATTTTGTGTAAAGAGAAATCGAGACTCTTCATTCAGAAAGTTTGTCGAAAATATTCATAAGATTTTCCTAAGTTGATTACCAGGAATCTTGGCTCTTCATGAAGAGATAAGTATTCTTTGTTTTGTTTGAATTCACCATTCTAGGCTGAAATTCAGTTTGCTAAGTTGTGCAAATCTGACCTTGGTTATTTGAATCATGTATATTTAGTTAAAATCGTAGGTTCTCTTGACTAGTGATCATTGGGACAAGATCCTTTGGAGATATCACTACTCCTTGCAAATTATAGAGATCTTTTGAGTGTGACTCTAAGATGAAAAGAGAACTGCAACTTCATTGTAATAGGATGATCACATCGATAGCATTCTCCTTTCGCATGAGCTATAATGGTGCCTAAGAGACCTGATTCTATGTTGTATATGTTGGCTGCATAATGTGTCTAAGAAATCTGAGTTGAGCAGATTGTCTCTTGTTGTGATGAGAATAGCTCCTTTCGAGAGAAGTAAAAGATGGAAGAAAGATATATCAGTATCAATAAAGATAAGTTCTATTATTTCTTTATCTTGATCTTTTCATATTTGTTGCATCTTTCACTTATAGTTTGTGTTTTATAAACTATCACTAATCCTTTAACATGAAGGATGAGATCGAGTTGCAAAATGGCTGCAACCAAATCACTTAAAGAGATAAGTATTTTATAATGTTCATGAATTCTTGTGTAGTTATTAATTCATGCTATAACATTGTTTATATATGCTTCTAGCATTTCTCTTCGAGATAAGTAATCTCTCTCTATAATGCTTCCAGGACAGATCAAGAAGCAATAGGGTGATGAGATGCATAGAAGAGCTTAAGGCATCTTGTGTGGAAGTCATGCTGAATGAAGAGATGATCAAGCTTGGAGTCATAGCTTGTAGTCATGGGACTATATTGATGGCTGGAGATATCTCTCGAAGAGGAAGTACCTTTCAGGTTGTCGTTGTGATCAGCTTCTTCGAAGAGGAAGAATTAACCTTTAGAGGGAGTTTGGCAATTCATCAGAAGCAACCTTGGACGAGGAGGTCAGGTGGTTGATGTATGTACTTGGAGATTCAGAGGGAGTCTAATGAACCAGAAATGGTGTTCCAAATCCTCGTATCAGACGTTTGATCGATAATTGCTGAGCTTGGGATTCTCCAAGAATGATGTTGATTCAAACCTGCACTTCAAGGTAATTGATGGCGAAGCATTGATCTTGGTTCTCTATGTTGATGTTCTATTTCTTACTGGTGAAGATTACATCATTATCAAATGTAAGAAGGAGCTAGCTTCTAGATTTGAAATGAAGGATCTTAAGTACATGCATTACTTCCTTGGTTTAGAAGTGTCGCAGAAGTCTAATGAGTTTATTCTAAGTCAAGGGAAGTATACAATAGACATCTTGAAGAGATTTGGTATGATGGATTGCAAATCCATGTCTACACCTATGGAAACCAATTTTAAAGAAGTTAAAGGAGGTTGCGGCTAGTTCAGATCTAGTGGATCCTACTATGTACAGGTAGTTGATTGGATCCTTGATGTATCTAGTCAATACTAGACCAGATATTTGCTATGCAGTGAGTGCACTTAATCAGTTCATGTGTGAACCAAGGCAAATACATCTAGTTGCAGCAAAACATATCCTGAGATACTTGTGTGGCACAGTTGGATATGGGTTGAGATATTCTACAGGTGTGGATTTGAAGCTACGTGGTTTTACTGATTCCAATTGGGTAGGGTGTGTCACTGATCGGAAGAGCACCTCTAGATGTTGGTTCAGTTTGGGGTTTGCTATGATCTCCTGGTGTAGCAGGAAGCAATCTTCAATGACACTAAGCACCGCAGAGGTCGAATATATTGCAGCTTGTGTGGCAGCTAGAGAAGCAGTGTGGCTTTAGAAGCTCCTTACAATTGTTTGGACAATCATTGGAGCCAACTGTCATCCATTATGATAATCAAAGCTTTGAGAAGCTTTCTGTCATTCCAGTGTTTCATGACAGAACTATGCATACCATTATATCAGAGATATGGTATTGAGGAAAGCTATACAGTTGAGGTATATCAGCACTGATGAGCAGACGGCAGACATTCTCACCAAGCCTCTCTCCAGGATAAAGTTTGTGTACTTTCGAGATAAGCTTGGTATGGTGGAGAATACAATCTTAACTGAGAAAGAGTCTTAGTATCAGTGATCCTCTTTAAATGAGTTCTTCTCTGTGAGAAGTTCGAGGTGAAATCCCTTGTTAATGCATTCTTCTCTGTAAGAGAAGTTTGAGGTGAGAGCCCTTGTTTCCACCCTCTGGGAGAGCCATGGTGGATGTCATGTGTGTGACTCCATGACAACATCACGTGAGGGAGTCCGTAATGATTTACTTGTACTTGTGTTTCACCCTCTGGGGGAGCCATGGTGAAAGTCATGGTGAGGTGACAACATCACATTGAGTGATGAGCACTTGTACATACCATCTATGGAGGTAGCCATGATGGTTGATATCACGATGAGGTGATATCCGATATCACGATGAGGTGATAAGCTCTTTTCTTACATGGATGTAGCTATGTTGATTGACATCACGATGAGGTGATATGTCTTGTATAGGTGGAAGTATTCCTCCTTAGCTGAGAGGGAGTGTTGATGATAAAGCAGCGTCAGAAGTAATACTTCCAGATTCGAATTCAAAAGACTAAATTTAAATATAGCATTAATGCTATTTAAATTTACATATATATTCAAATAAATGAAAGAGGCCGACTTCACTTTATTAAATAAAGAGATTTAATAATTATGAATAATATTTATTATTCTGGCCGACTCATGTAATTTATTATTTCTAAAGGGTGGCCGACCTCCTTGAAGAGTCACCTTGTTTTGTATAAATACAAGGTGATGATCAATCATTTGATCATTAGGTTCATTTGTCATAATTCGCATTCCAAGAAGAAGTTCATACTTGAGCGGCAAATCATTTTGTAGCAGCAGAGATCATCTTGTAGCAGCAGCGCATCATCTTGCAGCAGCAGGTCTTCATTCTGTTGCAGCAGACCGATTTCAAGGAGAAGCATATTCTTTGTATCTTTGCATCTAGGAGAGGTGCTATTATTCATTGTATCAAATTCGGCCATGTGCTGGACCTGAGTTGTAAGCAGATTTATACTCTTAAGTCTGCTATATATATAAGAGATATAATTGTTGGGTTTGTCTCCCTCAAGAGGAGGGTTTTCCCAGGGTATCTGTGGTGTTCATTGTCTTATGTGTTGCATTTTCTGAGTGCTTTCAGTTTGTATTATCTGATCATATATAAAACTAAGAGGAACTAGCATAAGGGACTCGTGCATCAAGGTGACGTCAGAAATAGTAATTTTCTCAAGAGAAGAGTACACCAAATGGTCTTTGGTGAGTGGGAATAGTCTTTGGTGAGTGGTGGAGAACAGCTAGAAGTGCAAGCCATCTAAATGCAAGAAACTCTCATTTCTTAAGTCAAAGAAGATGACAATACTCCCTATAGAGAGGGAGTATGGAGGGAGGTTCATTAGCTAGGGAAAATTGAAGCCTCTAATGAAGGGATTTATACTCATCCTTATGTGTTGGGACCAAGACTAAAGAAAACCTGAGCACACCACCCCATGAAAGAGCATGGAAAGGGGAAAGGCAAGGGAATCCACGCCATATTTGATCAATTCAGCTTGGAGACCTTTGCAATCAAGTGCTTTGATGGTGCACAACTTCAATATAGCTCTTTGGGCAAAAGAAATGGAGAACACGGAGGAGTAAAGTGGGGATAATGACAACAAGATGGTCAAGGACATCATAGAGGTAACTAGCATAGTAGACCCATGCATCAAGGTGATGTCAAAAACAGTGATTTTTCTCAAGAGAAGAGTATGCCATAAGGTCTTAAGTGAGCACTAAAGATCAGAAAGGGGTGCAAGCCATCTAGATGCAAGAAACTCTCGTTTCGTAAGTCAAAGAAGATGGTGTCACTCCCTACAGCGGGTGAGCATGGAGGGAGTGTCATGGGCTAGAGAAAATTGAGGCCTCTAATGAAGAAATTTACACTCCTTGCCATGCCATTGATTCATGGGGCAAGATCTACAATAGGAAGGGGATTTAAACTAATGTGTGGTGTGGGGACAAGAGTCAAGGGTAGCATCCTAAATGGTTTGACATAAGAAAGCATACATAGATTTAGTGGTGGGAAAAAGGAGGAACAAAACCCATACATGAGAAGGGAGGGATGAGCAGCATAATTGATGGTATAATCATGATTGAAGTGGATTGTGGTATGTCTAATGTTGGGGGGTAGAGTATGAAGGGAGGAGGGAGGAGGGGAGAACCGATATGGAGTGTGAGAGTCAAGATGGCATGGCCAACAAGGGGAAGTTGAGGAGAAACAAGGAAGCCAAAGATGTGGAGGATGAGGGACCTATTGGTGAGAACATAGTCCACGATGCTTGCACCACCACCATGGGGTAAACAAGTGAATCTACTAGAGTCAAGGAAGTGAGGAAGCACATTGAGAATGTGAGGCTCTGAGATTCGCCCAATCAAAGGTGTCTCCCGTAGGCCATAACAATAAAATTGTAGTAAGTAGAGGCTCTTTGTAAACCAAATTACTCAAGATCCAACTCATGAAGACATAACTCGTTTTGTGAAAGGTCATGAATAGGGATCTACAAGTCCCTATATGAGCATTAAAAGAAACCAAAAGAAGGAAATCACCAATAGTGGAATACTACAAGAACTTGGGATAGTGGTCAAGGTATGAATCCCATTAACTTAAATTACGAATGGAGATATGGTGGGGGAAAAGTAGCAAACTACTATGAAGACGTCCTAGAGAGAAAGTGGACCCCTTTGAACATGTAGCCACCCATAGTGAAACTTTGGACCTAAGGCTATCCTAAATGAGGCGACACACACCGCCAAAACCACAAACCCCACTTGATCTATGGGTCTCAAGACAAGAAGCTTAAACCAACGAGTAACCTATGATAGGAGGGAGGGCCCGTTCATGGATCTCATGGGTCTTAGTGAGTAAGATGAGATCCTAGTAAGCAATAACATCTTGGAAGGTACCTAGAGAAGACCATATAGTGCCATTATAATTCCAACAAGCAATAGAGATGCCACCACCATTTACCAAGACCAAAGGTTATCATCATGCTAATAGTCTAGGGTGTGACCACCCAAGAGTGGGGAATCCTGAATGATAGCCTTACAATCCCTACTAACAATCCACTTATTTTCTTTCCCAACAGCAACAAACTCAATATGAGCTTTCTAAAGCTCTTCCACTTGGAATTATGTGAGATCTACATCAACATAAATATTTTATGAGAAGGAAACGAATTCCTTTTTGCTCAAAGCCCTTGAAAACACTCTTATACAATTTGGAATTGGATGACAATGGTGTTGTCCAGCAATGTTTGAGCTTTGTTAAGGGAGATATAATTCAAGTCCAATGATTCATGCAAGAAAACATAACCTACTTGTAAGGAATCCATTGGTTTAGGAAGGCCACAAACACAAAAGTTTAGTGCCTTGGTTTAACATGCCTTTTCTTCTTCAAACTTTGCTTGGACAAGCCATTTTAACAATTGCAAGGCTTTCTTCCCCTTAGCCACTTGCTCCCATGAATTTTGTTAGTCAACCTTCATTTTGCTAATGGAGAGAAGCCCGTAATGGATTATGTGTATGAGGCCATTGATAGGACCAAGGCAATTGTTAGATACATCTATGGTAAGCTTGAGGAGAATGATCATCCCATATGAGATATCACTAATCAGTGATAGCACCGTTAGCTTCATTGGCCCTTATGTATGCCTTCTTATTTCTTGAATACAATGTTCCAATTCCACTAGGATTTCAAGGCTGGTAACAAGGTTTTGGGTGGGTTCTACACGATCATAGAGTGGAGGGAAGCAGATGCTCAACTTAGAGTGAGAATTGTCTCTGAGATTAAGATCTTCAAAACCTATGCAAGGGGAGATTTTTGAACAATAAATATGTAAGGCAAATTTAATGAAATTTCAGCCAAGTAAAGGTTTATTAAAGGCATACATTAAGTTTGCATTTTCTACATTAATGTTAAACAATGAGGTTGGGTTCATTTTTATTTATTTATCATTTCAAATGCATGGTGAAAGAGTTTTGCTACTAAGGTGCCAAATCTACAAAAAAATTGTCATATGTGTCTTGAGCCAACCATGCAACACTTCAAGATGCAAACACAATTGGATATATTCGATCACATACACTCCAAGAGACACAATAGATTGTTTGTCCAAAGGTTGAATGATCTTGTATATGTCTATTACATACTTTCACCTCTATCACAAGCAAATCTTGGGCTCTAACTTATTCCCCATCAAATTAGAGGCAGTTGATCTACATTTTGATCAGATCACTACAGCTAAGGATCTTGTCTTCACCGATGCTAACCTTGCATGGGTTGATTAGGCTAATCTTGAGGCAAAGACAATAGTCATGATGGAGGAGAAGAAGAGGGCACGAGCATGTCCCTAGGATGTTGATGTCACTAACAAACAAGCAAATATCACAGTTGCATCAACATTAGGGACACGTCATAGACATAAGTGCAAGAGCTCCCGTAGAGCTTTAGATGTTGGGTCTAGTGATGCAAGCTCCTCTCAACCATTGTTGTACTTCTGATTTTTATTTTTTATGTTGTTGATTTCATGATCCATGAGTGTTGTATATCTAAAATCCTTAGAGAATGTGTGTATATCATTATCAATCTCAATCTGCCCACTTCAGCTGATACCCCTAACTTCTGCACGTGTTTTAAATGCCACCCTAACCTAACACCTATAGAGGATAATATTACAAGAGGTGCTAGATGGCTAGCCTCTCCAGCTCCACTCCCTGCCATATCCTCCCATCATTTAGGTGGCTATGAAGAACAAATAACTCATAGTGAAGCTTAAAATCATAGCCTTTAGTTCCTCAATGGGAATGGCCAAGTTCCTAGCATCCAAACATCATCGAGAGCCATCATTTCTATCACACGAACAGCAGCTACACAATGGAGGTCTTGGAAAGAGAATTGTAGTTGAGATGACGACTAGGAATAGTGACTCTACATCTCCATCAAACTTCAAAAGGCTTCATGAGAATAATCCCAATATATCCCAGTCTCTTTGACTAAAATCTTCTTTTGTGCTTGAGAATTTGTTATCTAGTAGAGGTAATGTAAATGGCTCTCGTGTTGTGACTAAACTTATCAAAATGGTTAAGGAGCAATGGAAGAAGATTGTCAAAATGATGAGAACAAACAAGATCTTTTACAAGATAATGAAGAACTTCATGCAGGTTTGCCTATCAATTTCTAGGACCTAACAAAGCCCTATTTCATGAGATATTAACAATTCACTTATCAACAAAAGGAATATGGCCAATCCCTAATCTATTGTTGCTAAAATTACAATTTAGTTGGCTCATTTGCTCTTTTACTGTTTTTTGCAATAATTTCAAATAGCCAGTAAGATCCTGTGACTTTGGTTTGGCCACTCATCTTGTATGGGCTTTAATGCTCTTTGTACTTGAAAGACTTATGCAGCTATGCTACCTAATCATATAAATCAGAAAAAAGAATCCACGCATATGGAGACTGTGAGTGCCTAATCTACGATAGGCTAACACAAGACCAACAAACACTAGCTAATCATGTTAGAAACACAAATCAAGCATTCCTTATGAGATTCTTAGCCAAATCAAGAAGAAAACATGAAAATGAGACTAAACAAACCAAAGACAACATGAAATCAACTTAAAATAGCTAAACCTTCATCCCATAGGGGGATTGGTGCTCCTTTGATGTGGAAAGAAACCCTTTCCCAATCCCAACGATAAGCTCCAATGTTGTAGATGGCTCCAAGTATGAAATTGATGCTAAGTGATGAAAATATGCTCAAAATGATATGAAAGTGATGGATGCTATGAGTGAAAATGCCTATAGTAAGAATGCTTCAACTTGTGGATCCATATTGTGTAGAGGAAGCCTCTATTTATAGAACTCAAAGGTTGAAAAATGAGAGAAATTAATGAATGTGGGATAAAAAGGGAGCCAATAGGAATGTGACACTTGTCACAATTCCATTGGATGAGGGTGGAGCACATTTTGGGGAATGTGTTGAGTAAAGGAGATGTAAGAGGAATAAATGAGAATGGTTGAGGATTTGAAAGGTTGTAAGAATAAGTAAATGAATATGGTTGAAGATGTGAGAGGATGCACGAAGTAATGATTTGTAAGAGGAGTTAATGAATGTGTAAGACCTTTGGAAGGAAATTGAATGAGGTAGTTGGGAGGAATATTCCTCGGAATATGCCATTGTGAGAATAAATAGAGTATTTAGATAAATAGGATAAATGAATTTCATGTGCAACTTGTTTAGTTGACCATGGGTTGACTCAACCAAGGTGGAGTTAAAAGCTAGAAGATTTGTTAATGATGATTAGAATGTGGTTTAGGATTAATTAACTCAAAATTAATTAATTTGGATGGGTTAGCGATTGTGACATTTGATTTAAATAGTTTGATTTATTTAATCAAATGAGAGGAATTGGAGGGATTTAATTAAATGATTTGATTTAATTAAATATGGTGAACATTAGTTAGAAAAAAGGTGAATTAATCTAATAAATTTAATTATTTGATTAATAGTAGAAATTGATGAATTTAATTAAATAATGTTGATTATTTAATTGATTGGTTAGTCCGAAGTGATTTAGAAAGAAATAGTGTTAAGTAATCAGAATCAGATGCATACTATCAATCAGGTTTATTTAAGTGTCTACATTTTGCCCCTCTTTGAAGCAAGGTACCTGTTGCGTTGGTTCAAAGAATAACACTGTCGATATCAAAATTCAAAAATTTCTTTATTTTTTTAGATGCCCCATTATTGCCCCAACAGAAAGAATTACGCTGTTGAAAAATGTAAAGTTATCACCATCAAGGCCTATGATGATCAAGAACGAGTATCCCAGAGCACCATTCAACTCCCCATCCAAGTGGGGCCAACAATCATGGAAACCACTTGCCAGGTCCTTGACCTTAAACTCCCCTACAATATTCTCCTAGGACGCCCATGGATCCATGGGATGCAAACTGTCGCATCCACATTCCATCAATGTGTCAAATTCCCCTACCAGAATCAGGAAGTCACAATCCATGGTGACCCATAACCCTTTTATTATTGCAAAAATCTGGAGGCCAAGTATTATAAGATTTCCCAAGTTCCGAAAAACGATGAAGGACCCACATCCCCATATGTCGACCCATCCACTTTAGCCTCCACTTCTGAGACAAAGACACCTACCATTCAAAACATCCCAGATGTCAAAGTTATAATCCAAGATAGTGGGTGTGGGGATTATAAAATGAAAAAGAGTGCCTTTTTGATTGGAGAGTTACCTCAATCTCCCAAATCTCATGGAAAACCACAACTAATCGACACAACATCTCAAACCTTTAAAGCAGAAGCCACAACCTTCAAAAAGTGGGGAGACCTAAGGAAGGAAGTGGTGGACGAGAAAGATGTGTCAAGCCTATTATATCAAGATGAAATACCCGTACCAAATCTTCCCATGGAAGAAAACAACAAAGGTCTACAGTTAATGTTTGGTTGGGGCTATAACAAAAAATGAGAAGCTCGAGCAAAATGACAACGGCCTGTTTGAACCCATCATTCCTAAGAAGCACCCTAAGAATCTTGGCCTTGGATGTACCCCTACGAAGCTAACCATACTTGACAAAGGTGCTTCTGTTAAAACAATCAAAGCTTCCCCGTCGATACCCGTATCACTTAGTTGTCCCTTCGAGGATCCCCTCTCCAACTTACCCATGCTATTTGAGGACTCCTCTCTCTTTATGATCACCACCATGTCTTTTGAGTCAAATACCCAAGCCACCAAACTAAAACTCATTTACCCCCAACTCATAGACCATGACCAACGAGGACCACCAATCTTAGATATGTTTGAAAATGATGAGGCTCTCTCGAAATTCATGGGACTACAAGATACTCTACCGTATAGAGATCATAAAGCAAGATTCGACATTGAGTTGGACACACATACATACTACGGGGAAACAATTGAATCTCTTAGTCGCAAAATAGAAAATCTAAGAGTAACGTCTAGGTCTTTAAGTGAAAACCACACTGTAGCACTTTCTAACCCAAAAATAGTAAAAATAAAGGACATATCCAATGGTGAAAACCTCCTCGAGGCGCCAAAAGATGAGGGATTCCTCCTCGAGGCGCCAAAAGATGAGGGATTCAATCTTCCCCTTAGTGCTATCCATCAGGAAAAATCAGTGGTATTGACAAAAAAATGCAACCCAATGAACTTGGGAACCAAAGAAACCCCGCATATCACTTTCTATGTTGAGTCACTTTTGATCGAAGAACAAGAAAATCTAGCTGCATTTCTAAAAGAAAGGAAAGTGAATTTTGCGTGGACATACGCTGACATGCCAGGCCTTGATCTAGAGGCAGTAGTCCATCATCTAGTAGTCTATCCAGAGGCGAAACCAGTGAGACAAAAATTGAGAAAGATGCATCCGCAGATTGCCTTATTGGTCAAACTTGAGCTGCAGAAACTCCTTGACGTTGGCTTCATACAACCCATTGATTATCCCGAATGGGTTTCCAACCTTGTACCTGTTTCCAAGCCTACTGGGGGCATCCGAATTTGCACCGACTTCAGGGACCTAAACAAAGCATGCCCTAAGGATGATTTTCCTCTTCCTAACATACACATGATTGTAGATTTGACGGCAGGGCATGAAATGCTATCATTGATGGACGGGTTTTCAAGATACAACCAGATTATGATCGCCAAAGATGACCAACATAAGATAGCCTTCACCTGTCCATGGGGCACCTACTATTGGAACATGATGCCATTTGAGTTGAAGAACACAGGAGCTACATACCAAAGGGCTATGACTATAATTTTTCATGACATGATCCACAAATCTGTAGAGAACTATGTGGACGACATACTAGCCAAATCAAGAAAACGTCAAGACCACATATCAACGTTGGGACCCTCTTGTGATGCCTTAACCCCGAGGAAGCTTTGACTACTTTAACAGAGGTACACAACGGCATTTGTGGTTTGCACTCTAGTGGTATGACCTTGACCAAGAAACTACTGAGGACTAGGTACTATTGGCCTACTATGGAGAAGGAAGCTCATGACTATGTCCGAAAATGTATGCAATGCCAACAACATGAAGACCTCATTCATGCACCAGCTCAAGAGCTCCAACTGATTATAACACCTTGGCCTTTTTCACAATGGGGGCTCGATCTCATTGGCAAAATCACACCAACCTCGTCTAATGGACACAAGTTCATTATCACTAGCACAGAATACTTCACAAAGTGGGTGGAAGCCATCCCCATGACCTATATCACAAGGAAGCAGATTTCCAAATTTATCCTGAACTACCTCATTTGCCGTTACGGTGTTCCACAAGCCCTTATCTCAGATAATGGAACACCTTTCAAAAACTAGGATGGTCGTGAGCTATGCCAAAAATTCAATATCCAACATCGCTTCTCCACCCCGTATTACCCCCAAGGTAACGGCCAGGCTGAGGCTTCTAACAAGACCATCCTAAAGATCCACAAGAAAACAGTCAATGAAGCTAGTCGTGATTGGCACCTACAGTTGAACCCTGCCTTATGGGCCTACCGAACGAGTATCCGCACACCAACAGGTGCAACCCCCTTTTCCTTGGTCTACGGATCAGAAGCCATCCTGCCAATTGAGATTAAGCTTCTATCTCTGAGAATATCTTTGCAGAATCACATTACCGATGAGGAATATCGGGTGTCACGGTTGAACAAGCTGGAATTACTGGATGAGCAACGCATGGATGCTTTGAATTACCTATAGGTTTATCAGAACTGTCTCAAAAGGAGCTATAATAAAAAGATCAAGAGTCGGTCCTTCCAAGTCAAAGAGCTCACGTTGAAGGAAAATCAGAAAAATGTGCCAAATCTCGACAACAAAGGCAAGTTCAAACCAAATTGGTTGGGGCCCTTCATCATCACAGCAAGTTACAAATTAGGAGCATATCAGTTGTCAACACCAGAAGGTGAGCCCTGCAGGAGCCCATCAATAGCTCCCATCTCAAAAAAGTTTTATGCCTAAGCTTGTAGGGTATAAATCCAAAATACAAAAAAATCAAAATATATCAAAAATTTTAAAAAATCAAAAAGACGATTGAAAAAAGTTAAAAAAAAAATCATCCTCTAGTGAAAACCACTTTGGTGGTGCTTTGGGCAAGTACCTCGGTGAAAACCTGGCAATCAGGCGCCTTGTGTAAATAAAGAACTTTCCATCCACCATGGATCCTTTGGCCTGTTCCGCATCACTTTCCATCACATCCACTCATCGCATTCCATATTTCTTTCATCACCCATCCACGTCTGTATCATAGCTTGATCCTGCGTCGGCATCATGTTCCATCTTAGTACTACTTAGCACATTCCTAAGGTCAGTTTGTCCTACCTATATCGAGGTGGTCTATCGCATCACATTGGGGGCATGTCCTTATACCTACATTGATCGGATTCGTGTATATTCTTAAAATCTTCATAACATCAAAAAATCCAAAAACATTCATAAAACCAAAAACATCCAAAAACATCCAAAACATGTCAAAATCCAAAATAGGTCAAAAGCAAAAAAGTCAAAAACAAAGTCATCATGTCAAACTATGTTGTCTCTGAGCTTGAACGTAGGCAAAGCTAATCATTGATCAACCCCCAAGACATTAGGTCAGTCCTTTAGGTGTCCACCATAATAAACTGACAATCCACACATATTCATACTTCATCAATAAACGAGTTTGTTTCGGTCAAACTACGTGGTCTCTACGTGTATAACGTAGGCAAGACTAATCTTTGATCAACCCCTGAGGCCCCTAGGATAGATCCTTAGATTAGGTTCTTGATCAACATCTCAGAAAACACAAAAACATTGGAAAATTTGAAAATCAAAACATTTGTAAAACATCTTGAAAAGCTCAAAAACAGCCTCAAAATATTCAAAATACCAAAAACATTCAAAAAAACCCAAAATCATCCATCCCATTTCGATTTCACCCGCAATAAATATCCACTCACAATAAATCAATCATCACCTCCAACCTTTGGCAAAACAATCGGAACAAATATAGTAAATTGTAAGTGTAAACTCAAACATCAGGGTCTTAAGTCTAAGTCAATAGGTAAACAAGTTGGTCAACTCTTGGTACCAATAGCCCATCATCTCGTTAGTTTCAAAATCATCTGATCATCATGTCCTAGGATACATCTTTCCTACAATGGACATCAACATCAGACATCACCACAGTTTAGTCTCAACTAGAGGTATGAAGAACATTAGCTTATTTGTTTACTTGATCTTTTCTTGTGATTTATCTTATTGCGTTCATTCCAATGACCTCTCGATGATGTCTAATCTAAAAAGGATTTAAAGCGAAAGGAATGGGGCATTGATCATTATCTTTTGTTTGTTGTGCTTGTGGATATTCTTGTAATATAACCTTGGCGATACTTGTTTTGTGAGGTATATAGGGAGGATATTTTGAACAACTTGTTGACTCATGATATTGCTATCAGGATTCAACCGTGTAGTTTTCGAGTCAAACTCATTGACCCATGATTCATGAGTAGTGGTTCACAAGAACCCATCTCTCATGATAATTGGACCATTCATGAGTGCTAAGTGGACCATTCATTATCATGAGAGATGGGTTCTTGTGAACCACTACTCATGAATCATGGGTCAATGAGTTTGACTCGAAAACTACACGGTTGAATCCTGATAGCAATATCATAATTTGACACGCTGTGGAAGAAACCTCTTACTTATCAACTTGTTGACTATCACATGGGAAAGTTTTGTCTTTCTATGTTTTTGTCTGAGATGTTTGAAATGTCTGAAGTACATCTTAATAAGGTTTCGTATGTCGGGTGTGAACAAGGATACTCCTATCTGTTTGTTGAGTCAAAGTCCATCACACTAGATACCATGCCATCCTGGTTGCTTATACCTTGATGCATCGTATCTATGTGTGTTATCAAACATAAGAAAAGTTATGCTCTTTATATCCCCAATCCCTCAATAAGTAAATCATCATCACTCATCATCATATCTAATAAAGTTTCGACAACTCATAGACTTGTTGGACTTCTGCATCTTCTTGGAATCAAGGGTTGATCCCTCTCATTCTTCTATCTTCTTTCATGCTAACATGTTATCATGACATTCACCAAAACATCAATGCATCCATCCTGCATTCACAAAACGTCAGCATACCCATCCTGCATACTCATACATATCATCATAATAGGCAACATCATCCATATCACATGCATTGCATCATCATTTAAGACATTTAGGATAATATAGATTTGTTATTCTAAGCCTTTTAATTCATCTCATTTGTAGAATCATCATCATAATATAGATCTGTTAGTCTAAGCATTTCATAACATAACCATTCATACATCCATAAGGCATATTTGTGGCGAGCTCGACCCAAAAATTGGAATTTTTGCCCGATCTCTTGAGGGGGCAGTGTAGCAATGTAATTCTTTCAGTTGGGGCAACAGTGGGGCATCCGGAAAAAACAGGTAATTTTTGAATTTGATATCGACGGTGTTATTTTTTGAACCAACGCAACAGGTATCTTGCTTCAAAAAGGGGCAAAATGTAGACACTTAAATAAACCTGATTGATAGTATGCATCTAATTTTGATTAATTAACACCATTTCTTCCTAAATCACTTCGGACTAACCAATCAATTAAATAATCAACATTATTTAATTAAATTCATCAATTTCTACTATTAATCAAATAATTAAATTTATTAGATTAATTCACCTTTTTTCTGACTAATGTTCACCATATTTAATTAAATCAAAAAATTTAATTAAACCCCCCTTAACTCTTTTCATTTAATTAAATAAATCAAACTATTTAAATCAAATGCCACAATCCCCTAACACATCCAAATTAATTAATCCTAAACCACTTTCTAATCATCATCAACAAATCTTCTAGCTTTTAACTCCACCTTGGTTGAGTCAACTCAAGGTCAACTAACCAAGTTGCACATGAAATTCATTTATCCTAATTATCTAAATACTATATTTATCCTCACAATGGCATATTCCTAAGAATATTCCTCCCAACTACTTCCTCATTCAATTTCCCTCAAAAGGTTTTAAATAACTTCTTACGCATTCATTAACTCCTCTTATAAATCATTTACTTCTTCTTACATCCTTTCACATCCTCAACCATATTCATTTACTTCTTCTTACAACCTTTCAAATCCTAATCATTCTCATTAACTCCTCTTACATATCCTTTCCTCAACACATTCCCCAAAATGTGTTCCACTCTCATCCAATGGAACTATTGGCTCCTTTTTTATCCCACATTCACCAATTTCTCTCATTTTTCAACCCTTGAGTTCTATAAATAGAGGCTTCCTCTACACAATATGGATCCACAAGTTGAAGCATTCTTACTATAAGCATTTTCACTCATAGCATCAATCACTTTCATATCATTTTGAGCATATTTTCATCACTTAGCATCAATTTCATACTTGGAGTCATCTAAAACATTGGAGCTTATCATTGGGATTGGGAAAGGGCTTTTTTTCACATCAAAGGAGCGAAAATACCCCTATGGGATGAAGGTTTAGCTATTTTAAGTTGATTTCATGTTGTCTTTGGTTTGTTTATTCTCTCATTTTCATGTTTTCTTCTTGATTTGGCTAAGAATCTCATAGGGAATGTTTGAAATTGTGTTTCTAATATGATTAGCTAGTGTTTGTTGCTCTTGTGTTAGCTTATTGCAGATTAGGCACTCACAGAGACAAAATCAAAGATTTATTATATGGTTGCTCATATTCCTATCACCTGGTTCTATCATTTTTTACTGGTCCAAGGTTCTGAAGTTTGGTAAGGGAGCACATATTGTTAAACATGGAACAACATTCAGCAAAATCAAAAGCAATGTACATTACACTGCCCCCTCTCATGGCAGTTGGTCTGTTGCCCATTGAAAGTGAAGTCATAAATAACATGATATATAAGGATAACCAATATAGAGAAACTCAATATGAACTTTGACAGCAGGAAGAATGACTTAAGAATCAGGGCAAGAACTAAATTAATTTGTTTATATTCTGATAGGTCCTGCAAAGCAATTTGGACTGAAAGGGCATTAAAAACCATCATCATCATCATTGCTTTAAATATAAGTTAAATTTTCAACTCTTGGAGTTCCTCTGTATACATCTACTTGATATCATAAGCTGTTGTACTTTCAATTCCCAAGGACCTATTTTGGTTAGTCATAGACATTAATATAATCTCTTCTTTCCTTCTACTTTCAGTGGAATCTCAAATTTAGGGATCTTTCTTTTACTATTGATTGCATCCATTTAAGAACTTAGTAGGATGCTGGGCTACCATAAGTCAAGCATGATGATGTCAAAATTGCATAAGGCCCTCCCCTGTTGGCTTCATTGAAGTTGCTGCTACTACACCCTTGTAAGACTGAGCCATAGGAATACAAGAACCTGTGAAATCCTAGTGGAAAAATTAGAAAACTCTATACAGAAATTATATATATGTAGGGAGAGAATTATTTTAGAAGGATTTCCAAGATTTAGCTCAGACTACTCCCTACATCAATTTCCTGTTCAGTGCATAAATATTGAAGGTACAGTGCATCTTCTGCAGAATTTTTTATGTATTTGAGGGATAGATAATGCTTGAGCAGTGTATGCATTCTCTATTAACATGGAAAGATCACTATCCAGTGTGGATTTTTAATATCCATACCAAAGTAAAAGAACCTCATTTTTTCAATTAGGAAAAAAAAATTGAACATGATCAAATAAATTTGTTATCTTCAAGTAAGAGGTTCAAATACTGCTTTAAAATTTTACAATTATAGATGAGAAAAATAGTCCTATCAGTCACTAGTTGACTATTTTAGACAAGATTCACTGGAAGGAGAAGCAAAAACAATGGGAAGAACTAAACATGGGCACTGGATAAGATCAGGCATTAAGAGAAAAGCATGATATTTTCAACTAGGACAAGCAATTTACAACATGATCAAAGAAATTTGTTGCTTTTGAGTAAGAAGTTCAAATACTTCTCAGAAATGTTGCATTATAGTTGAGAAAAATAGCCTTCATTAATTGACTACTTTAGACAAAGTTCACTGGAAGGAGAAGCAAAAACAGATAAGAAATAAACATGGGAACTGAATAAGATGGGGCATTTTTTGCTTCACTTGTAAGCGGTATGGATTTTATTTATTTTATTTCTTGTTTTATACTCACAAGTTGTTACTTGTTACTTCCTGCAACTTTTCCTTTCCCTTTAGTCATTCACATTTCTTCTTTTCCTCATCACTTTTCCTTCTATGAAATTTTGGAAATATGAGGATGCAGCTTGAATGACAATGTAAACTCTTCACAGTCATATGCAAAGAACTGTACATCATCAAAAGTCACAAAGTGCTTACCTCCATGTTTGCAATTTTCTGTGCTTTCCAATCAACTATTCCTCCAAACTTGGTAACTGCTTCCTTCACTGATTCAAAAGGCGTCGCAGTGTCTACTTCACCTCTGTTTATGATAATGGCCTCTTCTGCATGATGTGGTCTTTCAATTTCTTTTTTGGTAGACTGTGCTGTTTCTTTCCCAGTATGATCAGGTTCTTTCCTTTTAGACTGTGAGGTTTCTTTTGGCGTGTGATTATTTTCTTTTCTTTCAGGCCACACTGCTTCTTTCTCAGTTTCATGTATTTCCTTTTTCTCAAACTGCACTGTTTCTTTCTCGGAGTGATCAATTTCTTTGTTTTCAGACTGCACGGTTTCAATCTCAGTGTGATCAATTTCTTTGTTTTCAGACTGCACAGTTTTTTTTTCAGGGTGATCAATATCTTTTATGTCAGACTGCACAGTCTTAATCTCAGCATGATCAATTTCTTTTATTCCAGACTGCACAGTTTCAATCCCAGAATGATCGATTTCTTTTTGTTCAGACTGCACAGTTTCTTTCTCAACATGACTGAAATCCTTTTTAAGACACCCCACAATTTCTTTCTGTGTGTGAATAATACTAGGCTCAGCAGTAATTAGCTCAGCATTATCTTCTCCAGGAGTTGTCCTTTCATGTGGAGAGTTAAATAACTCAATGTTTTCCATCTGAGAACTTTCAACCTCAGCAACTGGGTCATGCATTTTAGGCTGAATAGTAGTATCCATAACTGTAGTATCGTGACTGCTAGTTTCCATTTCCTTTAATAAGTTGGTCATATGGCCAGTATCTGCATTTGTTCTTGGTGATTCAATAACTAATAGCTCCTTTGAAGAACTGCCTTGCAATTCTTTACTGGCATCTAATGGTAATGGAGAACTTGTTTCTGATGCTTCTACGACATTTTCTTCTGATGATGATGTAAGACCACGCACTAATGGTAACCCAACATCCGCTTCATTTTTACTACTTTCTTCATTTGACATGTGGGAAGAGGATTTAATTTCCTCCTCAACTGGCACCCCAGTCCCTTCCATGCCCTACAAATACAGCAATAAGCATTTGTTAAATAAAACCAGAAAACAATATGATATCCAAAAAAACTGTCTAACAAAATCAAACAAGAAAGAAAAGAAAATGAACTCGTAAATGGAAGGTTTCCATCAAATTAGACGAAACAGCACTAAGCGCACTTCTTTAAATGAAACCAGAAAACAATGTGATATTCAAATCTTTTTAGATCACAATCAAACAAGAAAGAAAAGAGCATGAAATCCCAAACAAATGAAGGTTTAAGAAATCTAAGGTCACCAATGATCATCAAATTACATGAAACTATAACAAGCAGCTTGATAAATGGATGGGATATATTAAATCGCATCTATGCATCAGAAAATTAGCTTAAAAAAGCCGTTAATCCATAAAATTGAAAAATTATCTTCACAGTACCAGGGTCACATAAAATGCGTGAATATGACCTAATTACAATAAAACAAATGATGAAATTGCAAGTTCCTTTGAATAGCACACAATCTGCCAAGATACTGAAAGAAAAAATGTGAAATTTCAAATTTCAAATATACTTATTGTCCATAGTTTGTAAAACCCATGGTATAGGCGATTTGGCAAGGCTTTTCTAGCATCCAAAGCTCAGGTAAGGACTAGAAATTTTGAATATGGGTTAATGTGAAGAAAACCCGTGGTCTAGGTGGTTTGGCAAAGCTCTTTTTCCTCTCAAGCTTTCTTATGAGCTTGACGCCTAAAAACTAAAAATATTAGACTATGAGGTAATGTGAGAAAAGGCCATGGTATTAGTGATTTGGCAACGCTCTTTTCGCTACCAAGCTTCGTTACGAGATCAAAACCTAAGGGCTACGATAGTTGCATATGAGGTAATGTGAGAAATGGCACCTTTCCCCGACATGGAGGGTCTCAAATGCACAGAAAGCACTGCAGGCTGCAAGGACGGGACCTTAAACGTCGCCTTTTCCTTTATCCTTGCAGGCACATCTACATACAATAGAATTGTGCGAGCGGGAAGCGGGGATATGCACCGTGTCAAAAGAACCCAAAAGTCCCAAGGCCACGAGCAGGGTTCTGCAAGTATTTTGACAAATCAGACTTGGTCTAATCTAGATTAGCCATAGTAAATTCATGTCATCATCGGAATCACACAAATACCTAAATTAAAATACCGATGTTAATGTCTACTGACAGAATTTTATCGTATCCTGTATTCCCAAGGAATCCATTGAAAATTGATTAGATAACAAAAACATTAACTCAAGAAGCTCAAGACAAGAAAGACACTTCATCTCAATCTCAAAGAAAAGAACCCAAACAAAAAGTCAAATTCAGATTCCCGCATAGTCACGCGTGACGTTAAAATACCATGGCCATTTCCTAACTTCACAGCTTTCCGTCTGGGGATAAGTGGAACGAAATAAACAGTGTCGAAAATAATATTTCTTCGGATCAATAGAACAGATTTACATACCCCTTAAAAATAATAACAAAAAAAACCTCAAAATCGTTCAGTCTGAAGCGATGTCAAAACTTTATTCATTCAAATTCAACCCAGCAATTTCAAAACCTTTAGGTTTATGTAGGGAAAAAACACAATTCATGTAAGCAGAGATCTGCAAGAAGCATTACCTCAATTATTACTATTCAGAATGGCAGGCACAGACAGCAAAAAGCCAGCAGTTCACTAAGTATTTCCAAAGTCAAATTAGTGAGAGGAAGAAAGATTACTACTATTTTGGGTATTTACTATTCTTTGTTCAGGGCGTTCTTCAATTTCTCTCTTTTAAAAATGAAAGAAAAATAACCATTTCCACATCATTTCCAGCCGACAACTCTGTCAAAATCGTCGTGCTGTGGATATGAGTAGGTGGAGAACGTAAGGTTAGGCTTTAGTGGCATCTGCAGATTACAACGTTTCCAAAAGCTATTTGAATTATGGATAGTACAGCTTGCAACTGCATCTAAAATAATATTCTCCTTCAATAATATATATTTAAAGGACCCAATATAAATTACTTTAGAAAGTAACAAATTATACTGCTATTTACAAATAATCATTGCTTCCTATAGAGTAAGGCAGAAGGTATTCTCCATACAAATTGCAATTCATTAACTTACTATTTCAATATGTATCACTATTATAATAAATTTATACTATTTATCAATCATTATTTAGTTATATAATAAGTTCTAATTATTATAGGAAATCATACAAAAAAATTTATAAAAATTACATTTTTTATTTATATTAATTCTCAATGATGTTTCATTTTCGGCACCACTTTTATCTAGTTCCTACCAAGTCCAAATTCATTTTTTGTCTGTGTAATTTTTTTAAAATGTACTCACCATAAAATTGAGAAAAACTTGTAGGTTGCAATCACCATTGCCCTCACCATCCACAATTATGTTTTGTATTATACTCACCATTCACCATTGATAGGGAAGCAAAAGTGTTTTTCAGGTTGCAAAAATATTTTTTGTGATATATTTGTATTTGTTCAACAAAAAGAAAAATTATTTTATTTTTAGTTTTATGTAGGGTTATGAAAAAATGCAATAACCATTTGGTTGACTTCCTCTGTGAATAGGTGCTAAGTGTTGGAGTTGATGATTGACCCCCCCATAGCACCCCAAAAACCACCTATAATCAAAACACCATATCACAAAAGAGAAAAATAATTGATTTGCTTTGAAGCTTGAGATTTCATCAAAGACAAAAAATAATGATTACAATATACAATAAATAATTCTTGTTATAAAGACAATGATGAAACCCTAGATGAGGATATAATTAGATCATAACATGTGTCTTAATACTATGACTTGAGATAACAAAAATATGCATGACCTAACTAAGCTTAAGTATACTGGTGTGCATAAGTTCTAATAAGAACTAATTATGTGATTACATTTTTTACACTAACACCCCCCCTTAAATGCAACTTAGGATGTATGATAAACCGCATAAATGCACTAATGATGAATGATGGATGCATGGATGGCTCTAGTTATAAAGCTTGATGAGGTACTATATTCAAACAAATAAATAAATTTCTCACAACCAAAGAAAAGAAGAAAACCTCATGGGAAAAAACTATTTTCCAAAAGAGAGAAAAATGTAAACTAATATGTACATGTGATGGAAGAAAGAAGAACTCAACATGAGCCCCCTAGGACTAATTCTATTACAAATGTATAATGTATATCTCCTCAATAGAATAGAAAATATGAAACTATCAATCCCCTTCACAAAGAAGTGGCTCACGTGCCAATGGTGAGTGCCCAAAGACAAAAAAATGTTCTACTACCTAGAAACAACATTTCTCTCATTGGCAAGAAATAGATCCATTGGTGATTGTAGAAGCCATTCCCATAATTGAGATAAATGGATAATCCAAATCCAAATGTGTGCCTCTAAATGCAATTATGGTGTCCTTGTGTTGTAAAAAGGTGTATCCTCCAAAACAAGAATTAAAGGCCTAATTAGAGAAGTGGAACTAGGAGAGAGAAATATTTGAACTACATCTAGAAACACTAAAGATGTGATTGTTGGAAATATGGGAACCTTGCAACATGAGCATGAATGAGAAATAGGATGTTTTGATTGTTCTAGTGTTGTCATTAATGTCAACATTATGGCAACATGTTGGGAAACATATTTGGTATACCAAAAGCTGATCTCTACCATAAGCGCTCTCTAGTGTTGAGCCAGTGTGTTGGTTTGTGAGTTTGAAATTCACCACAAGATGAGATATGACCCTGCTCTCTTAATCTCATTGTTATGACTCATTCAGACAGCTATATCCAGGATCTTGAGAAGTTTTGTGTTGCATATAGAAAGTTGTCAATGACAGAGTTTAACTCTGTACACTATTGTTGTCTCTTTGTTTAGTATGCCAGTGTGGGAGACTCTGCATATTCTTAGAAAGAACATTCTTGTGTTGCGATTCTAATGGTTATCTCCTTGATATTAATGTGATGAGAAATTGAAGTAACGTCAGATCAAGAAAAGTGTCTTACTCGAAGTGTGTGTGTCGATTTGGAGTTTTTGTGATTAGGTCCTATTCTTGGCCAACCTAATATATGGCATGTATTAAGAAGAAGAATTATACTTTGTTGGATCCCTTACAGATCTACACCGACTTGATATAATACACCACATGGATAAAAATAGTTTAAATCTTATATGGTGTCAACAGGAGTTGTTTTTGATTGGTTTTCTCACATCTAATTAGGTTGACCTAATTGATGTATGAAATATACTTGTATATATACATAAGACTCTTTGGAGTTAAAGTGAGAGAGTGAGTGTGATGAGTGTGTGTGAAAAAGTGAAAGGATGTGCAAGCTTAAATGACTTATCAGTTGCAAGCAGCATATTGTGGAAGGAGACAAGGATCAAAGCAGAATTGTTATGCGACTACTATGCAAATCAGTACTTCACATTCAGAGCCATGTTGGAACTGAACTCAGCACGTAGAAGGTGCATTTCATCAGTACATACTCTTGGAAGTGAGCCATATCTTTTGTATCTTGGCGGTTAGCCATTTCATTGTATATTTTGTGTGTAAGCCTTTTAAGGACAGTGAGTCCTAGCAGTGAGCACTATAATATTCTATATTCGAATATATTATATTGTGAGCTAATCCTCACTGTGGTTTTCCCATTTTGGGTTTTCCATGTAAAAATCTAGTGTTGATGTGTTTTGTGTCATGATGTTCATTTCAATGTCTTCATTCTGGTTTGCAGTCATATGTGCTTTAATAATTGGGTGGTTTACATCTAAATGGTTTTATGGAATATTGATTCACCCCCCCTCTTAGTATTCCAAACAATCAATAGTGATGGCATCGATGCCATCAAAGAGGTTATGTAAATCCTCTAATGCATCATCAAGATCTACAATGTGAGACTCTACAAACAAGGATGATATGTCTAATAGATAAAAATTCCAATGAGGTGGATTTGGAAGACTATGAATGTCCTATTGCATTAGATCAATAGGATCCATGGATGTAGCAATACTAATCTCATTAGGATCAACAAGAGATGAAGATGTGATCTTGATAGGAGGAGATGGAGCAAGAGGAAAAGACTTTTATGTCATCAAAACATACAATACCTATAATATATTTAAGCTCATCTAAAGCATCATAATCAAAGGGTATATTATCTACATCATCAAGGGAAATGAGGCAATCTATAGTAGGATGATCTAGGAATGGAGAGATATGCAGATCTCCAAAGATCTCCCAAATATTGGTCCAACACTAAGAAACAACACCATTTTGAACACATGGAATCTTGAACACCATTGTTAAACATTATTGAAGCCTTCATTAACTTGAGCCCATTCCAATTATCAATTGACATCTTTGAGCCATCTATGAACCCTTAATGGTAAGTTTATATCCTCAATACTTGAGTTATTTATTCAATATGGAAATGCATAGTTGGTGAATGTTCCCAATCATTGAAGTTTAGGGTTTTGATTGTGGAAGCCCTATTTTGGACTATTTAAGAGGATTTCATTTTTCCCAAAATATTCCTACCCCCAAAGCTTCAACCATGTAGATGCATTCTTTACTATAACTATTTCATAAAAAAATATTGGTGTGAAATTTTGAACCTTCCTTGCCCCGATTTTAATTTTTTAATAAAATTATTAATGTTGGTACCTTAGGTCCATTAAAGTTAAAATTTGAATGATTTAAACAATGAATCATTTTAATGCTCTAAATTAGATTTATCCATTTGTTGATGTTAAAATAAATTAAACACCGAAACGCTTAAAAATGAAACCTCGCTTAATATATATAATTGATGCATGCCTTCAACTACTTAAACACAAATTTAGTATTTGGTTTGCTTTTGGTAAAAACCTTGACTTGAACATGATGAATCTCATAAATAAAGTGATAATTGTCATACCAAGATGTATATTTGTAACTTAGAAATAGATACTTTGGTCATCAATTTTATGTTGTTGTGGTTTGGGTGATATGTGTCTAGCCTCCTTGCCTCAAACCAACTCAATTATTTTGTTCAGTATTTTAGATTTAATTTCTATTACTCAAGTATAATTCAAACAAGGTAGGTTGCACTATAATAATAATTCATGGTATGAGGGAGTGTTAGGTGTAATATTACTTGATGAGCACATGCTTATATTGAGAGGGGGATGAATCAATATAAGACTATTTTTTTTTAAAGCTAACAACCACAATAATATCAATTTCACAACATCATTCACATAAGTTCTAACAATTATGCAACACAAGAAGAACACACGATTTACATAGAAACCCTTACGAGAGAAAACCACAACAAAATATTATTTTTTATATAAATCTCTTTAACAATATTTGTAGGCACCAACCTACAACAAACACCAATCTCCTCTTATACAATTTGTGAGCACCAACCCATTGGAGACACCAATCTCCACTTATAGAATTTGTAGGCGCCAACCCACTGGAGACACCAATCCCCACAACTGAGCACCAACTTAGCAAGAGACACAAATATCTTTGACATGAGACACCAACCTCATCAATATGGGACACCAACCTCGTCAATATGAGGTACCAACCTCTCCAATATGAGGCACCAACCTCTTCAATAGAATCTTATTTTCTTGAGAATAAATATTCTTTACATATAGCCTTAAATGATCTCATTTTATATTCTCCTCAAAATCTTCACACACAAATCTACATATATTCTCATTCTTAAATATTCATACACAAATCTACATATATTCTCTTTCTTAAATCTCCATACATAAATATGCATATATTCTTCTTAAATCTTCTTGTTCTTGAAAGATATATCTTTGTGTCACACACACTTCTCTTCTTCACAAATATGTTTGTATGATATTGTATTTATTCCACACTCCTCACACATTTCTTATTCACTTTTATATCTTCATAATTTTATGAAGAGATACATCCTTTCAAATATAATGACCCTTCAAATAGTCATGACTCCTCTTAAATAATAATTATTGTCTTTTCACACATATCCACAATAATATATATTTTTATCCTCCACGAACTTCTTTCTTGACTAATAGATCTTCCTTTCTATTGCACACACATCTCTCTCTTACTTTCCATAAACTCTATTTATATCTTTACTTCTAAATGAAGAGTTGCATATTTTTGAAAAGAGATAACTCTATAAAAGGATATGTCTTTTTGTTAAGACTATTTGTTGCCTTTTAATACCTTTTGTTTCTCCTTAATGATTGTCTTTGAACGATCTTCTATTATTTTCTTATTCTTCAATATTCATAGCTCTTCAACATGTCCATTGACTATTCTTAACCGGATCTTCAATTAATAATATCCATTCACTTCATTATTCTATATTCCTCGTATTTACTTCATGCCACATATTCCAATTCCATAACTTCCTTGAATGATAAAACCTTCCTCTCTTTTTTATTCTTCACTCACTCTTGAATGATAAAAATTTCCCACGCATAACATCTCATGGAATGACTTCTCTTATATATCTTATCTCATCATGAGACACAACCCTTCATTGTACCCTTGTGACTTTGGTTAAAACTAATCTTTAGTTAATTAATTATTATTTTTTATCATGTAAGAAGCACTTCATAATATATCTTCTATTCATTCACGTATTCCTTTATTGAATTTGATTTACTTCATCATTAATATATGACTCATTTCATTATTGATATATCTTTTGTTGCTCCACTCACACACATCATCTTTTATCCACTCTTCCCAATCTAATTTTATTGTCTTTGAACATCAATTAGTGGCCTTTGGACTTTGTCCATCATACGATTTCTTCTATTGATAAAGTGTTATGCTCACCTTTGACATCAATGACAATATTCTAACAATATCTCATACTCTTTTGACATCAATGCCAATATTCTAACAATCTTGTCTATCCACTTTGACATCAATTACAACTATCTTTCCAATCATCCATACACCTTTGATAATTACTTCGTTCATTCGCTTTGACATCAATGGCAATATTTTAGCATTACTCTAGATTAAACTCAAATAGAGTGCAATATAATCATAGACTTTATTTGGTTAATTTTCCCATCATAAGTTTTAGTACCCTAGATTACATCCAAATAAATTTTAATACATCAAAGAATCAACTACAAGGAGCATTTAACCAAATGTAATGAAGTTAGTGCATGAACAAAAACCTCTAGCCATTGTGTGGGAATTTTTTTCTTGTTGATTGTATGATATGAAATCGTAGAGGTCATTTCCATTCATGTATCCAAAATTCTACATATTTCTTCAAGTACTATTTCATTTAATTACTGGCTTTGTAACCAAATCTTTAGGAATTTCAACTATTTCTAAGTTTTTTTGCTATTATATTGTAATTCTATATTTAAAATAAGAAGTGATATTTCATAATACCTCATTTTTATACCATATAGTATATGTATTTAACTAATTAACTAAATTCCTTAAATTTGGTTCAAGCAATCCAAAATTTTAGTTTGTAATCCATGAACATGGCATTCTTCAACAAAATTGCTACCTTATATTTCTTTAATGTCCTTTAAATTTTGTGAGCAATGCAATATTGGTATTTTTGGTCTACTCAAATTGTTAACATTGCACCATGAGTATCCTTAGTTATACCAACATTCTAAAGTAGGCACAAGCAATCTAATATTTGTTGAGGGGTTGTTCGGTCATAGCATTGTCCTTGGATTATCACATTTGTTGACCTACCATTCCTAATTTTGCCTTCTTTTATTCACATGATAATGACATTAACATCTACATAATATACATTTTAAGTAAATCATCTAATCAATATGCTCTAATATTACCCCAAATTATGTTGGAGCAACCAAGATCTGCTTGCAAACTCAAAACAATCCACTCAAAAAAATATGAAAGATGAGAAAATATCATAAGCATGGGGTTGTAAGCTTGCTCTAATACCATGTTTAAGCAACCAAGATCTTCTTGAAAACTCAAAAAATCCACAAAAAACAATATGCAATATGATAAAATATCATAATCATTGGGTGTAAAAATGTATAAAAGAGCCTTACTTATAAAGGTAAGGATGAGGAAGTGAGAAGGTAGGAGTGAACCTCTGACTACCCCTCTGAGAACAAAACATGTGTAGAACTCTATGGACAAGTGTTGGGACACTTGGTGAGTCCACATGAGGTGAAAAAAAAGGTGAGATGTCTCCCAAGTAAGATTAAATGCAGTGTGAATATGACTCTCCTAGATATGCTAAAATTTAACTAGTATAATAATAACTCTTTTCACACTAACACTTTTTTTAAGCCAAGAAACTATCATAAAACATGTAAATGCACAATAAACTCTCCTTGTATATATAGAACAAGAAGGAATTAGGAAGGTGAAACATAAATACTAACATCACCCTCTTTCTCACCCAAATCTACCCCTTCATCATTGACCTATTTGATTTTTTGGCTCAACTTCAAGAGCCTCATTCTTAGCCATACAAACGTCTTTTTGAGTGAGTTTTTTTCATTCTAAGTATTTTTTCATCCTCTATCTAGTGGTATAATTTGTTTTCAAGTATGATGTATGCATTTTTTTTAAATTGTATATTCTTAGAGGGCACCTTGAACAATTCCCATTTTTGGAACTTCTAAAAGCTCTTTTGGGCTCATATAAACTCCTTTTTCGGTTCCATTTTTTAACTTGCTTAATTTTTTGAGCTTTATGCAATGGTGTTGATAGTTTTTCTTGAATGTATTGCAAAACTTTAAATTCTGAATATGCCTCTTTTGAGGATTTATACATCAAATCCACTTTGTGGAATCTATAAATGCACTAAAATAAAGTGACATAACACTGTAAAATTTATGGGGGGATCATGTTTTGAATAATGAGGGTTAAATTTTTAAGTTTTTTCAATTTCTTGAGGTTTGTAAGGCATGCTTATTTTATGTCTTCATTGTTCATCTCATGACATAAGTTTGTAAGAACTCTAACAAAAAATATGTCTATAAATTCACTTATATAAAGTGCTACAAAAATTGAATGTTTGTTATGGGTAAAAGCACAAAATTGTGTCACACTTTCAACCAACTAAATAGTTTTTGAGTAAAATAGCTTCACCCAAAACCACGTGGCACATAGAGTTTTGAGTGAAACACTTTCATCTAAAACTATAAAATAATTTTTTTTCCAATGTAAATTTGAACTGTGATTAAATTTAAGTGTAATTTTTTACCAAAATTGTCTATGTGGCTGCCTCTATGGCAGCTTAACCCCTCTTTTGAGGCCAATTCAAAAAACTTCAACTTTGAATTTCTCCAACCAAGGGTAATTTCATGAAAATCTAAAAATACCCTTTTGTAGATCTCAAATTATAGAATCCAAAAATATATTTTTTGTAGTATTTTGATTAGTTTTATTATAATTTTTATTAAATTTAATGTAAGTAGGTTTTTATAATCAAACATGAGGCTAATTAGAAACTAAATAATATATATTAAAACATATTAATATTTTTTGAAAAATATATGATGCACTAGACAAGAGCATCCTCTCCAAAAGGTATAATTTTTTTTTTTAAACGATAAAAAAAATAGACAAAAGTTTACATCCCATGAAAACTATGACATTCTGGTGAAGTTTGACTTTAACACATTATTGCAAAAAAAAAATTCCTCAAAAATATTTTTTTCTATGCACTAGATAATGAAGTTAGCTATTTAGGGAAAAAATAGGGAAAAAAAAGTTTGCTCTTTTTTTGTGGCGTCCCATCAACCTCACTTTTTCATGAAATTTTCAACAATTCAAATTCCATTCTTAAATTCATAAAAAATATATCAAACTAATTTTTAATTTTTTTTTTAAAAGTATAGTCATAAACTACATCAAGAGTTTTACATTTCATTAGTTTACATCATTTTGAAATTCAAAATATAAAGGCCATTTTTATGCAGTCAAAGTTGATTTTTTTTATTTGTGTTGGTTATTTCTTTTATAAAAGTGTGACACGGGTTTGTACTTTTACCCTTGTGCCTCTTTTGTACTTGCACTAGATTATAAAGTGTAATGAGGGGTTGTGTAGTGTCTTAGTTTTTTCCATCACAATAATGAATCCTAGTGATTCTTGCCTCATGCATGTGTGTCTTGGAATTTTACACTCTCTTTTTAGTTGCTTGTACATCATATTGGATCTAATGTTGCTTTTACATTCTTGTGCACACTTTTGAACCCAATTTTAATTGATCTACCTATACCTCTTCCTTGACAACATTAAGGGGGGTATTATCACATGGTTATGCTAATGCTTCCTTGGTTTCGATGGAGCAGTGGATCATCCTTATACTTTTTGCGGGGGTCACACAAACCTCCTTTTTTATCTCTCTTATGGAGGGAATATTTTAGTTGATCATATTTTGTGAGACTCTACTACTTATGTAGAGCACCATATACATTTTAGTAGTGTACTACAGGTCACTCGTGCATTGTTTGTTTTGTGCTCCTTAATCATGAAAGGAATCCAGGTGCACGGAAGTATCTTCCTACACTAATCTAAGTAGGAGAGTATTGCAAAAATTTCTTATTAAAACCTTAAACTGCTACAGGTACCAATAGATACACATTCAATTACATAAAATAGATAAGACAAAGATAAACCATAACACAATGTATATGTGGGAAAACCCTTTCGAGAAAAAACCCACACTCCAAATCACACAGCTCAAATGTATTATCAGCAACAAGAACAGTTACAATACAATCTCAAAGCAATGATAAGGAGTCTTCACACTACAACAAGAATCTAGATAAATTTCGACAACATAACGACATGTAATCAAACTTCAACCTATAACCCATAAAATACACTGACTCTGGAAGTATTTATAATTCAACAACATGAAGCAAAATGCCAAAAACTTGCCAAAACCATTTCACATGCCCAAGGTGTGAACTAGAGTCTATCATGACATGTTGTCATAGTCAAAACTCATTTAATTTTGAAAACTTCCAAAATTAGCACCTACCTCCACCAAAATAGCCACCACTTGCCATGCAAGACACCACTACACATGCAACTTCCAAATCCAAACTTAGGTGCCCCCATAATAGTAGCTTACCCGTCATAGTGTAAAAAGGAAACTATCATACACCACTCTTACAACTATCATATCCCATGATAGCAGTTTCCACAATAAACTCTTATGGCTGTCATAAACTGTCATAGTTTGTCATAGTACATGACATAGCAACTTATGACAAAAGCCATCAATTTAGGCTAAATTATAGGTCCTCCAAAGTGGGCGACTACTTCCACAACTTTAGCTTACAACATTTACATGTCACTTTCCATGTAGGATGCCACATCAACGATGGGTCCCACAAAGTGACAACATATTTAGTAGGCATAATTAATTACAAAATAAACAAATACATCAAATAACAATTAATTAAATGATGGGACTCAAAGGTTGAGACACCTTATTCCCAACATTCTCCCACTTTTCAAAGACCTACAAGAGTCATATGAAATCAACTGCTCAAGGCCCCAAGGCCTATGGAATCAGAACACCATCTGAATTTTTCTATACTCATTGGTTTCGTCAGTGCATCTGCAACATTCACTAAAGTGTCAACCTTTTCTAAATTCACCTTTCCATCTTCTACCATATCCCAAATAAAATGATACTGAAAATCAATGTGCTTTGTTCTACCATGGAATGTAGGATTCTTTATTCGACAAATCACACTTTGGTTGTCACAACAAACAGTAATCTATCCTGCATCTAAACCAATATCAAAGTACAATCTCTTAAGCCAAATGGATTCCTTTCCTGCATGAGTGGTTTCCATGTATTCATCCTTTATCATGGATAAAGCGACTGCAGGCTTCACTTACTCATCCAACTTATTGCACCACCAAACATCATGAAAACATAACCACTGGTGGATCTTCTATTGCCAATGTCACCTGCCCAATCTGAATCCACATATCCATGAATACTTATTGAATGTTGAGGTCCTATAGGATAACCATGAAAACACATAACATACTATGAAGTACCCCAAAAATACCTAAAAACCCTCTTAACAACATCCTAGTGTACTCATCCAAGATTAGCCATAAACTGACTAAGGATTCCCACTACTTGGGCAATATCTGGCCTTGTACACACCATCGCATACATCAAACTGCCAACTGCACTCACATAAGGTACTCTAATCATGTCCTCCATATCAGTAGGAGATTTTGGACAATCATTCACAGAAAGCTTCATCCCCTGCATAACAGGAACAACTAACTATCTATAATCTACCATGCTGAACCTTTCCAACACTGAGTTCACATACTTGCTCTACCTTAACCAAAGATTTCTTTTAGCTCTATCTCTCCTTATCTCCATCCCTAGAATGTACCTTGCAGCACCTAGATCTTTCATCTCAAACCGTGCTGACAACTGAGACTTCAAATTTGAAATCATACTTTTACCATTCCCAATAAACAACATATCATTTACATATAAAACAATTATGACAATGCGACCATTATCAATTTTGAAATACACACAATGGTCAAATTTAGATCTCAGAAATCCCAATGATAAAACATAAGTATCAAACTTTTGGTACCACATTCTAGGAGACTATTTCAAACCATATAGAGACTTTTTTAGTTTACAAACTAGATTTTCTTTACCTTTAACAACAAAATGCTTTGGTTGTGACATATAAATCTCTTCCTCCAAGTCACCATGAAGGAACGTTGTCTTCACATCCATCTGTTCCACTTCAAGATCATATGATGACGCAAGTGATAACAACAACCTAATAGATGTCAGCTTTGCTACGGGTGATAATATTTCACCATAATCTATTCCCTCCACTTGGGAATATCCCTTAGCGACCAATCATGCCTTATACTTCTCAACACTTCCATCAAGACCACTTTTTCTCTTGAACACCCATTTACACCCAATAGGTTTATGTTCAACAAGCAAAGGTACCAGATCCCAAGTATTGTTTTTCTTCAATGCATTCATCTCCTTGTCCATGGCTTTCATCTAGGAATCTACATCACTCATACCCATAGCCTCTCTAACATTCCTAGGCTCATCAATGTTAGCAATCAAAGCAAAAATACAACTAGAATCCAATAATGAATAACCAAACCTTTTTGGTTGTCATCTAACATGAGTAGATCTCCTCAATTGTTGAGGTTGAGGTTCTTCTTTAGAAATTTCATAGCTACTAGAGCTCTCCTCATCATTAGTTGCTATAGGATTTCGTAGCTCGTCTTTCTAAGGTGTAGGTGGACACTGAAATACCTCATTTTTCTTCTCTTCTTCTTTTGGTTGCAATTCAACTGTGGAAGGCTTCATCTCTGAATATTACACTTCTTCTATAGATAACCTTCTTTGTTGTGGGCTCCCACAACTTATACCTCTTTACACTAACACCATAGCCGATAAAGATACATTTAACTACCTTATTCTCCAACATAGACCTCCTCTCAATAGGAACATGAGCATAAGCTTCACAGCCAAAAACTCCGATATATCTTAATGAAGGATTTTTACTAGACCATGCCTCCATAGGTGTCTTTTCAACAAGCGTCGATGTAGGAGATCTGTTAATCAGATAAAATTTAGTGGCTATAGCTTCAGCCTAGAAATTATGTTCAAGGCCAACACCACTTAACATACTCCTAGTCCTCTCCATCAACGTCTTGTTCATCCTTTTTGCAACTCCATTTTGTTGTGGGTTGTATGGAGTTGTCTTATGTCTCTCAATCCCGTGCTCTTTATAGAACTTGTGAAATTTTTCTGAACAAAACTCATCGCCATTATCAATTCTCAAACACTTAATCTTTCTACTAGTCTAATTTTCAACCAAGGCTTTAAATTCCTTAAATCGACTAAAAACTTCAGCCTTACTTCTGAGAAAATAAATGAATGTCCTTCTACTGTAATCATTTATGAAAGAAACAAAATATAAAAATTTTGATAACGAAGGAACATTCACAGGACCAAACACATCTGAATCAACATAGTCCAAAACCCTAGGAGACTTATGATAACTAGAGTAAAAATAAACACGATGTTGTTTTCCATAAACATAATGTTCGCAAACGTCAAACTCGAGTTTACAATCATCAAGGCCTTCAACAAGGCTCTTATTTTTTAGGGCTTTAAGACCCTTGTCACCAATGTGACCAAGTCGTTGGTGCCATAACATTGTATTCTCTGCAGGAAGCTTCATTTCCAACGAATGAGCACCCTTAGGTACCCAAAATGTACGACCATAAGTTTTAGCTGCTACAAGATCCTTATTTGCTTGATCTGATGGTGAGGATGAAGAATCTAAAGATTTCTTCTTTGATACATCGACATAAGAACTATTACACTGAACTGTGCATGCATCTAGCTAGTACAAAATGCCAATCCAAACACCCTTAGCCAACACCATAGCTCCTCTTTTCATCTTGCATCCTCTACCAGATAAAACAACTTGCACTCTCAAATCATTTAGTTTACTTACAGAAAGCAGGTTTCGTGTCGAACCCGGGATATGCAAAACACCATCAATTCCCTTCACTCTTCCATTAGGGAATCCGATTTTGACTCTTCCATGACCAACAAACTTCAGGTAAGAATCATCTCCCAGGTACATCTTCCCACCATCATACTCATCATACTTCAAGAACCAATCTCTATGAGAGGTCATATGAAAGGATGCACCCGAATCTATCAACCACACATCTTCAGATGCATGGGTTGCCAAGGCTGCAATAAATGCTTCTCCTTCGTGTTGGGATGATTTCTCGGATTCAGAATCAAAGAAAGACTTATTTTTCTTCTTCTTCTCATTCTTGCAATCTTTTCGAAAGTGACTCGTTTCGCCATAGTTCCAACATTTTGCCCTGGACTTCTTGCCAAGAGACTTAGATCTCCCTAGAGACTTGGACTTAGACTTTTTATCTTTCTTCTTTCCTTTCTCCTTCATTCTTCCATGAACAACAAGGGCCTCCTTGGCCATCTCAGAAGAAATTCTTTGCATCTCTTCAAATGAAAACGAAGACACCACCTCATCCATTTTGAAATTTGTGGCAATAGCCATTAGCAGATGATCCCATGAGTCTGGCAAAAAACACAAAAGGAGCATGCAACAGTCTTGTTCATCAATCTTGTCTCCAATGGAACCCAGTTGAGAAATCAACATATTAAAAGAGTTCAAATGGTCTGCCGCGGATCCTCCATCTTCCATCTTCAGGGAATACATCTTCTTTCTCAGGAATAGCTTGTTTACCAGGGATTTAGCTTGATAAACATCTCCAAGTTTCTTCCACAAAGAAGTAGCAGTCTTCTCTTCATGAACATTTAGGAGAACGAAATCAGCCAAACAGAGTCTAATCAACCCCTTGTCTTTTTTATCCATGAGCTCCCAATCTTCTTGTTTCATGCCCAATGGTTTGGTTCCAAAAATAGCTGCCCATAGATCACAATCTACAAGCATATCTTCCATCTTGAGCTTCCAAAGATCAAAGTTACCACCATTAAAATTCTCCATCTCGATCCTTCTAGATGTGCTTGCCATCTTTTCCTGCAACAAAGGTCACAAAACACCCTTTTGCAAAACTCCCGCCGAAACAAAGATCATCTCAAAAAACCCAACAACAAAAACAAAGTTGGTTAGGCTCTAATACCAACTGAAAGGAAGTCGGGTGCGCGGAAGCAGCTTCCTACACTAATCTCAGCAGGAGAGTATTGCAAAAATTTCTTATTAAAACCTTAAACTACTACAGGTACCAACAAATGAACATTCAATTAGATAAAACATATAAGCCAAGGATAAATCATTACACAGTGTATATGTGGAAAAACCCTTTCGGGAAAAACCCACACTCCAAATCACGCAACTCAAATGTATTATCAGCAACAAGAACAGTTACAATACAATCTCAAAGCAACGTTGAGGATTCTTCACACTACAACTATAATTTGGATAAATTTCAACAGCATAACAACATGTAATCAAACTTCAACTCGTAACCCATAAAATGCACTAACTCTGGAAGTATTTATAATGCAGCAACATGAAGCAAAATGCCAAAAACTTGCCAAAACCATTTCACACGCCGAAGGTCTGAACTAGAGTCTATTATGACATGTTATCATAGTCAAGACTCATTTAATTCGACAAACTTCCAAAATCAACACCTGCCTCCACCAAAATAGCCACCACTTGCCATGCAAGACACCACTACACATGCAACTGCCAAATGCAACTTAGGCACCCCCATAATAGGAGCTTACCTTTCATAGTGTAAAAAGGAATCTGTCATACACCACTCTTACAACTGTCATATCCTGTCATAACAGTTTCCACAATAAACTCTTATGGTTGTCATAAACTGTCATAGCAAGTGTCATAGTTTGTCATAGTGCATGGCATAGCAACTTATGACAAAATCAATCAATTTAGCCTAAATTATAGGTCCTCCAAAGTGGACGCCTACTTCCACAATTTTATCTTACAACATTTACATGTCACTTTCCATGTAGGATGCCACATCAACGGTGGGTCCCACAAAGTGACAACATATTTAGTAGGCATAATTAATTATAAAATAAATAAATACATCAAATAACAATTAATTAAATGATGAGACTCAAAGGTTGAGACACCTTATTCCCAAAAAATCATAGTACTATTTGCATCTTCAACTTCACAAAGTGTTATTTCCTTTGTTTCATTTGTGTATTCATGGTCGAGTAATGTACTATAGGTTCACTCATGCAACATTTTATATATCTTATCTTGATATACATTCTTTGGAGGATCATTGATTCTAACAAACAACAATTCGTCTTTGGAAAAGTTTTACAACTTTGACATGCTTTAGGATGTTTTCATCACCATGTTCCCATCTTCATGGTTTTGGAGAGGAGTTTTATTCCCACTAGGTTTTCTCCTTTTCTCTAATTTATGAGAGATTGCATTTATAAACGAGTACCTAACATGGCCATGTTTTCAAGACTCCTTTTTCAATGTTTATCTTTCTCCCTAAGTTTCACTTAAGGGGCATGTTAGTGTGAAAAGAGTTATTGTTAGACTACTTAACTTTTAGCCTAGGATCTAGTAGATTCATATTCACACCACACTTAAGATCACTTGAAAGACATATCTCCCTTTTTCTCACCTTATGTAGTCTCAACAAGTGTCCCAACACTTGTTCATAGAGTCCTACACATGTTTCATTCTTGGATAGGTAGTCAGAGTTTCACTCCTACTTTATCACCTCCTCATCCTTTCCTTTATAAGCAAGACTCTTTTGTATATTTAAACCCCATGATTATGATATTTTCTCATCTTGCATATTATTTTTTATAGATTTTTTTGAGTTTACAAGGAGATATTGGTTGTCCTGACATATTACACTCAAATAGAGTGCAATGCAACCATAAACTTGATTTGGTCAATTTTCCCATGGTAAGTTGTTGTATGCCTTATATTACATCCAAACAAGTTGTAATACACAAAAGACTCGAATATAAGGAGTATTTAACCATTTATAATGAAGTTAGTGTGTGAAAAAAAATTCTAGCTATTGTGTATGGATTATTTTCTTATTGGTTGTAGGATATGGAATTGTAGAGGCCAATCCCACTTATGCATCTAAAATTGTACATATTTATTCAAACACTAATTCATTTAATTATTATCTTTGTATCCAAATCATTATGAATGCCAACTATTTATGATATTTTCTTGCTATTATATTGTAATTCTATATTTTAGAATAAGAGGTGATCTTATGTAATACCTCATTTTTCTACCATATAGTCTATGTCTTTAACTAAGTAACTAAAATTCCTTAAAGTTGGTATAAGAAATTCAAAGATACAATTTTCAAGTCATGAATATGACATTTATTTAACAAAAGGGTACCTTAGATTTCTTTAATGTCCTTGGAATTTTATGAGTAGTGCACTATTGGTATTTTTTTCTACCATAATTTTTAATGTTGCATCATGAGTATCCTCAATTATACCAATATTCTAAAGTAGGCACATGCAATCCAATATTTTTTGGGGTTGTTCAATCATAACATTATCCTTGGATCATCATAGTTTTTGACCTACCATTCTAAAATGTGTTTGATTTCTTTATACGAGGAATGGAATTAACATCTACATAGTAGACCTTTCAAGTAAATCAACTAATTAATGTTATCTAGAATATTTCCTTCTAACCTATTTCCCTAAGTACAAATTTTACAATTTTCGGAAGTTTTGGACTTTAGGATAAACTTCTACAAATTAAAAATTTTAATGTGTTTTTCAACTTACACTTTTTTTCTTTAAATAAAGTTGGTACTTTTAAGGTTAGCATAGAAAAAGAATACCACAAAATATATTTCATGTTCTTGATACAAGAGGGTACTCCCCTCTGTAGCCACTCAAACACAAAACATAAAATGGAACTCGCAGCACAACCCCATGACTCAACTTAATAGAAAAATATGAATTTTATTAATTCAATAACAAAAATTACATTACAATAGATGGCCTTCATGGCCACATCCTTCATATATTATCCTACTCATTCTCTGTTCTGCCCAAGCTCTCAGCTCATTCTCAATTCTCCCTCATTTGTCCTTCTTCCTCCTCCTCCCCTTTGTCCCTCTATTTCCTCTACTAAATTATAATCTTGTATGACTGTTGGCATTCTGTTATGTCTATTTGAATGTTGGAAATTGATGCTAGAGAAGATCTATGGCTGCAACATTACATCATAGTCCTACCACACCAATTACTAACATCTACGGGGTGGCGGTTAACTTGTACTAGTCACACCAACTACCCACCACAATGTCGTAAGCAACCTAATCCTTATCCATGGGATGGTGGTAAACTCTAGTTCATCTCGCAACACCATTGGTGGTTCAATCCTTGATCACAGGGTAGCGGTTTCCCATGCTACCACAGTCGTTGAGAAAACCTGCCATGGGGTAGTGGTATCCCTACGCTACTGCAACCGCTGATAAATTCCATCGCAGGGTAGCGGGTTCCCTACACTACTATAGTCATTGACAAAGATCTAGCATGGGGTAGTAGGTTCCTCACACTACCACAAGTGCTCATATAGCCTACTACAGAGGTGCGGTAAAGGCTCCTAGAGAATGCAAATTTGACATCAACATTGAATCTGCCCACCAGGTAAGAATGCAAAACCAAAAAATATCTACAAAAAACAAATGATTTTTTTTTGGGTGATGAGGATAGCCTGTACGCCCGAGATGCTCCTACATCAAACATGTCGCGTAGAAATATTTTGAGCATAGGCTCACAATGGTGGAGTTGAGTGATAGAACCACTCTTTAAGATTGTAAACAATCTACAACATACTCCATCGTTGTATCAGGTGCTGAAAAATTAACCTTTCTTTCGCCTTCTCCAACATATCTTTGGAACTCTCACCATTTTCTTCCAACAACACTCCACTTCAGCCTTCCTTTCTCTCATGGAATCATGTCCACCAAAGCCCAAACTCCTCCGCCAAATTCTTTCCACACTTCTCTCCTCTTTCGTGGGTTCAAACCCACCTCTGACCGTCCACCTCCACCAAAACCCTATGAAATCCTCAATAATTTCCACTAACAAATATGCAACATCTGTAACACACTCTTGTCTTCTATCCAACTCACTTTTTACTACAACATTTGAAAATAAAATAACATCACATAATTCATTTACCTCATCTACATTCACAACTATAACATCGAACTTCAGTGTGATGTCTTCCACATCCTCACCAACTGCAACTTCTTGTTCTTCTCTCTTCGTTGCGACATCTTTGCTTCTCACCTCAGTTCTTTCTTCTCCACTCTTCATGCTTTCCTTAGGGCATGTTTTCACTGTATCTTCTTTCACAAAGGCTACTCTCTCATCTTTCTCCATCCAACTCAGGCTACAATGCTCTTTTTTGTGGTCCTCTTTCTTCATCTCAATTTTCTTCACCAATTTTCTCTCATTCTTTCTAACACACTTTCCCACTTCTTCACAAACTATCTGTCCAAACTTCTCTAACATTTCATCCTCCACTTTATCCCAATACTGCTCCCAAAATAGCATCCGCACGGGTCTCCTCATGACCCAACCCATCTCGCTTGTTGCAATCTTCCATAACTCACACTCTTTACATCTCCACAATTTTTCCCTCTCGATTCTCAATTGTTCAGGACTCCACACTCACCCACAATAATCCTCTCAAACTCATAAGACAAATTAGAATCAACACTCACTACCTCTAAAGGTTCCCCCTACAACAAATTCTCACCACAATCCTCTACCCAACAGGATTATGGAAGATGCACCCTCACAATCTCTTCTACCCACTTCCTCTTAGTGGAAAAGATTTGCACACCTTCTACCCAACCTCATCTCTGTTGGAGGAAAGTCAACATGATTCACATGGAACCAATGGCCTCTCTAGGCTTCTTCACCCTTCACAAATTCTTCACCCATGGTCCTGGTGGATACTTTCCACTCTTAGGATTACCCGCTTTGATACCAATTGATGCAAGAGGGTACTCCCCTTTTCAACCACTCAAATGCAAAACACAAAATGGAGCTCACAACACAACCCATGACTCAATTTAACATAAAAATATTGATTTTATTAATTCAATAATAAAAATTACATTAGAATAGATGGCCTTCATGGTTGCATCCTTCACAGATTCTCCTACTCCTCTATTTTCCTCGAGCTCTTAGTTCGTTCTCAGATCTCCCTCGTTCATCCTTCTTCCTCCTCCTACCCTTTGTCCCTCTATTTCCTCTGCTAAATTCCAATCTTGTATGACCTTTGGCATTTTGTTATGTTTATTTGAATGTTGGCTCTTGATCCTAGAGAAGATCTACGGCAACAACATTACACTGCAGTCCTGCCACACAAGTTACTAATGTCTGCAGGGTGGCAGTTAACCTGTATCGATCACACCAACTACCCACCGCAAAGCCGCAAGTGACCTAATCCATGTCCACAGGGCAACGGTAACCTCATCCCGCAACACCGTTGGCGGATCATTCCTTGACCATAGGGTAGCGGTTTCCTGTGCTACTGCAACTGCTGATAAAACCCATTGTGGGGTAGTGGTATCCCCACGCTACCTTAACCACTAATAAAGTCCTTCTGGGGTAGCGAGTTCCCCACACTATTGCAGGTGCTCATACAACCTATCATGGGGGTGCGATAAAGGCTCCTAGAGCATGCAAATTTGACATCAACATTGAATTTGCCCACCATGTAAGAATGCAAAACCAAAAACATATCTATAGAAAGAAAATGTTTTTTTTTGGGTGATGAGGATAACCTATACGCTTGGGATGCTCCTGCATCAGTTCTACTCATAGACCTTAGTATAACCTCAAGCATAATTAAAATATATTATGTATCTCATATATCATCATTAATTTCAATGAGATTATATCAGAGCTAATAGGTTAAAAACTTAACAATCACTTGCAATCTAAACAATCTACATTAAGAAGAGAAAATGAATATTACCTTAATTAAATTTATAGTCTCATCTAGTAAAAAAAACATTTTAAGTTCCCTTTAAAACAACATTGAAATATCATAACTAAATATAATTAATTTTATATTCACTTAATTTTACAATTTTTTATAATGAACTCAATCAAACTTTATCACATAAGATAATCAACAAATATTTAGTACATACATTTATATTATTTGAATAACTTGAAATAATAGAAAATCACAAATAACTTTCTCTTATGTCTATAATTTATTATGTTGCATAAATGGTTGTCGTTGCACCAAAAGATCGACCTATTAATGCTCGATACAACCACTAGAGTTAATGAATCCATAGGAGGTGGTTAAGCCATGTCACGAACCCAAGCAGAGTATTACACAACTCAAGTAGACCAAGGGTGCACACCTTGCAACAATACCCCCTAATGCAAGTGAGGGGTTCAAACCCGTGACCCTGCCTCTAATACCAATTGTTGCATCAAAAGAATAACCTATTAATGGCCTATTGGAACTCTCAAATTTTGTAAATTTGAGGTGCCCATTTCGAGAAATTTGCTTCTGCACTTTCAGAAGTGCACTTGAGGGATCAGTCTAAGTGACCCACTTTGGAGAATCAAAATTTGAGGCTTGTTGATTTCCAAGAAAAGCCCATTTGCAGACGTATTTGATTGACATATGTGAACATGCGTGTCAATTTTTAGCTTCCCACAATAAGTTTTGTCAAGGTTTTCAAAAGTGAAGCTAGAGGGTTTTTGCATTGTTCTGCTGTTTGCAGATTGTCAGTTTTACGAAACAACCTCCTGTTTGAGCTTGGATTTCGCAACCAGTTGACTGTCATGTCAAAATGAATGCTGTTATGTGTTCTCCATACCTAAATGATATCGAGTGTCAGTTTTCAGAGCCTAATGATTTGATTTGCTATTTTTAGTAGGTTAAAACCAAATGCAGTTTGTTCAGTTTCACATTTGCATTCCTGACAGCCTTTCTGAGTGGTCAACTTTGATCGTTGATATATATTGATCAAAGATGTTTTAGGTAAATTCCTTTTGCACACCTGCTCAAGGTACCTTAATGAGCTCATGTGTCTGATGGCAGCTCATCAGGAGTTGTTTCACTATTTTTACAAATTGGCAGTTGAGTGAGTTTTAATTGTTTCAAAACAACTGCTGTTTCAAAATAGTTCAACTGAGCAACTTTTTCGAATAATATTTTTCATCTCTTGACATGTTTTTTCAAGCCGTTTGTTGCACTGCATTCCTGGAATGAATGACTATAGGTTTGCAAGTTTTTATTGCTCTGGGATGTCGTTTGACCTGTTTTCCAGTTTGATTCCTGAGGCAATTTGACCAATTTTCACCATTCTGCAAAGTGACACAAAACAAATTTTGATGAAGACCCAGTTCATGTTTTCACTTCACATGATTCAAAAGGTAGTGTTGAGCTAGTTGCGGGTAAAACTTGTTTGAAAACAAAAAAAAAATTAGTCGGGCCCACATGTGGACCCGACATGCTTTACACACTCATGAGATTGAAGTGTTTCTTTTAGTCATAAATGCATTGGTAAAGGGGACAGCCTGGACCATGCTTCAATTGTGAATGGACATGTTTCAAAGTGTTCATATTGATAAAGTGAGGGACAGTGTTGACTGTGTTTTCAAATAGTAGGGGTGATCACTAATTCTTCAATAATAGGTTGTATTGTGAACTGTTCAAAGCCTGTCTTCGGGGCATTCTGGGTGGAATATAATGATGAGTTTATCAAGCATAATAATGGATTTGAGGGTGCCAAACTTATTTTGTTAAATGGTGATGTGCCCCCCAGTTTAGAAAGGTGATACTTGACAGAGGATGAGTATATACATGTTTTGTGCAAGTCAGTGAAGAAATCTTGTTCCTTTGGTGTTGCATTTGCATTTGTATTTGTCTGAGGGGTTGATTGGCGCCATGGGAGAGGGATTTGGGATTGAGTCAGCAATTATGATGATGGCGCCATGACTATCTTGTAGGCTGAAATGCCATTTGCAGTTTTAAGGCTCAAATTTATCATGGAGCGGTGATGCTATTTTAAGAGTTTGTTTTTTTCAATCTGTCAAATGTGGACTATGAAGAATTTAGAAAATTTCTTGAAAATGCCAATTGACAGGCCCGCGCAATGCACAAAATGTTTTTGTTTTGATTCCTCAGAGACTTTCAGGTAAATGAAGCCAGCCAACAAGTGAAGGGCATGACCTGTAGCATGGAGAAGAGACCCGCATGTTGTTGGAAGAGGCGCGACCAGTCAGAGGTGAGCGTAGCCAGGAGATGGAGGCTCATGTGGTAGGTAAGCGAGGTGCAACCTGAAGGTAACAAACATCCATCAAAGCATGAGGAAGCTATCACCATGGATACACCAGAGCTTGGAGATGCTCGAGCAAATAGAGGGGAGGATTTAGGGCAACAAGGGAAATGAGGAAAGCTGAATTAAGATCCAACGATGGAGATTGGGTGTTCATCTCCAGCAAGATCTGGACCGTTGCTCGCCAGGTCACAATCCAAAGGTGCACAGTGGATAGTGATTGTGATGGCACGGGGAGATGGGGAGATAAGTAAACAAAACATTTAAAGTTAAATGTTTTGGCTAAATGTTGCTTGCGGTAATGTTTAAGTTAAGTAAATGGGAGCCTCCAAAATTAATATTAAATTTGTTTTTCCACAAGAAAATAAAGTGAAGAGGAATGGGAGGTGGGTCCCAGCGTAGAATTAAATGGCACGGGTATTCCAAGTTGAATGCAAGTAAAATTTTAATGGGAATTTCCATTTACTTTTGGGGGAGAATTTTTAAAATTAATTTTACCAAAAGGCTTAGCATGAGGAAAATTTTAAAACGGCCCGACATTGTTTTATAAAATGTTTTATTTTAAGTAAATGTTTAAATGGGGGTGGGGCCTATTTTATTTTCTCGGGTGAAATTGTTACAATGTGAAAGGGGTAAAAGGCTGGGGTGTATATTTTAAATTGTGACCCAATGGCAAATTTTTTGAAAAATCAAGTGAAACATTTTACTTTGCTGGGGTGAAATATCAAATGCTAAATACTTTGTGTTGCTGGGTAAAGTATTTAAAATAATTTGCATGGAGGGATTAAGATAAGTGAAATATTTTATTTACTAATGGTAAATAAAATAAATACAGTAGTGAGTAAATGAAAAAATAAAATGTAGCAAAGGGAAAAACAAGAACAGAGGTAAATGGATTTTCACGGGAGTGGAGTTTTTATTTCAGCTGCAAGTAATGAGTGAAGAATGGATACATGGGCATTTTTCTGTTAGAGAATGAATTGGGAAAATGTTGTTTTGAAAACAGAATAAAGTTTGTTATAGGGAGAAGAAGGAGATGTTTTCCAAATGACTGTTCAACGGTGGAGATGTTTCCAGATGACTTTTCCCGTTCGATTTTAGGGTTTCTTCTGGAGTTTCTTCTCTTCTACTTATTATTTTCTTCTCTCATTGTAATAGTTTAGCAAGTCAAAATCTGGAGTGGAGCTGCATAACAAATTATAAAATATGTAGTAATAGAGGCAATGCAAATTGGGTTCTATGTCTTTTTGTTGTAGGATTTGAGTTTATGGAGATTTGGTGTTTCATAACAGTACTGGAATTTGAGTTTAATTGATAAATCCAAGCTCATGTCTCTCCTATGTGCAAATTTATTCGAATTTTGAATGAAGTAATCAAGGGTTATTCTGTTCTTCTCACTATTGTGGTGTGTGCAATTCTGGTTTTAGCTTTCATTCAAAGAATTAATTAAACTGCTTAAATGATATTGTAGATTGATATGTTTTGTACAAGGATTTGGTAAGTAGTATCGAGCTGAGGTACAAATTGGTGATATTGTAATGCAATATAGTCAGAGATATTATATGCTATGTGTTGAAATCTGCTATGAACCATTAGGTGTTGGTGAATTTGACTCCTCCAATGGATATGGCACTGGTCTGATTTGCATTTGTTCTTTGTGATTTAGTGTTTTGTTTCTGTTCACTTGGGGCTTGCTACCATTTTAAAACTAATGATTATCTTTCACCATGAAGCTGTTTTGTAACTATCTCACACTCCAAATGGTTGATATTTCTGATGAACAACCAATTCTATTCAGTTTTATCCCATTTTGTTGAGCTATTAAGTGAGATTATCTGTTTGAAGTTAATGATTGTTTATATTTTTGTTGCAGAGATTATAAACTCATTAAGGGATCACCCTCTCAGGTCTTGCAGATCCCAAAGTGTAGGAGGTTATTGTTAAAATCCTCGTCAGTTGTTCCAAGTCCTCTGAGCTTCCCTTGATTGGAATTGGCAATTCCATAGGTAGATTAGGAGATAATCCTGGTTTACATTAAAAAACACCAACAAAATGGCGACTTTATTGGGGATGCACTCAGAGGTTTTGGTTGCAGATGGTGCTGTTATAGAGTCATTAAAGTTTTGAATTATTTCTGTAACCATTGCTGTAAATTATTTATGCCTTATAGAGTCATGAGCTTGATAGGTCCAATCTCCTTGTCGGCTGAGTCAATTCTCATGAATTTTTCTAGAGAGTTTGTTGTAATTCATCTTTCAATGTAATTCTGTCTAGATTTGTCCATACTTCATGCTTATTTTATAACACCTCACAATTTGTGATTGGCGACTCCGAGATCTATGCACTAGTGTGCATTATTTGAGAAAATTGGGAAAGACCCAAAAGATTTGCAGTAGAGATGAAGCAGATTCGAGCTCTTGTGATGAAGTACCCTAACAAGTTTGAGGAAGGAATCCATATGATTTCATATTGTTGGATAAGGAGGTGTTGTAGTACTTATGTTGGTTTTTAATGAATTTGACCTATGAAGAATTTCCAACTATTCAAATTTTTGTCCTCTGCGAAGAGGCAGCGAATCTACCAAAGAACCTAATGAAGATGTGAATACAGTTCAAGATCTACAAATATTTCCAATCAGAAGAACGATTTGTAGCTGCTGCAATAGTTCTTGGTATTTTTCACTCTTGGTTTTCAAGAAATTGTGTATGGAAACCATATGTGAACGTTTTAGGAAAAATTTGGTTCCCTACTACATGAATTGCATTATGAAAGGGAACATCAACAATAGTATTTCTTTCCATACTTTTGAAATGTAATATGCAACATGAGTAGAGAAGTATGTGTGTTTTGAGTTATGTCTTTGAGAAAGCTTAAGGCATAGGTATTCAATCAATGTTTTAGAATCATGGTTGATTTTGTGAATGATGTAATTGATAACCATGTGTGAAGTTGATAGTGATTGAATTTGTATACAAGAGGGTTTCCCTATGAAATGGAAAGTAAAATTATGTAGGGAAAACAAGTTATCCCAAGCCCTCAAAGGGATTTTGCTATTAAAAGGTATATGCCATTGGTTTTCAGTGGTATTGGAGGTTTCCCGAACCTAATCCCTAAAGATGTTAGAAATAATTTGCCCATATTCACAAGGAAAAGTTTAGAATTAGCCTCTAAGCATCTACAAAAATTCATGGATGTGATGGGGGACTATGAGGTAAATCATGAGGATGTTGTTATGAAACTATTTGTTCAATCCTTGAAGGATGATGCCAGGGATTGGTTTGCATATTTACCGTCATGTTCTATAGCCTCTTGGAATCAGTTTATGACAACTTTTGTTGAGAAATTTGGTGAAAGGGTAAATCCAAGTGAGGTGAGAAAAAACTTTTTGGAGATCCATATAAGTGAAAATGAGTTGGTCCCTGTTTTCAATCTTCAATTTGCAAAGGCAATAAGAGAGGTCCTAGAGTACATAAGACCGAATGATGTTGAATGCTTGGTCATGTATCTTGTTGCATTTGACAGTAAGATGGGATTCTTGTTAAAGGATAAAGATCTTGCAACTTTACTTCAAGCATATCAAACTGCCATGGACATTGAGAACAATTTAAAATACTCTATGATGAAAGAGTATCTAGCTGCAAGTGTTGATTACCCAGGCACAACTTATGCTTATAGAATTCAAGGAATAGGTAATGGAAATGATTGTCAGCTGACAATGCCTCTGTTGTTGTGATTTCTTCATCATCAAAATATGAAGATCGTAGTGAGCTCCAAGTTGAATGTCAACAGAATTTGGACATTGTTGATAAAAGGTCTTTTGTACAAGAGCTGTATGAAATGAGAAGATAGGAAGGAGTGAATGAGATACAGAGTGCTACTTCATGTCATGTTGTGACCAACAACTACAAGGCATGTATTTCTAACATTTCATTAGAAAACAGTGACTTTGGTAGTGAAAGTGCAGCCCCAAGCTGTTGTTATGAGAATTATTCTTGTGTTAAAAGTCATGATGGGGTTGATGGTTTTGATTGCTTCCCTGAAGATTATGATTGCTTTTCTGAAAGTGATGTTGAAGCATTTTCCTCACTTAAAGAATGCAATGATAAAAATGTTCATAAAGTCATTTATCCATAAGTGAAATAACAAGGAACATGTGATGAATATACCGAATGTAATTCGGACTCAAAATCAGAATAGCATGTTCATTGTGAGAGTGATACGGAGTTTGAAGACAAACATGTGTGTGATCAGCATGTTGATTCAAAACATAATGTTGAATATGATGAAGGTGTTGATGAGTGTGCTTATGCTCCTGCTCTTCATGTCTGTTTGAATGAAGCAAAGATGGAAAATTTTACGATGCATGATGAGCATGATGATAAAATAATGGATTCATCAAGCATGTATATGGATGAATCAATATTAATTGATGATATTGAAAGGCTTGCTGACTTATGTGATAGTAAGGTTCCTGATTTTGTTGATTTGGCAAATGTTGTCAATCCATGTGTGGAGCAACCAAGCAGTGACAATGATGGTGAATCTCATGTCGATGAATGTGAGGTTGAGTGTAACTACCTTTTGTTTGATGCTCCTGATTTTCAGAATGTGCACATGGAAATGTTGTCACCACATATGAAAAGCATTGATGTGAAAGAAATTGAGGATTTTAGTTTCATTGCTAATCGGGAAATTTTGGTTGGCTACGAGTCTTTCACTTTTGGATCAGCAAACATACCTGTTGGTGTTGTATATGAGGTTATTAGTTCATAGGGTTGTCTTCCTGATTTCCTTTTTATGATGATTTGTTTGAGCCTTCATTGGAGGTATTTGGTTTTGAAAGGAATGATGATGTGAAAAATGAATTAGAACATTTTCTCAAGCATGAGATGAATGTATTTACTCATTCCTTAGATGTTAATGATGCATGTGTTTCCCATGACCATCATACCAAGATGTGCTATGATGTACCTGAACTGAAGTGTCAAAAGATGGGCCTAGGTTGCAGTGATCAGTACAAGGATGCTCCTGAGTGTGCATCTTTTATCTTTGACGTATGCCAAGATGATTTGCAGGGAGCACACCAAATTGTTTATGAGAGCTGTCAGTTTGATTTGCAAGTTGATTTTGATCTGCAAATTGATAATCAGAATGACATTAATAGTTCCAGCCATGTAGCAAAATGTTAGTGCTATTTTTGTCAGCTGGAAGGAATTTTCATAGAATGTGGCAATGTGTAAGATATGGAGGCAAGTTGTTTTCAGCTTGAGAATGATCCATGTGATGAATGTGATAGGTTGTTGCCACATGATGATCAACATTTTGAAAGTATGCCTGACTTTTAGATGCATAGTGATTGTGAACATGTTTATAATGTTGTGAATGATTGCTTGTTAGGAGAGTTCAACATGTTTAATCAGGTAGATGATTGTCATCAAATTGTGCTTTCATATGGTCTTGATCACTATTTCCAAATCATGCCACTTGATGTAAAATCAGAAAATGAAGAATGTGGTAGTGGTATGACTTATTTGATTTGGTTGCCATATAATGAAGTTAAACAAAGAGCAAGTTTCTACTTGCCCAATGGCAACCTGACACTTATTTTTGCAAAGTTGCAGTTGTTCATGTTGTTACAGTTTGACAAGTGCAAGTATGAGTTGAAGGAGATCAACTCTTTTTACAAAATTTTATTTGATAGAGGTAAATGCTAATTCCTGTTTTTCATTTGGTGACCTGGGGTCATCAGATGAAGTAAAAAAATAAAAGTTGAATCAAGGAGTAGTTTGAAGGCACTTGACAGATTCAAAATTTGGTCTACTTTCCCCAGAGATCTGGAATCTTGCTATGCCCACAGGGGGCATACATCCCCAGATGGAGCCATTGTTGGCACTCTCAAATTTTGAAAATTTGAGGTGCCCATTTCAAGAAATTTGCTTCTGCACTTTCAGAAGTGCACTTGAGGGGTCAGTCCGAGTGACCCACTTTGGCGAATCAGAATTTGAGGCCTGTTGATTTCCAAGAAAAACCCATTTGCAGACATATTTGATTGACATATGTGAACGCACGTGTCAATTTTTAGCTTCCCACAATAAGTTTTGTTAGGGTTTTGAAAAGTGAAGCTGGAGCGTTTTTGCACTGTTCTGTTGTTTGCAGATTGTCAGTTTTGTGAAATAGCCTCCTATTTGAGCTTGGATTTTGCAAATAGTTGACTGTCATGTCAAAATGAATGTTGTTATGTGTTCTTCATACCTAAATGATCTCGAGTGCCAATTTTTAGAGCCTAATGATTTGATATGCTATTTTTAGTAGGTCAAAACCAAATGCAGTTTGTTCAGTTTCACATCTGCATTCCTGACAGCCTTTCTGAGTGGTCAACTTTGATCGTTGATATATTTTGATCAAAGATGTTTCAAGTAAATTGCTTTTGCACATGTGCTCAGGGTACCTTAATGAACTCATGTGTCTGATGGCCGCTCGTCAGGAGTTGTTTCACTATTTTTACAAATTGGCAGTTGAATGAGTTTTAATTGTTTCAGAACAGCTGCTGTTTCAGAAAAGTTCAACTTAGCAACTTTGCCGATTAATATTTTTCACCTCTTGACATGATTTTCCGAGCCGTTTATTGCACTGCATTCCTGGAATGAATGACTACAGATTTGCAAGTTTTTATTGCTCGGGGATGTCGTTTGACCTATTTTCCAGTTTGATTCCTGAGGCAATTTGACTAGTTTTCACCATTCTGCAAAGTGACAACATATTTTGATGAAGACCCAGTTCATGTTTTCACTTCACATGATTCAAAAGGTAGTGTTCAATTAGTTGCTGGTAAACCTTGTTTGAAAATGGATTTTTTTTTAGTCGGGCCCACATGTGGACACGACATGCTTTACACACTCGTGAGATCGAAGTGTTTCTTTTAGTCACAAATGCATTGGTAAAGAGGACAGCTTGGACCATGCTTCAATTGTGAATGGACATGTTTCAAAGTGTTCATATTGATAAAGTGAGGGACAATGTTAACTGTGTTTTCAAATAGTAGGGGTGATCACTAATTCTTCAATAGTAGGTTGTATTGTGAACTGTTCAAAGCCTATCTTTGAGGCATTCTGGGTGGAATATAATGATGAGTTTATCAAGCATAATAATGGACTTGAGGGTGCCAAACTTATTTTGTTAAATGGTGATGTGCCCCCCGGTTTAGAAAGGTGATACTTGACAGAGGATGAGTATATGCATGTTTTGTGCAAGTCAGTGAAGAAATCTTGTTCCTTTGGTGCTGCATTTGCATTTATATCTGTCTCAAGGGTTGATTGGCGCCATGGGAGAGGGATTTGGGATTGAGTCAGTAATTATGATGATGGCGCCATGACTATCTTGTAGGCTGAAATGCCATTTGCAGTTTTAAGGCTCGAATTTATCATGGAGTGGTGATGCTATTTTAAGAGTTTGTTTTTTTCAATCTGTCAAATGTGGACTGTGAAGACTTCAGAATTTTTCTTGAAAATACCAATTGACAGGCCCACGCAATGCACAAAATGTTTTTGTTTTGATGCCTCAGAGAATTTCGGGCAAATGAAGCCAACCAACAAGTGAAGGGCACGACCTGTAGCATGGAGAAGAGGCCTGCATGCTATTGGAAGAGGCACGACCAGTCAAAGGTGGGTGCAACCAGGAGATGGAGGCTCACGTGGCAAGTAAGGGAGGTGCAGCCTGAAGGTGACAAACATCCATCAAAGAATGAGGAAGCTGCTGCCATGGATACACCAGAGCTTGGAGATGCTTGAGCAAATAGAGGGGAGGATTTAGGGCAACAAGGGAAATGAGGAAAGCTGAATTAAGATCCAACGGTGGAGATCAGGTGTTCACCTCCAACAAGATCTGGACCATTGCCCACCAAGTCGCAATCCAAAGGTGCACGGTGGATAGTGATTGCGATGGCACGGGGAGATGGGGAGATAAGTAAACAAAACATTTAAAGTTAAATGTTTTGGCTAAATGTTGCCCACGGTAATGTTTATGTTAAGTAAATGGGAGTCTCCAAAATTAATATTAAATTTGTTTTTCCATGGGAAAATAAAGTGAAGAGGAATGGGAGTTGGGTCCCAACGTAGAATTAAATGGCACAGGTATTCCAAGTTAAATGCAAGTAATATTTTAATGGGAATTTCCATTTACTTTTGGGGGAGAATTTTTAAAATTAATTTTACCAAAAGGCTTAGCATGAGGAAAATTTTAAAACGGCCCGACATTGTTTTATAAAATGTTTTATTTTAAGTAAATGTTTAAATGGGGGTGGGGCCTATTTTATTTTCTCGGGTGAAATTGTTACAATGTGAAAGGGGTAAAAGGCTGGGGTGTATATTTTAAATTGTGACCCAATGGCAATTTTTTTGAAAAATCAAGTGAAACATTTTACTGTGTTGCGGTGAAATATCAAATGCTAAATACTTTGTGTTGTTGGGTAAAGTATTTAAAATACTTTGCATGGAGGGATTAAGATAAGTGAAATATTTTATTTACTAATGGTAAATAAAATAAATACAGTAGTGAGTAAATGAAAAAATAAAATGTAGCAAAGGGCAAAACAAGAACAGAGGTAAATGGATTTTCACGGGAGTGGAGTTTTTATTTCAGCTGCAAGTAATGAGTGAAGAATGGACACATGGGCATTGTTCTGTTAGAGAACGAATTGGGCAAATGTTGTTTTGAAAACAAAATAAAGTTTGTTACATGGAGAAGGAGATGTTTTGCAGATGACTGTTCAACGGTGGAGATGTTTTCAGATGGCTTTTCCTTATTGATTTTAGGGTTTCTTCTGGAGTTTCTTCTCTTCTACTTATTCTTTTCTTCTCTCATTGTAATAGTTTAGCAAGTCAAAATCTGGAGTGGAGCTGCATAACAAATTTTAAAATATGTAGTAATAGAGGCAATGCAAATTGGGTTCTATGTCTTTTTGTTGTAGGATTTGAGTTTATGGAGATTTGGTGTTTCATAACAGTACTGGAATTTGAGTTTAACTAATAAATCTAGGTTTATGTTTCTCCTATGTGCAAATGTATTCGAATTTTTAATGAAGTAATCAAGGGTTATTTTGTTCTTCTCATTGTTGTGGTGTGTGCAATTATGGTTTTAGCTTTGATTCAAAGAATTAATTAAACTTCTTAAATGAGATTGCAGATTGATATGTTATGTACAAGGATTTGGTAAGTAGTATCGAGCTGAGGTACAAATTGGTGATATTGTAAGGCAATATAGTTAGAGATATTATATGCTATGTGTTGAAATATTCTATGAACCATTAGGTGTTGGTGAATTTGATTCCTCCAATGGATATGGCACTGGTCTGATTTGCATTTGTTCTTTGTGATTCAGTGTTTTGTTTGTGTTCACTTGGGGCTTGCTACCATTTTAAAACTAATGATTATCTTTCACCATGAAGCTTTGTTGCAACTATCTCACACTCCAAATGGTTGATATTGCTAATGAACAACCAATTCTATTCAGTTTTTTCCCATTTTGTTGAGCTATTAAGTGAGCTTATTTGTTTGAAGTTAATGATTATTTATAATTTCATTGGAGAGATTATAAAATCATTAAGGGATCACCCTCCCGGGTCTTGCAGAGCCCAAAGTGTAGGAGGTTATTGTTAAAATCCTCGTCAGTTGGTCCAAGTCCTCCGAGCTACCCTTGATTGGAATTGGCAAATCCATAGGTAGGTTAGGAGATAAACCTGGTTTACATTAAAAAACACCAACATGGCCGATACAACTTCCAGAGTTAATGAATCCACAAGAGATGATTAAGCCATGTCACAAACCCAAGCGCTGCACTACACAACACAAGGAGACCAAGGGCGCACACCTTGCAACATATTGTAGTATCATAAGTCTTAGAGAATTACTTATGGCTTCTAATAGTTACACCTCTTAATTATATATGTGTGGTATATCCCAAATATTTTAGCTAACCAATGTGGTTTGAAATGTTTCCTTCAATCCTATTTCCCTTTAAATACATATTTTTTTTAATTTTTGGAAACTTTATTATTTTCTTAATGATAAAATTGTGCAAGTTGCACTTTTTTGTTATAAAATAAAAGTAGTGCTTTTTAAGTTAGCAATGAAAACAAAAATAGTCTATTCATGGTAAACCTATAAATATTATTTTCCTACAACATGTTTTTCAACCAACTCATGTATATAAGCTTATTTTCATTTCATGAGTTGTTTATTATTCGAGGTTGAATGACCTCAAAATGAACTTGAAACCCACAATTTTATAGTAATGCCAATAATCTTTCTTGCAATTGAAATGAGTAATCCATGTTGACAACAAAGTTTTGGAGCTTCAAGTGCATGGAAGAAGTCCAATACTAATTCAACCCTCTAAAAATTGAAATTTCTAGTTATGATTGAAGAAGTTCCCAAACATAAGAATATTCCTTATTGGAGGAATATAAAGAAGATAATACAAAATAGAGAATGTGCAACACAATGAATCATCATTGAATAAAGGGAAGGAAAAATAGTTGAAAGCATTAATGGATTTCTAAATATTAAAAAAAGGAAATAACGTGTGATGTCCTAATAATTGTCTCTTTCTTAAGGAAGATAAAGGAAAAATGGTAGAATAAAATGAATCTTTTTTTGATCCATTGATTGAGTATGATTGTCCTTCATGGTGGGATAAGAATGGTAATAATAATAGTACCTAGTGCGATTAGATGCATCCAACATCTTGTTTAATATGAATTATGATGTGTATCAAGTAACACTTCCATGAATTTATAGTGGGCTTGATAGTGCAATTATTTAAAACCTCGTCCTTGTATTAATAGATAAATAACTGGTCTATTTCTTATGTTATACATGGTGTGAGGTGTATCAACACTTTTAAATGTAATTAAAAATTGGTAGTAGGGATACCATTACTAGTTTTATGTTTGGCACATCATTATATATTTCTAATATGTCAATGCTTGCTATGCAGTAATTCATTATTTTCTTGAGACTAATTAAATATGCATGAACTCTTTCTTAGTGTAGGAAGCCTAAATATAATTTTATTGAACATATTGTTGATCTTTACATTACCTTGAAACCTTTATAAAAATTGTGGAATGTTGAATGAATGTATGAAATATTTTTTCTTGGCAATACTATATAATATGTGATTTATTAAATATATAAATTATATACTATATTCCTATGGAAACTCTATAGGAACTATCATATGTTGAATTACTAGATGGAATAATTAGTATAGGATCTTTAATTGATGCAATTAACTATAACATATAAAAAATTGGTAATGATTCTAATTTTATATACTTTTGTTTGATATGTGTTGCCTAAAATTTTGCCTTAGGTCTTTTAAAAAAATTGGTTTATGTTTGTGTCTTATGTTTTCATGGATGGAGGATTCATAGTGAAAAATATATAAATTTTATAATCTTCTGAGTCTTTTACTTTTCCAACATTTTCAACTTTTCCCGAACCTTTTTGCAAAGTTCTATAGTTCATGAACCTTATGAATTTGTGAAAAAAATCTTACTATTGATGCTCTTGTAAGTTCTTAAATCTTTTCTTTATCCAATGCCTTTGTTGTGGAATGGTTATTAATTTTGTTGTTTTCCTAAAATGATGACAAAGTTGGTTAAAAATTTATCTCTTTCTTCATTTCAATGAATTTGCAAGTTCACGAACTTCCCAAAAAAAATTGATAACATTTTGATTCCTCATTTTTGGTTAGTTTGGGAGTTTGTAAACTTCCTAAAATTTTGATGAAAGTTTCATAAAGTTTTAGTTATTGGCTAGTTTACAAGTTTTTAAAAAGTTTGATAAGCCAACAAAGTTCTTAATAGTGCAATGTGTTTGTTCAGTCGACTTTTCAGTGAGTTTTCAAACATTCCAACTCACCAAAGATTCGAAGGTGCTTCAAAATGTTGATTTAATATATAAATCGAGAAAATGTGGGCCCTTTTGTATTTTACTCATTTCCAAATAAGATAACTATTGTTGTGACATGTTACTGTCATTCATCTCTCATTATGTTTACTATTTTTTGTATTTTTGGTACTTGAAGATAAGCTTCCATACTCTTTCATTTTTTGGGATGTTTGGAGCTATCTGAAGTGTTGAATTTCCAAATCCTTTAGGGTTTCATTTATATTATTTTGTTAATGTCCTTGCATACCTTTTGATCCACCTACCTTTAATGAGTTATAATTATCCATAATTTTCCTCACATAAAATCAACATCTTTCTCATTTATGTGTATCAATGCTTCCTTGAAGCATTAGCCTATTATCTTTGGTTAATATCAAAAGCTCCAAAAATGAAATATAAATACCAAAGTTGTGAGTAGTCTAATATCATTTGTAATTTATTCGCTAAGCTTGGAGATAATCATCTTGGACATATTGACATGGAGGACTTCTGGGAAAGAATGTGAGAATATCCTAGACAACCCATGGAATAATTAACTTTTTTCTAGTGGTCTAACTCATATTGATGGATTTCCAATAGTTTTTCAATGTGTAGACTTAGTTGTGGCATGGATCAAATATTACAAATTAGAAACTAGATAATTTAGAGTTGCTAATGGTAGAGTAGTTACCAAGCCTGATGGTCCAATTATTAGTCTTGTCCTTATATTATCTCCAAGAAATTATTTTGTAGATGTAAATTTGAAATAAGTAGCCATTATTTTCAAGTAATGAGAGACACATGCTTAAATAATATTGCTAAGAATTGGATAAAGGTATCTCAAAGGGGAAAGTCTTAAATTACCAAAGGACTTTGTTGGGGACACCTTATTGAAGGAGTGTATTTGATATAATCACATTGTTGAATAGGTTTTTTGGAAGCAAAGATACTAATATTTTGAAAATTGGATGTGCTAATTCGCTAATTTGTTCTAACAATTGGTCATGATTCACAATATATTTATTGGGGATAGATCATAAGTGATCAATTATATGATCAATTTATTAATTTTTAGAAAAAATATTTTTTCTATATGTCCTCTTATTTGTTCTATGCTATTGCAAGTATGAAGGATTGCCTAGTCTACAAACATGTGGAGTGTTTGATAACATTATGCAGATCTATGATTAATATCCATAGCTCTAGAGGGATGTTGGGAATAAATATGTTAGAAGATTTAATGATTTCATCAACATGTTGATTGTAATGAAACTTCAAGGAAATATTGGGCTATGCATTTCATCTCAATCTTTTCAATTGATCATACAATATGACAACCTTTTCATTTATTTTCCTAAATTTTCATATCTCAGGCTTGGTGGATTTGATGGTGCTCCATGCAAACTACCTAGATATGCAAGTGACTACCTCATTTTTGTTGAAGTATGTAGAAACATAGTGGCAATAAACAAAAAGTGAAAAGATAGAAAGAAAGCAAGATATCCATTCCCTATAAGTCTAAGTCATTATATCTATAAAGCTTATGTAGGTGCACAAAATGTGGAAAGACTGGTGACATGGATAAGGATTCATTCTTATACAACTAGAATATCTTTTTTTAACAAAAAATATGTTAGGGATAATTTATATCTTTCATATAATCATGTACCTCATGTTGAAGATTTTTGGGAGAATTGTGTCAATGTTTTGAATTCAAAAGAAGGGATTGGATGGGATTGAAAAAGAAACAAGTTTAATATTTTAATTTACAGTGGAATCATGAGGGAATTGAGGATAATGGTTTAGATCTCATAGATTTTATATTTACTATTAAAATGTAAGCTCTCTAATGTATAGATTGGAATGAAAAAGAAGTAATGGATATCAAGGAAAGGGCTTCTTATGTTTTCTTGAAAAAAGAATGGATTAAGTCTAAATATTTTGAGAATACTACTAACAAAACTCCTCCCAAGGATGATGCATCAACAAAGGAAAGAATATGCACTTCTTCTTCATCAATCTAGTTGTTACAATAAAAAATTCTATCAGGTCTATGTCTATTGTAGTTGGAGGTGGTATTGATGAAGATCTAAATAAGGGAGTTTATTTACAAAAGTTATGTGAAGAAGAAGATCAGGACCCAAGAAATGAATTAGAAAATGGGAGGCCTTATCCATATAAATAGGTGGATTATTCTCAAGTTCATACTAAATAATAGTCATAAGTAATTCATATCCTCTCCTCTTCATCTCCTTCTCCTTCACAACATACTTCCCCTCCATGTACATCTCCTCCTCACTCTCCTAATCCTCCTTCATCTCAAACACTAGTAAAAACCAATATTGATTAAATTCCCAAAACTAATTTACCTCATTTGACTTTAAGGACTCAAACTATATCATCTCCTTCTCATCGGTTGAAATACATTGTAGCAAAGAAGAGAAAGTGTGCCCAAGTGGATGATCCAAGTTTGTAGTAGCTATCTTATCAAGAGTTGTCCCTCTAAAAAATAAGGTTCATACAACTTCTTATTTGATGTTTGATTCCTCTAATAATTAATTTATATACATTAATGAACCTACAATGGATAAAAATGAAGAATATATTGTAGACAATGATTTTAATATTACTAGAGTTGAACTAGGCCCATCTACACATGAGGGGGATATTCATAATCCCTAGGTACAATTAAAAAATTGATTGAAATGGTAGAGACAGAAAAAGAAGCCAAAAAAAACTAAAAGATTGGGTAAATTCTCTAACTTCATATATTAAATCTATTATTGATACTTCTACATAGCCACTTGATTCTTTACCATCAACCTCATCTAATGTGCCTCTTGATGGGATACACTCAAATATCATTATAAATATCAACAGGTATTGTATTTATGGAAGAGTAACATAAGCCTCACTAGAAAAGGTTACTCTTAATTCCTTTTTGTATATTGAGGAAGCTATGAATCTGTATGAGAATTTAAAATAAAATGGTGGAGATTGACACTAAATGTCAAGTTGCAAGAAAGGAAGATGATGTCTATAAATTGCTATTGAAAGAAGTGAAGGAGATGATGAAATAAATGTAAATATTCTAATCAATTAATAAGGTTTGGTTAACTCAAAGGAAATGATTCTCCTAGTTGGTCAAAAAATATTGAATTTAAAATATGGTCTTGAGGCAATCCTTATTGATTCTATGTTGATTAACATTAGGATAAATTGCTTACCTTTTAATGTTATTATTCTAAGAGATGATGAAGCTATTTTTTTAGATGTTTTGGTTATTAATAAAACCTTAAAAGACATAATATTAGAGGAGTTTCGATGCCACACGAGAGCTTGGCCCCTTGACAATTGGTATTAGAGCGGGGCTTGATACCCCAAGCTAGCAACATCACATATTTTGAAGCAAGATTTTGAGTAGTGGGGCTCCATGGATTTAGACAAGTTGAATGGTGAAAGAGGTTCAAGCTCTGAGGGAGAGTAGAATAACAACCCAAGGGATCACATCAACGTAAATTGGGGTCCTATGAGGACCCGAGTCAGAGTCACTAATTTGGAGCACTGAATGGAGTCCTTGGAGGACGTTGACATAGCCAATAGGCTAGACACATTGGAGGATGAGGTCAAGGACCTCCATATCTAACTGGCTACTAAGAGTATCAACCAAAAGAAAGTAGAGGATGAGGTTCAGTTCTTGGAGGGGGTCATTGTACAAGGTGTGATGAAGCCAAGGCACAAGGCCAAACCCCTAGATGCCTACGATGGATAGAGGGATGATAAAGTTCTAGAGAAATTCTTTAGGGACATGGGGCAGTATTTGGACACACTAGTGGGATACTTGGATGAGGCCAAGGTGAGAACTGTTGCCACATTCTTGTTAGGAGCTACCAAGATCTAGTAGAGGACCAGAGCAAAGGATTTGAGGGTAGGAAAGATGGTGGTTAAGGTGGATGATTGGGATGAGCTACAAAAGGCTCTTAAAGATCAATGCAGACCAGGGAATTTGGCCTGGCAGGCTAGGTTGAAACTCATAAGCTTGAAACATAGTGGGGCAGTCAAGGACTATATTAAAGCATTATTTACCTTGATGTTGGAAATTAAGGACATGTCTAAGGCAAATAGGTTGTTTTAGTTTATGAGGGGTCTGCAACTGTGGGCTCAATAGGAGCTCCGATGTGGAAATGTTTAGGCCTTAGCAGAAGCAGACTAGTTACTGGATTACAAGAATGACTTGTAGAGAGATAGTGTTGGGTCGAGTTCTCACAAAAGGGACAAGAAGACACCCCAAAAAGAGGATAAGGACAAGTCCAAGGAAAAGGAGAAATCAACGGGGAATTCTTCCAACACTAGTAAATCAACTAGAAGTGGGTCTTAGAAGACCTAGAGTAGTAAGAAAGGATCGACACGACCAAAGGATGAGGAGTCCAGGACTCCCAAGAAGTAGCGTGGGTGTTTCATATGTGGGAACCCAGATAATTGGGCTAGGGATTATCTGGAGAGATAGAGATTGAGTTCAACAGCCCAGACTCAAAATGCAGAGCAAGATGGGTTAGCTTTAGCCATGGGGGTGATCCAAGGTTTGAGTGCATTGAGTGTAGAAGGTCAGTCGAAGGCCACTACGACCAAGCCAAAAAACAAGAATAGGTTGTGCTATGTGGAGGTTCACTTGAATGGGAAGGGTACCATTGGAATGGTAGATGCAGGAGCCACACAAAACTACATCTCATAAAGGAGATCAATTGAGTTGGGGCTCAAGGTGCAAGCAGGCATAGGATCCTTTAAGATAATCAACTCACCAGCCAAGAAAGCAACAGGCATTATCAATAATGCATTGGTTAGAGTGGGTGCGTGGGAGGGCCACATGGATATTATGACCATTGAAATGGATGACTTTGAGTTAATGTTGGGGCCGAAATTTTTCAGGTTGGGCAAAGTTGCAGTGATTCCTCACCTAGAGTCTATGTTGTTTTTGGATCTGAATTAGACATGTGTGGTCAAGATGATAGAGAAGAGACAGTCTGTGAATACTCATATGGTTTCAACATTGAGCTTTAAGAAAATGACGAAAAGGAAGAATGAGGAACCCATTTTTCTAGCTACACTACTTGGGGGTTGGGATGAGTTGGATGAGGTGCAGGAGACACCAATCCCACCAGAAGTAGAGGAGATCATCATTGTGTTTGGGGATGTGATGCCTGTGAAATTACCTACACAACTTCTGCTGAGGTGGGCTATAGATCACAAGATTGAGCTAGTACCGAGGGAAAGGCCTCCAACCTAGGCACCATACAGGTTGTTTGGACCAGAAATGGTTGAAGTTAAGAAATAGTTGGAAGAGTTGTTGGAAGCGGGGTATATCAAACCGTCTCATTCTCCATATGGGGTGCTTGTTTTGTTCCAGAAGAAGAAAGATGGGACATTGAGGTTATGTGTGGATTTTAGGGCCCTCTACAAGTTGACCATCAAGAACAAGTATCCAATACCACTAATTGTAGACTGCTTTGATCACTTGTTTGGGGCAAGAGTGTTTAGTAAACTTGATCTAAAGCAAGGGTATTATCAAGTGAGGATAGCACCTGGGGATGAGGAGAAAGTTGCATGTGTGACCAGGTATGGATCATACGAGTTCATGGTGATGCCCTTCGAGCTTTGCAATGCACCAGCTACATTTTGCACACTCATGAACTATGTGTTCAGGCCATTGTTGGACAAGTTTGTTGTAGTGTATTTGGATGACATTTTGGTCTACAACAAGAATATGGAAGAGCACAAGCAACACTTTGCAGAGGTTTTTGAGTTGCTATGGGAGCACAAGTTGTTTGTCAAGAAAGAAAAGTGTGTGTTTGCTTAGGAAGAGGTGCACTTCTTTGATCATATCATTGGAAAGGGGAAGATCATACCAGATCTAGAGAAACTACGGGCAATTAGGGATTGGAAACTGTTGCAGAATGTTCATGAGGTGAGACAATTCTTGGGTTTGGAAAACTATTATAGGAAGTTTGTTGAGGGGTATTCTAAGTGTACTGCACCTCTCACTGATCTTCTCAAGAAGGACAAGAAATGGAAGTGGATAGACAAGTGCCAGGAAAAATTTGAGACATTGAAGGAAAGGTTTACAACTACACCTGTGTTGGCATTGCCTGATTTCACACAATATTTTGAGGTGTAAAGCGATGCTTCAGACTACGTTGTTGGAGGGGTGCTAATGCATGATGGGAATCGGGTGGCCTATGAGTCTAGGAAGTTGAAGGATAGGGAGAAGAATTACCCTGCCCATGAGAAGGAAATGATTGGGATCATCCATTGTCTCAGAACTTGGAGGCATTATCTCTTGGGAACTGAGTTTGTTGTAAAGATAGACAATGTATCCTCAACATATTTTAAGACATAGGCCAAGTTGACTCCAAAGCAAGGCAGATGGTAGGAGTTCTTAGCAGAGTTTGATTTTGAGATCCTCTACAATCCTGGGAAGACAAACATTGTAGCGGATGCTCTAAGAAGGAAGGCTCGGTTAGCTACAGTGGAGGAAGTGGTATCAAAAGCAGGTCCAGGGGAAAGCAGGTTGGCACTATTTGAAGAGGTATTGGAATCCATCAAAGAGGGGTATGAGATGGATCTTCAGGCACCAGAGCTCTACAAACAGGCACAAGAGGGGAGGACTCGAAAGTTATGCATAAAGGATGGAATGTTGGTTTTCACCCAGGATCGATTCTATGTCCCTAAGTGGAAGAACTTGAGGAGGGAGATTTTGCATGAGTGTCATGATAGTTAGTGGGCTGGGCACCCAAGGTAGAAGAGGATCCTCACACTGCTAGAAAGGGGCTTCTATTGGCCAAAGATGAGGCATGATGTAGATGAGTATGTCAGGAGTTGCCTCATATGTCAGTAAGATAAGGTTGTGACCAAGCCTCTGGGAGGTTTGCTCCAGCCCCTACCTATTCCAGTGAAATCATGGACAAGTGTGAGTATGGATTTCATTACAAGGTTGCCTGAGGTGGATGGGTATAGCAGTATAATGGTGGTGGTCGACAAATTCTCCAAGTATGCCATATTTGTTCTGTGCAAGGCACCATGCAGGGTGGAGGATGTTGCATACTATTGTTTTAGGAATGTGGTTAAGCATTGGGGTGTTCCACTTAGTATCATCAGTGATAGGGATGCCAAGTTTACCAATGCATTTTGGAAGGAGTTGTTCAAACTTATTGGAACAAAGTTGCTCATGTCTACTAGTCATCATCTAGAGATAGATGGAAAGATTGAAAGGATAAATGGGATTCTTGAGGATTACCTCAGGCACTTTGTCTGGTCGAACTAGTCCAATTGGTCGGGCTTATTGGATCCAACGTAGTTTTGCTACAACATGCAGAAGAGTGCATTGAGTCAGTATTCTCCATTTGAGCTAGCTACAGGGCAGCAACCACTGACTCCTCACACAGTGTTGAGTGGATACATGAGTGAGTTTCCAAGTGCAATGGTTAGATTGAAAGATTGGCAGGATCGGGTTGATTTAGCTAGGCACAACTTGGTCAAAACTGCAGAAAGGATGAAGAAGTATGCAGACTCAGGGAGGATGCATTTGGAGTTTAAAGTTGGTGATAGGGTCTTCTTGAAGATGGATCCGGTTCAATTTTGACCACCCAGGGGGTTGAGTCCAACATTGGCTTGAAGGTATGATGGGCCTTACACAGTGACAAAGAGGGTCGGTAAGGTTGCATATAAAATGAAGTTGCCAGATGATATGAGGGTTCATGATGTTTTCCATGTCAGTCAACTTCATCCATATCATGAGGATAAGTAGGACAACAACAAAAATGTACAAACAAGGGGGCCAATGAATGTTATGGATAGGCCAGGCTTGGAGGTGCAAGAGGTGATTGCTATCAAGGAGAGAGGATTTGGAAACAAAAAATGGAAGGAGTTCTTGGTTCATTGGAAGGGCCAGTCCAGAGATGAGGCATCTTGGGGAATAGTTGAGAGCTTGTGGAAATATGAAGAAAAGGTGTTGGATTTCTTGGAGAAGGACTCCACCACTCCCTTCTAACTACTAAGAGTAGAATTGGGTGCCTCCGCAGTAGTGTCAGGGACAGTGTTATTGGCATCGGGGACGTCACCTGATTTAGAGTGGGGGAGGATGTAAGGGGGTGCAGTTAGCTTAAGGGGGCGAGTTGGCTCCATGGGGGTGTTCTAGGAGCACACCAAGGTGATTCTGGGGTTGAGATCGGGGAGCTCGCCCATACCAGTGCAAATTCGGGGTGATTCAGGGAGCTCGCCCAGGTCCAATGCAGAGATTAGCCAGGGGTTGCATTCGAGTTGCATCAAGGTTCTAGGTTGGGCCAAAACTAGGTTCCAATTGAGCACCAAGGCAAGTGAATGCCATAACCAAGTCCTTGGGGGAACCAAATGAGTTGTCATAATGCTAAGGGGATGTGGGATTCCTTCGTACACAAGTGTTGTGAAGGCTTCTCAAGGCTAAGTAAGGGGGGTCTAGATATGGCAATGGGTTCTGAGGCCGAAATCAGAAAACTAGAAATTGGGGATGCAAGTGGAAATAAGAGTGCATTCTATCGATGTTAGGGATTGGTATAAATAAATCTTATGGGGGAATGAGAGTACCCCAACCACAACCGAGTTGCATTCTACATGGTGATTCTTATTCTCCAGGCGAAGTGTCATGGTGGGGAAACCCAAGGAGGCACATACAATGATCATAAAGTGAACAAAGTGCAAACATGATCAAGGTGTGAGAATGAGGATGGGTGCAGTGAGGAGTGGTGTTGTGTTCACAGTGTGAAGCAGAGACTACGAGCATTGCAGTGGACTTGGAGATCCTGAGTTGGGGTCCCAGGTCTTGAGGTGGACTTGGAGTTCCCATGGAAGGGGGACCTGGGCCTTTAGTGGGGAGGTCTTTTGGGAGCCATGAGAGGTCTTCTAGTTGTACTGAGCCACTGGTAGTTCTGAAGTGATTAGGGGTCATAGGGCTTGGAAGCAACGTGAAGAGCTACAGCTAGGGGCAAGATCAGTATCAGATCATAACTTGAAGAATTGTTGCAGACCTAGGGCTGGGAATTGTAATTAGGTTCTTGGGAAAAACTCAAGGTAGTGAGAAACATTATTGCAATTGAATGTAGACCAGGCCAGGGGCTATTTTGTAATCAATAAAGCTATCCATTTACCCCAATCTGGTGTTACATTGTCTCTTGTGTAAATATTGGATTGCATTGCATTGTGTATATAATTTGCATTGCTAGTTAGTTTTGTTGTGCATTGGATATTTTGGTGAGTTGGTGTTTGCAGGTTTTGAGCTTGGGTTGGCTTGGAGGAGTAGTCCGAATCTCTTGGGCACTCTTGATTCCCACAGATAGGTGAAGAAAATAGTTCTAGTGCCGCATGGGAAATATGTAATAAAGACACTTTTGAATACAGTGCAATAGAACATTTGAGAAGTATGTCAACAACTTTGATCATTTTTAGGAAACAAGTTTTGATTTGCACAAGAAATTGGATAAAATAAATGAAGATCTATTGACATGAAAATTAAGGTTAAGCATAGTATTTATTCCCAATGCCAAGGAGTTACCTCCATTTTTGCTAAATTCAAAGCAAGACTTGTTGCACTTACCAACATTCAAGAAAAAGACAAAGAAAATGCCCCCCAATTAGAATAAAGATAAAGGCATGACATTATAATATTTTGTTATTTTTTGCATTTATTTTTATAAAATAACTTTTGTTACAAATTTTTAATAAATTAAAAATGGAATTTATTAAAAAAATTGAACAATTTTTTTTTTTAATGTCTTTTCAAGGAGTTACACTTGAAAGAATCAATTACACTTTGTATAATTATATATGTAATAAGAACATAAAGGAATCTCTCTTCTTCATTTTCCAATCTTTTTCTTGAGCAAAGGGTTGTCTCTTCCTACTTTTTCAGAAATATTTTCACAGGCATTGTACAAAAAAATATTGAAGAGACTTTGGGATCTCAAATATTTTTGGAGTAATAAGGATTTAGATGAACTTTTGGTCATTGGTTCTTTTATGTTGTGCATTTTTCTTATGTTAAATTATAACTACATTTGTGGAGTTTCTTTATATTCTTGTGGATTTCATTTCCCTTTTCATTTTAAAATACAATGCTCAAAACAAGATTTATGTTTGATAATTTGATTTGATGTTCATTTTCTTATGTTTAAGTTATATCTAGTGGATAAAATTTTGAAACTATATACTTATTAGGGTGTCATTGTTGTCTTTGAGACTTTAAGCTCACTTTCATATTCTTCTTCTAGGTTTTCCCTCTTTCATTTGTTTTTTGTTTGTGTACCTTTCTTGCTTTTTGGTTAAAAGAATACCCTATTCAAAACTCAAGATATCTTAGCATGGAGCTACCCCTCTCAAACATAGAGAGATTGTCAACCAGTAAAAATCTATCCAACAATTGTGGACATTGTCACTACCCATTCAGTGAGTCAAGTCATTTAATGATGAAAAGTATTGCAGTGACAAATATGTTTACCGTATTGCAGTGACAAATATGTTTACCAACAATATGTTATATTTTTTTGTGATTCTGGTAAAGATGGATAGATATAAAGAAATATATGATTCAATATTATTAGAGATCCCATAGAGGGGATACAAATTTTGATCATACATTTACTAGTACTTGAGATAGCTTATGCCACATGCAAGACACATGCCAATAAGCTACAATCATATGAAGATGCATTTAAATATTAAATATTTGTAATATTTCTCTATGAATGTCAATATTTCCCTATGTATTAAATTATTTCTAAATATTTTGGTCACTTGATTTTGAATATGAAGTTTGATATTATTTTTAAATAGGACATAACAATGGTTGTAAGAAGGACCTCACCTTAATTTAGAAGTAGGGTGAACATTGATGTGAAAACTTCTTTAGTGATGAGATGTCAACTTACAATTATGCTTTGTTGTAATGTGTTAATGATAATAAGTTATATTTATCAATTTATAAATACCAACCATGTAATACACAAAATAGTTTCCACATCATATGTTTTTTTGACCATAGGAGATTGAACGACCTACAAATGAGGAAGCTAAGGATGAGAACGCTTAAAAGGTTGATGTTAATGATGAAGAGATTGATTTGATTGATGAAGGGGTGAAATCAATATAACAATTATTTTTTATTTTTCATTATATAAATGTCGTAGTCAATATTATTTTTTGACTAAGTACCTTATGTTCTTTTTGGAATTATTTTTGTAGGCCTCTCTCCATTATAGAATTGAATGAGCATGTAGTAGACGATATATTTTTGTGAGTATGGTCCAAGTGGCTTGGTTTGGGTGTGAAATTTTAAGAATTATACAAGCTAAATATGCATAAAATGGTGAAGCATAGCATGCCTTTTTCATGCCAAAAAAGTGTGGTTGAAAGTACATGTGTAGATACTTATTTCCCACAAAAAATGAAGAATGAGAGAGAGAGAGAGAGAGAGTAATATTAAATATATCTTAAGGGTGCTCTATAATTTTCCAAGAAGGTGTTACATTGAAAGAATATGTGAAAGTTACCATAGAGAAAAGTTTGAACAACTCCTTATAAAGGTGAAGAAAGAGGTTTATGTTGCAATGTGATTTTACAATAGTAATGATAAGAAGGGGGGAATAAGAGGAAATCAAAAAGATTGAGAAAAATGGAGGAGAAAATGAAACTTGATGAAATATCAGTTTGCAGTTCTATTTTTTGATGGTCCTTTTTAAAAATATTATAGTTACATGAATACAAATTATACCAATCTTCATCATGTATACCATCATAGGGTGAGGGTGAATATGAAAGCAGTGAGGTTCACAAAGGTAGTGAGGGTTTGAGAGATGGAGCAATATGTTTTCTTCATACATTTAAAATTATGGTAAAGATTATTTACTTTCCTTACATGTTTCTTTTTTTTCTATAAAATTATAATATTCCTCTTTGTCAAATTTAAGAAAAAACAAGGAGAATTATGCATGAAGATTTTGATTTTAAAAATTTGAAGTTTATTTTTTCATGTAGTAGGAAAACTATTTTATCAACTTTAAATAGTTGAAAATAATATTTTCTAAAGGATGCTAATGATCCTTTCTCTTAGATTTTGAAAAAATAGAGGAGAAAAATTGATAAAAGAAAAATTATGAAGAAGGATATGTAAACATATGCATGATTACAAAATGTAATTTAAGAATGAATTGGTTGCTTATATTTTTACTCTTTTGAACTTGTCCTACCTTTTGTTAGATAAGAATTTTTAAACTAGTATGGTGATGAGTGTGTGCCTTGTCATCAAAAGTCAAGGCTTGAGTCTATTGGTGATATTGAAATAAAGTAAGTGAGAGAGGATACCCATGAAAGAGGTCGGGATATGGATAACATTATCCAACATTCTAGATTGGTAATTTTTAATGATTCATTTTGAATTTTATTGTGAATGTATGATCTTATAATTTGCAATTATGAACAAATAATCATCACTTAACCTATCAATACTTCAATTACAACTATCTATTTTGAAGGATGAGGGAAGAGATGAAGATGAAAACACTTTTACCATTAAAGATGATGCAAGAACTTCATGTAAATGATGTACTAGTGGGAAAATGCATTATATTTTATGTGGGTAGTAATTCACTTTGCCACAACATTCCACTCCCACTAACTTATGTCAAAGTGAATATTATTGAGGTCATCATTCCACATAGTAGTTTTCCTTATTCCAATCCTCTGTAGAAGTTTTGTTGGATTTAGTGAATCAATTTAAAATATGGAACATATAATAATTGAAATGTCCACTCTCAACCTTACAAATTATTTTTTTTGTTTTATATATATTTACTTGTTAATGGTTAAGTTTTTGGATTGTTAATTATATATGGTTATTTTAGGACAAAGGAGTAAAAATTATATGTGTGAACAAGAAAAAATGATATGGTAATTACCTTTGAAGCTAGTTATCTACTAAGTTTCCAATGTAGGAGTCACACCTCCTTCAATATACATTGTTAAGAAAGGTGTCTCAATCTTGCTCCTATTAGTAAAATTGCAAAAAGTGCAATTTTTTGGGATATAATATAGAAAAACTAAAAATCATTATCTGTAGAGTTGGTTTTTGGCCAAAATAAATATTCTAATTTATTTGGAAATACCAAGGATGCTCTTGTTGTGTAGGTCTCTTTGAGCTTAATATTTTTAAAAAATGGGCCCAATCGGCCTCCTAGATCAAAAGTTATGGCCTCCAAAAGCTTGCATAGGAAATGTAAAAATGTGTTAGGGACATAAAAGAGTTGTACAAGATAGTTACACTTGTTGAAAAAATTATGATATGTGCTATGAAACATCATAAAACATATTTGGTTAGAGATAATGGAACTAAAAGGGAACAACCAATTTGGTGAGTGGATTATAATAAAGTTATGATAGGTGGAAAGAACATGTTATTTTTAGCCTATGAAATTATCTTGAGATTTGGGATTTATATGCCACATCCTTGGTTTGGTAAGTAACATACTTTCTATAATTATAATTAATGATGCAAATATGTAGGGTGTTTTCTCAATTGGATGGTGCAAGATGGTTAGAGGAGCTATGGGTGTTTGTATTGGCACTTTGTTTTAACTAAATGCATGCAAGTTTAGTGTAATTATTAGTAAATTCTTATAGTGAAAATATCTACACAATATTTACCTTCACCATTAGAACCAGAAATAAAGAGGCGTGTTGTGTCTACTTCTAATGGTTATGTTTTTTGGGCACCTCAGGGTACTCATGCTTTGGAGACTAAGCTATTGGAAAATAAAATAATTTATGGCACCAAAAGATGGGTCACATAGGTGAGAAGGATTTAAGGATACTAAAAAATAAAAACTTTATTGAGGGGTTAAATGATTGTAATTTTGAATTTGATATCTATGAATATTATGTATATGGAAAATAAAATCGTGTTCAAGCTTAATTTAGTTCTCATAGATCTTTTGGGGTGTTGAATTAAATCTATTTGATGTATTTGGTCATGTGAATGTTCCTTTGATTTCCAAATCTCTATATTTTATTTCTTTCATTGATGATTATAATATAACAACATGGGCATATTTCATTAGAAGTAAATCTAAAGTCTTTGGTCATTTAAAAGAGTTTAAGGCTCTTATAGAGAATAAACATAGTAGGAAGAGTAAGATTTTGAGGATTGATAATGGCAATGAGCATGAGATAGAAATACATAAGACAACTATGGAAATTCATCAATGGAATGGATTTATAGAAATAATAAACATGATATTTATGGAGAGGGCTAGGAGTATGCTTAGTGGGGTTGAATTGGAACAAAAAAATAGGTCGAAATGGTTGCTACAACTTGTTACATGGTTTCTAGATATATTACATCAAATCTTGTTGACATGAAACCTATGGAGGTGTGGTTGGGTGAAAATACCTCATTGAGACATCTTCAAGTTTTTAAGTGTGAGACATATATATGTGCCTAGGGAGAAGTGATAAAATTTGGGAAAAAAGGATGTAAAATTTATCTTCATTGGTTATGATTTTGGTGTAAAAGGATATAAGCTTTGGGATATTATGTATTAAAGAGTTTTGTATAGAAGAAGTGTTATATTTAGAGAAGTTAAGTCTTCTTCCATAATATTGCAGCCAAATAAGGATGGAAAGAAATATGTGATTCAAATAACCCGAAAGACCAAAAAGGTTGAACTAGAAGCCCATGAAGGACTTGAAGAGGAAGGGAGCTCAAATAGTTTAGAGTTCTGAAGAAGATATAAAACCTCCACCCCAATTATTAAGAGGTCCACTCAACAAAGACAATAACTAGGTATGTATACCCCCTTTGATTGGATATGTATTTTTTCTTTGATTACTAACATTGATGAGCCTAGGAATGTAAAGGAGGCTATGGCTATGAATTATGTAGTCATAAACGTTGGTAATCGATGAGGAGATGGTTTATTTGAAGAAAAATAATACATGGGACCTAGAGCCTTCGTCCAATGAATAAAATATTGTTGGATGCAAATGAGTCTCCATAAGAAAAATAAGGTTACAAAGGGTTATTCCCAAGTTAAGGGAAAAAATTATGGTGGTATTTTCTCCTTGATAGAAAAACTGACATCCATTTTATTTGTATTTTTTTTGCAGTGTATGATCTTGAGGTTGAGCATGTGAATGTGAAAACAACATTCCTCCATGATGATTTGGAGGAAGATAATTATATGACATAGCTAGAGTACTACATAAAGAAAGGTAAATAACTTTTGGTGTGTAAGTTGAAGGAATATTTGTTGCAAGTATGAGTAGTTGGTGTTTTCATTGATGAGCAGAAGATTGTTGCAAGAGTATATATATATTTTTAGTGTTGTCTATGTTGTTACATTAATTATTCTTTGATTAGTTGCATTATGTTGTCATTAGTAAGCTACTGGTGTCAACCTCTAGTGTTGATTTAATAAGATTTTATGGATGTATGGTTGAGTTGCTAGGTTGCAGTTGGTTCTAGAAGTATTGAAGATGATGAGGATGTGTTTTTGGTGATTGGTTTCCAAGTGATTTTGAGAAAATTTGATAAGAAGAGGAAACAATAAGTTGCAGTGTGTTTTGGATTGAAAAGTAGTGTTCTGGTGTTGCTTCGTAGTTCTTCTAGGTTGAAGATCTAGTTATGCATTTTGAATATGTTGATCAGAGATGTTTAGAGGTGTTGTATTCAGATTTTGTTGTGTTGGATCACTATGTAGAGGAAGTTGTGTTCACTAGTGTGTGAATTGTATATTGTAGAGGTGTCTAGGAGAAATGTTTTTGCTCCGTGTTTCTTCGTAATTTGCTTTCAGGTCTTACAGATATGGAAGTATGTCAATAGTCTTGGTATCTTTCTTTAGTTGAAGTTGTTCCAAGTTTGGTGCATCAGAAGTTAGTTTCTTGAGTCACAATGTATGGCCGAATTGTTTGAGTGTGTACATTCTTCAAGTGAAAGTTGTTGCGAAGGAGTTTGTTGGATTTCAGGGTGTTTGTCGAATATTCTAGATTGTTTTCAGGTGATATTTGTTGTTTGTGAGTTGTTGTTGGATCAAAGAAAGCATGTACTTAAAATTTTAATGGTGTTTACATGGGTATCAACTGACCTTGGGTGTTTACACTAGCGATATTTGTGGAAGTGTGGCATGGTGTGTATGAGTGGATTTAGGTCCTAGCTAAGGTGCGTTGTGGTATGTCTTCATTCCTTTCTACCATAGGAGTGTTTTGGTACTGACCTAATTTGAATTTGCATGGTTGATGTGCATAGCCAACCTTGGAGAATATTTTCAAGGTTGAAGATGGTATAAATATGAGTTGATTTGTCGAGGGATGTGAAGAGAGATGAGTATGATGTGAGTAATATGAATTGCAAAGTTGTAGGGTGCAAATTTATAAAGTGCAGTGCGAGCTTTCATGTGTTAGATTAATGAATATAGTTAACAAAAGGTGTCTACAATTCCTAAGAAAGACTGCGAATGTGTTGATGATACTGTGGTGGATTTGTTTGTTTCTTTGAGATGGATTTATCATTGTAACACCCTTCTCTATCTTCTTTTCTATTATGGCGGTGAGCCTTTCTTTCTCTTGGGTAGTGAGCCCTATTATATTTAGTGTTGATGTTACTTTATATTGTGAACTAATCCTCACTGTGGTTTTTCCTATCTTGGGTTTTCCATGTAAATCTGGTGTTCTGTTGTGCATTGTGTTTATTTGTTTCAATTTTTGTTATTTTCCTTTCATGCTAAATCATTATAACAGATTATTAAGGGTTAATTGGATTAATGTGGATTTGAATATTTGTGAGGGTTTTGAAGTTTTAAGGCATAATTGACTCACCCCCCCTCTCAGTTGTCTTGTGCATTCAACAATATTTGTATGGCCTTAAGAAATATCTTAATACTTGGTACCAAAAGTTTGATTATTTTGTGCTAATTTTAGAATATTTGAGATCCAAATCAAATCATTACATCTACTATAAGATGGAAAAGGATCATATTCTTATTAATGTGTTATATGTTGTTTTCAGTAATGGGAAAGGTTTGATTTATGAATTGAATTCTCAACTTTTAACATAGTTTGAGATGGACTTAGGGGTAGCCAAGTGCATCTTGGGGATATATATTAGAAGAGATAGAGTGAAAAAAATTTGGTTGGAACAGATTAAGTATGCGAAATCACTCTTAGAGAGGCTTAATATGATAAATTATAAGCCATTATGTGTTCTTGTTATGATGGGGACAAATTTATTCATTGAGTAATGCCCATTTTTTCCTAGTGAGATGAAGGATACAAGCAAAGTTTCTTATACTAGTGTATTTGGGAGTTTGATGTATGTGATGGTCTATATAACACCAAACATTGTGCAAGCAATGGGAGTCCTTAGCTAATTTATGGATAATATTCGATGAGTGCATTAGGATGCATTGAAGAGGGTCTTCAAGTATTTATAAGGTGCTTTTGGGTAATCCTTATACTATCATGGTTATCTTAGAGATGATATACATTTAGTTTGTATTTGTGGATTTACATTTTCACTATGTTTGGTGGTGCAATTAGTTGGATAAGAGTAAGTGACACAATATGGTTTCTTTGTCCACTATAGAATTATAGTGCATGACACCAACTCACACTTTTAAGGAATTAATCTAGCTTAAGATATTGTGTTCAAATGTTGGGCTAGAGACACGAGCCACTAAAATTTATTGTGACAATCAAAACTTGCCATATGTGTTGAGCTAGAGGTAGGAGCCATTATAGTTCATCGTGATAGTTAGAGTGCCATATGTTTGGAAAATAACCCAACCTTTAATGTGAGGAAGAAGCTTATTATTTTCTAGTATCATTTTGTTTGAGATATGATAGAAGATAGGAGGGTGAATTTTGAAAAAGTTGACATTTAAAAAAATATTGTAAATGCACTAATGAAGTAAGTGAGCATACAAACATTTAGGTAGTGCTATGGGTATATGGGCCTATGACTCCTAAAAATTATATTATGGTTTTGATACTCCCTTTTCTCTTGAAAGGTGTTCAGAAAGTGGGAGAATGTTAGGAAAGGTGCCTCAACCTTGCTTCTATTGATAAAATTATAAAAAGTGCGATTTTGGGTTATCAAATAGATAAACTCAATTTTTGATCTATAGAGTTGGTTTTTGGCCAAAATAAATATTTTGAGTTATTCAACCTCACCAAGGTGGCATATGTTGTGTAGGTCTCTTCAAGCTCTATAATTTAAAAAAAAATGAGCTCAATCAACCTCCTGAATCAAAATTTATGGCCTTCAAAAGTTTGCATAGAAAATTTAAAAATATGTTGGACACACAAAAGAGCTGTAAGGGGGAGTTACACTTGTTGAACAACTTATGGTGCATGTTATGAAATAACATAAGACATCTTTAATTAGACATAATGGAACCAAATTAGAGCAACCAATATGGTGAGTGGATTTTAACAAGGTTATGATTGGTGGAAGGAAAGTGTTATTTTTAGCTTATGGACTCATCTTGAGATTTGGAATGTGGGCTCCATGTTTTGGCTGATTTTAGCTCTTGATTTTCTAATTACCATTTGAATAAAGTTCCTACTTATTTAAGGCCTAATGAGACTGCATGCTTAGTGGTATACTGCAATGCATTTGATTCAAAAAGATGCTATTTACTTAGAGACAAAGATCCATAAACTTAGAGAGATGCTTATAAAATGGCAGTCCACATAGAAAACAACAAGAGAGCATCGGGTAAGGTAGGGAGAAGAGATGACCCTAAAACTTTGAAGAATCCTAAAATTCAAAATGAAAGGGCTAGAAAAGTTGTAGCTCTTGATTAAAAATTGGATCAAATTGTTAGTTTGTTGTAAAAGGTGGCAAAGAATGAGAAACCCTAGTTCCAAAGGAATGATAGGCCACCAAGATTGCAAGATTATCCCTATCACACAAATTGGCACAATGGAAAGCGAATTCACAACAATGAAAAAAATGTTCAATCTCAAGGCACACCTGACCCATTGCAAAAGCATTCTATGAATGTCACTAAATATTTTACATGGTGTATAGTATGTCAATTACCTTATTCATCACAACAATGTACCGTTGCAAGATTTTTTGATGAGTCACAAGATGATCAAGGAGATTTTGCTTGCAATGATTATTCTTTTGATGATGAACCTTGTAGAATTGATGTGGACATGCAAAGGCAAGAAGCAAGTGTATACCATTAACAAGTGTTCTTAGATGAAGAGAGAGATAATGACTGCAACATTTACAATCTTGAATCAGATGACATTTGCCAAAGAAGGCCATCAAATGAAGACATAAAAAATATGACAATTGAATTGGCTACTCAAGCAAGGAATACTTATCATTTGAGAAACAGAGTTATGAATGGTGATCAGGGTAAGCTTGACAACATGTTCATCAAAGAAAATAATGCAACTAACAAAGGGACCAAAACATAAACCAAGAAAGAGGAGGCAAAACCAAAAGAAAGTAAAGGAGCCATAATTTGGGCTAAAAAGGTTGACAAGGTCAAGATAGATGAGAAATTTGTCTCCCCAACAGTAAAGTTCAAGGATTAGAAGCATAGTGTTGAATTTTTTTTTGACAAGATAATGGACAAGGATGTAATACTTCTTGAATTACCAAAGTATGCTTCTGTGGACATGTTTCAAATGTTGTCTCAGGTTAAGTTTATAGTCCCATTATTGGAGATGATGAGGATTGATGAACACAAAAAACAAGGTAGCTTCTCTCATTAAAGGTATAACCGAGGCCTCTAATGATAAGATGGTGATTGATCCACCCAAAGTGAGAAAAAGTCAAGAAAAGAATGATGAAGTGGAAGGAGCAACTAGTGAAAACCTTTAGATATAATTAGGAACTACAATCACTACATGCCCAAGTTAGGTTAACCCATTTTTTTTTAGTTTGATTATTGATGGGAAGTTGCTCAAGAATTGCATGATTGATTCTCGAGCCTCTAATAATGTTATACCAGTGGAAATTATGAAGGAAATGGGTTTGAACATTGATAACACTTATGGAAAGTGTTATGCAATGGATTCAAGAGAAGTGCCTATCATAGGAGTAATTAATAGGGTCCCCTACAAGCTTTCAACATTCCCTAAGAAGGAATTATACATGAGTGTCATAGTAGTTGACATCTCGCCAAACTATGGAATGCTATTGTCAAGACAATGGAGTGCGCCCATCGGTGGAAGCATGCAACGTGGCTTATCATACACTACCTTTTCTATTGATGAAAATGATGCCAAGATTGTTAGAGAATAAAGAACTCACCATATGATTGAGCCACTGGAGGAACTAGCAAGAATTCATTTTGTGGACATTGGTTTGGATACTTTTAGAGTTGAAGAATTACAATAGGAAGAAGAAGCTCAGCTTGCACCAATTGATAGAGAAGTCATAAATGCTTCACAAGGAGATTCTCTCTAGACCATGTATTTTAATGGAGCTTGTTCTAAGGAAGGATTAGGTGTAGGAGTTATCCTAATCTCCCCACAAGGTAAGACATTCAAATACTCTTTCTTATTGAAATTCACCTGCACAAACAATGTAGCAGAATATGAAACTTTGCTACTTGGTTTAAGGTTAGCTTCAAAGCATGGCATTATAATGCTAAAAGTGTTGGGTGATTTTGAATTAGTGGTGTCCCAAGTTAGGTCAAGATTTATTTCCAAAAATAAAAGACAAGCAATATAGGAATGTAGTTTGGGATACCATTAAAGCTTTCGATGCATTTAACATTGACTGGATAGAAAGGGGAATGAATGTGAGGGTAGAATTGTTAGAAAAAATTGCTATCAGACTAGATGATATCACTTTTGATGGTATTTCAAAAATAGAGGTACAAAATCGACCCACAGTACCTGATAATATTTGCAATTGGCAAGTATTTGATGATGATAATGATATTTTGAAATTATTGCAATGTATTGATCAATATGAAAGTCAAGAAATAGACTTTGGTGCATTGGTGGTGGAAGTTGATGGTAAAGAGACATTATCTGGCAATGAGGTCATCCAATTTAAAACAAACAAGATTCCTAGAGGGTTGGTTGCTTTGGAAAGGGTTTTTGATGGCCTGATAAGGAAAATGCTAATCAGACACCTACTCACAAGGAAGATTTGGAAGAGGTTAATCTTGGAACTGAGAACGCTCCTAAGAAGGTATATATAGGGAAGAAAATGAAACCACATGTCAAAACAATGTTGATTACCCTGCTAAGAAAGTATAGACATGTGTTTGCTTGGTCATATGATGACCTGAAAGCTTACAGGGAAGATCTTTTTCAGCATGAGATACCTTTGAAACCGGATGCCAAACCTTTTAGGAAAAAGCATAGACCAATTAACCCAACATTGCAGCCTAAAATGCAAGAAATCACAAAGCTAAGGGATGTTGGAATTATCAAGACTATAAGACATTATTCGTGGGTTTCTAAATTGGTTCCAATTAGGAAAAATAACGGTGACCTAAGACTCTGTGTGGATTTTTCAGAAATTTGAATGTAGCATCCTTGAAAGACAACTACCCACTGCCTAATATGGAGGTTATGTTACAAAAGGTGATAACATGTGAGTTGTTGTCAACGATGGATGGCTTCTTGGAAGATTACAATCACTACACCTTGGGGAACCTATGTGTATGTAAGAATGCCATTTGGTTTAATCAATGATGGCGCTACATTTCAAAGAGCAATGGATGTGGTATTTACTGATTTCATTGATTTATTCTTGGCCATATACCAAGATGACCTGACTGCACACAATAAAAAGGAGGAAGATCATTGTACACATTTGGAAAAGATATTTGTTAGAGCATTGGAATATGGAATTTCCTTGAATCCTAAGAAATGCTTTTTTGGGATTAAGGAAGATAAGATTTTAGGGCACATTATCTCTAAAGATGGGGTTAGGATTGATCTTGAGTGTGTGGAAACAATAGATAAAATTCCACAGCCTAAAAATGTAAAGGGAATTCAATCCTTCTTCGAGCAAATCAACTTTGTGAGGAGATTTATCACTAAATTTGTTGAGATTGTCAGACCCATCTCCAAAATGTTGAAGAAGGGAAAAAAAATATCATGGACAAAAGAGCCCACCAAATCTTTTCAAGACATAAAATGTGTCATCAAGGAGGCTATTGTGCTCAAATATCCAGATTACACAAATCCATTTCAATTATTTACTTTTTCTTTGTTTCATACTGTGGTAGGAGTACTATTACAAAAAAATGATGAAGGCTTTGAGCAACCTATTTCTTTCTTTAGCAAGCCTTTGCAAGCTGTTGAGATTAAGTATGACATGATAGAAAAGAAAGCCTACGCATTAGTTAAGGCTGCCAGAATATTTAGAACATATCTAATGGGAGAAACTATGGTGGCATATGTTCCAAGTGTTGCAATCAAGGATATTTTTACCCAACAAGAAACCACAAGCCGAAGATGCAGATGGATCAACAAGATCTAGGAGTTTAATATTGATGTTCAGATTACAAAACTGGTAAGAGGTCAAGGTTTGGCTAAGTTGATGGCTGAAACCAACTTAGAAGCAAATCAAATAAATCAAGTAGAACATGTAAATGTTGCACCTCTGTGTGACATGCAGACTTGTGGGTGGTATAGGAGAATTATGGAGTACTTAGAGACTATGCACTATCCTAAAGGCATGCCTAATAATGAGAAAAGAATCTTAAAGCCACAGGTTATTAAATACATCATTATTGATAATGAACTCTAGTGGAGAATCCCAAAGGGTGTATTGATTAGGTCTGTGGATGGAGATCAGACATACCTCTTGAATGGAATGCATAATGGAGCTTGTGGAGGTCATTACATGGCGAAGACCACTACTCATAAAATAATAAGAGCAAGATTTTGGTGGCCTACTATGTTTAAGGAAGCTCATAAATTCACTAAGAAATGTGATGCATGCCAAAGATTCACTGGCAAGTTGAAGTTCTCAGGTAATTTTCCACTTAGATCGATTTTAGTTCAGGCTCCTTTTCAACAATGGGGCATTGATTTTATTGGTGAAATGTCAGAGAAGTCTAGTGGAGGGCACTCTTGGATACTAGTTGCAATAGAATATTTTACAAAGTGGGTGGAAGCATTCCCCACAAGGAAGGCAAAAAGTAAAGTAGTGATTGACTTTCTAATGAATAACATATTGATCAGATTTGGAGTCCTAGAAAAGATTATTTCTGACAATGCCATGTGTTTCAGATCAGAGGAATTCACTAAATTTTGTAGTAAGCATGGAATAAGTATCTCTTACTCATACCCTTATCATCCTCAAGGAAATTGACAAGAAAAATCCAACAATAAGAGTTTGATGAAGATCATCAAACGAGTGATTGAGAAGAACAAAAAGGCATGGGATTCAAAGTTGCAACTTGCGTTGTGGGTTGATAGGACTATTGTCAAGAAGGTCATTGGACAATCCCCATTCAACCTTATGTATGGTGTAGAAGCAAGGATACCCCACAACAACTTGTTAAAAATGTACAAGTTTGTTCAAAAATATGATATAGATATTTGTGATGAGATGCAACACAAAATAGAAGAGTTAATTGAGTTTGGTGAAAATAGAAGAGAAGCTCATAAAAGAAACACAAAGCTACAACTTCAAGTTAAGAATTTGTATGACAAGAAATCAATTGAAAGGAAATTTTAAGTAGGAAGCATGGTCCTGATGTGGAATGCAAGGTCAGAAGATAAAGGAAAACATGGAAAATTTGATCCTCTATGGTTGGGCCCATATTTGATTGCAAATACACATGGATAGGATTCATACTTCTTGCAATCATTAATAGTTTAATTTCTTGAGCTGCAGTACATGGATAGTTCTTGAAGTCCTATTTCTCTTGAAATAGGTTGTTTTCCATGTACATTGTATAGTCTTGTAATTATTGTATGTAGGTTTGGTGTGTGTTGCTTCTAGTTGTGTCTTCTTGCCCTGTCCTAGCAAGCTCCTGGGTTTTTTGTTTCTCTGTGTTGGTCTACTTCAACCATGAGATCTAAATTCTCTCCATACCTACCAAGGGTATGCATCCCCGAGTAGGAGCCATTGGTGGAGCTTCTAAATTTTGAATTTTTTTGCACTGGTTCCTTGCCTTTTTTTGTCCTTTGCATCTATGCCCTTGGGTAGGGTTTAGGGTTTTGGTTCAAAAGCCCTCACTTCAAATTTCATAAGTCATTTTCCCTTGGCATTCTATTCCTTCATTCACTTGCTATGCCCGTTTGCAGGTCTTTTGAGTTACAACTTAAGTCATCTAAAACATATTGTCACCGACCCCTTGGTCTAGGTTTATCAGTAATCAAGTGTTATATCAACACTTTAATTTTTTCTAAGTCGGGAGAAATATTTTCCTAGTAAAATGACTTAGCACTTAAGTTCTTAACCACAAGGGTCTTGTCTCGTCGACCTAGTTAGGTCCCCTTTTTAAGACTAACTTTTTTTGCATGTGCATAATTTCTAATGGTTGGATTTGAAGATTTGATCCTAGTCATTCCCCGCTAGCCCCACAAGATTAAAATATTATTTTAAGAAAAGCAGCGAGGTTAGCGGGTTGATGACATGTGTCTAGATCAAAGGTATGGGGCCCAGTCTCCACTCACATACATGAAACTATGAACTTTGAACCAACGGTCGAGATCTGTTGCTGAGATTAAATCTCAGTCGCTCCTCGCTAGCCCCACAAGAATAAAATATTATTTTATAAAAAGTAGCAAGCTTAGCGGGCTGCCACCACGTGGATTTTCTCCCGTCGCTTGGAAAGAAGGTGGAGCTCACATAATGAACGATTCAACACTCCAGGTGGCAAAATATTATTGGCATGAGATTGGTGAGTGAAAGTGACTGAATTTCACTTTGTTGACTTAATTTGAGTCGTCCAACATGCCATCTCACAAAGCGATCAACAACTGAAATTCAAAACTAAAGAAGTGGCTATGGGAGCCCTTTCTACTTCACATGAGCGAGCAGTAATGGTGGAAATCACATCAAGACCTACCCAAATCTGATCTAAAGGCACATAAAAGATTGTTTTTGCATAATTGAAGATTGCAATGAAGTTTTCAAGCATCCAGGAGATTGAATTGAGCATTCCAGAGTTCAAGGCGATCAAAAGTGGGGTTTTCTTCAAGCGAAAAATCTATAAGTAAAAAACAAACACTCCTGTTTGTGTTTTCTTTACATTGCCTCGGGTTAGGGTAGAGGTTCATTGTTTCTTGCCATCAAATTATTTTGCATACAGTTGAATTGTTATTTGGTAGTTTGAGCTTCTTCTAGGGTTCAAGGTTCTGTCGAACTTGTTGAAATTTTTATTGTCAAGCCATGCCCTAGGTTTTTAAGAAAAGGAATAGATTTTGAACCTCCCTGGTGTTGAAACCCTAAATCAGTTTGAACCTATCTATTACCAATAGCTCCCAAGGCTGAAGTTTCTGGTTTTGGAACTGCATCAAGACCTCTTTCACAAGATATTATTGACAAATTGAAACCCTCAAATAGCAAAAATGTCAAGGGAACAACTCTATTTTATGGCCCTAGAATTAAGGAGGGGTTACTAGACAAATAACGCTATATCAAGGATGTTGATGTGCCATACACGAGATGGAAAATGTTCCAAAACTAATTTGGGAACAAAAGTTGTGGAGTTCCTGTCTATAACACCTGGAGGTTGGACATGGGAAAGTTAGATGTCCCCAATGTATACCTGGATGTGGATTTGTTGAAGGATATAGCTATGAGGTATGACCCTATTTGCAAAGTGTTCAGGGCATATGACGGTGTTGAAATGCTTAAGATAACCAAGGAAGAGATTGCAGACATTTTTAAGTTACATGAGTGGAGCCAGGATATGATTACCATTGACCTTGACATCTTCAGAAAAGAATATGAAAACACAAAGGCTCTGTTTAGGTTAAAAATGTTTCCCCTACATATTGCAAGTACTAGGGTTGGGAAATCTAGGAGACATATAAAAATTGACAAAGATGAATTGGAGCCTTTCCCCATGAAGTATTTGTTGAGAAATTATGTCTCAACTTCCAGCTTGAAGTCCTCGTTTTCATGCCTTGGTGATTTTGTGTTGTTTACAAAGTTCTGGCGGAGGCGGAGCCGGGATGGAAATTGGCATTGTTCTGTTTGCCTAAGTTCCGAGTCTCTGGCGGAGGCGTAGCCGGGATGGAACTTGGCATTATTCTGTTTGCCTAAGTTTTGAGTCTCTAGCGGAGGCAGAACCAGAATGGAATTAGGCATTGTTTTGTTTGCCTAAGTTCCGGGTTTCGGTTCTCGTTCTTGCTTCGGCTCTGCTTCCTACCATCTGTTCCTTCTCGCTTCGCTTCGCAGGTTCTGGTGGAGGCGGAACCAGTTTTGGAAGTTGGCAATGTCCATTTGCCAGGTTCCTGTTTCAGTTCCAGTTCTGACTCCGAGTCCGACTCCTGCTTTTACAATTTGGTTCTTTTGGATGTTTGGATTCTACTCGGGGAGTTTTCCTCCGCCTTGTCCTGGTTTTGGATTGATGTTTCTTGCAATTGGCGGAGGCGGAACCAAAACCAAATTGGTTCTTGATCTTGGAATTTTGGTAAAGTCCTGTTTCTGTTTCTGTTCTGTCTCCGGGTCCGATGTTCCTGTCTTGGTTTGACCCTGGTTTGACTTTACCCGGTCATAACTGTTTCCGATGAGTTCCTCTTTGGCGTGGGCGGACGCGGAACCGAAATGGTTCCTAAACCTGTATTTTTGGTGGGGTCATGTTTTGACTCCAGTTCCAACTCTGACTCTGACTCTGGCAGTGTGTATTTTCGGTGGGGTCATGTTTTGACTCCAGTTTTGACTCCGACTTCGACTCCAACTCCGACAGTGTGTATTTTCGATGGGGTCATGTTTTGAATCTAGTTCTGACTCTGACTCCGACTCCGATAGTGTGTGTTTTCGGTGGAGTCCTGTTTTGACTCCTGTTCCGACTCCGACTCCGACTCCGATAGTGTTTGAAATGACTTGAAGTCTTGGTCGCACCCGATGTCTGTTTGACCATTTTGGTAGCTTTGTCAGCTACGATTGTTGATGGGTCTTGGACGCGTGGCACTTGGTTGAATAGTGATTGGATGGATACCAAGATAGTTATTGTGGCAGTTGCATTTGTCAACGAAGGGTGGTGAGCTCAACCGTTTTGGTAATGGCTTTGAATGCAATGACGGCTTGTTGTAGGAGATCTGTCAGATCCAAATAGATGCGTGATTTGAGGATGGACTTCATTGCTCTTCTGAGTCGGTTACATGTGGATGAGAGATGTGTTATTTCTCATAAGTTAGACAAGTTGAGTTGAGTCGTGAAGTTGCAGAGCAAGTTGAAGTCGTGTGCTGAAGAACAAGAAGGACGTGAGTTCTTGAAGAGGGTTTTGAACTATATGTTGTGAAAACATTGTAACAGTGGATTTGAATCTCTCTGGGTGATTGTGAGCTGAGCAAAGAAGTCTGGATATTGTATGTAATCGATTCATTACTGTAATACAATTGATTTGACTTTGTGTGGTGGGTTTTTTGCCTGAAAGGGTTTTCCCACGTAAATACTGTGTCATCTTTGTTTGCTTATCTTTTTGGTTTCTCATTGCCATGGTTGTATGCATCTCTATAAGTTTTAGAAACTGTTAGTTTTTCGTTTTTGCTTCTCTCCCCTGTAGTAAAGGTGTTAAGGGAATGTATTCCGCATTGTTGGGTCACTAGATCCACATTCTTTTCCCTTCAAAGTGGTATCAGAGCTTGGCTAGTTCGTGTTATCCTTGTTAGGGCAAATTAGTTTTTTGCACTAATACTGTTTGAGTGGGAGACTTGCATTGTTAAACTTGTTTCTGTTATGAGATGGTGGGTACATCTAGTAGAATAGATATTGAGAAGTTTAATGGCAACAACTTTGAGTTATGGAAACTCAAGATAGAAGACTTGCTTGTGGATAGAGACCTCTGGATTGCAGTGTCTGGAACTAAGCCACAAACTACGACCCAAGAAGCTTGGGATCTTGCTGATAGAAAAGCAAGAGGATTGATAAGACTGAGTCTAGTCGATTTTGTGCTCTTGAATGTTCATGAGGAGACGTCTGTAGCTACTTTGTGGAAGAAGCTTGGTGATATTTACCAAGGAAAATCTCCGGTAAACAAGTTATTCCTGAGGAAGAAGTTGTACTCCTTGAAGATGGACGAAGGTGCATCTATTGCAGATCATCTGAACTCATTTAATATGAGTGTTACTCAGCTAGAATCTGTAGGTGTAAAGATTGAGGAGGAGGATCATTGCATGCTCCTGTTGTGTTCATTACCTGACAGTTGGGATCATCTTGTGATGGATATTGGAAGCACAACCACTGCTTTCAAGACTGATGATGTGGTTGCTTCGCATCTGTCTAAAGAAATGCGAAGGAAATCTTCTGAGATGGTGAAAGATTCTCTTTCTGTTCGAGGTAGAACAAAGGAGAAAGGCAAGAAGAAAGACAAGTCAAAATCCAAGTCTAAAGGGAGATCAAAGTCTCCTGGTAAAAAGTCCAAGGTAAAGTGTTGGAACTGTGGGCAACCTGGTCATATTAGGAAGGACTGCAAGGAGAAGAAGAAGAAGAATGCTTCTGACAATGAATCTTCTCAAAGTGATGCAAATTCCTTCATTGCAGCAGTCCTGACAACTCAGGCATCAAATGATGTTTGGTTAGTTGATTTAGGTGCCTCTTTTCACATGACATCCAATAGAAATTGGTTCTCAAAGTATGAGAAGTATGATGGTGGAAAGGTATACTTGGCAAGTGATTCAATGCTAGAGATTGTTGGCAAAGGAAGGGTCAGAATTCAGTTCCCTGACAAGAGAGTCAAAGGAATTGGTGGTGTTCTTCACATCCCAGGTTTGGCTCGAAATATTCTTTCTGTTAGTAAGTTAAATGATGCTGGTGTAGAAGTTTCTTTTTCTAGTAAGGGATGTAAAATGGCTAGAGGTGCGATGGTGTTAGCTAAGGGTGTCCATATTGGCACTCTATACAAGCTAGATGCATGACCTGTTCTTTGTAACAGTGCCTCTGTAAAGTCATGTAATTCTGAACCTATAGAGAAAGATGAATACTCTTCACTATCTACAAATGCTTTGGAGGTAAAACTCCCAGCAGAGAAGACTATGTTATGGCATCATAGACTTGGTCACATTGGTGAGAAAGGTTTAAAAACCTTGAAGAACAAAAACCTTATAGAAGGGCTTGATGATTGTAACCTTGAGTTCGATTTCTGTGAACATTGTATCTATGGAAAGCAACACCATGTTTCTTTCTCCTCTAGTCCTCACAAATCTTCTGGTATACTGGATTATATTCATTCTGATGTGTTTGGTCCAGTTGATGTTCCTTCGTTATCGGAGTCTAGATATTATGTTTCTTTTATTGATGGTTGTTCGAGAAGGGCATTTTTTATACTTTCTTAAAAGTAAATCAAAAGTGTTCAGTCGGTTTAAAGAGTTCAAATCTTTGGTAGAAAATTAGACTGGAAGGAAAATAAAGTGTTTAAGGATAGACAATGGAGGTGAGTTTTGTTCTGCAGATTTTGAAAGGTACTGCACTGATCATGGAATTTAAAGGCATAAGACAACCCCCTACACTCCACAGCAAAATGGAGTTGCTGAAAGGTTGAACAGGACACTGATGGAAAAGGCAAGGAGTATGCTGAGTGGTGCTAGTCTGGAGCAGAGGTTCTAGGCTGAGGCTGTTGCTACAACATGTTATTTGATTAATAGATCTCCTTGTTCAACTCTTGTTGACATGACACCTTTGGAAGCATGGTCAGGCAAGAAACCCTCATTAAGGCATGTTTGGGTCTTTGGCTGTGAGGCATATCTTCATGTGCCAAATGAAAAGAGATCAAAGTTGGATAACAAGGCTGTGAAATGTATTCTCATCGGCTATGGAGTTGGTGTGAAAGGATACAAGCTTTGGAACCCTGTTACGGAGAAGGTTTTGTATAGCAGAAGCGTGATATTTTGTGAGCTGAAACCTCTAGTAAGTGATAAACAGCTTGAGACAAATCAGAGTGATAAGAAGAAGGATGCAATTGAGATTCCCCAAACTCCAGAAAGGGAAGAGTTGCATGGTGTACCTGAGATTGAGGAGAGTTCAAGCAGCTCTGGAAGTTTTGATGATGAAGAACAACCTTAACCTCTAAGGAGATCTACACGAGAAAGAAGGCAACCAGAAAGGTATGGTTTCTCTATGTTAGATTCAAATTGTGCTTATGCCTTAATTACCAGCACTGATGAGCCTAGGACTGTGAAAGAAGCAATCAACATGGCTGATTCAAAGTCTTGGTTGGAAGCCATGAATGAGGAGATGGATTCCTTGAAAAAGAATGATACCTGGAAGTTGGTACTACTGCCTAAAGGGTGAAATCCTGTTGGCTGCAAGTGGATATTCAAAAGGAAGATAGGCCTTGATGGCAGTGTGGAGAAGTATAAGGTACGACTGGTTGCAAAGGGATTTTCCCAAGTTGAGGGAATTGATTATGGGGAGATTTTTTCCCCTGTAGCAAAGTTGACATCCATCAGATTTTTGTTGTCATTGGCAGCTGTGTATGACTATGAAATTGAGCAAATGGATGTGAAGACAACGTTTCTCCATGGTGAGCTGGAAGAAGAAATCTTCATGTCCCAGCCTGAGCATTTTGTTGATAGAGGTAAACAAAATCTGGTTTGCAAGTTAAATAAATCTCTCTATGGTCTAAAGCAATCTCCTAGAATGTGATACCAAAAATTTGACACATTTGTGTTGTCAATTGGGTTTGCTAGATCAAAATCTGATCATTGCATCTATTATAAATGTGAGAATGATCGTGTGCTTGTTATTACTTTGTATGTAGATGACATGTTATTCATTGGTAATAGCAAGGTAATGATTTCTGATCTTAAAACTCATTTGTCTGCTAAGTTCGAAATGAAAGATCTTGGAGCAGCAAGGTACATTCTTGGAATGGAGATAACCAGGGATAGAACAAGCAGAAAGCTTTGGCTCAGTCAAAGTAAGTATGTGAAAACCATTCTAGAGAGGTTTAGCATGATTGATTGCAAGCAGCTAGTTGTTCCAATCATGCAAGGATTGAAACTATCTATTGAAGACTGTCCAAAGTTTGCTATTGAGATGGAGGACATGACCAGTGTGCCTTATGCAAGTACAGTAGGCAGTTTGATGTATGCTATGGTCTACACAAGACCAAACATTGCCCAAGCAATGGGACTTCTAAGCCGTTTCATGGAAAATCCAGGGAGATCACATTGGGATGCTGTAAAGAGAGTGTTCAGGTATTTGAAAGGTACTTTAGATTATGCTTTGTGTTACCATGGCAGTATGGTTGCATCACAGAGGACTCTTAGCATTCAGGGATATGTTGATTCTGATTGGGCAGGGGACATTGACAATAGAAGATCCACCTGTGGATACACTTTCATGCTTAATGGTGGAGCAATCAGTTGGATGAGCAAGTGACAAGCTGTAGTTGCTTTACCCACAACAGAGGCAAAGTACATGGCAGCAACTCATGCTTGCAAGGAGGTAGTGTGGCTGAGGCATTTGTGTTCAGACATTGGATTTAATGCTGAGCAAATTTCAATCTGTTGTGACAGTCAAAGTTCCATTTGTTTGGCAAAGAATCCAACCTTTCATGCCAGGACCAAGCACATAGATGTGCAATATCACTTCGTGAGGGATATGGTTGAAGATGGCAAGGTCAGTATGGATAAGGTTAACACCTTGAAGAATGTTGCAGATGCCTTGACAAAGCCGGTTAGCACAGACAAGTTCAGATGGTGCACAAAATTGATGGGCCTTGGGGCCTATGATAGACAGTAAGGTATGTTATTTTGAGGAAGCTAGAAGTGTTCACCAAGTGGGAGATTGTTGAGAAATTATGTCTCAACTTCCACCTTGAAGTCCTCATTTTCATGCCTTGGTGATTTTGTGTTGTTTACAAAGTTCTGGCGGAGGCGGAGCCGGGATGGAACTTGGCATTGTTCTGTTTGCCTAAGTTCCAAGTCTCTGGCAAAGGCATAGCCGGGATGGAACTTGGCATTGTTCTGTTTGCCTAAGTTCTGAGTCTCTGGTAGAGGCAGAACCAAAATGGAATTAGGCATTGTTCTATTTGCCTAAGTTTCGGGTTTCGGTTCTCGTTCCTGCTCCGACTCCGCTTCCTACCATCTGTTCCTTCTCACTTCGCTTCGCAGGTTCTGGCGAAGGTGGAACCAGTTTTGGAAGTTGGCAATGTCCGTTTTTCAGGTTCCTGTTTCAGTTCCAGTTCTGACTCCGAGCCCGACTCCTGCTTTTACGATCTAGTTCTTTTGGATGTTTGGATTCTACTCGGGGAGTTTTCCTCTGCCTTGTCTTGGTTTTGGATTGATGTTTCTTGCAGTTGGCGGAGGCGGAACCGGAACCGGATTGGTTCTTGATCTTGGACTTTTGGTAAAGTCCTGTTTCTATTTCTGTTCCATTTTCGAGTCTGATGTTCCTGTCTTGGTTTGACCCTGGTTGACTTTACCCGGTCAGAACTGTTTCCGATGAGTTCCTCTTTAGCGTGGGCGGACGCGGAACCGAAATGGTTCCTGAACCTGTATTTTTGGTGGGGTCATGTTTTGACTCCAGTTTCGACTCTGACTCTGACTGCAACTCTGGTAGTGTGTATTTTCGATGGGGTCATGTTTTGACTCCAGTTTCGACTCCGATTCCGATAGTGTGTATTTTCAGTGGAGTCCATTTTTGACTCCTGTTTTGACTCCGACTCCGACAGTGTTTGAAATGACTTGAAGTCTTGGTCGCGCCTGATGTCTGTTTGACCGTTTTGGTTGCTCTGTCAACTGCGATTGCTGATGGGTCTTGGACGCGTGGCACCTGGTTGAATAGTGATTGGATGGATACCAAGATATTTATTGTGGCAGTTGCATTTGTCAACGAAGGGTGATGAGCTCAGCCGTTTTGGTAATGGCTTTGAATGCAATGACGACTTGTTGTAGGAGATCTGTCAGATCCGAACAGATGCGTGATTTGAGGATGGACTTCATTGCTCTTCTGAGTCGGTTACATGTGGATGAGAGATGTGTTATTTCTCCATAAGTTAGACAAGTTGAGTTGAGTCATGAAGTTGCAGAGCAAGTTGAAGTCGCGTGCTGAAGAATAAGAAGGACGTGAGTTCTTGAAGAGGGTTTTGAATTGTATGTTGTGAAAACATTGTAACAATGGATCTGAATCTCTCTGGGTGATTGTGAGCTGAGCAAAGAAGTCTGGATATTGTATGTAATCGATTCATTACTGTAATACAATTGATTTGACTTTGTGTGGTGGGTTTTTTGCCTGAAAGGGTTTTCCCACATAAATACTGTGTCATCTTTGTTTGCTTATCTTTCTGGTTTCTCATTGCCATGGTTGTATGCATCTCTATAAGTTTTAGAAACTGTTAGTTTTTCGTTTTTGCTTCTCTCCCCTGTAGTAAAGGTGTTAAGGGAATGTATTCCACACTGTTGGGTCACTAGATCCGCATTCTTTTCCCTTCAGTATTTTGCTAATTACTTCAAGAAAATAGTTTATTCCTTGTGCTAGATTCTTGGTTTTGACCCACCATCTACCATGCCACAGGGTTTCATGTATATGGCAGCACACCTTCAACACCTGACCTATAATGTAGTTTATGATTATGCCACATATCTGGAAGAGCACATTCACTAGGGTTTGGTTGCATTGAAGGTAGGAAAATACTAGGTAAGGTTCTGGTGGTATTCTCTCTTGATGCACATGTTCCTATATAAGGGAGCAAAGAGCTTTGGTAAAGACATGAAATTGAAGAAGGTGGAAGATGATATTGAGTTGCCTGTCCAATGTTGGACTCAGATTTTGGCGAAAGATGATATGAAATTTGATTATGTTGTTTTCCACAATGTCTTTTCCTCCAAATTGAGAAGGTTTTTGGTGTATGATCCACCAAGAATTCGCAAGGAGATACACGATTTTTTGAGAACCTTGAAAAGGAGGCTTGATTTGAAATTGACTCACAATTGGGGGGACATAATTCCATACCCTAGTACAACCATTTTTAGGGTCTATGGCATTGATGTGAATCCATATGTGTTACCAAGAGATGTACTATTGAGGATTGGATTCATTGAGATTATGAGACAATTGGGAGGAGCACAAATGGTGCATTTACCCAAGCACTTAAAGAAAGGCTCATTCTTTCTAGAGTGGACGGTGTTCTCAGATTTTGTGATGGAAAAAGGAGGATAGAAAGAATTGGAGCAAGTTCTTGCACCATACAAACTGAAGAATGTGCGCCGAAGGAACCATGACCTAGAGGGATTCATTGGTGCTCTGAAGGCAAAGAATAGAAGTGGCTCCTTTGTCCGTAATTTTTATTATCTTGAAGATGTAATCAAGAATGATTTTGATTTTCAAAAATAGAAGGAAAGGAAAACAATGCACCTCGCTTTCAATAAGATAGTAGAAAAGGTGACAAGGACAAATCCCAATTATGATCCTCTACTCAATATCAAGGGTGATTTCAATAGGATCATGTATGTTCTTGAAAATTTTGAGAATATAGTGGGTGTTTTAATGTAGGAACACATTATAACTGATAAGGGGAAAGCAATGGCAATTGAAGAAGAACCAGTGGGAATATTGGAGAAAAGACCCTCTTACCAACCATCTCAAAAAGTTAGGGTATACTCTAGGAAGAAGGAGGTGATAAAGAAGAAACAAACACTTCCAACCCCTATTGAATTAGAGAGGTCAACAGAATCTTCTCATGTGAGGTCGACACCATCTCCTCCTAGACAAGTTCCCCCTACCATAATTGATATTGATTCACCTCCAAGAGGCCCCTCTCCATCAAAGTAGCCACCATCCAAGAGGCAACATATTGAGGTAAGCATGGTAGTTGATTACCCTAATATAGAAGAAGATGACATCTTGGTCACACCATAAGAGATGCAATAGGGAATACCTTCTCCCCCAAGGGAGGTTGCACCAAGCATAGGAGAAAGCAGCCTTAGATTGGGAAAAATAGATGTTAGTGGATTAAGCAATGTTGATGATCTAAGGCAGGAGGTCTGCAAAACATTCTTGGAAGATAATTCTTTTATTGAAACCAAGGCATTCAAAGATTTTGTATGGAGAGCTAAAGCTCAAAAATACACTGAAAATTTTGCAAAGGAGAGGAGCTTGCACCCAGAACTTCCTAAATAAGTTGTGCAAGAAAATGTGAGAAAGATGACGAGGAAGAAATTCCAGAATATCACACCTGAAGAGGGTAGAGCACTTATGTATAAAAGTGGGGTACTATTGTTGCCAAAATGGGATATTGCAGATGCAATTGTTTTGGATACAATAAGGAGGCAAGGAAGGCCCATGTTTCAAACAGAGGAAGAAGCCAAATTGGCATTGCAGGGGTTGGCCTTCAGTGAGGAATGGGATGCCTTTGCCCTTTGGTCACTATCTCTAGGGTCTTAAAATCCAAAAGTTGCAGAATCTATTGACTTCATGTAAGTTAAAGAAATCTCTTTATGGTTTGAAGTAGTCTCCTAGAATGTGGTACTGATTATCAAGAGAGTCTCTAACACTCCAACATTGAAAGCAACAAAAATGGCAATTAATGTTGCTAAATTCACTAAGGCAACAATCGAGAGTGTTACTGTAGAGAGACTTGTATAGAAGCAAGCATAATGAGATTATTGATGAATATAATAAGAGTCAACAGAGGGTTGCTGAGCTAGAAACAAAGTTGGCATTATTTAAACAATAGAGGGAAACATTGAAAACATAGGGCCCCTTGGCTTCAAGTTATGCAACACCCACTTCCCCAATTGCACATCCCCAATCTCCTCCTCCTCCACTAGAGAAATCCTTAGCAATAATTCCATACAACTTGGGCTAGGAACTTATTGCAATTGAGGAGCCAAGAACATCCGGTGCAACTCCATCAAATGAGCCCACAAAGGAAAAATTATTGTTGAAGATTGAAGTTTATAAGAAATTGTTTACACAGGTACATGATACTATGTATGAGAATAATTCAAAGATTGTGTATACAATTTTGGAGCATATGAATAAGAAAATTCAAGGAAAGTTAAATAGTATTCATTTGATTAATTCTTTAATGCTACAAGCAATAAAGTTATCTCAGAGAGACAAGGATTTGGCTACCCTAATAATGGACAAATGGATTCCCAGGGTTGATAATTTGAAGCTTATAGCATTTGGGTCTGCACATCAGAAGGATAAATATCCAAAGATTGGCCCAACATACAAATTTGTTAATGAAGTTAAAGAACAAAAGTTTCAAGGGTATGTTGCTCCTTTGGAGGTGAAAATAAGAGAGTTGAAATAAAAATTTGATGAGGTAGAGTTGGTATTGTTGCTCGATATACAACACACATATGAGGAGGTAAAACCTCTACATGCATGGAAGGATCATCTGGATACAACTATTGCTGCCCAAGCATCTCTTATATGTGAAAATGTTGATATTGATGTGTTGAAAAATACTCTTGAGAACTTTTCCTTCACCATTAGTTTCCTGGAAGAATATGACAAAGAGCCAAATTCAATAATGGCTAAATATGCTCCCTATAGGAAGAAGATGGATGAACTCCTGGGTTTCAATTGGCCTTCTGAAGAAGATTATGAATTGTGGAAGATGATCTTTATTGATGAGTTGGAGTTGTAGGCACAAGGATGGAGAACACATATACATGGTCGAGTATAGTGCAGGTCTGGCCTTAGAGATTGCAATACATAAAAGATATGTTTCTCTAAAATTCAAATTATGACAGGTAAATGCTGACTGTTGGTGACTTGGACTAGTGCTAGATGCTGGTTTGGATTTTGATCCACATGGTTTTTTCTTTTCTACACTCTTTTTGGCCTTCTAGTGAAAAGGAATAATGTTGCTGCAACGGTTTGAAGACCACTCTCTTCAATAAATTGCCTTTTGGAAGGCGCGAAAATCTCCACCGACTGAATGACAACCCTTGTTTCAATGATGAATATTCTTTCAGTTTGTTGTAACCATTCCTCATAAAATGACCGGTATAGGTTGTCAAATGAAAATGTGACATGTGTATCCTTTGGCCTAAAGCTTGTTTTGCTCCCTTGTTTCTATAAAAGGGAATTCGAGGCCATTTGTGTAGGTCTTTTTTTGAATTCTAGATATGAGAAATGCAAATGTATGACACAGAGAAAATACATTTTGAATTTGTATGTTAGGTTTTGAGTCAAGTGAATAAGTTTTGTCAATTGTATGGTTTTCAAGCATGTTTGAATGAACAATGCAAAGCTTTGAGTCTATTGTATCTCCATCTATAATTTTTCATATAAGTTATTAATGAAAACCAAATCAATGATCTTTCATTAATTTTCATTGTGCTTTGCAGTGAATTATATTTTAATTCTGGCTTTGATTTAATGAATCGGTTAAAATACCTTAATTAAAACATGAATTTGTATGAATATTTAGTGGATTTGGTAAGTAGTCATAGAATCCGAGTATTTGATATGTGTGTTGTAATGCAATTACACAAAGATCATGGTTGTTTGAAATTAAATCTACCTTATAGTTCAATTTATTGTGATTTGACTCTTTACCCTAAGATAAGACATTGATCCCATAAGTGTTAGAGAATTTATTGTGGTTCTGGTGTTTCAATTTGAGAACAAGATTTATAGACAAATTTATAATCAATTTATTTTATGTGTAGTTGGTATTGTGTGGTATTCTCGACTTTAGGTGTTTAATCCTCTTTAAGGAATTTCCAGTTTCTTGAAGGATTTCATCTACTTATCATTTCAATGAGAATAATCTGTTTGTTATACAATATGTGATATAGTTGTTTAGAGGATACACATTGTGAGATCACCCTCCTGAGTTTTGCAGAGCCCAAAGTGCAGGAGGGAATCATTCTAGCTTCCTCTTGTTCGTTGGCCAATCACCTCATGAGTATTCAAGGACTGAATCTGGAAAATTCATAGATACTCTATGAGATTTGCTTGGTTCTTTAAAAACAACCAACAGATGCTACATGCCCTTTGGTACCATAGGGACGGGAGGGGGGAGACTAGACCTCGTGACCTCTTGCCTACAATAGGATGCTTTAGCCAATCGAGCTAGGCCCCCCACCCATACAAGATAAAATTTGAAATAACTAACATCAATGGATTTACCTAGCATTGAGGTTGACTATCAAAGTTGAATAACAATGAGATTATTTGATTAAAATTTTACAATATCTCTTACAAAGAATAACATGCACTTGTCAGATGCAAGAGAATCTAGAATAATTGACAATTGAACAAGACTAGTGTTTATTCCTTGAACTTAAAAGACCAATAAGAAGAGGGGAAGACTAAAAGAGGGAGAAAGAGAGTTTTTATCTAAATAAATGACCAAGTTAAACCAAGAAAATAAACACCTATGACATAATTAAGAGAATGAAAAAATACACAAAACCATTGCCTAATACTAAGAAATATGACCCCTTTCTTCTTAGCTTTGAGTTGGCATGCCATGCATTCCCACTTTATTTCATATGATTGAAACATACTATACTGGAAACTCTTTTTTTCTTTGATATAGAGAAAAGTTTAGAAATCCCAAAGAAAAAATTATGTGCTTTTGTATTTCCTCGAAGCTGATAGGATCACCATCTTATTAATTCTAAAATAGAATGTCTCAAATTCAAATTCTTTCATCTTTAGATTTTTGACTTCACTCATTTCCATGATCATGTTAGACTTGAGGTCTAAAAATTATTCATATGTAGATGGAGTGAACAAGGATGCTACTTGAAATCTCTAGGATTCATATCTTCATTAGGTACAATAGTGGGTTCATCTCGCCTATTTTATATAGAAAAAGACTAGATTATGTAGAAACTATTCAATGATTTCCATTTCTCCATCAGTGAATACTCCTTTTGTTGAGAGATATTTTATAACAGATCCTTTGCTTGAATCATTTCCCATGATTGCTTGATGAGCACATGCACATGCTTGCTGTCTTCGTCTGTTCATTTATGATAAAGATGTCTGGAATAGAATCACCCTTGAAATCATCATCATCTTCTTCCACAACTTCCATTAAATTTTCGTTGTCATGGTGGTGAAATTGTCAACGAGTTAGTTGATTTGTACCATGCACTAAGAGTAGACCCCAAGCCATGAAAGTGAAGATGCTACAGATTTGACACTGATTTTTTATCCAGATTGACGACACGTTGAATGATTTTATGCAATTTTGCCTGTAATTTTGGTTTGGTAGTACCATAAACAGTAGTAATCTGTGTGCATTTCGATTCCAGTCTTTAGGAGAATATATGAGTTGTCTGTGTAGGGACAGTAAGAATATGGTTGCAGTGGTCATATCTGAAGGTATATGATTGGATTGTCGAGTGCATCTATGATTGTGTTTCTTTATGCAACACATGGGTACACCAGTTCTTGATTTCTTGGACAAAGTTAACTTTATTTTTCATATTTTGCTTGAAGGAGAAGCATATCCTAACCAATTGATTGATATCATGTTGTATGAGATAATGCCTTGTAATTCATTTCTAAACTAACGAGACAAGAGCATATTGTGGTTGTCAAGATCATCTTCATCTTCTTTGTGGGGTAGGTAGGAAGAGCAACCACTACATTTTTATCTTTTCAATAAAAAAAGTACGGACTGTGATTCCATGGAGATTGTATATGCTTGAGACTTGAAAGATATGCCTAACAGTTTCATTACCCAAAGGGTATGATACTGTCAAAGGAGGTGGTTGTTTAGGTGAAAGTCATTAAAAAAAATATTGATATGGTCAAAAGAGGTGGTTGTTTAGGTAAAAGTCATATTAAAAAAATATTGTTTACAATTTTGTTACATTTGAGTGAATTTTAGAAAAAATTCATTTGGTTTTGAACCTTATTTGTTTTGATGAAGAATTAGACTTGATGTAGTAGAATAAATATTTTACATCCTATTTCTAATTTGTTTAAATTCTAGGTATTGCATCAAAATTAGACCTCACACGATTTTATGTGTGATTCTATATCATCTCTAGTCTTGATTTGTTTCACATGAAGTTTGGGTACTTTCAAGGATATGTTTGTGTTCTATGGAACAATGGCTCCAATGAGGTATTGTATCATAGTTAAATCTAGTTCACATCTAGATTTCCTTTGCTTTTGAAGTCTAGGAAGGTCTATGATGTTAATGAATGAGAGAATTTTTTAATGATGAATAGTGGTATACTTTTATTTTATAATAAAAATATAATACACAATTCATATAAAAGGTGGGGAGTGGTATCACACCTTAAGAAATCTACGTTGTAGGTAAAAAAATGTAAAAAACAAAAGCAAACAAACCACTAAGCCGCCATAGCTATATTAGTAGGAAGAGGAGGGAGATCATGATCAAGTGGATGACCCCATACATTCGAGAGATCTTAGCCATTAGCAATGGGCTCCCATTACATGAGGGTCTCATCCTGGTCTTTATCTTCAACTTGCTAAGAAGAAGCACACACACATAAGATTGCAAGGTCTGAGTGACAAAATTTCTCAATATTTGACTAGCTAGTATATCCATGTTGAGAGGCAAAGGAATGTCCATGTCACGAAGAGGCCCATCCATGATGTCAGGGATGTGAAGAGCCTTGGGAACCATGGTGGCCTCATTTGGAACTGTGACTAAGATATTTTCAATACCACATGGCAAAGAGGGATGCCTCCTATGACAAGAAGCATCCTTGCTAGTAGGGGAAGTAGGCACATGAGCAACCGTATATGGAGTGTTTACCTAGTGCTCAGTAAAATCTACAAATGAGCAACTTCTAGGGCCGCCTTATTGACTTGGACCTAGACCTTTAACATAACATTAGAATAGATACTAGTATCTTGAGTATACATGAAAACATTCTTATAGCTTAATCTTTAGATTTAAGATCTATTTTTTCTTGGATGAGCATAAAGTTAGTTTTTCCTCATAGTGCTCTAGTGAGAAGGTAGAATCAATGTGTTTAAAAAAATTTCTAATCATATATGCATCTAGGTTTTGCATTGTATTTTTTAGAGGTTGCTATCTACTTGTCTAGCATGAAGGATCTGAGGACCTAATATTGACACATTGACTACATTATTAATGTGTTGTGGAGTAAATGATATTTTTAGCTAGGGATGATGTAATTATGCTAGTTTATTTCCTAAATATGGTGCAAGATTCTATTGAATACATCTTGTTCTCACATTGTGGCTGTTATAAAATTATTTGTAACCCCAAAAAAGAGATACAAATAAAAGAAGTGAAATAATTATTATATGGATTAAAAATATATCCAAGAGTGAAAATAATATATTAAATATTGATATAACAAATTAAAATAGGGAAAATAATGTAAATTATTTACATAACTCGCTCGGGTGAAAAGAAAGTCATTTTATGAGTGGAAAATATATTAATAAAATGTTATTTGATTAAAGTGAAAATAAAACCCTTTTTTTATGAAGCATGTTATTAATTGTATAATTAACTTGGTTGAATAACTACCCACCAAAATATAATAAATATATGCATTTGATAAGTGGAAAAATATTAAGGGGATAATTCTCTTGGTTTGTTTGAGTGATAAACAAGAAGTGAGCATAGTCGAATTCGAGGTACATAATACACCTAGGATTGTCCTGGTCAGTGTAATGAAATAACCTTCACAATGGAAGATGTAATATGAAATATGTTGGAAATACTTGATAATAGTTGAGAATAACAAGCCACTTCAAGGGGGAAAACTTCCAAATATCTCCAATGAGAACAAAATTCACAATCTGATGATAAAATAAGACTCACTACCTCCTATACATACCTTATTTATACCTAGGATATCACCCATGCTTTAGGCCAACCTAATTAACTAAATACCAATATAATAATGATAATATGACTTAATTAAGAGTTAAGATAGCCACAAACTGACTATTCATAACCCTATGTACACTAATATTAAGGGTGTAGCATGCCCCCCTCTTTAGAGAAGCATTGTCCTCAATGCTAATTAAGTGTGGATGCTTCTAAATGAACTCCTCATCCTCCCATGTGGCATCTTCAAATGGTCAATTCTTTAATTGGATGGGATACTTAGTGAGTGTTCTAGTCCTTAGCTTCTTTGCGCATTCTTAATGAATGAACTCTGGTTCCAATATGATTCTTCCTTCTTCATCAAACCCTAGTAATATTGTCTGAGTAGGGATATTATGGCCAATTATCTTCTTCAAATAAGAAACATGAAAAATTGGATGTATCTTTGTTGTTGGTGGAAATTCCAGCTTGTAGGCAACACTACTTGTCTTTTGCATGGTTTGGTATAGGCCATAATATTTTGGAGACAACTTGTTCTTCTTCTTCTATTTATTTAGTAACATTTACTTGTAAGGTTGCAATCTCAAAAAGACCCAATCTCCAACTTCAAAAATTATTTCACTATGGTGTTGGTTTACCTACTGCTTCATTCAATTTTATGCCATGGCTAGATTCTCCTTGAGTCCTAAGAGTACCTATTGTTGATGAAGCAAGTGATCTTCCACTACCTTAACTCTTGGTGACAACTTCAATAATAATGTGATGGAAAAATTCAATAATAATGTGATGGAAGGAGGCTAATATCCATATAGTGCCATAAATGGTGACATTTTTTATGAACTTTGAAAAGAAGTGTTATACCACCATTTTGCTAGTGGTCTACGCCAATCTACCTATTGAGACTATTTATATAAAGTGAAACACATAGATATCCTTATAATCACTTATTAACAACCTCGGTTCACCCATCAGATTGAGGACGGTATGAAGAACTATGAGTGAGTACCCAAACATGAGAATAAATCTATCCAAAAGTGACTAGTAAAGATAGGGTCATAGTCATTGATAATAACCTTAGATGTACCATGTAGCTAAATTGAATATTCTCCAAATAATCTTTTTCCACTGTATTTGTTGTAAAAGGATTTGATAATGCAATGAAATAAGCATATTTAGTGAGGTTCAACCAACTACTTCCATCATGACATTATTGTTGGACTCAAGGGAACACTGAGAGAGGCGGGGGGGTGGGGGTGCGGTGAATCAGTGTTCAACAAATCTTAACTTTATTAATCTGAAACTCAAACCATTCTGACATTACATTAAAAGAAAGATGCAAGCATTCAAATGAAACATTCATAACACCATAACACAAATATTTTTGTGTGGAAACCCTATTAGGGGAAAAACCACAGTGGAGGTTAATCCACAATTTGAGTACTCAATTAAAGTTTTACAAAAGAGAATGCACTTGCATTCATGCACACTGCCTAGAGCTCACTGCTCAAAAGGGAAGGCTCGCTGCCTTAAAAAGGTTCAGATTAAAACCATCTAAAGGATGAACTGAGATAGTAGCATCTATTCATGCCAGGTTACAGTTCTGGTGAAGCTCATAGATTTGATTCTGGATCTTCTTTCTGACTCTGCACTTCGCTCTACTCTGCTCTTTTTTCCCTTCGCATTACACATAGAAAAATTCACACTATTACTCTGCTGAATTTCACACCACACATTCGCTATGTTTTCTATCCCACACTCTACTTCTCTCAAAATGATAAAACCAATCTCATATATATATCCAATATCAAAGATTTGAACATTCACATGTCGGCCAGATCCACCACTAATTCTTTATGTGCATCCTCAAAAGTCGGTTAAGACATAGAGAGGACCCAAACAAACATAATCGAGCATGAAAACATTTAATTATTTACTCCTTATACATCCGTGATTACTATATTCACCAGGTCGGCCTTCTAGCACAGATAACCAACATATTAGTGCACTGGATCTCCTAGATCGCATACCAGTGAATGCGCATAAGTATAATTCATGAATAAGGTGATACAAACATCAACAAACCTTCCTCAAAGATCCACAACCCAAAATAATAGTCTGATGAGGTATTTAGATCAACTTTTATGCCTATAACTGGATGCCCTATTCTTCACTTTGTTTTGTCGATGTAAACCAAAACTATACTGTAGATTAGATGCATGACTTAGGTTGCCATCAATGAAAACACTTACAAGCCATATGCCAAAAATCTCCCCCTTTGGCATTGATGGCAACACTTAGTGAAAAATGATTGTGTCAGAATCATTATAAGAACGCTACCAAGCTGCTCTCTCTCCCTATACTTCAAAAATATTTCAAAACACAACTCCCCTTAAGATTGATGAGAAATTTTTCACTGCAATATCTCCCCCTTTGACATCAATTACAAAGCATAGAAACCATATTCCAAAAAGACAAAACGTGTGTTCAAAATCTCCAAAACTTCAGATTATATATACTGACAATTCTTCCCCTTAGACCAAAACTTCAAAAAATTGAAAACAATTGACTGCTACTTTAGAAAATTATCTTATGATTTTTCTTCATTTTTAGAAGGAACTTATTCCAAGCATCTATTGTGATCCCAATGATAATGATCAAACTATTTTTCTTGGATGTTTTGTTGACAATTTCAGTTAAATATTCCAGAATTGTAATTGCTTCTTCCAGTCTCTCACCTTTCCTTAGTATATCCACCAACTGCTCCAATCTACATTCGGTTAGATCCTTCACCTTCCAAAAAGTATCCACAAGTGTGTTCTTGGTGAATTGAATTTTGATGTGTTTAGACTGTAGCTCCCAAGTTATTTTCCTAATGGCGCCATCCTGATCTTGAAACATGTCAAAGCTTTTTCCAATGCCATTCAACTTTGTTTCAATCTGTTCCAATTTCTCTTTGCAATTAATAACATGAGGCCAATGAATGCAATAGTTGTAGATGTTATTAGATGAATTTATAGTGCTCAAGATGAGCATTTAGTACACTCAGAATCATATCTTGATCATACGATGGTCTAACAGACCATAACTTAGCGATTTTTTGCATTCCACCTTCTTCCTGAATAAGCTGTTGTAGCTTTTCCTTTGTCAGATCATCTTCTTCCTCACTAGATTTTTCTGGTTTTGATTCATTTTTCTATGGATCCTCAGTTTCTTCATCAGAATTCTTCGTCTGGAATATCCAAAATTTCCTTTTCTTTACCTTTTCCCTCAATTCTGGAAACTTTGCATTCCAGAGGGATGTATTCAATAATTTCTTTTTCTCTTTTCTGCTTTTTCTCCATGCTACTAGAAGAGGAACCAACTTCAATTGTTCTTACCAGAAGGGAAATATTGACCGAACCATACTTTCCAAGCACATTTTTAAAGAAATTTTCAAATTCTATATCCCAATCAACCAAGCTCCTAGAATATGAGTATATTTGTCTACAAACTGGTTCATTTATTTTCCACACCACAATGTCGATCTTTGGCAAACAATTCAAGAAATACATTACTAAACATATAATTAGAGTACCGAACCTGAAAGGGTAGCCTGTTTCTTTTGTCAGTTGCACATTCTCCATTAGTTGATCCTTTATTAATTCGCACAAGTCAAAGTCCTACCCTTCAATTATCATTTTGTGAGAAATGTAGACTGCGCCAACCAAGGTCACTCCTTCTCGGTTTCTGAAAAAGACTATATGAAATTTCATGCATAATGTACTTTGTAATAGGATTCTTGATTATCACAATTATCAGTGCCCTTTGATCTCCGATTATTTTGGTTAGGGTTTCAACTTCCTTGTTTCAGATGGATTTCTTCCTCGGTATATCTCTGACTTTGCATAATCCAACCAAATTCTCAATTACCTCCTTTGAGATGATGTAGGGTTTGTCCAAAGTTAAAGTATCATCATGCAATTTTCTCAAGATGAATTGAACAAATTCTGCATTCTCAAAGCACAAAAACTCATTCCAAATGTCCAAATTCCTATGTTTGGCTTCTCTTAGTTGTTTCAATTCATCGGGTAATAACAGATTCCTCATGGACCTAATATTTCCACTATTGTATTCATCCAAAATGATTAAACCTTTGATTTGTTCCATTTTCCTTTTTGTACCTAGGTTTAACAACCGCACACCAAATTATATGAAAATTCTGAAGACAATTGAAATACCTAATAGATTTTGAGAAATGTTAAGGAATTGATTTCACTGCTTCAAAATTCTCCTACCAAGTGCTCTCCTTCTTTTCTTCTTTGATGCAAAGTGATAAATGATGGTTCCAACTTGAATTTTATAGCTCGCACACTTGTAATAAATGTATTTTCCCTAAGTTTTTTGGGTGCTCTATTTTCTTAGACAACGAGAGAATTTTTTTCTTACGGACCTATGAATTCTCTGAATTTTCTTGTGAAAGTTCTCCAAAACCTCTGCACATCATAAATACACCTTCTTGAACATTCATCGCATTTCGGTACCATCCACAGACAGGGGAGGAAATATTTTCTTAAAAAAAAAAACTCCCCCTAGGCCAGTGGCCTGAAATCAATTACCGAAAGCATTACCGAAAGTAGGTTTTGGTGCAAAACCATTTCCAGCATTAGAATCATTCTTCCTTACCCATGTCTTCTTCATTTCATCTCTTATCTCATATGCAGTCACTTTTCCTTTTCCTTTTTCATCTTCTTGTATGTTTGTGCTTATGTATACCGGACCTCTTCTATCCACAGTTTTGTTTCTGCAGAATCTTGCAATGTGACCATATTTATTGCAATTGTAGCACACAGTACTTCCTTGTCTAGACCAATAATTGCATTGATTTCTTCTTGATCTGCATTGATTAGAAATATGTCCAAATCTTCCACATGTGTAACATTCAACATTCTTTCTATTGACAGAGTAGGTTGACACATTTATGCATTCATTTGATTTATGACCAAACTTTTTGCATTTGAAACACTGACCAAAAAATGATGAATCTCTCGATTTCATATTACTTCTACACTGAGTAGCCATATGGCCGAATTTATTGCAAGCAAAACAATATCCATTAAATTTTTGAGCATTAGGTTGTCTTATCGGATACCTTCCACCTTTGTTCATCAGGTTTCCTTGTCTGGAATTCTTCTGCCGAGTCTAAAACTTTCTCCTTTTTCATATCCAAGACCTCTCTTATCATTTCCACTCTTTTTTCCTTTAGTCAACTCATCAAGCTTCACTAAATTGATCTTAAAATTCTCCTTGTATTCATTTGCAGTAGTAAGTTCATTTATGAGAATAACAATCTGTTTACCAAGTTCTTCTTCATTGTTTCTAGATCGTTACAGTTCACTTTCCAACTGAGTGAATTCTTCATTTATTCTTCTGTGTTCATCAAATTTCTCTTTTAAGGACTGAGCTAGATTCTCCTCATTCTTCTTCCTTTCTTCATTCTCTTTAGTCAACTTCATCACCATAGATTCCATCTCATGCTTTAGGGTAGCATTTTCTCTGGCAAGTTTTTCACATTCTTCAGTTATTTCCTTCAAGGTCTGATTTAGGTGAGCATCATCCATGTTTTCACTCTCTTGTTTCTTGATCTGATCATAGAGATCCTTCCTTTTCTCCTTGGATTTAACAATCTGATCCTCCAATGATTGAATGAATTTCTTAGCATCCCTAAGATTTTCTTTCAATTCCTGGACTTCTTCTTTAGACTAATCAAGATCATCAAGTGCCACCAAAAGCTACTGTTAAAGACTACCAAAGTCCATCACATTCCAAGACCCACCTCAAGCTATTAAAATTCTTCTAAGGAACCAGATGCTCTGATACCAATTGTTGGACTGAAGGGAACACTGAGAAGGGGGGTTGAATCAGTGTTCAAAAAATCTTAACTTTATTAATATGAAACTCAAACCATTCTGACATTACATTAAAAGAAAGATGCAAGCATTCAAAGGAAACATTCATAACACCATAACACAAAGATTTTTGTGTGGAAACCCTATTAGGGGAAAAACCACGATGGAGGTTAATCCACAATCTGAGTACTCAAATAAAGTTTTACAAAAGAGAATGCACTTGCATTCAGACACACTGCCTAGAGATCACTGCTCAAAAGGGAAGGCTCACTGTCTTAAAAAGGTTCAGATTAAAACCATCTAAAAGGCTGAACTGAGATAGTATCACCTATTCATGCTAGGTTATAGTTTTGGTGAATCTCATAGATTTGATTCTGGATCTTCTTTCTAACTCTACACTTTGCTCTGCTCTTCTCTGCTCTTTTTTGCCCTTCGCATTACACATAGAAAAGTTCGCACTATTACTCTTCTGAATTTCGCACCACACATTCGCTTTGTTTTCTATCCCACACTCTACTTCTCTCAAAATGATAAAACCGATCTCATATATATATATATATATCCGCTATCAAGGATTTGAACATTCACATGTCGGCTTGATAGAACATTAAGTTCTTTTCAACTGTCGGCTAGATCCACCACTAATTCTTTATGTGCATCCTCCAAAGTCGGTTAAGACATAGAGAGGACCAAAACAAACATAATTGAGCATGAAAAAAATTAATTAGTTACTCCTTATACATCCGTGATTACTATATTCGCCAGGTTGACCTTCTAGCACATATAACCAACAGATTAGTGCATTGGATCTCCTAGATTGCATACCAGTGAATGCACATCAATATAATTCATGAATAAGGTGATAAAAATGTCAAAAAACCTTCCTCAGAGATCCACAACCCAAAATAATAGTCCGGTGAGGTATTCATATCAACTTTTATGCCTATAATCAGATGCCTTGTTCTTCACTCTATTCTGTTGGTGTAAACCAAAACTATACTGTAGATCAGATGCATGACTTAGGTTGCCATCAATGACAACACTTACAAGCCATATGCCAAAAATTATTACCTTTATATTTTGGAAGCCACATGATGAAGTCCATGGATACCTCTTCCCAATATTTGCTAGGAATAACTAAGGGCTACAAGAGATCCGGTGTCTTAGTTGTCTCCCTTTTATTTCTTTGACAAACAAAACATTCAACCATAAAATTTTAAACATCACCTTTTAGCCCTTCCCAAAAAAAATCTTGCTTAAATCAATGACATGTCTTCAAAAATCCTAAATGACCACCAACTAGAGACTCGTGAAGTTCTATGAGAATCTTGTGTTTAAGAGTGGAATTCTTGCAGAGATACAATATCTCTTTATAACACAAAGTATCTCCCTTCCAAAAAAACTTATTTGAAATACTGGGATCACTTTGTAACTGTTGAATGAGATTACTTGGAGCAAAATCATTCTACTTCTCCGCTTTGGCTTTTACCACCCAGTCTTCTTGTAATATTGAAATGACAAACAATAAAGCTTCATCTTTCTCATTCTTCCTAGAAAGTTCATATGCCACACCATTTTCCTTCCCTTTCTTATGTACAATATCAAATTCATATCCCAACATCTTAGTGACCCATTTTTGTTGCTCTTTAAAAGATAATATTTTTTCCAAAAAATATTTTAGGGTATCATGATCTTTCTTAACCTTGAAGTGTCTACCCATTAGATAAGGCCTCCATTATTTTACTACATGAAGAATATCTAGCATTTCCTTCTCATAAATATGTTTGAGTTGATTCTTACCCTTAAATTGATGGCTCTCAAAATAAATTGACCAACCCTCCTACATGAGAATTGATCCTATACCATTGCCTGAAGCATCATATTCCACATAAAATCTTTGGTGAAGTCTAGAGTGGAAAGCATTAGAGTTGTACACATAGCCTCCTTCAATCTATCAAATGCTACATTAGTAGACTAATTCTAATGAAAATAATCCTTCTTCAATAATGTTGTGAGGGGTGTTGCTATACGGCCATAATTATTCACAAATCTTCTATAGTATCCAGTCAATCCCAAGAAACCCCTCAATTTTTTAATGGTTTTGGAAATAGGCCATTCCATGATAGCCTTAATTTTGTTAGGATCCACTTTTACTCCATGTGAAGCTATGTTCCCCAAGTACTCCACCTTGTTGAGATCAAAATCACACTTGGATGGCTTAGCATATAGTTGATGATCTTCAAGAACTTGTAATGGTTGATCTAAATGTTGCAAGTGTTATTCCCATGTCTTGTTATAAATCAATATATCATCAAAGAACACTAATATAAACTTCCTCAATAATTTATTAAAGATGGATTTCATCAAAATTTAAAATGTAAACGGTGCATTGGTAAGACCAAATGGCATCACCAAAAAAGCATAATGACCCTCATGAGTCCTAAATGTTGTCTTAGAAATATCTTCTTCCTTAATTTGAATTTGGTGATAACCTGATCTAAGATCTAACTTTGTAAAATTCATAGCTCCATTCAATTCATCTATAAAGTCATCAATGACTAGAAAAGGAAACTTATTTTTGATTGCGTACATGTTGATCACTCTATAGTTTGGGAACATGCACCAAGTTTCATCCTTCTTACGCACCATCACCATAGGTGAGGAGTAAGCACTTTGACTATGCTTGATAATTCCTACCTCTAACATCTCCTCCACATTATTTTCAAAATCACTTTTTTGTATATATGGGTACTTGTAGAGCTCTATCTTGTGTGGTTGGCTCCATGGAAAAGTTTATGGCATGATCATGATCTCTCTTAGGAGGAATTCCACTAGGAATATCTTTGAAAACCACTAAGTGATGATCAATGATTTCTTGTAAATCTAGATGGGAGAGAGCATTAGATTGATAGACTTCTAATGCACATAATTGGTCCACAAATCCATCAACTCCTTTCTTAAGTAACTTTTTCATTTGATGAGAGCTTACCATTTGTGGGTACTTTTCCTTCAACCCTCTTAGCTCTAATGTATTTCCTTCTTATTGACATCTCATGAATAGTTCTTGGAAGTTCATCTCAATTGTTCCTAAATTAGTAAGCCATTGTACTCCCAAAACAATATCCACTCCACCCATGGAGATAACATACATTGGGCTATCAAGGTGATAATCTCCCATGGATAATTTAATTCTATGGAATTTTCTAGAAAAATAGCAGTACCACCATCTAAAATCACGACCTAAAACTTTGGAGCTAGATATATAAATCAATTTAGATGAGTTTCCAAATTTTTATTGATGAAATTATGAGCACTACCTAAGTCAATAAACACTATTACTTCTACTTCTTTAAGAAACCCACTACCTTGAGAGTTTGTGGGGCGCTGAAACCTAAGAGTGCATGAAAATAAATGATTGGTTTAGAATCATGTGATTCCTCATATGACTCCCTAACACCCCCTAATATTGGTTCCTCCTCTTCTTCCTCACTCAGACCTTCAATATAGAATAATTTGTTTTCACTACATTTATGTCCTTAGCTATATTTGTTGTCACAATTGAAACACAACCATTTTTCTCTCTTCTCCTCTATTTTTTGTAGAGTCAACCTAGCGGGTTGAAGAAGAGAAGGTGTTTAATGTCCTTTCTCTCTTATCCCATTAGCCCCTTGATTTTTAAGAATCAAATCATTCTCCTCTACCTTGTTTTCTAAGATAAAAGACTTAGATATAGATCTAGGACTAAAAATACATACCTCATGTTGAATGTGATACTTGAGACCACCCAAAAATAAATCATTAAAGTTCTCTGTAATTATATCCACTCTAGAGGATATATTTTGGAGTTGTTGAATATAATCCTTGAATAATCCTATTTTTTGAAATTAGCTAGCTAGTTGATGAAGTTGTTCGTCACACTACTGCTATACTATGAATGGATCTTCTCTATAAAAACTAACCATGAGATAGTGAGACCCTTTTTTTGTCAATGGGTACAAAGCCATTGATACCAAATAAATTGATCTAGTTCTAGATATAGGGAAGACATTATGACCTTTTGTCCACTTGGGACTTGATGTACATCAAAAATTTCTCCATTTGGTTTATCCATGTTAGTGGATCTTTGCCATCAAAATTGTGCATATCCACCTTTGGTATCAAGTTCCTTGATCCCATATGAGTATTAAAATTTGGATCAAGAGTAGGTGACTTGGATGATTCACCTTGGTTGCTTGTGACATCCTTTCTTGGTCCATTTATATAATAATTTAACATGCTTCATATGTCTAATATATCTCCTCTTAGGCAACTCATCTCCATATTCACTAATGAAATGTCTTCCTTGACCTTGCTGATTTTCTCATTGGGAGTAATATCCTCTATTATTACCTCATCCTTATCTAGAGATTTTCCCAGTGTGACAACATTATTTTTTCCTCTTGTTTGAGGCACCATTATGATGGAAATAAATTGCACAAATGAAATATAAATTCTCTAAAAAAAATCTGTAACTTACTAGGGCCAAGATACCACTTACCCAAGAAAATATCCAAGAAATTAGTAGATTTGCAACCTTGAGAGAATTTGTGGGAAATCATAATTTTACAATAAATCACTCAATTTTGCTCCAATTCTTGTAAAATATGGGCTTTAGCCACTTGAATATGTTCTTCAAAAACCTTTTTAAAATTAGAAAAGAATCTCCAAAATATGAGAGATATGCACTTCCCAAAATGACCTCTAATATTAAGAAAATTTCTTGCCTCCATGGTGTCAATATCATGCATTGATACGAGTTGTAATGAAATAACTTGCACAATGAAAGATACAATATGAAATATGCTAGAAATAATTGATAATATTGAGAATAACAATCCACTTTGAGGGGGAAAACCTCCAAATATCTCCAATGAGAATATAATTCACAATCTAATGATGAAATAAGATTCATTACCTCCAATATATACCTTATTTATGGCTAGGATATCATCCAAGCTGGCTTAGATAACCCTATATAAGCCTTAGGCTAACCTAATAAACTAGGTTAACTAGGTTAACTAGGTTTTGGGTATTCTTTGTTTTTTTTGTTTTTTAGCTTGGCAAGTTGTGGGAATTTGTTATAAGGAATCAGAGGTTGTTAGAAGGCTTGTGGGGCTACAATGAATTTTATATAAGTTAACTTTTTTTTGAATATTTGTGAGATTGGAAGCCATGGATATTCTCAATGTGATCCATGTTGGGCATTGGAAGCTCATGATTATAGATATTTTTGGAGTTGGTTATGTTTTGGTAACTTAGATATCTTGTTTGACAATATATGTGTATCCTCTTGTTTTGTGATTTTATTATTTTACCTTATGGTCATGCGCAATGAGAAGGTGTTCATGTTGGATGGGTATTTTTGACATTTTGATCACATGGAGAAACACCCACTATTTGGACTATAGAATATAGTGCTTATGTTGGCTTCATGGTTTTATCCCTTGGTTACATGAAAGAATTGGAAGATAATCCACTAACATCCTTGTGAGTTATGGAGTATAAGCTCTTGAAAAACTTGGTTTTTTCTATTGCTTTGCAATTTACTCTTGTTTTTAGTTGTGGGTTTGTAGATGCATGCTTATTCTATTATTCATATGACATGTTTGATGTGAATGTCTGGATGTTTAAATGGATTTTAGATTTAGAGAGATGGTTTTGCATGTTTTACATGCTAACTCAAATATTTGGTATCTAGATATATGATAAGACTATATTCAAGGTGTTTTGGATGAAGACAATTATAGGGTTGCATGGTTGATTGAAGGGTTCTTATTAATCTATGGTTACCATTATGTGGGTTTGTTTGGAAAATAAGATCTAGAATTTATTTTGGTGTTTGAGTCTTATATATCCACCTGTTACACCTAGATATCTTTGTTTTGTATGATACTAATGTGGGGTTGAATCTATTTTTTAGTTATTTAAGATTGGAGCATTGATTATGTATTTCTCCTTTGAGATTTTGTACATGTGTAGATCTTGTAAAATTATCTAATGTGGATTATTTTTGGTAGGCCATATTCTTGGTCACTATTATTACATTGGTATGCTTATTACAATGATAGATGGTTATTGGGTGTATCTGATATAGTTGTTCATTTGAATCTTTAGCAATAGTTTATGGTGCACAAGAAGATTTCTTCACTTTGAGTAGAGTATTGACAATGATATTGGTTATGATACCATGTATAACTTGGTTTTAATTTCAGTGGGAGACTTATGTAGTTACATAATGTGTTCTATCTTCTTTGTTTCAATATTATGGTTCTCAGATGTTGTTGTTATAGTTTGTAGTGAGTCATATATAATATTTTATTAAAATATGGATGGTCTTTTACAATGGTTTTTGGTGTCATAAGGAGCTCTTAGATTATGCATTTAGATTATAGTAAGAGTTTAATGACATCTTTGGTTCTATTGACAAAGGATGTGTGAATATTGTATCTTCTTGGTTTGGAGATTGTGGTTGTACTTTAATTTTTGGGAGCTCACGGTGTTGAGTTCTTTGATTATGTCGGGCCCATGGAGGATCTTTAGTTAGGAGATGGTTAGCATGATTTCAAGATATCTTGGTTACACAGTTCAGTGGGAGCTTTGGAAGTGATGTTGATTCATCATTTAATGATGGATGATTATTTTCATGTGATCTCTTAGGAGGGGATGCTAGATCATAATTTGTTTTACCTATCTAGTCATTAGTCGGTCCTATTTGCATGTTAAGTTTACTCAGGTCCTAGGTGTTTTTTCTAGAAGTCTTAGTTGGATAGATAAGATATTATCATATATTATCTAGTTGGATTTTATTTAATGCTTGTGTCCTAAGTCATTTAATATTGTTGAGGTAGTTGTCTCATTGTATATGATTAAGACACATGTCAAGATCTTGTCTAATCATATCTCACAACTTGCCTTTATAAGAAAGATATCATATGTACATCACATATTCAATCTGACAATCTTGCATCCATAATCATAGCATGATATTATTTCCATTTCTCTCTTGTGGAATTTATTTTTGTCTTGTAGTTAATCTTGGGGTGTTGGGAGTTCACCATTAACTCCTACATGGTATCAAAATTTTAGTGTTGCATAATTCTTCCCAAATTTGAGGGACCTATTTTTTCTTGAATATTTTATTGGGTACGATTGGGGGTTTCAAGGACCTCACCATTGAATTTAGGGTGTCAAAGAGTCAAATTTTCCTTTCATTTCATCAATTTTTGTTATATTTTGTCAAATCTACAAGGGTTTCAAGTTGGGAAAAGGTTATCAGATCCAAGCAGTAGCTGATTTTGCAAAGCACTTTGGGCCAAAAATGATCTTGCCATCACATCTAGGAAGCCAAAAAACCCCAAGATCGACTGTCAAATTATGAAAATCCGAGCACTTTGCCTCGGGCTTCAAAGAAAGTTTTTCCTAATTTTGGCTTATGGTCAATTGTGTTGTCGTATGGTCGTACGACAACAAAATCGAGTTGTAGGCCTGGAATTTTTTAATCACATGTGAAAATAAAATTTTAATAATTTTTTTTTGAAAAAATACTATATTGCAACCATCATCCATAGGCAATACCTACAGACTACATATCTATAAGGTAGGGTATTGTGGGCCTTTGTTGTTTCCATGTGGCATGTAAAGGAGCTGCCATGCATCCTCGACACCACATCCCCACCTCCACTAGCATTGACATGCAGATAGACCGATAGAGTTTGAAGATTCTAAAACAAAACAAAATATTTCATACCATGGATTGTGTTGCCGACTGTCAAAAGAATATTGCCATGAATATTTTGTTGAATAGAATATTTCGTGCAGGGGAAGAATATGGAAACAATGACATATATTTAGCCATCAAATTTAACAACGTCAACTGCTAACACTAACACTATGTCAATGGTGACGTCAACAACCCTTAAGATTTTTTGGCCCCCCTCTCCATTGGAAGTTTTATTTTTGTAGTCCAACTTCATAGGCTCATAAATTAGTCATACAAACTCATTTTATCAAGATTTTTATTTTATTTGGGGAATAATTTCACTGTCTTTTAAGTGGTGCATTTGGTTTTTGATTTTGATGCCTAATTTTTCCATCAAGATTTTCACAAGTGTTGTGGAGCCATTCTCATTTTTCATAAATTCCTAATTAGTGTTTGTTTCTGGATTTCATACCCATTAGTTTTCTATGGAAGCATCATATATTGATCCTAAGTTTGATAACTTTGTAAATATCCTAATCTAAGAGGAAGCAAAGTTAACTCATATGGGTCTAATCAAGTCTTCCAAGTCACAAGCATTATTGGCTAGTGAGTTTAAGGTACATAAAGAATCAAGGAATCTTGATAAGAAGAAAAATAAAAAAAAGAACAAGCCACATAAAGAATCTAAATCCTATCCCTCTAAAGGGGAATCATCTAAGAAGGAGAATCCTATATGTGCATATTGCAAGAAAACTGGGCATGATGAACATCAATATTCAAAACATATTGATGAGTTGAAGCATCTTCTTAAGAAGAATCAAATAAATTTTCCTTCATCATCAAGAGGTTCATCATATTCTTCTTCATTGATGTCCAATAGACATAAAGGGCAAGAACTTTTTGTAGTTGTAGATTTTGAGTCAGAGAGGTGGATATGCGATTCGACAGCCTCACATCACATGGCTTCATCAAAGAGTATGTTTTCTTTATTTGAATCTTGTTCATCACCACACATCATGATGGATAAAAAAACACATATGAATTTTTGTGGGAAGAGATCCATTGACATGGATGATGGAGAATTTAATAATGTTCTCTATGTGCCTTCATTGTCAACTAATATCCTTTCTATCTATCATATCACACATGGTGGAGTAGGCAGGAGTGTTGAGATCACACCAGATTGTGTCATAATTCAGGATTTGCATAGTAGAGAAATAGTTGCAGTTGGGGAGGTTGATCATCAATCTCATATCTACACCTCAAATTTTTCTCCTATTGATTCAAAATATTTTCCAATTAAGGTATCTCTTGTGAACACTTTTGAGGAGATTCAGTATGGTCATTTGAATCTTGGTATTATTTTTGAGGACCAAGCAACATATGTTGATGTTCCATCTCCTTCATCTACTGTTGTACCCAAGCATATTTTTGATTCCATATTTTTGGCTCATTGTGATTCAATGCAATATGACATACATTTTATATTTGGGAGACATCATTGATTGCATTAATCTTCTCTTTGATGAAGATGATCCTTTTTTAGTTGTTGTGAGGGAACACTCTAACCCTCTTGTTTGTTCTCTACATGATCATTCCTCACAGTTTGACATGAGTGTGGATTATTTTTGATAAAATTTGGAGGAGGATTTTTTTTCTTCAAATGAGGTATCTTTGTCTTTGGATTATGTTCTACAATCATTTCTAGGAGATTTTAGATTGTCTTCTTCTACAATATGGCCTAGAATGCCTGTTTAGAGGGTGACAACTTTTGACATCAACATGGAGAAACTTGAGCATTCTTCAAAGATATCACTCATCATATATATTCCCTCATCTTCCTTTTTGTAATGGGGATAAATCCTTCATATCATCTTGGTTTTATTTCTTCCTAAGGGGAGGAACGTTGTTTGACACTTTTGGATCATCTTTTGCATTCAATGTAAAGCATCTACCATTATTGCAAGATACACTACATTGAGGGGGGGTTGCATGGTCTCTCTTCTTCTCTCTTATGGGGGGTATTTATCCTCACATGGGGTTTTTTATTTCTCATTCATCCATGAGATTATTTTGTTTTCATCTCTTTTGGGGAGGATTTTTTTCCCATTGGGTTTTCTCCTTTTCTTCATTTGTGAGAGATTTTTGTACATGGTGTAAGAGAGGGGGACCAACCACTGTAAGACCCCAGGTCACGAAAGGCCAAGAGCAGAAAGGCTACACTAACTTACCTTAGTTTAAAGGAAGGTTAGGATAGGAGGGAATAGAATGATGAAGACTATGTGTCCTTTGATCACTCTACAATCCCAAGAACATGAAAGGGACTAGATGACTCAACCTTCAGAGTCAACTCTACGTCTTAAGTAGCTCTTTTTCTGAGGATAGAAGTGTGATTCTAGGATGACAACATGACACATTGGCGTCTCATAGGTGCGTTGGCATTCGTATGGCCAGAGAAATAGAAAGACAAGATTCAAACTCTAAAGGAGAGACTAGCAGCCTAGTTTAGAGGTTCCTGAAGTGGTAGAACGAGATCAATAAGAATGAAATGCAAAGACAAATGTGAAAAAGGAAGTATATTACCGCAAGGGTGAAAAAGATGATCTCGCACAATAATCTCCTTGCCAACTTGCTCCAAGATCTCTCCACCTGAACACAACAAAGAGGGAAAATGTTGGGGTTGTTTAGGGGCCTGCCTCAGTCAAACCCCGTTTTGGTGTTTCCACCTCCATGGATAGCCAAGTTTGCAATGATAGAAATAGAGGTAAAGAAAGGAAATACAAGCTACGTAAACACAAAACACTACAAACAGTACATGCTTACTCAACCAAAGGTGATAGAAGAGATAAGAGGATCTTACCACCTCTGTCCAAAGTGCTCAAGGCTTGTGGAGGAGAAAATCAGAGGAACTCAAGCCTCTGCTATAATGGTGTTTGTCTTGTGCTCGTACTATCAGAGTGATGGAGTAGTGGATTGCTATAATGGAGTGAAAAGTGTTGCTACAAAGCTTGTGAATGCTTGAAAGAGTGGAGAAAATGTGAAAGGATGAATCCAATATCTTGCAAAACTCCCTAAATGAATGAGAGAGTGAAGAATATGAAGGAAAGGATGAAAAATGACCATATTGGGGTCGGCCAGCCAAAGAGGGACGTTACTCTTCGACTTCCAATTGAAAATGTAAGGCCTCTACAATCTCCAGCTGCAAGAATCTGCTAGGGACATAAGCACGCCATGCAGACATTTGTGCGTTGCGCGGGTGTCCCCAATAGAAATGCTCCCACTGACACACAAAACATGCGCCAAGTGTGATGTGGACAGTGAGCTTAAGTGGACTTAAGCCTCCACCTTAGGTTTTCTAAAGTGTGAGGGGGTAAAAGGGAATTTGTGTTAGGGGTGCAAATTCACGTTTATACATTTTCCCCCCACTTTAGAGAGCACGAGTACTGATGAGTGCTTCGGTAAAGTAGAGTAGTAAGAAGTAACAAGGTAAGAAATGTATACCTAAACTGACGAGGAAGCAGAGCACGATCTGGAAAACTCAAAAGTGTAGGAGAGGACTTCGTAGTTCCACGAAACTACAAAGTTGAAGTATGAAAGCACCTCACAGGCTCATGGTCCTACAAGGGAGGTATCCTTCAAGAACTCTCACATGAAGGAAACCAGGAAAAGTGCCTTACAAACCCGCAGACCTACAAAGAAGGTATCCCCCAAGAAATCTCACATGAGGGAGACTGAAAAAAGCACCTTACAGACCCACAAACCTAAAAGGAAGGTATCCCCCAAGAACTCTCACATGAGGGAGACCATGCAAAGGGGAATCCACAAAGCCAGAGGTGGCGAAATGTTTACTTGCAAATAAAACACATCAGGAAGTGGCCGCATAGGCTAGTGAATGGACAATCACGCAGACCATTGCTAAGTTGTAAGATTTTCAAAGGGCTCCCTCAGGAACCCTTCAAAAAGAAGGAGGGTCCACTGAAAAGGGACACACTATTTGAAAAGTGAAGTCTTGTTGGGTTTCCCCCAAGCTATATGTAAGGATGTGATGTACGTCTAGTCAGGCTACCCCTAGACTAGACGTGAAGAAGTGAAACCGGTCTAGTTGGGCTGCCTGGACTAGATGCCAATATGTTGAGTAGGTCTAGTCAGGCTGCCCCTAGAATAGACGCGAAATTGTGAGACTGGTCTAGCCAGGCTGCCCCTGAGCTAGATGCCATAAGATTTGTTGAAAGCTTTTGAAGGGGTCCCTTGGGAACCCGACGTGAAGAGGAGGGGTTCACTCAAGGGACGCATTATCTAAAAGCTAATGTCTTCCTTCTCGAATCGATTCATCATCAAGAAATTATTTCGAAAGATGTTCACTTCATCAAGGAATTTGAAAGGAAGGAGATTCACCCATGCGAGGGGAAGAATAAGACCATTCCTGCTTCAGAGGAGGGTTTCCAAGTCCTTTCTTTACGAACCCATGATGAAGGAAACATGTTTTGTTAGAGTTCCAAGTCAAGAATATGGTTCTAATAAAGAAGTGTGTGAGGGGTCTTCAAGGAAAGATTCATTTGGCAACAAATGCATTTTCTAAAGACCAAGCAATGTAGAAGAAGCATTGTCACACATGAAAGGGACAACTCAAGCAAAGAAGAGAGAAAGATAAAGAGAAAGGTAAAAGAAAAGAGATCAAACAAAAAGGGCACAGGGGGATCTGGTTTTGCGGGGTTAGATTTCCTTTATTTGTATTTAGTAGGTAATCATGACACAAGGCGAACGATCATCAATCCCCAACTATATCAAGAAAAATACATGAAAGACAAAGTAAAAATAAAAAATTGGGTCAACATGGAAGGAGGCTTGAATGCTCCCGACACTTTGCATTGTCCCTAATTTACTGAAAGTGAATCAATCACAAACGTGGAAGAATAGACATACATATAGAGGAAAGTTTACAACATAAACACCATTCATGTTTCCAAGCACCAACAGGGGTGATGAAGGTCATCTAGGCACATATAGCACGATCACGCTGGGAACACGTCATGAAACACACACATATTTAATCTAAAGATCAAGAAGAGGGCTCCCCCTAACACTAGTCGACCAAGAGGTCATCAGATTCCCACTCTATATCATCCTAGGGGGAAGGATGATGAGCCTACAATAGTGTAATGTTAAGGGGAGGAGCTTCCAACCCTCCCGCAATAAGGGCCAAGGTAGAGGGACCAATGAGATCTCTGTCGCTCAACTCTTGTGGGTCTAAGGTCAATGACTTTGCGAAGATCACTGACCAGGTCAAAAATTCATCCACCGAGTTAAACATACACTTAATTGGAGTGCCATGTTTCAACTCGATGGATGAAGGAGTTTGCACTTGAGGTTCACTATTAGGCTCACCGAGAGACTCAGGAGTGATGACAAACTCGGGGGAGGCAGGGGCTGGTTCTATCACTAGAACAAATCAAGTCAGCATGAGGCCACCTTTTAGAAGAGGTGGGATCTTCTTACATCCTCCATTGCTAGAGGGACCACACTCTACTTTCTTCTTCATCGGGGGAGGTGAACTCCCCACAGACAAAGCAAGATGGGTCAAGGGAGAAGAGGAAAGAACCGCAGTGGATATGACCAAAGTGTTAACCATATCCACAAGCTTTGGGAAAGGTAAGATATCTGGAATGGAAGTCAGCAAGGGAGGCTCTGCAGAAGGAGCAATAAACACCTACACCTTTCCAGATGCATGTGTGCTCACAACGAGATCTGGAAGAGATTCAAAACTAGCTAGATTGGAGGCAAAAGAGGGGAAAGAGGAGGCCACAACAGGAAGTGTTGTCTTCTCTTCCTCCTTCTTTTGTGAGGAGGCTTGCTCATCCAAGAGAGCCTTTCGCCAATGCTTATGCTCGCACACAAGGCAGTTTCTATGACTCTTTGAACCAAAAGCAAGACCTTGTGAAGGGACGAATGAATTCTGCTAAGCCATGGGAGTGTCCTCCATGACTATTTCCAGTAGAAGGGTAGATTCCTGAATGGGAGCAGAAGGAATAGGCTCAAAATCAGTAGGAGGAATTGAATCTAGTGCCTTAGCAGTAGGCCTCTTCCCATTCACTATTTTGGGGACATGAATAGTAGGAGGCCGCAGAGGTAGAGACAAAGAGGACTCTCCATGGGGGGCTTTTTGTCTTCCATACCAAACGGGCTTGGGCTCCGTGGGTAAGACAGGAAGCTCAAATGTAGGACGCTTGGCCTTTCGCCAAGCAGGCACCATGGGATTCTCTCATATGCATGAGATAGAAGCAAATGGCACCATGATAGGGTGAGAGGAAGCATCAAGCTGAGCAATGGAAGGGGAAGAAGGAGGATCTCAGGACCGCTTCTCTTCTTCTCTCTTACACGCCTTGGTGACATCACTGTCAGCCTTTAAGCAAGCTCTATGTGAAACAACATAAGGCGAAGGAGGGAACCTCACTTTCAGCCTTGCACACCCTTTCTTATAGTTTTGATATGTACGATGCAAAAGGTCTTTCCTAGGTGGGAGAGGACCAAGAGATGCAGGCCAAAAGTAATCTAGGGTATAGCTACCATGTGCAACTGATGATCTATAACTGGTGTCATGGACAACATGTACCAAAAATCCATGAATAAACTTTAGACACTTGTGCACAACTGAGGGAAATACATTCATAGCTACCAGCCAGCGGATATCCAGCTTCACTCTGAAGAGTTCAGACCCCGGGATGATTTCAAATCTAAGGCTCACAGAATTAGGTCCAACGAGGATCGATAGGACAATACTGCCTATAGGAGGTATGAAAAGTTTGTCGTGTGTGTAGATGATACTTTGAGGTGTGTCATATCCATCCTTATGTAGGAATTTAATCAGCATGATCTCCTCAGTTATGATATTCACTTGGGATGTCAGATCAATGAGAGAACCTGCTACAGTATTCCCATTTATCCTTGCAGGAATGTAAAGAGAATATGGTCTCTATTGAAGCCCATCGGCAGGTCCTGTGAAGTGAAGGCTATGCTAGTACCACTACCCACAGTCTATGTAGAGGGAATAGGTTGATTTAAGAAAGAGGCCATCACGCACACTAAAATTACTTCTAGAGAGCCTCCTAAGGTTTACGAGATAGGATAGTGACCCAATTAAGGTTTCGTTACACAACACCGTCAGAACCTTCCAACTACACATACTAGGGGTCATAGGTTGGGTTGTAAGGAAGAAGCCTTACAACACTCATACCTACAACACTCCTAGAACATGAGGAAAGAGACTCTTGGTATTGCAAAATGGAACCAAAATAGTTCACGCCAGGTTCACCAAAAATGTAAGAGAGGGGGACCAACCACTGCAAGACCCCAGGTCATGAAAGGCCAAGAGCAGAAAGGCTGCCCTAACTTACCTCAGTTTAAAGGAAGGTTAGGATAGGAGGGATGAGAATGATGAAGACTATGTGTCCTTCGATCAATTTGCAATCCTGAGAACCGGAAAGGGACTAGATGAGTTGGCCTTCAGAGTCAACTTTGTGTCTTAAGTAGCTCTATGTCTGAGGACAAAAGCACGGTTCTGGGATGACAGCGTGAAATGCTGGCATCTCATAGGTGCATTGGTGTTCGTATGGCCAGAGAACTAGAAAGACGATATTCAAACTCTAAAGGAGAGACTACAAGCCTAGTTTAGAGGTTCCTGAAGTGGTAGAACGAGATCAAGAAGAATGAAATGCAAAGACGAATGTGACAAAGGAAGTATATTACCACAAGGGTGACAAAGAAAATCTCGCACAATAATATCCTCATTAGCTTGCTCCAAGATATCTCCACCTACACACAACAAAGAGGGAAAATGTTGGGACTATTTAGGGGCCTGCCTCAGTCAGTCCCCGTTTTGGTGTTTCCACCTCCATGAACAACCAATTTTGCAATGATAGAAATAGAGATAAAGAAAGGAAATAAAAGCTATAGAAATGCAAAAGACTACAAAAAATACGTGCTTACTCAACCAAAGGTGATAAAAGAGATAAGAGGAGCTTACCACCTCCATCCAAAGTGCTCAAGGCTTGTGGAGGAGAAAATGAGAGGAACTCAAGCCTTTGCTGTAATGGTGTTTGTCCTGTGCTCGCAATATTGGAGTGATGGAGTAGTGGATTGCTGCAATGGAGTGAAAAGTGCTGCTACAAATCTTTTGAATGCTTGAAAGAGTGGAGAAAATGTGAAAGGATGAATCCAATATCTTGCAAAACTCCCTAAATGAACGAGAGAGTGAAGAATATGAAGGAAATGATGAAAAATGGTCATATTTGGGTCGGCCAGCTGAAGAGGGACGTTACTCTTCGACTTCCAATCAAAAATGTAACCCCTCTGCAATCTCCAACCGCAAGAATCTACCAGGGATGTAAGCACGCTGCATGGACATCTGCGTGTCATGCAGGCGTCCTTGACAGAAACGCTCCCACTGACACACAAAACAGGCACCAAGTGTGATGTGGACAATGGGATTAAGTGGAATTAAGCCTTTGCCTTAGGTTTTCTAAAGTGCAAGGGGGTAAAAGGGAATTTTCATTAGGGGTGCAAATTCACATTTATACACATGGGTAGCTAACATTTCCTTGTAGTCAGGACCCATATTTGCATCATTTGTATAATAATCTACTCCCTAAGCTGCACTTAAGCGGGGGTGTTGGTGTAAATAGATGTTTTACCTATCTAGTCATTAGTGGGTCCTATTCACATGTTAATTTTACTTAGGTCCTAGGTGCTTTTTCTAGAAGTCTTAGTTGTTTAGATAAGATCGTATCATATCTTATCTAGTTGGATTTTATTTGATGCTTGTGTACCAAGAAATTTAATATTGTTGAGGTAGTTGTCTCATTATACAAGATTAAGACACATGTCAAGATCTTCTCCAATAATATCTCACAAGTTTGCTTTATAAGCAATGCACCATATGTACATCACATATTCAATCTAGAAATCTTACATCCATAACCATAGCATGATATTCTTTCCATTTCTCTCTTTTGGAAGTTATTTTGGTCTTGTAGGTGATCTTGGGGTGTTGGGATTTCACCATTAACTCCTAAAATATTGAGATGGTTACTCTTTGATGAGGATTTAAGTGGAAAGATCGAGGATCCTACACTTGGTTATGGATGTGAATCCATTATGAACATGAAGATAAGATTTTAATTTCTTGGTTTTGTGTGCATAGGAAAATATTGTATCCCACTCTTGGTCTACTCGGTAGGTGAATTATCCAAGAGGTATTGCCTACCTGATTATCAAATGCATTCTTTATTTTTGTATCTTGTCTTCTCATATAAGTTTTCCTTGAATATAATTTTTTTTAAGACTTATTAAGAAGAAGATGTGTGGATTATGGATTTCCATTGTTATCCTTCTTTTGGTCTTGAGCTATGGATTTAGTTTTGAGGACTTATTTTGAGAGGTAAAGGAAATAATTGGTTGCTTTGGGCATATTCTCTTTGTTGTGGGAGTGATTGGTTGTTTTGATCAACCCTTGATATGAGAGGTTTATATCTATCTCTGCCATGTTTTCATTTGATTTGAATATTAAGATGTTGATATCCTTTTAGTATGGGAATGGTAAATGATATCTTACTTTACACAAGTTGGTACATGTTAGTGTGGAACAAAGATACGGTTTGATTCACAAATTCTCTCTTTGGTCATGGTATTCTTCCTGGATGTTTGGTTTCACATTATTGAGTGTGAAGAACTTGGAAGAGTAATGGAGACTAGTGGTGAGAGGTAATGCAACATATTTATTTTTTGGATTTGCATATCATTGTATGTTTCCTTAACACTATGTAATAGAGGAGTTAGCCACATCCTCTATGTGAAGTACTATATATAGACTTTGTATGTCTTGATCCATTTTTAGATTTGACATTATTCATGTATTGGGAGTGTCTAGATATACGTCTGGTTATCCTCTTTGATATCTTGGTTTGTTGGTTACTAATGTGATGATAATTTTACACGTTTAATTGGTTTTCAATCTACGAGTTATGCATGTTGTTGATTAGTTACCCACTTTATTACAGTGAGATGAGTCGAATGTGGACTATTATATCCACAAGATTTTTTTAGTTTTTATGCAAACTTTGTTGGTTGGACTTGTTTGTGGTCATTTGTACATTGGTATGTTGCATTGATATAGGAGGATGCATATAAAGAGACTTGATTTCTTATTTTGGGTTGGTATTTGATGGAATGAAACTCTATCTATGATTTGTAAACCCTAGTTTGAGGTATGGTTAGCTTGGATTAATTGTAATTTATTGTGGTTACTATTCCAAATAGTATGAGTAAGGTAGCTACTCAGAGCGTTTGTTATCATTTAAATTTGATGCTTAGGTTCATTTAAAGATTGGTGCATGTTTAATTGACAATTGATATGTTTCATCTTGGCATGTTCCTTTTTATTCCATAAGTGGCATGTTGGAGGATGTGAAGGATTTTTTTTCTCAATGGTAGTTACCATGGTTGCTCTTGTTGGAGCATGAGAGCATGGTGAAGATTCAAATGGTACATGTTTGGCTAAGGTATTTTTTTCCCTAGTTTGTGATTCCTATGGGTGTATTTACAATGTCAATGTTAAATGGGAGAATGTTAGGATTAAGGTAACATCCACCTTGCAAATCCTATGTTATGGTTCCAACATCCTTGGAAAGTGTCTCTAGGCACTTAGGGTGTATTGGAGAAGTATTTTTTAATATTAATTCTCACCATTGTTTGCAATATTTTCATAAGGGGTGATGGGTCCACTAGTAATGATAAAGGTGACTTGTGGACCTAAATATTTAATATTATTTTCCCCACATGTGGATACCTAGAAAGGGATAATAAAAGATAAGGAAAGAAAAAATGAGTGACTATTGGTACTCTCCAAGTGGGAGCTTGGAATGAGGCAACACATGTCTCTTGGTATTCCATCATTATTGCATTTAATGTAATGTTTATCTCCCAAGTTTGGGATACCAATTTGGAGGGAAAGTATTGAAGCCAAAATTGGCATCCTTTCACATTTTGAGGAGGTAATCCAAGGGTTGGGGACATTTAGAATGCAGGGTCATCTTTTGGTGCCATGTTTGGTGCATTAGATGTCTTCACAAGTTTATAAATTCAACCTCTTGGATATATAAACTATGAGCAATAGTTTGTTGGAAAAACAAGGATAGACAACTGAGAGGAGGGGGGGTGAATCAGTTGTTACCAAAATCAAACTTATACAACATTAACCAATCCTTATATCACATATTTGATAATTAATAGTGCAAGCATAAGAAGAACACATCAGAGACACATGAACACCAATATTTTATACGTGGAAACCCTGTTATGGGAAAAACCACAGTGGATGTTAGTCCACAAGATTATACCCAATTAGAAGTATAATGAAGAATAAAAATAAAATGCAATTGCATTCAGGCACGCTGCCTAGAGCACATTGCTCAAAGGGAAGGCTCATTTCCTTACATACAGTAATCAGATTAAATCCATCCGATGAATTTGAACTGAGAAAATAGCTTTTGCAAAAGCTTGATTATAGTTCCAGTTAGGCACACAAAACTTCTTCAAACTCTTCCACACTCTTCTCTGAATGATCTGAACTTTATCCACACTTGTACATCACTTCTACACTTGAGCACTTCTCCTAAATGATGAATTTTTTTTTGTATATATATCCGCTACACAGATTTCCATCCACTATTCAATCGGCAACAAATAAAGAATAAATTACAACCGTGCGCCTTGATACATGAATAAATTTCAATGCTATTAACACAAGTTGGTCACAACATAGTGAGGAACCAAAAAAAATCTCCAAACATGCCAAACAATAAAATATTAATCCTCATGGATTCGCAACATGCTAACACCACAATGTCGGCCAAGAACATGAACACTCGGGAACATATCAGAAAAATCTTCAATCACAAACACTCCAATCACTACGGACATACAATAAGGATAGAGTACAATCTAAAATCATCCATGAACATCATAGGTACATGCGCAACACATGAGATTACCATAATTTCATCCGCTTTGACCAAGAACACCATCTTCATAAACTGAATAACTGTAGGCACACAGATCTTCATAGCTTCCACAAAAATTTATGCGCACCTCTGAAACTTTCAGACAACATACTAGAAAGGTTCAAAAACAAACCCTTTGAAGTGAACCTTCATATCTTCAACACACAGAGCTTTCCAACATTCTGACCTTCTCAACTCCAATGGCCGCCTGTACTATATTTATTACAATTTTCTCAATCTACTTGACATATATAGCCTTAAGTAGATTAAAATGCTAATAGTGTTGACATCAATGACAACAATATATCAGAAAAATAACCAGAACATCCAAAAATCTCCCCCTTTGGCATTGATGACAACACATTATGTGAAAAAAATAATACCATCAACCCAACTAACTCTTCTTCAACAATCTCCCCCTGAGATTGTGCACTTTTTTTTCTTGTTTCCTTCATTGCTCTTGTTTCCCTTTTTTTTCACATTGATTCTTCCCCCTTTGAAATCAATGGAAAAGGTACATATGATCTGATTTCAATTTTGAAAACATCTGACTACTCCCCTGAGTAGCAATCACCACAACATTAATCGAATATGATATAGAAATGAATTTATGGACTGATGCAAATAATTGCATCTTAGTTCTGATTAGGAGGGGAAATTACCCCTAACTTGCCTCTGAGGTACTCAAAAGTATCCTTAGGCAATGGATTTGTAAAGATATTTGCAATTTTCTCTTTGGTAGGTATGTACTCCAGTCTGACTTCTTTGTCACTTACTTTGTCTCTCAAGAAGTGATACTCGATGGATATATGCTTTGTCTTTGAATGCAATACTGGATTATTAGAATTGTTAATGGCACTTGAATTGTCACAGAATATAGAAATGGGTTCTTCATACTCAATTCTGACATCTCTCAATATTTGCTTCATCCACAATACTTGGGTACAACTGTTTGTAGCAGTAATGTACTCCGCCTCAACAATAGATAATGAAAATGAGTTTTGCTTTTTTTCTTAAGCAAGATACCAACTTCTTACCTAAGAAGAATGCACCACCACTAGTACTCTTCCTGTCATCTACATCTCCTGCCTAATCAACATCAGTAAAAGAACTTAGAGTAAGATCATCATTCTTAGGATACCAAATACCAAGATCAACTATCCCTTTCAGATATCCGAATATTCTTTTCACAGTAGTCACATGGGACTCTTTTAGGATCATCTTGAAATCTAGCAACCATGCACACAACATTCATTATGTTTGGCCTAGTCTGAGTCAAGTAGAGTAGTCTGCCAATCATTGACCTGTATCTTGTCTAATTTTCTTTGGGAGTATCATCTTTCTGTGTAAGTTTGCATCCGGTCACCATAGGTGTATCAACTGGTTTTGAATCTTCCATGCCAAAAAAATTCAGTAATTCTTTCACATACTTAGATTGAGATACAAAGATTCCATCATCTAATTGAGTAATTTACAATCCTAAAAATAATTTTAGCTCTTCTATCATTGGCATTTCAAAGTCACTTTTCATTTCATCGGCAAAATTCATACACAAATCATCATCACCTTCAAAGATAATATCATCAACAAAGACTTCAATGATCAATTCTTTGCTCTGATCCAATTTGAAATACAAATTTTTGTCAACAGTACCTTTATTGAATCCAAGTTTCAACAACTATTTGTCCAATCTAGCATACCAAGCTCTAGGAGCTTGTTTTATTCCATAAAGAGCTTTCTTCAATCAACATGCCATGTCCTTTTCATCAATCAACTGAAATCCATCTAGTTTTTCAACATAAACTTCTTCTTCTAGTAAACTATTCAGAAATGCTAACTTCACATCCATCTGATAAACTTTGTAGTTCTTGAAAGTAGCATAATCAATAAGTAGTCTAACAGCCTCAATTCTAGCAACAAGAGCAAAAGTTTCTTCAAAATCAATACCTTCCATCTGTGAGTAACCTTTGCACACCAATCTTGCTTTGTTTCTAACCACATCACCTTGTTCATTCAGCTTATTCCGAAACACCCACTTGGTTCCAATCACATTTTTGTTCTAAGGTCTAGGAACAAGATCCCATGTATTATTCTTTTGTATCTGCAACAATTCTTCTTTCATGGATTCCATCCAATGTTCATCCTTGCATAATTCACTTATATTTCTAGGTTCAACTTTAGAAATTAGACAATATTCTTCTAGAATTATTCTTCTAGTTTGCACACCTTTGGTTTTGTCTCCTATGATTTGACTATCATAATGATTTCTTCTCACATACTTAGGAGTTTTGAAGTTTCTCTTACCTCTTGTTCTTGTGATCTTTCTTCTATACTTTTGCTTGCTTCTGCTTCTTGATTTCCTTGATTCACTGAAACAATCCGAAGTTGATTTTGTATCTAAGCATTATTGTCAGCATCATCATGTTGATCATCTGAATCATAATCACTGACTCTAGATGATTTACCAAGATCTTCATCAACCTTAACGTTTGCACTTTCAACCACTTTCTTCAACCTTTTGTTAAAGCACCGATAAGCTTTGATTTTAGTAGAGTATCCTAGGAAGATTCCTTCACCACTTCTAGCATCAAACTTACCTATATCATCATCTCTCTTGATGTAGCATTGTCTTCCAAATTTTTTGAAGTATTTGACAGTAGGCTTATAACCAAACCATAGCTCAAAAGGTGTCTTACCAAAATTACTATTGACATTCACCATGTTAATAGTATACACAACAATACTTACAACTTCTCTCCAATAGAAATGAGGAACATTTGCTTCCAGCATCATGGTTCTAGCAGTGTCTAGAATGGTTATGTTCTTTCTTTCAACAACTCCATTCTATTGAGGGGTTCAGGGAGTAGATAGTTGTCTTTGAATTCCATGCTCTTCACAAAAAGAATTGAATTCTCGTGAAGTAAATTCACCACCTCTATCTGACCTTAGACATTTGATCTTTTGACTTGTCTCATTCTCTGCCATAACTTTAAAAAATTTGAACTTTTCTAATGCTTCATGTTTTTCTCTCAAGAAAGTGACCAGTATCATTCTAGAGTAATCATCAATGAGTAACATAAAGTACCTTTCACCTTATAGGCTTCTGATTCTAGAAGGAACACATAGATCAATATGTATCAAATCCAATACTCCATTAGAGTTGTATTGTTTACTCCAGAAGGAATTTCTTGTTTGCTTTCCCATCTGACATTCCTTGCACATAGTGTTAGTAGGCTTCACTAACTTAGGTAAATCTTTGACTGCTTGAGTAGAACTTATCTTGATAATGTTATAAAAGTTCACATGACATAAGCTCCTATGCCATAACCAACTTACATCAATTTGAGCAATCAAACAACTTTGACTAGCAATACTTAGATGAAAGATATTACCTTTTGTCTTTGTTCCTGAAGCAATTATATTTCCTGAACTTCTTGTTATTCTGCACTTACCATTCTTGAACTACATATTGTAGCCTTTGTCTACCATTTTTCCAACACTCAACAAGTTATGCTTTAGACCTTCTACATAAAGAACATCATCAGTATTGTGCTTACCACCAAAATAAATAGTGCCTCTGCCACAAATCACACCAAAAGTGTTGTCACCGAACCTCACTACATCACCATCATAGTTTTCCAAGCTTACAAATTTTCTTTTGTCACCAGTCATATGATGTGAGCATCCGCTGTCAATTACCCACTCATCTTTCTCTTCAACTTTGGCTACAAGAGCTTTCTCAACATTTACATTACTAGCAAATTCAGTGGACACCTGACCATTTCCTTTGATAGCAATATATACCCATTCATCTTTATTTCTAGTTTCTTTATCAGATTCTTCATCAATTACACCTTCTTCAGCATAATAGCACTTTCTTTGAAATCTAGTATTCTTAGGCTTATATTTTGAAACTCTTTCAGGACATCTAGAAGCAAAATGACCTATCTTACTGCAAGAAAATAATTTAATAGGTAACTTTCCTTTGTACTTACCATGACCTCTTGATTCTCTTTTCACAATCAACGCTTCCAATTCTTCCAATTCCCTTTCTTCATCTTCAATCCACTTCATCTCATCTTCATATCTGGATGTTCTCTGAGAATTCTCTCCTGAATCATATCTCCTTTTCCCGGATACAGTGGCCTTGAAAGAAGATTCGGTCTTAGGAGCAGACTCACCAAATTCACTTAATTCAAATGCAGCAAGTTTTCCAATCAACATGTATTTTGTAATATTTGTCATTGTTCCAAGTTCATCAATAGCATGAGCTTTTGTCTTGTAGGAAGGGGGTACAGATCTAAGTATCTTAGCCATAATTTCATCATCATTCATAGCTCCATCAGCACATCTAATTTCCATCACCAATTCATTTATCTTATGTGAGAAGGAAAAGATGTTCTCATCTTCACTCATCTTCAAGCTCTCCCATTTGCCTTTTAGACTTTGTATCTTAGCACTTTTCACTAGTGCATCTCCTTCATACATTGTTTCCAGCTTTTTCCAAATCTGGTATGCAGTCTTCAATCCCATCACATTTGTCATTTATGAATCTATCAAAGCACTCACCAGTGTTTCTACTGACCTGGTATTAATTTCTACTTGCTTGATCTCATCTTCAGAGGAGGGACCATTCTAAGGAATATTATATGCAATTTGTGTCATCTACCAAAATGGTTCACCAATGCACCTCAAATGAAATTCCATCCTAACTTTCCATAGAGAGTAGTTTGTACCATCAAATCTAGGACTATCCTTCTTAAATGATGCCATCTCAGATCACCTCAAGTTTTTAAGCTTCTTTCAAAGGAACTAGCTCTGATACCAATTGTTGGAAAAACAAGGATAGACAACTGAGAGGGGGGCTAAATCAGTTGTTACCAAAATCAAACTTATACAACATTAACCAATCCTTATATCACATATATGATAATTAACAGTGCAAGCATAAGAAGAACACATCAGAGACACATGAACACCAAGATTTTATACGTGGAAACCCTGTTAGGGGAAAAACCATGGTGGATGTTAGTCCACAAGATTATACCCTGTTAGAAGTATAATGAAGAATAAACATAGAATGCACTTGCATTCAGGCACATTTCCTAAAGCACACTACTCAAAGGGAAGGCTCACTACCTTACATATAGTAATCAGATTAAATCCATCTGATGAATTTGAACTAAGAAAATAGCTTCTGCAAAAGCCTGATTACAGTTCTAGTTAGGCACACAAAACTTCTTCAAACTCTTCCACACTCTGCTTTGAATGATCTGACCTTTATTCCCACTTGTACATCACTTGTACACTTGAGCACTTCTCCTAAATGAGGAAAAAAATCTTGTATATATATCTACTACACGGATTTGCATCCACTATTCAGTCGGCCACAAATAAAGAATAAATTACAACTGTCGGCCTTGATACATGAATAAATTTTAATGCGTACCAACACAAGTTGGTCACAACATAGTGAGGAACCAAAAAAATTTCTTCAAACATGCCAAACAATAAAATATTAATCCTTATGGATTCGCAACACGCTAACACCACAATGTTGGCCAAGAACATGAACACTCGAGCACATATCAGAAAAATCGTTGATCACAAACACTCCAATCACTACAGACGTACAACAAGGATAGAGTACGATCTAGACTCATCCATGAATGTCATAGGTACATGCGAAACACATGAGATTACCATAATTTCATCCGCTTTGACCAAGAACACCATCTACAAAAATTGAATAACTGTAGGCACACAGATCTTCATAACTTCCACAAAACTTTATGCGCACCTCTGAAACTTTCAGACAACACACTAGAAAGGTTAAAAAAAAAACCCTATGAGGTGTACCTTCAGATCTTTAACACACAGAGCTTTCCAAAATTCTGAACTTCTCAGCACCATTGGTTGCCTGTACTATATTTATTATAATTTTCTCAATCTCCTCGATATATACAACCTTAAGAAGATTAAAATTCTAATAGTGTTGAAATCAATGAAAAAAATATATCAGAAACATAACTACAACATCCAACATAGTTGAATGCAGAGTTTCTTTGCAAGAAAAAAGACAAGCTGAGGCATAAGGAGGTTGTTTAGAGGTGCATAGGTGTTGCCACGGTGGAGGAAAAGAGGAGAATGGGAGTTATTGTATTGTAATTGTTGGCAAGAGACACTGCACAAGTCATCTAGTGTTGTCATTGATGGCAATCCTAGTCAGTAATCCTATCCATATCTTAGTAATTTCTCATATCGAAAGTCAGATTGAAGATATGTATTATTTGTCAAAGCTAAAACAAGGCATCCGATAGAATTGTGTACATCGACTCATTTGTAATTTTTTGTTATCATTTTGTGTTGTGGATCTCAAGGAAGGTCTTCTGATGTATGAACTATCTTATCCTTGAATCATTGGGGTTTGCATTGATTGGTGTGCAAGTTAGAAGATCCGGTGTACTGATTTTTAGTCTAATAGTGCAGAAAAGCCGACTAGATGTGTATAGCGTGTTGTGGATCTTCGAGACATAATTGTTTAAGGTGTTTCATGTTTGAGACATGTTTTTTTGGATCCTTACTATGTTTTGGCTGACATTGGTTGATTCACATTGATAATTGTCTATGGATTGAGCCGACAGTTTGTGCACTTTTCTTATTTTGTTAAAGTCAATATGCAGTTATTCTAATATCTAGTGGCAGATATATATAATCGATTGTTCATATCATTTTGACATATGATGCGATATGATGTGAGATTTAGAAGGAATATGGATTGATTGTGTGTAGTTTCATTTGAGTAGAACAAAGATTTGTGATTCAAATTAAAGCAGCTAGAGTTTTAAGAGTAGAATAAGACAAAATGTGAAGAATGCGAACAATGTGCTTAACCAAAACTATAATCAGGCATTAGAAGATGCTACCTCATAGTTCATTCATTCTAGTTGTTTTCTGGATGTGACTGTAAGACATCGAGTCTTCTTTTGGGTAGAAAGCCTTTTGTATTTGAGTAGTGAGCTCTAGGTAGTGTCCCTAAATGCATGTGCATTCCATTTGCAAACACTTATATTGAGTATACTCAAATTGTGGATTAACCTCCACCATGGTTTTTCCTTTAATAGGGTTTCCATGTAAAAATCCTTGTGTTATGGTGTTGTGGTTGATTTCCTTATGTTCTCGTATCTTTCTTTTGGTTCAATGCTATAAGTGATTTAAGGATCAAGTTAATAAAGTTAAATTTTGTAAAACACTGATTCACCCCCCCCTCTCAGTGTTCCTTGATTCCAATAATTGGTATCAAAGCCTAGTTACTCAAAAGAAGTTTAATATCCTAGGGAAGATCTAGGAAGGTGATTCAATGGATTCTTGTAGTCTTCATCAACAACTTTTGGTGGCACTAGATTATCTTGATCAGTCCAAATCTAAAGTCCGAAATTGCAAGCAATCCTCACGAATGCTGAGAAATCCATTCAATTGTTGAAAGATCAAATCAATAAGTCTAGGGAAAAGAGAAAGGAACTTTGTGATCAGATCAAGTAGAAAGAGAGCAAAAGCATGGAAGATGAACACCTAAGTCAAGCCTTGAAGGAAAAGATAGAAGAATGTGAAAAGCTCACAAGAGATAATGTTGTCCTAAAGCATGAGATGGAATCTATTGTGATGAGGATGACCAAGTTTCATCAAGATAGAAAGAAGAATGAAGAGAATATTACTTAGTCCTTGAAAGAAAGATCTGATGAATGCAGTAGATTCAATCAACTGGAGCTTGAATTGCAACAATCCATAAATGATGAAGAAGATCTTGAAAGACAAACTGTTATTCTCAGGGATGAACTTGCTACTACAAATGAATACAAGGAGAAGTTCAAGATCAGCTCAACTAAGCTTGATGAACTAATTCAAAGTCAAAATATTGGAAGTGACAAGAAAGGTCTTGGATATGAGAAAGGAGAAAGCTTCAGATCTGGTCAAAGGAAATTTAGGTTTGGAAATAAAATGAGCAAAGCTAGAAGGTATCCAGTAAGACAACCCAATGCTCAAAATTTTAATGGATATTGTTTTGTTTGCAATAAATTTGGTCATATGGCTGCTCAATGTAGAATCAATCCAAGTGGTCCATCATTCTCCGATCAATGTTTCAATTGCAATAAGTATGGTCATAAGTCAATTGAATGCATAAATATGACAAACAACTTTTTCAATAGAAATGCCAGATGTTATGCCTGCAATAGATTTGGCCATATTTCTAACCAGTGAAAATCAAGAGAAAATCAATGGAATAATTGGTCTGGACAAGGAAATGTTGTGTGCTATAATTGTAAAAAAATTGGTCACATTGCAAGATTTTGTAGAAGTAGGAAGGGTCTGGTAAACAAAGGGAAAAATATGCAAAAGGATGATAAGGGAAAAGGAAAAGTTATTTTGGATGAGATCAGGAATCAAATGAAGAAGGCATGGGTGAAGAAGAGTGTTTCTGATGCAGGAAATTAATCAGCACCAGAATCTGGTACTGAAAATTCCCTCGGGAATTATTTTAAGGCCTCTGGCCTAGGGGGAGCTCTCAAGAAAATATTTTAACCCCTTACTGGCAGTTGGTACCGGGATGTGGAAAATTGCAATGATTACATTAATGATCTATAGATCTTTTGGGAACATTTGTGAAGGAAATTTATACAAAATTGAAGGTTCACTAAAGAATTTTCTTTCATAGACTATGAAAACGGGGTATACAGAAGACCTAGGGAAAAAGCATTTATTGTGATAAAAATTTAGGTGTGCGAATGATAAAAGATTACTTCTATTCCTCATTCATCGCTTTGTATTTTGAGAAGAAGAAGTTTGGAGAGCTCTACAAGCACATTTTGGCGAGATACAAGTCTAAAGGCGATTCAACAAACAAACCCTAATTCGGCGAAAGGTATTTATCTGCAAAACTTGTGAATTTGAATTTTTTGGAAATGGTTGCTCCGTTAGTCGTTGATATTAAGGATAGACCCCACCCAAAATTCAAATGGCACCCATTCAAATCCATTGAGATAGAACCATTAGGTGCATTTTCTTCAGTTTTGTATGGTGTTTTGCACATTGAAGATATTAGGGCATACATTCATATGAATGTTGAGGAATTAGGAAGCTCTCAATTGTTAAATCTGTACACAAATCACATTGTGGGAGAATAGTTTTGTGTAAGGCTTGAATTTAAGAATTTGGAGGAGAAGAAATTCACACAAATTGTGAAGTTTCCTATGTTCAACGAAAATGAATGGGTTCGGTACAAACTAAGTCAAGTACATGCCGAGTTCATGTGGTTAAATCAGCTCTTCAAGATCACAAGAGAAGCTATAAGCATTGTTACTGGTCCAAATTCAACCTATGGGTTGCCCACATTGAAATCTGTGAAGAACCAAACAGTCACTGAGTTAACCGGTTCCAATTTCGATAGAAGATCTATGACAGTTGATGACATCATTGAATTGTATGTAAAATTTGTTTCTATGGTTATTGGATACAAAATCTATCACTCCGGCCAGAATAACTCTGTATCTGGTACTGCAATCTATGCAGAGTATCAAATGATCAAGGAAAATGTTAGTGTTACCTAAGGCGTTATATGAAGTCTTAGAAATGAGAAGATTAAATGCAAGAACAAAAGATGAAAAATGAGAGAACTCATACTTTCCAATCTATGTCTCGTAATGTCAATAGAAGAAATGAAGAAAATCCTCAATGAAGCTAAAAAGGATTTTAAGAGATAATCAAGGGTGAATAAGCTTATGATCGGACAAAATGAGGAAGTAGTAAAATACACTGAGAAAATTCTTAAGGCAATTTTGTTGAAGAACAAATATAACGTTGTCTCTGAAGAAAATCATGATGAAGATTTCCATCTGGTTTGGAAGTTTAGGATGTTCGGGTTAATATTAAAACAGTGAAAGAAAACACAATTGAGGACACTAGAATCCTCTAGATATAGAAAATACTGAAATTCCCATGGAGACTGAAGCTCCTAAAGATATGTCAGCTGAAGAAATAGAGATTCCCAGAGTCAAGCAAGAATCTAAGATTGAAGAAAAGAAGGTTGTGGCAAAGGAGATTGCTATGGAAGAAAGAGACACTACAAAGGCAGTAAAGAAGTTTTTAGAAGAACAAAAGGAGGAGTTTGACCCTGAATTGGTTGAAGGTCCTATCAACTTGGTCACTCTATTTTCTATTCAGAAGCTGAAGGTGGCATCATTTGCTCAAACCAAAGCAAGGGAGGAGATATTGAAATATCACATTGAGGACAATGAGCTGCTAAGTCTTGCATCTGGTATCTTGGAGAATATCATGCCCACACATGTCAAGGACTCATCTGATTCTCCCTTAGGTCAGTTGAAGAAACTTGTCAACTCTGTAAGTACTCACTTTGAGTCTCTTGAAAAGTCACCTAAGGATAAGGTCTAGAAATAATTTGATGCAAATAGGTTTAGTAGATTGAAGTGTATGATTGCTAATGATAAATCATTATTAGCTACTTATTAAAAGAACATTCAAGGTGCATTATTTGAGGGTGGAAATATTTACAAGTCATGCTTATCTTTTCAAAATTCACTAAGGTCACTGAGAAGAAAATTAAGGAATATGAGAAACAGTTGGCAGATATTTCTCAAACCTTTGATCCTCTAACCATTTCTGTGAGTAAGCAAGAAGCCCAAATCATATCCCTACTTGATAAAATTAAAATTTTGAAGCATGAAGAAGACAAAATTGTTGAAAGGGTATGTGAGCTTAAAGGACTAATCGGTCCTAAAATGGAGACAATGCTTAGTGCATTGAAGGAAGCACAGGATGCTATGGCTATTTGTGATCCGAAAAATCTTGAGTCAGCAGAGATGTAATCCCGCCTGTTCTATGGCCATATGACTATTTTGGAAAGTCTCAAAAAGGGTTGGGACACTAGTTTAAGCATGTTAAAGAATAATTTTGCAGACATATTCAAGTCCATGTAAGTTAGAAAAGCATGTTTGTACATATACAGTTTTGCATGATTTTTGGTATGCAGATTCCCTTTTCCATTGATGTCAAATGGGGAGTGTGGGACAGTGAAAAATTTCACATTCATCTCAGGGGGAGTTGTGGATAAAAATATTTTTGAATTTTTGTGGATTGCAGTGTATTCATGTTAGTACTGATTCTGACACTTAATCATTTTTCACTAAGTGTTGCCATCAATGCCAAACGGGGAGATTGTTGGCAAGAGACACTACACAAGTCATTTGGTGTTGTCATTGATGGAAACCCTAGTCAGTAATCCTATCCACATCTCAACAATTGCTTATACTGAAAGTCAGATTGAAGATATGTATTATCTTTCAAAGCTAAAATAGGGCATTCGAAAGAATTATGTACATCGACTCATTTGTAATTTGTTGTTATCATTTTGTGTTGTGGATCTCAGGGAAGGTTGTTTGATGTATGAACTATCTTATCCTTTAATCATCGGGGTTTGCATTGATTGGTGTGCAAGTTAGAAGATCCGGTGTACTGATTTTTCAGTCTAACAGTGCAGAAAGGCCAACTAGATGTGTATAGCGTGTTCTGGATCTTCGAGACATATTTTTTTAAGGTGTTTCATGTTCGAGACATGTTTTTTTGGATCCTTACTATGTTTTGGTCGACATTGGTTGATTCACATTGATAATTGTCTATGGATTGAGCTGACAGCTTGTGCACGTTTCTTATTTTGTTAAATCCAACATGCAGTTGTTCTAATCTCTAGTGGCAGATATATATAATTGATTGTTCATATCATTTTGATATATTATGCGATATGATGCTAGAGTTAGAAGGAATATAGATTGATTGTGCGCAATTTCATTTGAGCAGAACAAATATTTGTGATTCGAATTAAAGCAGACAGAGTTTTAAGAGCATAATCAGATAGAATGTGAAGAATGCAAATAATGTGCTTAACCAAAACTATAATCAGGCATTATCATATGCTATCTCATAGTTCATTCATTCCAATTATTTTCTAGATGTGACTGTAAGACAATGAGTCTTATTTTGGGCAAAAATCCTTTTGTATTTGAGCAGTGAACTCTAGGTAGTGTGCTTGAATGCATGTGCATTCCATTTGCAAACACTTATATTGAGTATACTCAAATTGTGGATTAACCTCCACTGTGGTTTTTCCCCTAACAGGGTTTCCACGTAAAAATCTTTGTGTTATGGTGTTGTGGTTGATTGCCTTATGTTCTTGCATCTTTCTTTTGGTTCAATGCTATAAGTGGTTTAAAGATCAAGTTAATAAAGTTAAATTTTGCAGAACACTAATTCACCCCCCCTCTCAGTGTTCCTTGATTCCAACAGTAATCTCATTTGTTTGAAGATAATGCATACTTGGCCTCTCTTCTTGGTGGATTTTTTTCCTGCAAGGGTTTCTCCACGTAAATCTTGTGCTATGTGAAGATATTGTGTTTCTTATTTGTACCTTAATTCTGCTATCTTATGGTGATGTTAGTCTTTATGTAATGAGGTTCTAAGTTCACATAAGGTGGTGTTATTAAAAATGGTATGTTGGCTGATTTTTGGCATCATAAAGAAGATGAATCTAATCATGGTAATCCATATTAAGGCAACTTTATTTTTAGATTTGCATATAAGTTTCATATTTTCATGTCATTGTAGTCAAAGCCTTGTATCTCATCCATTGAAGTCATATTTTAATAGAGATTGAATTTCCCAATAATTTTTATTAGAACATGTTTATTTCTCATCACAAACAAACCCTAAGCATTTTTCTCATCTCGTTGTGTTTGAGGTTATGTAGATTCTAGAACTTGAGCCATGCATTACAAGACTTTATAGTGCAACTAGTAGTGGATGACATCATGATAGAGGAAGTCCATGTGACGTATTGGCATCCTTGACCGAGACTTACAACTTTATATCCCAGGTTCTTTGTTACTCGTACTTTCCATTTTTGTAATAAAAAAGTTATAGTTTTTATTCTATTTTCATATACTTTCACCAGTTTATTTCCCTCTAAGAATTTTAGGTAGTTAATTTTATTTAAATTTAAGTAGTGGAATTTAATCTCAAAGGAGCCTATTTTTCCTTTTGTCAAAGTAAAATTTCCTACACTGCAAGTGTTTCAATGGATTTCATCGCTAGACTTCCCAAATCCCAAGGTAAGGACTAAATAGATGTTGTTGTAGATAGATTTACAAAGTACACACATTTATTCAAACTTTAAAACACCACAAGTTACTGATCTATTCTTCAAGGAAATGTGTAAGCTCCATGGACTACCTAAGAGTTCATGAGTGATAGAGCTAGTTGGTTCTTAATCTTGTTTTGGAAAGAGCTCTTTCTATTGGTAGGAACTAAGCTCACACCCAACAATAGCTACCAACCACAAATAGATGGTCAAATGGACACCGTGAAAAAATTGGGTGGAAGGTTATTTAAGAAATTATGTTGTTTATTAGCAAAAGATATGGATAAAATGGCTCCATCTAGGGGATCATGATTATAACACCATTTATCACATATCAATCAATATGATAGTATTCATGGATTTCTACTAGCATAAATCCCAAATTTTTGTTGATGTTATTGTATCAGATAGTAGGGTATCGATAGCTAGGGATTGAATCAAATAGAGCCAAGAAATTTTAAATTCACTCAAGAATAATAAAAAAATATGTATGTATATTTGAGGTCGATGACATTATGTTTGTGGGATTGCAACCATACAAACAATTTTCTTTGAAGGTAGGAAATTTTGAAAAACTTAAGTCTCATTTTTATGAGTCTTACATAATTTTGAGAAGGATTAGAAAATTTCCTATGAGTTGGAGCTTTTGGAGGGTAGCAAGATTTACAATTTTTTCCATGTATATCGTCTCAAATTAGCACTTGGAAGCATATTATACCTTTAGATTATTTTCCTCCATTAGATGAATAAGGTATGTTGATTTTGATTCCTAAAGTAGTCGTGGATGTGAGGGAAAGGAAGCTAAGAAATAGAAGCACCAAGAAATATTTGGTTCAATGAAAATATATTCCTATAGAAGATGCAACACGAGAAGGCCCTTAGATATTGGAGCATCACAATCTACAACTTCTTGAAGATTTTTTTTTTTTTGAGTGAGGTAGACTTGGAATGTCTTGTTTTTAATTAATTTGAGCTTATATGTATTAGGTCTGCTATTTTTTTCTTGTGTCTCCCCTAGACTTGTTTTTCTATTTGTTCGTTCCCTTATTTTTTGATGCGTCTTTTTGAGGTTTATTCTTCTAATTTTGTGTTAGTTGTCAAAGTTTCCTTCTAAGTATTTTTTTCCTTCTATTTTTTGTCTCTCTCTGTCAAAGTTTCAAACTTCTCCATCTTGTCATTCCATCCATACTTCTCTTGCTCTTACCCTTGTATTTGTTAGAATTTCATATTTTTCCTTATCGACATGCATGTTGCTCAACCCCCAATGCCCCAAACTATGGTGTGTTTCTTGTGGTATCTCCTAGCCTTGAAATTTAATACTTCCATCTTTGGTTTTATTCTCTTTCACACTCACCAACATGTGTCATAATACAATTATTGGTCTTGTTTTGGTGCCATAACTCTTTTAGGTAGGGTTTTACCACCCAAAATCATTGTTCAAATTTGGAGATGTGAATTCACGTTGTAGTCAATTTGTTATTGTTGTGGTGGATATAAAAGGGTGAATACATCCATTGAGGGTCATCATCTATTTTAATTTACACAAAGCCCTATTAAAAAAAAATCGAGGACTTGAGTTCAAGCATGGAGATTAGAGGATGAAAAACCTTTGATTTGGAAGTTAGAGAGTGAAACCCATTTGACTAGAAAGTGATCTCATTAGAGATTCATTAATCATGGATTTTAGTTACATTGTATTGGTTTTGTTGGTGTGAATAAAGTATTTTACCTATCTAGTTCACTAATGGGTCCTAATCACATGTTAAGTTTACTTAGGTCCTAGGGAATCTTTCTAGAAGTCTTACGTTTGTCATGTGATCTTATCTTATTTTATCATGTCATTTACTTCTTGTGTCCTAGGTCATTTAATATTTATTATGTTAATTGTCTCATTGTATGGGATTAAAACACTTGTCACAATCTTGTCTTATCCTAGATCTCAACCTTTCATATATAAGAAATACATCATATGTACATTTCATATCATGTAATCATATTGGGGTGTTTAATCAAATCCATTTTCCCATAATCAAGCAACATTTTTCTCTTTCTGCTCTCTTGGGGAAGGCATATTTTGGTTTTGCAGGTGATCTTGGAGGTTTGAGTCCAATGGTGACTCTAACATGTTTAATTTTTTATAGCCATGGGTATAAACATGAAATTTTAATACTATTTCAATTGTCAATGGTACAAACTATTTGAATGTAATTAAGTCTTTATTTGTAATAAGAGAAAGATAAAGAGTTATATTTGTTATTTTTTATTTGTTGATTAGAATGTAATGATAATGATAATGTGTGAGCAGTGAATTAAATTTGAGCTATTTAAGATCTAATTTAAACATTAGAACTCAATATTATTATCCCAAATAATAAGTGTTTGTACAAGTTTTAAAATCATATTTGCATAAGTGTTTAGCACGTGACATTAAAAGACCACCATAACACATAATGGTTAACTTTAAAAAGGGAAACTAGCTACATAGACTACAAAAGAATTATTATCAAATTTGAATGTTTAAATATATAATTTGTGATCAAATTAAGAATTTTAAATCCAAAAGAAATCTAATTAATAAAATATTTGCCTAACGTTTATCAAAAATAACTTGTAACTTCCTAGGCATGTGTGCCTGATTATATTGCTCATTTCATGTTTTAATAATTTGATCATACTTACCAATTATATTTATTTTTGGATTGCCATCAAGTTGTATGAATCATGTATTTAGATTCACATAAGTGGATTTTTATATGTTGGACTTTGTAGTTTTTTTAGATTTATTATTTGTATTATAATATATGGTAATGCTTATGTTCATTGAGTTTATCGTTGCAATTATTTTATTATGCATATGTATATCTAAATCATGTTAGTGTTAGATGATTTTGAGTTACAGAAGATTATGATATTATTTTTGTATATCATCTCATTAGTTGTTATATATTATGCTTTAGTTATCTTATATATACCTAATGTTCTCATTGAGTGTGCATATACAAGTTTCTCAATGATGATTAATTGGAGATAATCAACTAGGTAAATAGAGTTGTGTTCTTATTCTTATATCACTTGACTCTAAGTTATGAGATGATTATTGTGTGGACTTGTGAGCCTAGATCTAAATTAGTTAATTTTGGACTCTCAAATCATGTGAAAATCTATAAAAGATGTATGTTTTCAATAGATTGTTTGACTTGTTTTATTTATTGCATATAATCATTTTATACTATTATTTATTTTCTTGTAAAATGATTCTTTAGAAAAAGTTTATATTGTCTTGATGTCTTAGAATGTGTGTGAATTGCTTGAATGAAAAAAAAATGCATATTTTTTAAATTGAAAAGACGTATATTTACTATTACATCTTTTATCTTTTTTTCTCTAATATTGCCTTATGTCCAAATGAATTAAATAGGAAAAAAAATTATAAGAAAATATTGCATTAGTAAAAGAAAAAATAAATTATATTTAAATTTAATATTTTACTTCAAAAAGAAATGCAAAACTCACTTTATTTAAAATTTCTTGTTATTAAGTGATTTGAGTGTGAAACAAAAATAGGATATTTTGTAAAGTGAAAATTACAGTATATAAATGAAAAAGAACTCATTTTAGGGTATTGCATTATCATCCACCTTTGGGGTTGCACTTTCCTCTCTTTTTCTCCTCTATCTTGCTTGGGATTTTATATATATTACTTGAAATGGTTGAAGTTGGATTGTTTCCTTTCTTTGAAGATTGTATTAGAATAAATGGGGGTTTGTGTTAGTCACAACAAATTCTTCGAATCCTCCACCTTTCTTTTATTTCAACTTGCTTGGATTGAAGGTAAGTGGAATTGAATTCAATCCCTATGGTTATTTTGTCTATGCTTTGGCCATGCCCACCTTATGTAGTAGCATATGGCACTCTTCAAATTTTAAAATTGTGTGAAATTAATTTAATAATTTACACGTTTTAAAATTTTGGGATTATTTATTTTGCATCAAAATTATGACAATTTTTTTTTTTTAAATTGTGATTGGAAAAGTGTGTTTTCATATATATAACTTCAAAATGATTTCTTATAATTTTGAATTTTGGGTGGGGTTTGAGCTTCCACTTTGAAATTTTAAAATTTTAGAAGTTTATGTATGTTGTTGAAAAAAAAATAAAAAAATTCCAAACTTGTTTTTGAGAATTGTTTTATGTGAATGAAATTCCCTCATGTAAATAGGATGAAGAATAATATTACTAAATGTGTTCTATAATTAGACCTTATTTTCTCCATGCCCAAATTGAGTATTTTGACTGTGTCCTTAAAAGGTGATGACTCTAAATCTTAACAATGTGAATTCTCACCCCATCTATTTTTATGCAAATGAGGCCAACATTAATGAAAGGTAATAAATGATAAATAACTAAAAAGAATGTGATTACACAGTTTAAACATAAAAATACCAATCCATGAGTTTATTTTTTGTATTCCCATATGGATATGATGTATGATTGTGAAGGACATGGATCAATCCAAGAGATCAATAACAATGTTGGTTAAGGATACCCATTAGATAGGGCATGCTACTCAACCTTTCCATGATGCTTGGTAATTATATGTGATGGTACTCCATTAGTGTAACTATGATACTCCATAAACACTTTTGAAACACAAGATCTCTACATGCACTACATGTGAACACACATGTAACCACACATTCCATACCATGCTTCAACCCTCACAAATACAAACAATAGATGATCTCACAATTCAACCCAAAAATGGACAACCTTAGACAACTACACATGTTCTTGCTTTTATAGACATAAGCTTGCACAAAACCACCAAGTGGTACTATATAAAACCATGTGACTAAAACCATGATCATATAAAACCATTTCCCCCTCTTTTAATTTTTGGTACTAAGTTTTCCCAATGTGCAAGCCCACATTAAATATTTATCGTAATGTTACATAGAACACATAAAGTGGCCCCAAGAATGTTAATCCCGTGTGATGAACACATCCCTGGATCTCTTAGGTGCACCACAAAGAATATTAAATTGCTTCATAACATTATGCAAGATTTACAACATAGATTTTCCTAACAACTCTCTTCCTTGTTTTGTGTCATATTGTTAATGAGGCTAGACATTTCATACATAAAAAGATCAATCCACAAGTTTATTTGTTGTATGCCCTTGTGGAAATGATGTATGATCATGAAGGACATGGGTTGATCTTAGAGATCAATGACTATATTGGTAAAATATCCCCATTGGATGGGTAATGCTCATCAACCTCTCCACAATGGTTGGTGATTCCATGTGATGACACTAAATCCAAGGCTACACCAAAGGATCAATTTTTTTTTATTCAATTAAGGCTTTTACTTCTAGTTATTGAAGGAACCCGTGAATCCTTTTTTAAAACTATTATGGAGACATAATGGATGATTGTGGTTGTTGATACAATTTGAAAGGATTATTTTTAGGTTAAAATGCAAGTAGCTAGAGGATTAAAGGAATTATAATTCCATGTTGTTCCCAAAATTTAGGATATGATGATTTGATTGGGTTTGGGTTGCCTTCTAGCCTTCAATAAGCACCAATGAAGTCATGTTGTGGTAGAGACATTACCTGAATATATACATAAGATCTTCCCTTATTTTTAAAAGGCACATGATTTGAGTAATTAAATGAAGCCACATTTCTACTTTGATTAGATTTTTTGGGAATCAAATGTAAATGAAATTATTTCACTTGGGAATTTATTTTAATGATTGAGTTTAGAAACTTAGGTAATGAAACTTACTACATTTTATAAAAATACAATTTCGTATATACCAAGCTCATTACCAGTATATGGTTGGTTTGAAGAAGGCTAGCTAGAGAAATATACAAAAGATAATTTAGGAATATAACTATGTACACTTATGGCTTTGTTATTCAAATCTATTTTTCATATGAAATTTAATTATGTAATTAGATCTTTAGTAGGTTTCTTTTAAAAATTTCTTATCTATTATGATTTGATTAATTTTTTGTGTTTCATTTAAGTGCACACTTGTGGCTTGATGAATAGAAAATTTATATTTTTTATTTTTGTAACATATTTCACTAGTCATAATTTAGATTGTGTGAAGCATGAGTATTTTATGATCTAGTTTAAAGGGGGAATTTATGTGATTCACTGGTTACATCATTGTATGTAAGATTCACTTGTCAAACTATCTATTTTCTCCTTATCATTTTCTCTCTCCTTTCCCCTTTTTTTGATAATCTTATAGAATATGTTTAGTTTTAGTTCTATTAAAAATCTATTTGTAAGACAAAATTTTGGTTTTTAATATGATTAATCGCTAAACTTTATTTTCAAGTTAAACATTACATGATAAATTGGATTGAGCCATGAAATAATTTTTCTTGTTAGTTAGAAAATAAACTCGAAAAACTTGTGAATATTATCCTAAAAGTCTTTGGTAAAATTAGTAACTTGTACACATGTATCTTGAGTCTTAGAGGACTTCCAATCATGTTTAAGAGAGTTTTATCTGCACCTATATTGGAAATATTTTATACTTGCCATTTTTTTTAAACTCTTCATGCATGTCTTTGTTAAGGCATGTAAGAAGAGTGGAAATTTACCTATGATCCATGTGGGGACTATTGGTTGATGATTATAGGAATTTCCTCTATTGGGTCAATAAATGAACTACTAACTAATTATTGTATTGTTTGACACTAAAAATTTCTTTGATCCTAGTTTTGACAAGTTTATTCATGTCAAAAACTACTATGAATTTTCCAATGAGCTCATAGAACAAATGGATGACACCCATTGGTGATTGATAGCATTGATTGAGGGAAATATCTTCAAGGGTCTTTTAGAAATTTTGAGCAACTAATACATCCCAAGGTAGGATTTCTCTAATAGTAGCATCATATTCCTTGATATGAGAATTAGGATCTCATTCTCCTTTAAAATTTGGTAATTTGGGTAGTAGAGTAGGTTGAATAATGCCTTAAAGTGTATGATCCAAGGGATTGTTTAAAAACTCTAGATACATTCTAAAGAAGGGGAAATAGATAGAAGGTAGTGGTCCCCCAAATTTGATACCATAAGCAAGACTAAGAGGATCTAATAGCTTGGTTTTATCTATTGAATCCTAGGAGGTATAAAATATGGAATGTGGGATTGAAGAACTCACTAGGTTGTTAAGTGGTAGTGGTATTGAATAATAGTGGAGGGTTTTGTAGTGGTGGAGGGTCTAGGAAAGAATAACTCATTATGAGTGTTGTGAAAGAAAATTGTATAATATGGAGGTGGTTGGTTGGACCCTTGTTTGGATTTAAGTGGAGTATTAGTGAAGAAGTTGGTGCTAGTGTGAGGCCTAAAAAGATCTTAGTTTTACACTACTACGCATGAAGTTTTGTGTGTTTTATTAGCATCAACCACTTTAAAGATCTTGATTCTCTATCAAAGTGGCAATAATGGATTCAAGAGTACCTTGATTGGAGGTCTAATTAGGTTGATTAGAATTTGTGTACTTAGCACCTTAAGGATGGCTCATATATTATCTTGGTGTTGTATAGCTCATAGAGGGAATTGTGCTCTCATTTCTTATTAAATCTTCATTTTAGCTTTAGGTTATCAATGATGATGGGCTCAATCAATGGCTAGTTTTCCTTTTATTGATTTATGCTTTAATCATTTGTATTGCTAAGTTTCAAAGACATTACCAAGACTTTATATAGTTTTTATATGCCTTTATACACTTTCAAGAAGTTTTACATATGTGGAAATATAAATATGTTATGTTGATGTATGTTTGTATGAATGCATGAATTTAATGAAATTTAGTATGATTCTATGTTTAATCTATGATTGTTAATAATGTGGATGCCTTAAGAATGAGACTAACACATTGCAACAAGAAGGATTGTCAACCTACAACAAGAGGTTATTCAACTCACAACATAAGGACTACAAATTATTGTAGAGAGGAGTCAAACAACCAAGGTGTGACAATTCCAAAAGGGATCCAAGGTGATCATTTATTGATCAACCATGATTCATTGCATTATAATCTCGCTCACCAAATAATACAGCCATGAGAAGGAGTCTACTCTCATCAGAGCTAATTTATGACAAGATTGTTCTCAAGAACACATCTCTATCATAACAATTAAACCGTTGGGCATAGAATTCTAAATTGGTTTCTCTACTCCTTCTTCATATTTATTATTTTATGTTTCAGACTAAGTCCTCTTCCTATGTTTGAGGAAGAGTGGACGATTGTTTTATTTTTTTCAGTCCAAGAAGAATAAAACTTCTCACATACCCTATATAATTAGATATGCTATTGAGGAGTAAATCTAGTTGATAATTTGATTGTTGCTATTTAGTTGTTTATCTATTACCAGTTACAACAATAGAATATGTGTTATTGAATAAGAGATCTTCAACAGATTCATGTTGGATTGTATGTAAGAATTTAGTGTTAAAATGCAATAAAGGAATTAGTTTGATATCATGAATTTTTTAGTAAGTAGGTGAGTGTTTGACAACTTCTGTGGAAGCAAAAACTCAAGAAACAACCACTTGGGGTACTACTAATCCACTTCATTTTTCATTGTTAGATTAAATAATACATTGTTGAATTCAGTTATTAGTTTTCAGTTATTAGTTTCTAGTTATATGCATGTGTTGTAATTTATGAATGACATTTTGTAGTTTTGAATAAAATGTTGTAGCTTCATGATTGGTTTCATACTCCGAAGGAATTAGTTAGGTTATGACACTATAGTTTTAATAGTTAAAAATTATAATCTTAAGCATTAGGTACCCGTAGCATAAGGTAACAATTTATATTCATTTCCCCTATTTTGTGAATTAGCAATTCATTTCATTTTCCATATTTTACAATCTTTTGCACATGTGTAATTTCCTATACTCCATTGATGTAGGATGTGTCTAGGATCTAAGAACACATGTATTGTACTAGCACTGTCTAAATTTTATGAGTCCCTAGTTGATAATTAAATGCAGCCTCCTATGAAAGATGAATTGTCAGTTAGGGATCCTTAGGTCCTTTGAGCTATGTGTATTCTTAGTAGCACCAAGTTAATTAGACATTAGAGAGTCTCTATAAATGAGATGTGGAAATATTTGGGTTGATGATAGTAACAACATTGTGAGCTTTAGCAAGATCATCCTTTAGTTGATTCACTTCTTATTCAATATGGGTAGCCCAATCTCTATAAATTTCAAGCCTACATCTTCAAAATGGATTTTTGGTTGAACTAATAGATAAGAGTGGGGTTTTGGAATGTTGTAAAGTTAGGAACTATTACCATGGTATTTTCCTCTTGATTTCTAGCATGTTTTCATATAGGTTTTTTAAATACAATGATGTTCTAATTTTATTTATGGCCTCCATTGGGACTCTCCAACTCAAACTCCTAGATTTTAGCCATAGGAAAATGAAAAGTGACTTCTCATATCCCATCATATTGAGGGTGTGAAAATAACCATAACTAAATGGGTAGAGAAGACGGTGGAGAAAAGATGAGAGGTGGAAGGAGGAAAGCTAAAAGACTTATCAAAAAGTTTTTCCAAGTTCAAATTAGGTTCACCATAATATGTATTTTAGTGCATTAGGTACACATGATCAGTCATGTTGGTTAAATGAAAGTGATGACTCAATACTATAGATGTGGTACTATTTCATCTAATGATAGGGTGTTCATTGAATTACTTTATTTTTTAGAGAGTAGAAGGTAGACGATAGGTGGATGAGGCTATCTTGGAACATGTTGAGGGATCTTGGAATCTGCTTGAATGTGGTGTTTGCAAACATGCAATCATTTTATAAGGGAACATTTACTTGGTGGTTTTTTATTTGTTGTATTGCTTTCAAATTACCATTTTCACATTAGATGTTTTCAAGAAGAGTTACTTATCCAAGAACAATGTAAGCATAAGCAAGTGGAGCATTTCCTAATTATCAAATTTTAAGGTGGGGGGACCAACCACACCAAGGCTCTAGGTCACAGAGAGCCGAGAGTGGAAGGTTTCCCTAGCTTACCTCAAGTTAAGCGGGTGTTTAGATCAAGGATAGAGAATGAAGAGCACTCTCAAGTGCTTTTGCCACTCTACTGATCTGAATGCTTAAATGGGACTAGATGAGCCATTTTCTAGAATCTGAACTACACCTCAAACAAATCTCTACCCAAGGATGACAACGTGGTGTGCTAGCATCTCTTTGGTGCGCTAACATTCGTATGGCCAAAAAGTAAAAAATACAGTATGGAAAGTCAAAAAACCTACTGATAGCCTAGTAAATAAGATTTAATGAACTAAACAGAATAATGAAGTACAATAAATGGCTATAGAAATGATAAAGATAGAGAAAATGAGGATGACGAGGTTCAACTCATTGAAAGTTCAGCTCACCAGCAAGCTCCACGCTCACCTACACCTACACACAGCCAGGAGAGGAAAATTTTTGGGGCTGTATAGGGGTCTGCCTTAGTCAAACCCCCGCTTTGGTGTTTCCACCTCCATGGACAACCAAGAAAGTCACAGAGTAGAAAATGCGATAAATAAAATAGAAAGACAAGTATTAAACACTGCGAAAAACACAATGCTACTCTATCAAACCACAAAAAAAGAAGGATAGTGAAGCAATACCACCTCCACCCAAAGGCACTCAAGGCCAATGAAGGGAGAATGCAATACTACGAGCTTGGAAAAGTTGACACGACTGTAGCAGTGAGAAGGAGGTCTCACAAGACACCAAAGTCGTAGTTTCTATGGTAGCACAACACATTCTAAGTGAAGTTGATGGAGCAACAAGTTGTTGTGTAATGCTCAAGAGAGCATATGAATTGATGAAAAGATCAAGTGAATGTCTAGAATTGTGAAGAAGATGGAATGGTTATCAAAAATATGCATTTGAACGAAGATTAGGAGGGAAAGAGCCATTTTTGGGCAGATTGGTCGACACAGAGGTGTTACGCTTCATGCCCAATGGAGAATGTAACGTCCCTGTAGACTCCAGGGGTAGGAATTTTTCAAGGACGATAACACACCATGTGGACGTCCACGCGTTGCACTCACGTTCCCGACAAAAATTCCCCATTGACATAACAGACGAGCGCCAAGTGGATACGAGGTAGATGGGTGATGTGGAATTTTGCATTCAGGTTTGATTCTCTAAGGTGGAGGGATGCAAAATGGGAATTTACACAAGGGGTGCAAATTCACTCCTATATATTTTCCCCCACTTTAGCGAGCATGAGTGTCATCAAATTTTCAATAAAGTAGATCGAACAATTTATAAATGTATACCTGAACCGTCAATGAAGCAAACCGCAATTTGGTGAGCTCAAAAGCACAAGGCAGATAAATACCTCCACAAGTAATCTCTCTTGAGGAGGTTCGAACAAAGGACTCCACAACTCCTCAAAACTATAGAGTTAAACAAAGTACACCGAAGGCCCGCAGGGAAATGATGGACAAATATTACAAGATGCAAGTGCTTCACAGGCCCTCAGAACTACAAAGAAGGTTCCCCCAAGGTACTCTCTCTTGAAGGAAGCCCAGTGTAAGGGGACTTTGTAGAGTCAGAATAGAAAGAAGCTTCACAAGCGCACCTGCAAAGAACCATGTTAATCTACAGATAAAACATGTTAGAAAACAAAAATTAGCCACACAGGAAGTCACAGAGACAGTCAAAAAATTTAAGGAAGAGCTTTCAAAGGGGTCCCTTGGGAACCCTTCAAAAGAAAAGGGTTCCACTCAAGGGACACACTATTTGAAAGTGAGAGAGCATTTTTCACAAATCAATTCAACATCAAGGAATCCTTTTGAAAGATGTTCACTTTATCAAGGAATTCAAAAGGAATAAAATGCTCCCTCGTGAGGGGAAGTTCAAGGCTTCTCCCATAGGAAAAGTTGCTCCCTCCTCGGAGGAAATTTCTTCAAGTTCTTTGTTTGTGAACCCATGATGAAGGAGACACGTTCCACTAGGGGTCCTTGTTAAGAATGAGATTTTTTAAAAATGATTTGAAAATGTTTTCAAGAAAGATTTGTTGGCCACCGAATACGTTTTATGAAAATCGAAATTGTCATGATATCCCCTCTTAGGATGGTGTGTGCTGAATGCAGAGGCACGTGACATATTAAGGAGAGGAAAACAAGAATGAAAAAGTGATGTTTTGGCCCGTAGAACATAGCGAGATGTCACCATGGTAATTTTGTCGCACACACGAGGGAAAAAAAATGAGCACCACAATATCACAAAGCAAGCACGAAAGATAAGAGATCATACATGCAAGAAAAGAAACACTAACATTATGAACAAAGGGCACGAGGGCGGTATGATATTTCAGGGTCAGAGCTTCTCATAAATATATATAAGTATAATAATAGTATATTAATGAACTTTCATCAGCCCCCTACTATATCAAACCATATGAAGAAAGGCACAAGAAGAAAAAAAATAAAAAAAATTGGTTCAACATGGAAGGGAAGTCTAAATGCCCCCAACACTTTGCATCATCCCCAATTGTCAAAAATCAATACACATAACAAAGGAAGAATGATGCCAAAAATAGAGGAAATTTTACAACACATAATCACTCCTATATCCAAGCACCTACGAGGGTGACAAGGGTCATCCAGGAACATACAAAGCAAGCACGAGAGAACACAAACACACACTGATCTTGATGATCTTTGCCAAACATTGAAGTTCTTCATTTTTCTCCAGAAATGGCATCATCAAAAAGAGCTGAGAATCTTGAATCCAACGCAACTTGAACGGAGTCAAACGGAGCTATGAAGCTCAAGTTATGCTCGGTCAAACCTTGGTCAACTTAGGGCCCAGGTCAAAGAAAAAAGAAAAAATTCAAAGTCACCAAAAGTGATCAACACTAGTCTCACGAAGAGTTCATTGAGAGCTTTCCAATGACGTTCATTTCACACGAATTGGAGTCCATTTGCACAAGTTACAAGCAGTCAAAGGTTGCAATTGTTTAGAGTTGACCAAGTACAATGATGAAGTCAGCATGATGTCATCATCATGTTGATATGGACCACTCAGACTCTGACATGTGGCATTGATGTGGCTTAGACATGTGGCAGACTGTTCTATCCAACATATGAGGTGGACAAATCACTACTTGACACGTGGCATCTCTAACAAAACAACACATGGCACCTCATCAACACACCAATCACCAGCTCAATACTCAACCAAAATTTTAGGTAGAATGGGATTCGAACTCATACCCTTTTGCTTGCAAGCCAAGTACTAAACCATTGCACCACCACTCATTGCGCCATATACGTAAAGCATTTAATTTTATTTATTGACAATAAATCCGTAATTGTAGGGAATGTGGGTTCAACCCTCAACCCCTTCCTTATTGTTCGCCGGACCCACCGCTACACCAAACATTTGGAGATGATAAAAATTGATCCAAATTCGATTTTAATAAAGTCTAAAAGCCGATAAGATGTTAATCCCCTCTATATTTAAAAGATAATCCCATAAGATTTGTTTTAGCCCGATTACATGATTATTAAAAGGGCTAAAGTTAATATTTTAAAGGATATTTAAAATATTTTAAAGATTATTATTGTAAATAAGGGGGATTGTGTAAGATATTTACTTTGTAAAGGGGATTTGGATGATTTTTGTAAATCATTTGGTTACACACCAAATTGTGTAAATTTCTTGTATAAAAAGGGGGGTAGCTTAGGAGTTTGGAGAAGTGGTGACTTAGAGAGAGAAATTCCTTGGTGAAATTTTGCTCGACTTCCGTGCTTTCCAGGAGTTTGTTCCTTGCACTTTGGAGGAGCTTTTTCAAATTTCTTGTAAACCAGGGAGAAACCATGTTGTAGTTTTGTACTGATTTTCTGGAGAATTAATCAGATCAGTCCACTCATTGGAGAGGGACCCAAAGACGTAGTCATTTTTACGATGAACTTCATTATCAACTCGGTTTGCATTTTCTCTCTTCGCTCTTATTCTAATTTTCATCACTTTTTTATTTACGTTTATTTGATTAATTTTCGTGTGTTAATTTTGTTTAAAAAAAATGGATTTAAAACTATAAACATTATGCATTCAAATGCAATTGTCATAGATCTTAAATTAGATCACACACACACATACAATCTATACTAAAAATAAAGAAGAGGCGCCCCCTAGCACTCATCAACCAAGAGTTCATTGGCCTCCCAATCTAGATCATTGTACGAGGAAGGTGGGCGATCCTGCAAGGGAAGAATGTGAAGGGGGGAGCCTCCGACCCCCCACAACAAGATCCAAGGAAGGAGACTCTTCAAGGTCTCCTCCACTCACCTCTTGTGGGGTAAAGGTTAGCGACTTTACAAAAATCGTTGAAAGGGTTGGGACCTCATCCAAAGAGTTAAACATGCACTTTAGAGAAGTTCCATGTGTTAGCTCATCAGATGAGGGAGGTGACACCTAAGATTCACTACTAGGCTTATCAAGAGACTCAAGAGCAGTGACAAACTCTAGGGACGTCGAAACTTCTTCCATCACTACGATGACACATGCTAACGTAGAACCACCCTCTGAAGAATGTGGACTCCACTTTTGCCCCCCATTACTAGTGGGGCCATCCTCCATCTTCCACTTTGTTGGAGAATGCAAGACCCCCATAGACGAGGCAGAAGGAACAAAGGAGGGAACTGTGGCAGACACCACCAAAGTGTTTGGCATGTCTGCAGGCTCAAAGAACAGTGGGATTTCTGAGAAGGACATCAAGAGAGGTTGATTGACCAAAGGAGGGATAAACACCTGCACCTTTTTAGGGTTAGGGGTGTTTACACTGATAACAAGAGCTGGAAGCAACACTGAGGCTGACTGAACTGAAGTAGAGGGGACGAGAGAGGATGAAACAACAACAGGCTCTAAAATAGGGGTGAATGAATCCCCTTCCTTTCTCTGCAGAGAAGCTTACTAAGCAACCAAAGCCTTTCACCGACACTTGCACTCATGCACAAGGCGATTCCTGTGACTTCGGGAGTGAGAGGTCAGAAGTTGAGATGGAATAGAGGGCTCCTTCTCAGCCATTGGAGTGTCCATCATGGCTAATTCTGGCAGAGGGAGAGACTCTTAGACGAGAGCAAGAGAGAGAGATATTGAGAAGATGTTGGAGAAACATTCGGGAGAGTTGGCTCTAACGCCTCAGTGGTGGGACTTTTCCCATTCACTTCCTTGGGGGCAAGAGCGGTAGGAGGCCATGGAGACCAAGACATAGAGGAATCTCGTCGGGGAGCCTTCCCCTTACCATACCAAATGAGCCTAGGCAATGTGGGTAGAACAAGGAGTTCGAATGTCAGATGCTTTGGCTTTCACCAAGAGAGCACCATAGGATTCTCTAGCAAATACCTAGGAGCAAAATATGATGATGTCGCAGCAGGGCAAGAGGAAGCGACATGTGGGACAATAGTTGCAGAAGAAGAAGAGTGTTGAGCACACTTCTCCCTTTCTATTTTTTGAGCTAAGGCGACATCACTGTCAGTCTACAGGCAAGCCCTATGTGAAATAGCATAGGGAGGTGGAGGGTGTCTCACTTTAGGTGTTAAGCGCCCGCTCTTGTGCTTTGCATAGGTTCGGTACAAGAGGTCCATCCTAGGAGGGAGTGGACATGGGTGCAGACCAACAGTGATCCAGTGAATAGATATCATGCACAATCATCGATTTATATCCAGTGTCATAGACTACATGTATTGTACCCCCATGAATGAACTTTAGATATTTATGCACAACCAAGGGAACTGCATTCATAGCGACCAACCAAGGGATACCCAGTTTCACCCTGAAGAGTTCAGATCTCGAGATCATGTCAAAAGTGAGTTCACTAATTTAGTTCCCACAAGGACCGAAAAGGTAATGCATCCTAGGGGAGGTACGAAAAGTCCGTTGTGTGTACGAATTGTACTCTCAGATGTGTCATACCCATGTTTGTGCAGGAAATTAATCAACATAATCTCCTTAGTAATGGCATTCACCTGACACGTTGGGTCAACAAGAACACATGTTATAGTGTTCTCGTTAATTTGTACAGGGATGTATAAGGGAGATGGTTCTCTATTATAGCCCATTAGTAGGTCTTGTGAGGTGAAATTTATACCAAGAGAACTACTCGTAGGTTGCATGAATGGGATGGGAAGATGTAGAAAGGAGGCCATCACACACACTTGACAAAAATTTCATAGAGCCTCCAAAGGTTTTGCAACTAGACAGTGACCCAACTAAGGTTTCGTTCCGTAATGCCTACAAAACCTTCCAACTGTGCCATTAGGGGTTGTAGGTTGGGTTGCAAGGCAGAACACCTCACAACACTAACACCTACAACACTCTTAGGATATGAGGAAAGGACCTTTCAACATTGCTAAATGAAACCAAAATAGTTCACCTCAAGTTCACCAAAATATAAGGTAGGGGACCAACCACACCAAGGCTCTAGGTCACGGAGAGCCGAGAGCAGAAGGCTATCCTAGCTTACCTCAAGCTAAGCGGGTGTTTAGATCAAGGATAGAGAATGAAGAGCACTCTCAAGTGCTTCTGCCACTCTACTGATCCAAATTCTTAAATGGGACTAGATGAGCTAGTTTCTAGAATTTGAACTACACCTCATACAACTCTCTAACCGAGGACAACAACGCAACTCAAGAACGACAGCACGGTGCACTGGAATCTCTCTGGTGCACTGGCATCACCACAACCAAAAAGTGAAAAGTACTGTATGGAAAGACAAAAAACCTACTAACTACAATGTCCCCATTTCTGATGTCCTCTTTCAGATTGGTCTAATTTTGATACACTTACTATTTTTAGTAAGTGTTATTTTTAGAAGGGGGTCTAGTACTGTGCTTCAGTCCTCGGCGAGCCCTTTTGAGCATCTTAGTTTTTCATCAGCTCAAGTGTTTGGCGCTACTTACTATTTTTAGTACTTTCTAAAAATAGAAATTCATTTAGGGTAAATTGGACTCGGTCAGGGTTACCTCTCAGCAACATTTCTAGTTGAAGCATCAATTTCTAAGGTTGGAGCATTTTAATATTTGATTTCCTCTTCAAAATTGAATTATTATAAAGTAACTTAATATTCTATTGTTGAGGGTCAAAGGGGACATGAAAAGTACCATGGGTGCCTAGTGTGATGACTTAAAGTCGTTTAAAAAGGCAACAAAATCATTTTTGAATGTTGAATAAGCCTTGGGCGTCCAAAATAAAGTTGGAACCAAAAAAATAAATTAAAGTTACTTTGGCATGGATTTGACTTGGTTTTAGGGTTGCTTCATGCTTGGTCGCCCTAATTTTTTGTTGAAGATTATAAAAGCTCATTTTGAAGCCTCATTTCTCATGGATGTTTTGGTTTCTTATTGAGATGTTGTTGGTTTTTCGCTAGGAGGTCAGATAAACCGAGTTAAGGATGAAAACCCTCGATATCTAAGGTTGGTTTCGGTAGTGCAAGACCTGCCCTAGCTAGTAGAGGGGTGATTTCATTTAGAGGTCACCATTAGAGCTTCAAAGTTGTAGGTTACAGTAAAAAAAGATGAAGATTTTTGAGCATTTTTGATGTGGGTTTATTTGTTTTTGGCTTGTGGGGACTTGGTGTCGATTTGGTGGAGTTTGTGTTGTTTTTTGGTGATGATTTTCATGATTTTTAGGCACTTTTTGGTGTGGACCTGAACCTAGTTTATGACATTCAACTCATTTTTGGTTTGAGATTTTCATTATGGGTATTTGAGCTAAGTGTTCCCCCAACTAAAGCGACTCCAACGAGATATTATGCATATTTTTCTGAGCATACAGTGATTTTATTAGAGCAAGTCACCCTTGTTGTTGAGGGTGCATATTCTAGGTGTTTGTTTGTTGTTGGTCAGCCATTTCAAGGTGTGATTCAAACTTATTATTGTTGTTGTTAGGGAAATGCGGGTGAGTTCTTGTTAAGGGTTTGAAGGTCATAACTAGTGTTTGCATATGCTACGAAATGGGGTTCTTACTATCAGCTGCTAGGAGCTTTATAACTAGGTCTGAAGTTCTTATTCTAAGCTTGGGTATTTCTTAAGTGAGTTTCAGTCATCTTGGAGTTTATTAAAGGATGCTTTATGCTCAGCCTCACATCAAAATTTGGGTCTCATTCCTTGGTGAAGAATGGGATCGTTGAAGAAGACATAATTTGTTGTTTAGGTGTTTTAACTAGGTCTAAACACTTTATTTATGAATGTGTTATTGTGTAACAAGACAAAAATATTTTTGCTATTATAAAACAGTTACTGAGAGTTCTAAAAGTGTTTTATTTCAAGCATATCTCTTTATTTTTTGTGTTTTTGCTTTGTGTTCTTATGAAATGACAAAATATGAAACCCGCATGAATTCAATGCATTAAACACTCTAAAACAAACCAATTTGCAAACAAAAAAGTCAGAGAGCAAAAAAATTAAAATTAAAATTAAAAAATATTGGGGTCTTATATTATAGTGGTATAAGAGCACATAAGGTCCTGCCATCCAATGGGTGTGATTTTCAATGAGCTTGAGTGATAGGGAAAGAAGATACTTAGAAAGAAGTAGGAGAAAATAAGAGGGCTATTGGGAGTAGTGGCCATCATCAGAGGAAGGGTAACATTCAAAAAAATCATCTAGTGGGTCATCTAGAACTGAAAACATGGGAGATAGGGGTGGTGAAGGTGAGAGGAATGATAGGAATGAGTCACCTCTAGAAATATCGATTCTTTGGTTATGGGATAAGGTAGGCATCCAAAAAAGCATGTGAAACTAATGTTCAGATAGAAAAATTGATACAAAGAATGAACCAAATAGGATAAGGAAACATAGTAGGACAACAAGGAGTGGGTAATTATCATAATGGGGAAGCTTTGGCAAGGCCTCTTATGCCCAAATTTCCATTTAGGGTAGAAGCATCGGTTAATCTTGAGATCACTTTGTTGGAACAACAAGATCAGTTTAGACAAGATTGGCTTGATGCAGGGCCAAGCTTTCGGCTAGATATATCTCTTAGAGACCACATTGATTTGAGAATGAAACATTTGAACACAAGGGTAAATAGGGACCAACACAATGAACTACACACGAAAGTGGGAAAGCTTACACTACCATACGTTGATGGTTCCAGAAAGATGGCAGCGAGAGCATGGGTACAAAAACTTGATATTTACTTCACTCTAAACCCCATGCCTAAGTTGGAGTCAATCCAATATGCGTCTATACACCTTGATGGTGTTGCTCATGAATGGTGGTATAATGGTAAGTTGACTTTGGGGCATGCACAAATAACTTCATACAAGGAGTTCACTGAGAGATTGATTGAAAGATTTGACAAGAAGGACCTTGAACTACACTTTAAGGAATTAGCTCAACTAAAATAATGGGGGATAGTGGATTCTTACATTTTAGATTTTTAGAAGTTATATGTGCTTGTGACAGATATTTATGAGAGAAGACTAATAGTGTTGTTCATAGATGGACTGTTCGATCCTTTAATGGGTTGGATCAAAGATTTTAACCCTCCTACCCTTCAAGAAGCCATCAAAAAGGATAGAGACATGGAGACATCAACCTTCAAGAACAAATTTCAGTCCAAGGGCTCGTTGCCCAAGAAGGAAAAAGATAAGAAAATTGACACCAAGGAGTAGGAGCAACCTAAGAAAAATTACACAAGGATAGACAGTGAGACATTGAATGTGCTCAAAAAGAAGGGATTGTGTTTTACATGCAAGGAACCTTACACCAAGGATCACAAATGTTCAACCATGAAAAAAGTACTACTAATATAGTACCAATATGATGAAGAAGGTGAATCAAAAAAATCAGACCAACAAGTTGATTCTGTAGAAAGTGAAGGTGAAAAGACATCAAAATAAAGTGGTAAAGTGTGGGACCATGACGGGCCACTAGCCCAACTTCATAGTTTTCATGAGAATGAGTCATTGCACATTAAAGGAGTGCTCCAGGGGTAGGGTATGTTAGCTTTGATTGATACAAGAGCTACTCACAATTTTATAGATGAGGGCTTAGTTTCTCGTAGAGGTCTTCAGACACAAGAGGTGAGTGGATTTCATGTGATGGTAGCTGATGGGTTTACTATTTAATGCACTAAGGTGGTTCCTCAGTTGAGCATAATTTTTGGAAATCATGAGGTTAAGGAGGATTTTTATGTGGTGAACATAGGAGACATAGATGTAGTTATGGGCATTTAGTGCCTACGCTCTTTGGGGAAGTTTACTATAAGCTTTTAGACCTTGGAGGTAGAATTTCAATCCAAGGGTAAGAGTGTGATTTTGAGAGGGATTTAAAATGGTGGGCCACATGTGGAGTCTAGAAAACAAAAGGGAAAAGACATGGCAGTAACCTTTAATGTATCTTTAGAGATGTGCAGTGTAACTGTGAACACTATGATGCAGGGGCATCAAGAGCCACATAGCAAGAATGGTTGTTATGTATTGGTTTTAGGTTGATAGGGTGTTTTGGAGTCAAATAAGGTCATACATGACCATTTGGGATCATATGGATCCACTTTGGTGTGATTAGGGTCTTTTGGTTAAAATTTGTAAAAGTTGCTAAAATATTGTCAAGCAACTGTATAGGAGTGAATTTGCGCCCCTTAAGAAAATTCCCCTTTTGCACACTTCACCTTAGAAAATAAATTTCAAAGGAAAAATTCCACATCACCCAACTGCCTTCCCTCCACTTGGCATTTGTCCTTTGTGTCAGTAAGATAATATTTGTCGAGGGCGATACGTGGACATCTGCGCAACACGTTGTCATCCCTAACATATTTTCATATCTAAAGTTGATAGAGGTGTTACACACCCAATTCGGGTCGAATTGTAACATCCCTCTTCGACCAAGTGACCATGAAAATGGTAGATTCTTCCCATTCCACATTCAAAAACATTCTTCCTTCATTCATTTCATCTCTTCACATTCTCTAGCAATTCTCTTAAACTCTTTAGCATCTCATTCACTCTCAAGCAACATTCTAGCATCCCACTTTTGAGCATTGCAACAGCAACAACACTCCATCAACTCCACATTGCAAGTGTGAGGCCATTATAGACGTTGTGAGCTTGGAGTCTTACGAGACCTCCTTTCACCATAGTTGTGGCGGTGGTGACTTTGCCAAGTTCGTAGCTTACTTTCTCCTTCCATTGGCTAGTGAGATTTTGGGTGGAGGTGGTAACGCTTCACTCCTCTCTGTGATTTGGTCGAGTAGCATAATATTGTTTGTAGTGCTTCTTGTTTCTTTTTCTCTTCTTTACCGCATATTCTACTCTGTTGCTTTCTGGTTGTCTGTGGAGGTGGAAACACCAAAATGGGAGTATGACTGAAGCAAGCCCCTATACAACCCCAAAAATTTTCCACATTTCTTGTATATAGGAGGATGTATGTGTTGAGATAGGTGGCGAACTGGTGCTTCTGTGAGATCATCTTCATCACCCTAGTTCCTATTTACTTGCTTTATCATTTTAGTATCTATTCCCTATACTTTCTCATTTTATTTTTACCATCTAGATTAACTAGCTAGGCCGTTAGTAGGTTTGTTGGTAGTTTCTATTGTGTTTATTGTTCTTTGACTGTATGGATGTCAGTGCGCCCAAGAGACGCTAGCACATTGCGCTATCATCATAGAACTGTGTTGTCATCTTTGAACATAAAGTTGTCTAAGACACAGTACTGACTCCAAAAACCAGCTCACCTAGCCTAAACCTGAACTCGGGTCTAAAGAGTGACAAAAGTACTACATAGTGCTATTCATTCTTGATCCTTGTCCTTTTCGAGTGAGGTAAGTTAGGGTAGTCTTCCACTCTCAGCTCTCCATGACCTAGAGCCTTGGTGTGGTTGGTCCCCCTCTCTTACATTTTTGGTGAACCTGACATGAACCATTTTGGTTTCATCCTGTGATACTCAAAGCTCCTTTCCTCATGTTCTAGGAGCATTTTAGGTGTGGGTGTTGTGAGGCCCTTGCCTTACAACCCATCCTACGACCCCTAGTAGGCATAGTTGGAAGGTTTCATAGGTGTTGCATTACAAAGCCTTAGTTGGGTCACGATCTAATTGTAAACCTTTCAGGGGCATTGTGAGAGGGTCGTTTAGTGCGCGTGATGGCCTCTTTCCTGCATTTTCCTATCCCCTTTGTGCAACCTGCGAGTAGTGGTCCAAGTATAATCTTGACCTCACAGGAGCTACCGATGGGCTTCAATAGAGAACCATCTCCTCTTTATATCCCAATGTGAATCAATGGGAACTCTGTAGTAGGTGTTCTTGTTGACCCGACGTCTCAAGTAAATATTGTAACTAAGGAGATTATGTTAATTAAATTCATACATAAAGATGGGTACAATGCACTTGTGAGCACCATATGTACACATAATGAACTTTTTTTACCTCCCCTTAGTAGTATCATTTTGTCAGTCCTTGTTGGACCCAAGTCCGTTAACCTATTGTTTGACATAATCCTGGGGTATGAACTCTTCAGAGTGAAGTTGGGTATCCCCTAGGTAGTAGCTATTAATGTGGTTCCCTCTGTTATGCATAAATGTTTGAAGTTTATTCATGTGGGTTCAATGCATGTGATTCACGACACTAGTTATGAACCACCAGTCACGTGTGATAGCTATTCCTTAAATCACTTTTGGCCTGAACCTATTGGTCCCCTCCTTCCTAGGAAGGACCTCTTGTACTGGACATATGAAAAGTACAAGAAAGGGTGCTAAAGCCTAAGGTGAGTTACCCTCCATCTCCTTATGTCATCTAGCATATGGCTTGCTTAAAAGTTGATAATGATGCTACCAAGGCACATAGAAGAGAATAAGAGAAGTTCTCTCAAGTTCCCTCTTCCTCTTCGACTATCTAGCTTGATGCTTCCTCTCGCCCCGCTATGGTACCATCAGATCCTGCTTTGTGCTTGTGGGAGAACCCTATGGTGCCTGCTTGGCGAAAGCCCAAGCATCCCGCATTTGAGCTTCTTGTTCTGCCCATAGAGCCTAGGCTCGTTCGATATGGTAGAAAGAAGGATCCCCATGGGGAATCCTCTATGTCTCAGCCTCCACGGCCTCCCACTGCTCCTGATCCCAAAGAAGTAAGTGGGAAGAGGCCCACTTCCAAGGCACTAGAGTCAACTCCCCTCGTTGTTTCTCAATCTACTCCTCCTGCTCCTATTCAAGAGTCTTCCCCTCTGTCAAAAATGACTATAGTGGACACCCCTATGGCTAAGTAGGAGCCTTCCATCCCTTTGCAACTCCCAACCTCTAGCTCAAGGAGTCACAAAAACCACCTTATGTGTGAGCACAAGTGTCGGTGAAAGGCTCTAGCAGTTAAGCAGGCTATTTTGTAGAAGAAGGAAGAGGAGATGACCGCCCCTACCTTAGGGCCTCTTGATGTGTCCTCCTCTATCCTCCCCTCTGCTTCCATTCAACCTAATTCAGCTCTGCTTTCGGCTCCTATGGTGAGTGTAAACACACCTAACCCCAAAAAGGTGCAGGTGTTCATTGTTCCTTCGGTTGAGCCACCCTTGTTGATGTCCCTTTCGGGCATCCCACCATTTCCTAAACTTTTGGACATGTCGAATACATCAGTGGTGTCTCCTACAATTTTCTCCTCCTCCGTCATGCCTCTTGCCTTGTCTGTGGGGAGTTCACATCCCCCGATGAAGTATAAGGTGGAAGTTGGCCCTTCCAACAATGGAGTGCACAAGAGGATCCCACCTTATCTGAAAGGTGTTCCAACACTAGCTTGTTCTATTTTGGTGGCAGAACAAGTTCCTACCTCCCTTGAATTTGCCACCGCTCCCAGATCGCTCAGTGAGCCAAGCGGTGAATCTCGGGCATTGTCATCCTCATTTGCTGTCATATGACATGGCACTCCCATAAAGTGCATGTTCAAGTCTTTGGATGAAGTTCCAGCCTTGTCATAAATATTTGTGAAATCACTGACCAAAACTCCACAAGAGTCGACGGGGAAGACCTTGCAGGAGCTTCTTCCTTAGCCCTTGTTCCAAGAGGGTCGCAAGCTCCTCCCCTTAATATTCCACCACTGCAGGCTTGTCCACCTTCCCCTTACAATGATCTATATTGGGAAGCAGACGATCTCTTGGTTAATAAGTGTTAGGGGAGGCCTCTTCTTTATCTTTAGATTAGGTGTGTGTGTGTTGTAATGTGTTCCCCCATGATTGTGTTATGTGTTCCTTGATGACCCTTGTCACCCTTGTTGGTACTTGGATACAAGAGTGATTTTATGTTGTGAACCTTCTTCTATTTATATCATCATTCTTCCATGTTTATGTTTGTTTTTTTTGGAAAATTGGGGATGATGCAAATTGTTAGGGGCATTAAGGCTTCCCTTCCATGTTGACCCAATTTTTTATTTTTACTTTGTCTTTTGTGCATTCTTCCTAATCTGGTGGGGATTGATTATCTTTCGCCTTGCACCACGGTTACATATTTTTTATATAAGCATGAGCAAATCTGGCCCCACGAAACCAGATCCCTTGTGTCCTTTGTTTGTGATTATTTCTCTTTCACTCTTTCCTTATTTTTCTCTCTTCTTTTCCTGAGTTGTTCCTTGTATGTGTGACAGTGTCTCTTTCATGATACTTTGGTTTTCAGAAAATGTATTCATTGCCAACGAATCCTTTCTCGAAAATCTTTGCAATTTTTTTCAAAAACTTCATTCTCGACTTGGACCCCTAAAGGAACATGTTTCCTTTATCATGTGTTTGCAAATAAATAATTTGAAAACTTTCCTTCGAGTGGGAGAAGCCTCAACCTTCCCCTTGCGAGGGGGCATTTTCTTCCTTTTGAATTCCTTGATGAAGTGAACATCTTTCAAAAAAAATCCTTGATGACGAATCGATTTGAGAAAAAAACATCTCTTTTTCACTTTCAAACAACGCATCCCTTGAGTGGACCCCCTTTCTTTTGAAGGGTTCCCAAGAGACCCCTTTTAAAGCCTTCCAATTTTCCAACTATCTGCGTGACCACCTACTTGTTTTCCTATGTGGCTTCCTTTTGTTTCCTAACATGTTTTATCTACGGATTAACATGTTGCTTCATAGGTGCACCTGTGAAGTCTCTTTCTGACTCTGCAAAGTCCCCTTACATCTTTGGGTTTCCTCCATGTGAGAGATCTTGGGGGATGCCTTCTCACAGGTATGCGGGCCTGTGAGGTGCCTACATCTCTGGGCTTCCTCCATGTGAGATATCTTGGAGTTCACCTTCTTGCAAGTTTGCAGGCCTGTAAGGTGCTTACTTCATGAGGCTTCCATTATGTGAGAGATCTCGAGGATTGCCTCCTTCCAGGTCTACCAGCCTATGAGATGCTTTCATCCTGTAGGGTTTTTCCATCATTGGTCTAAGGGCCTTCTATGTACCTTGTGCAGCTTCATATTTTTTCAGGCTATGGAGTCCTTTGTTTGAAGCTCCTCAGGGAGAGTACCTGTAGAGTCCTTTGCCCATCCTACGATTTCAAGCTTGCCAGATCGTTGTTTTCTTTCTTGATGGTTCAAGTATACATTTCTAACTCTTTGATCTACTTTGTTGAAGCACTCATCAGTATTCATGCTCACTAAAGTGGGGGAAAAATGTATAGGAGCGAATTTTCCCCCTTAGATAATTCCCCTTTTGCACATCCTCACCTTAGAAAATCAAATCCAAAGGAAAAATTACACATCACCCAACTGCCTTCCCTCCACTTGGCATCTATCCTTTGTGTCGGTGAGAGAATATTTATCATAGGTGAATGTGTGGCATGGATGTATACGTGACACGATGTCGTCCCTGATGGATTCATGTGACTGAAGTTGGCAAAGGCATCACACACCCGATTGGGGTTGAATTGTAATGTCCCTCTTCGATCAACCGACCTTGAAAATGGTAGATTATTCACATCCCACCTTTAAAAATATTCTTCCCTAATTCATTTCATCTCTTCACATTCTCTAGCAATTCTCTTGAACTCTCTACCATCTCATTCACTCTCAAGATACATTTTAGCATCCCACTTTTGATCATTGCAATAGCAATAACACTCCATCAACTCCATATTGCAAGTGTGAGGCCATTACAGACGTTGCGAGCTTGGAGTCTTTCCAGACCTCCTTTCACCATGGTTGCGGCGGTGGTGACTTTTCCAAGTTCATAGCTTTCTTTCTCCTTCCATTGGCTAGTGAGATTTTAGGTGGAGGTGGTAACGCTTCACTCCTCTCCTCTATGATTTGGCTGAGTAGCATAATATTTTTTATAGTGCTTCTTCTTTCCTTTTTTCTTCTTTATCACATATTCTACTTTGTTGCTTTTTGGTTGTCTGTGGAGGTGGAAACACCAAAATAGGGGTCTGACTAAGGCAAGCCCCTATACAACCCCAACAATTTTCCCTCTTTCTTATGTGTAGGAGGACGTACGCATGGAGCTAGCTGGCGAATTGGCACTTCTATGAGATCATCTTCATCACCCTAGTTCTTATTTACGTGCTTTATCATTTTAGTATCTATTTCCTATACTTTCTCATTCTGTTTTTACCATCTAGATTAACTAGTTAGGCCATTAGTAGGTTTTTTGGTAGTTTTTGTTTTGTTTGCTATTTTTTGACTTTACAAAAGCCAGTGTGCCTGAGAGATGCTAGTGCACCGTGTTGTCATCCTTAGACAAAAAGTTGTTTGAGACACAGTACCGACTCCAAAAACCAGCTTGCCTAGCCTAAACCTGAACTCGGGTCTAAAGAGTGATAGAAGTACTACATAGTTCTCTTCATTATCAATCCTTGTCATTTTCAAGTTAGGATAGTTAGGGCAGCCCTTTGATCTTGGCTCTCTATGACCTAGAGCCTTGGTGTGGTTGGTCCCCCTCTCTTACAACAACATTGCCAAAAAGTGTCATTTAGGTGCTTTATTGAGAAACCTATTCAAGAATGGGTGAAAAATAGTTTTAATGGATTGGAAATGTATATAAACACCCTCCAAAATTTATTTCAAGGGGGGAGGTGAAATTTTGGAGTTTGATGAATGAAAACCTCAATTTTGTGTGCATTTTCCGAGTCTAACATTGTTTTCAGGCTGAAGTTGTGTATTGTATGGCTTGGTACGACCTCATATCAAGGAATATAATAGATGGATGGAAAGATATTTGTTTCTAGTTTACAATTCCTTTTGTTTCATTAAATTTCATTGATTTTTGTGTGAGATATGACCATTTTGGTCAAGGTTTCCTTGTTGTAACAATGTTTTCTAGAATTTGCAGTCTGAAATTGTGCTAGTACAACCATGTACGGTACAATATTGGGATAAATATATGTTTCTAGCTCTCAATTATTTTTGTTTGGATCATTTTCATGGAGATTTGAATAATTATGACCATTTTTGTGAGGACAGGTCTAAACCCTAACTAGGGTTCCTAGTTTTGGAAAAAAATGCCATAACTTTCTTTTCCATTGTTGGATCTTGATGAAAATTGGAGGAAAAGTCTATAATTATTTCATCTTCAATTCTACTAAAGCGATTGGCTTCATTATTTTTTTTGTGAAATTTATTAATGACTGTTCCTTTCATTTCATAGTGGGACAGGCAAATAGAGGGCAGCGAGGGTATGTTCATTAACAACTCAAGGGTTTAGTTCATGCAAGGTTTAAATGGTGTTGGAAGATTGAATATCATCATAGACCTATTACACACTAATTTCACATTGGTTTGTGTGTGTTATGTCTTAATCCCAAGGGCAATAGTTTTGTATGTTGTCAAATGTGGTCAAGTGTGGAATGTTAGAATCAAACTATGTTGTGTCCTTGCAAGTTATACATGGTTTTTTATTTTTATCCATAGGCCTTATGAAATGTTGGAAAAAAAAATTGGTTTCCATATTTCGTTGTTTTCCAAGATGGTGTTATGGGCCTAGGGGTAGTGACTAGCAAAGAATAAGGTTTAGGGTTGTCCTGTCAATGTTTTGAAGAATTGGTCATTGAATGTGTTTTTTTGTCCTTCCTCTACATCACAATAGTATCAAGTTTGGTAATGATGAAAATAATCACACCTTTAGTAGATTGTATTGTTGAAGGCTCCATGGATGAGGCTTTCAAAACAACAAACAATGAGGTCTACAGTCATGTTGACAAAGGAGGTTTGAATGTTGATTCCCAAGATCAGTTGATGGATGGAGATACTTGTGTTGACATGTATGGTGATGAATTGGTGAATGTTTTATTTAGAGAGACAAAATCATAGGAGGAGCACCAAGAAAAAATCAATCAACCTTTTAATACATGGAATCTTGGTGAGATGTTACCTCAGTTTGACAAGGACCCTGATTGGGATGAATTTAATTTTGACTATAGAGCTACTCCAACTTCAACTCCATAATTATGCATGATTGATGGCATAGATGATGATGTTGGCCTTGATTTTTCACTTGAGAAAAAATCAGATTCTACCTTGCATGTAGTTGAACATGAGCAAGGTCCTAGCAGCCTTGTTGATTTGGATTTACAATCAGCTTTTGAGGGTGGTCAACAATTGCTTTTTGATAATCCCTTGTTTGAGATAGGAGCTAATATGGCATATGGCAATCCTCTTTTTGAGTTGGATGATGAGATTAATCCTAGTTGCAACAATGCATTTGGTGAAAATAGCATGGTTTGGGACCTAGGTTCCATTTCTAGTCATGAAGTGTGGTCTCAAGGATGGACTAGTGGATCTGCTTCCAATCTTGGTGCCCCTGCCCACTTTTCGATCATCTTGCATATGAGTTTGATTTGGGATCCGCAAATGAGTTGGTTGGTTCCTCTAATTCAACAGTTGAGTTGTACCCAGATGATCCTTGGTGTCAGTGATATAACTTGGTAATAGGGGATGATTCTTTAGCTAATTCCTTGCTTAACTCTCCTACGTATCCAGTGGGATCCCAAATTTATTACTGCTGCCCTCACTTTCTTGTGTTGGTCATCAAGACTCTTTTTGATGAGAAGATTGAATTCAGGTTTGGGAAAGCTTTGAGGAAACAGGTTGTGAGTACCTTTTCAGATACAATGTACTAATTATTTATTACCATTTGGTGAGTGACGCTCACTACAGTTACTTCATGGCAAGGGCATAAATTTTTATGGATAATGGTTTATTGAATGCTGTAATTTGGGAAAGGAGAGTGCAATCTGGGCACTTTGGGTTGATAGATATGTTCAGTGTGGTGCAAATTCAGCTTGGTAGTTCCATTCTGAGACTCACTTGGAACCTAAGACTCACACAGATTTTTAGTGTAGCTACCGCTTGGGATGAGAGAGCCAGTGTTAATTTCCTAGAGCTTACTCTTATGGCACATAAGTTTGGTCCTCTTGAGGGGAATTTTTTTGAGGAGTGGATTGAGTCTTTACAGTATTTTATCACTCTTCTTATAATAATTTTTCAAGAGGCCTCTTGTGTTGGCACCCCGCAAGACAGAGATTCGAGCAGATGGTGCTACAGACCTCCTAGACTTACTTGGGACCCTGGGATCATTTTGGGTTCCAATGTGGATATCATTGTTGGTTACAGGGCTTTACTGGTATTTATTGAGGACAAGCAATATTTGGGAAGGGCGGAATGTAATGTCCCCATTTCTGATGTCCTCTTTTGGATTGGTCTGATTTTGATACACTTACTATTTTTAGTAAGTGCTATTTTTAGAAGGGGGTCTGGTACTATGCTTCAGTCCTCGGTGAGCCCTTTTGAGCATCTTAGTTTCTCTTCGGCTCAAGTTTTTGGTGCTACTTACTATTTTTAGTGCTTTCTAAAAATAGTAAGTCATTTAGGGTAAGCTGGACCCTGTCAGGGTTACCTCTCAGCAACATTTTCAGTTGAAGCATCAATTTCTAAGGTTGGAGAATTTTAATATTTGATTTCCCCTTCAAAATTGAATTATTATAAAGTAACTTAATATTTTATTGTTGAGGGTCAAATGGAACATGAAAAGTACCATAGGTGCCTAGTGTGATGACTTAAAGTCATTTTAAAAGGCAACAAAGTCATTTTTGAATGTTGAATAAGCCTTGGGCGTCCAAGCTAAAGATGGAGCCAAAAAATTAAAATTAAATCAAATTAAAGTTACTTTGGCATGGATTTGAATTGGTTTTAGGGCTGCTTCATGCTTGGTCGCTCTAATTTGTTGTTGAAGCTTATAAAATCTCATTTTGAAGCCTCATTTCTCATGGATGTTTTGGCTACTTATTGAGATGCTGCTGGTTTTTTGCCAGGAGATCAAATAAATAGAGTTGAGGATGAAAAAACCTCGATATCTAAGGCCGGTTTTGGTAGTCCAAGACCTATCCTAGCAGGTAGAGGGGTGATTTCATTCAGAGGTCACCATTAGAGCTTCAAAGCTGCAGGTTACAGTAAAAAAAGATAAAGATTTTCAAGCACTTTTGATGTGGGTTTTTTGTTTTTGGCTTGTGGGGACTTGGTATCAATTTGGTGGAGTTTTTGTTATTTTTTGGTGATGATTTTCATGATTTCTAGGCACTTTTTGGTGTGGACTTGAACCTATTTTATGGCATTCAACTCATTTTTGGTTCGATATCTCATTATGGGTATTTGAGCTAAGTGTTCCCCTAGTTGAAGCAACTCCAAGGAGATATTATGCATATTTTTCTGAGCATACAATGATTTTATTATAGAAAGTTGTATTTGTTGCTAAGGGAACCCATTTTGGGTGTTTGTTTACTGCTGGTCGGCCATTTTAGGGTGTGATTTAGACTTATTATTGTTCTTGTTAAAGGGAAATTTGGGTGATTTCTTGTCAAGGGTTTGAAGGTCATAACCAGTGTTTTCATATGCTACGAAATGGGGTTCTTACTATCAGTTGCTAAGAGCTTTATAACTAGGTCTAAAGTTGTTATTTTGAGCTTGGGTGTTTCTTCAGTGAGTTTCAATCATCTTAGAGTTTATTGAAGGATGCTTTATGCTCAGCCTCACATCAAACTTTGGGTCTCATTCCTTAGTGAAGAACAAGATAATTGAAGAAGATATATTCTTCTGTTTAGGTGCTTTAACCAGGTCTGAACACTTTATTTCTGAATATGTTATTGTGTAATAAGACAAAAATATTTTTTTCTATTATAAAACAGTTACTAAGAGTTCTAAAAGTGTTCTATTTCAAGCATATATCTTTCTTTTTTTTGTTTGTGCTTTATGTTCTCATGCAATGACAAAAATATGAAACCCACATGAATTCAATGCATTAAACACTCTAAAACAAACCAATCTACAAATAAGAAAACCCCTGATAGAAAGCCACGAAGTAGAAAATGCGATAAAGGAAATATAAAGAAGAGTATTGAAGACTATGAAAAACATAATGCTACTCTATCAAACCACAATAGAAGAAGGGTAGTGAAGCAATACCACCTCCACCTAAAGGAACTCAAGGCCAATGAAGGTAGAATGCAAGACTACGAGCTTGATAACGTCAACACAATCATGGCAGTGATGAAGGAGGTCTCGTAAGACATAGAACTCACATCTTCTATGGTATCACAACATGTTCTAAGTGAAGTTAATGGAGCAACAAGTTGTTGTGTAAAGCTCAAGGGAGCGTATGAACTGCTAAAAAGATCAAGTGAATGTCTAGAATTGTGAAGAAGATGGAATGGTTATCAAAAATATGCATTTGAAAGAAGATTAGGAAGGAAAGAGTCATTTTCAAGCCAGTTGGTTGACATAGAGGTGTTATGCTTCATGGCCAATGGAGAATGTAATGTCCCTGCAAACTCCAGAGGCAAGAATCTGTCAGGGATGGCAGTGTGTCGTGCAAATGTCCATGCGCTACGCTTGTATCCCTAAAAAACATTCCCCCACTAACATAACAAATGAGCATCAAGTGGATGTGAGGCAGATGGGTGATGTGGACTTTCGTATTTCTGTTTGATTCTATAAGGTGGAGGGATGCACAAGGGGTGCAAATTCGCTCCTATACACCAATAATTTATTTAACCAAGTGTTGGTTGACAAATTGGTATTTTTAAATATTAACTTAGTATGACTCCATATGATCAAAATAAAGACTAATCAGCAACAAACAGCTGGAGAGATCACCATTTCATTGGTGATATTCCTCTAAATTTTGATTGAGGTACAACTCCCTCATAAGATATATTTTTTGATTTTTTGAATTTAAAAGAAGCGGGTATACTTTTAACCAGAAAGTAGTAAAGGTGAACTAACACTTGCTCATAGCCATGATGCAAATGCGATTCAAAATCAACTTCCAAAACATGAAATAAAACTTGAAAGATATGTGCCACTAATATCACAACTCAAAGATTGGATTATTAGTAACATATAAATTGACTAGATAGACTACAATCTCACCCTTTTCCAAAGAAGAATGAACATAATGCAAAAAATACAACATCCACAAAGATAAGTAGTATTCTCAGTACTTATCAAAGCTCAAAGACTTGTTCATAAATACTTAACATTACAATCAAAATCCATCTGCAAAAAGGTAAAAGAATTTCTCTAAAAACAAGTGAAATTGCAAAATTGACCCTTATATTAATCGATTATCACTCTTGCATCAAAGTGCAACGAGGATAAAAAAAAATTCAAACCATTCCCATGTCCTTAGACAACATATTCATAGTTTTACAACATAACTATCCCCAAGTTCTTGAAAACTAATTATTTTAAAGGAATCATAACTATCACTCTTCCAAATGAATGTTTCATAAATCATTATTCAATTTTTCCTTGGTCGAACTATATGAGCATTTATGACCATTCTTATAAATATCATAATTACATCATGCATATCAATTTGATTTTGACGGGCTTATGCATCACCACCCTTTGTATACAAGCCTCACGACCCTCTATATGTGCAAAAAACCTGTAATTTCCCAATTCTACATTTAATTATATATCCATTGGTGATTGTATGTGTAACGTAGAATAAAATCTGGAATGATCTGCAACTAGAATAGATGATGTTAATCCTAATCTAAATCAAACAAAAAAGAACGAAACAAGTAAACATAATTAAACTAAACAAATCAATTGGAAAGCTCTCACCGAATATGCGCTCACTCCTTCGAATTATCTTGATTGCTCTTCTCCATTTTGTTGTTTCAATATTCTTGCCCTCAGATTTTTAGTATTGATGCAAGCATAACCTTGTTGAATGTCTAAGAAAAATATCGAAGATAAGTTTCTTCTCAAAAGTGTATTGATTTCGGAAGGAGGAATAATGATAATGACAGGCCATTTTATAGATTTTGTGTTTTCGAACAATCCACTCAGATTGAAAGAGAGATCAATGGATGAGATTGATGAATGGCATGTGATGTGAGTTCTGTCTCAGTTAGAACATGAGTCAGAAAAGATTGCAAGATAAAGATTAAGCTAGAACGATAACTTAATCTTGTGTTAAGACTGTTTGAAAACAGGAAGAACAAGAGTTCAAGATCTTAATCTTCAGTTAAGAGTCTTTGAAAATAGAAGAAATAGACTTTGAATGTCAAAGAAAAAGTTAGAAATCGAAGAATAATGCATTCGAATGCAAACATGAGTTAATTAATTAAATAGAGATATTTAATTAATAAACACATTCATGCATATGAGTTAGAACTAGTTAACTGACTAGTTGTGACAGAGAGTCTTCTCGCAGAGACAATCAGGTGTTGAATTCAGAGATAACTAGAGAACTAAAAATAGATCTCGAGTCAGAAGGTGAGTGAATGACTTAGATAACTGAATGATAGAAGAATATGACATAAATAACTAAATATGAATTAAATGTTAATTTAATTCAACATTCAAAAATGAAAGATTTGATTAAATAAATAATGTAATTTATTTAATTGACTGTTGAAAGGGTGGAATTGAATAATTAAATAATAAATATTTAATTATAGATAAAGGGGGTTAAATGAATAATTAAATAATAAATATCTAATTATAGTTTGAAATATGATAAAGGGGTAATTAAATAATAAATTATTTAATTGAGAAGGAGGAATTAATTAGTTAGCGACATAATTAAATAAATATGATTTATTTAATTAATTAAGGTTGAATAAATGAATTAATTAAAGGGGGTATTTAATTAATAGAGGAAATATGTGTTAGAAAAGGTAATTAAATAATAACATTATTTAATTATGACCATGGATGATAGAAAATTATGTCGAATGTGTACTCGCAGACCTAGACCAATTTTCGGTGTCTACAGTTTGCCCCTCTTTGATACAATGTTGTTATGGTGTTGTGTCAAAGAAAATATGCCCCGATCGTGCCCCAGTATGAAACAGGTTAGGGTATGCCCCCTCGGGAAAATTGAATTTTTTTTGAAAGTTTCAAAACAAATCAGGAAATATTCCCGATAAGGCAATTTGATGACCAAAAATGCTATGGAGTTGACGGAATTGAATTTTGAGATGTTACGGATGTGTACGGGTCATTAGAAGTTGAAAGGTTAAGCGACCAATAGACTAGGTCAGAAGAAATGCCACCCAAACCTTGGCTATAAATAAGAATTAGGTTGAAAACCAATTCATTTGCACTCGAAGGAGTTTGAAGGACTGAGATTTTTCTCTGACTATTGGACGAAGATGGCTCCCATTCCATATGTTGCGCATCGAGGATATCAGATCTAGACCTTCAGGTGACCAGCCGACGCAGGACCACCGGTATGTACTCAAAAACGAACTCTTGAAAGTTATTTTTGCACGTAGTTTTAGGCATCGAAAACTTAATAATCATATTCGGTCTTTCAGGATCGACGCATATGTCATCGTATGCACCACATTTGCTTGCGGAACGACGCATATGCTAGAACATGCCTAGGCTACAATAGGCATTTTAGGCATTAAACACATTTATAAGAAAATGCTCTGCATATGTATGTATGCAACGCATCTACATTTAGAATGTACGCATGTAGGTTAGTTAACCGCATTTGCATTTGTGAAACGTATATGTATCAGATAAACAGGTTATAGGAAATGCACCGCATTTTCTTTTCTACATCACATTTGTAGCAGGTAGAAATTGGATTGGTGATGTGTAATGCATATGGAATATGCGACGCAATTATTTGTCGTGCAACGCATTTGTATGAATGCACCACATCTGGTAAAGTAAGCTGCATTTGGTTGGCAAAATTTTTTGAAATTTTTTTCTAAGAAAAACTTGATTTTTTTTGACATGTTGGTTGAAATGCAGGTTGTTTTACATCCGATCTATACGTGGGAGACACGTATGGACACCTTCGATCTGAGAGATTGTCTGAGTAGTTCAGAGATACGGCTTTTGTGGAGACTTGGTCTTCGTCATTGTCTTTCGATGCCCACTATTCGGGCAAACAAAGGGATGTTCACCACATTGTGCAAGTGATGGCACTCTGAGACATCATCATTTCATATGCCGACTGGGGAGGCGATCTTCACATTGGAGGATGTGTACAAGATACTTAGACTTCCGATCAGAGGAGAGCGGGTGATGTACGATACCCAGCATGGATTGAGTGAGCTAGCTAGATTTTATCAGGTGGACAATATTAGTAGGCTCGACATTGAGCATTATGAGATTAGATGGCCAGTGTTGGCAGACAGATACAAGAGGATTGACTATATACTATGTACACTAATAGGTGGGATAGTACTACCAGATCGACGGGGTCATGGTTTTCCTATTGGATGGGGAGAGATGTTCGTGGGTATGTTAGAGAGAGAGACTATGTATCCATGGGGTCCATGTCTATTAGGGATGCTATATTTCCATTTACATGATATTGCATATAGAGACGCACAGTTGTTGAGTTGTGGGACCACTCTTCTGATGGTTTGGGCATGGGAGAGGATAGCTTTTTTTTGACCTCTGGTTACTATAGAGCGATGGGCGAGATCTCCATATGTTTTTTGGTACACGAGAAACATTACTCAGAGCCATGTGGGAGATACTGGATATTGGAGACATGCACTCGATATCTTAGATCAGTTCACTTGGAGACCATACATGGATTGTGAGTAGTGGTCTGATGAGGATAGACATTTTCCATATTGTAGATAGACACAGTACCTGATTGGGAGGACTGTTTGGAGCGTGCACATTATAGAGAGATACTTGCCAGAGCGAGTTTTGAGATAGTTTGGAGAGGTTCAGGATGAGCCTCGAGGTAGACTAGAGTTTGCTCGATCATCCAGAGAGGTTCCACACTAGGGGCCCATGATTCCAGTAGCTACTGCAGAGGCAAAGATACAGGCCTTACAACTACTATAGTGGGGATGGAGAGACGGGGTAGCAGATCCAGGGACTACAACTATGTATGATGCATGGTGGGCAGAGCATCGTCCGATTCCTTACACAGATCCAGATCAGCCGGCACTAGTTGAGAGACAAGGCACAGGGCAAAGAGGATGGTAGAGAGGTAGAGGTGGCATAGTTGGAGGGAGGGGTGGTGGGGATGATGGCAGAGGAGGAGGTGGTGGCAGAGGTGGTAGATGAGGATGGAGAGGGCGGAGAGGGGGTCGGGTAGGTGGAATTTCACCTATCTGAGAGCCAGTGGTAGAGGATGTATCGATGTTAGACATCGAAGGTGGAGCTGATGCACAGGTCGGAGATGAGCATGTTGCCGAGGAGGCAGTTGATGTGGATATTGGGGGAGAGGATGTCACAGAGGATAAGGATATGGATATAGATATAGATCCTCTAGGTATTCTGGCAAGGTATGGGGAGGAAAATGTTGAGGAGGAGGCACCTATGGAGAAGCAGGAGAGAGAGCTCTGGGATCGGATTATGGAGGGGAGATGGTAGGATGATGCCCCTAGGGATGGTCATAGGGAGGCCATGGAGGAGAGAATGAGACTGATGACAGCAGAGCTTGATTCCATGCGGATAGATAGAGATAGTGCCCATGCAGAGAGAGATAGTGCCCATGCAAAGAGAGACAGTGCTCATACAAAGAGAGACAATGCTCGTATGGAGAGAGACAGTGCACTCATGGAGAGAGATCAGGGCATAGATCAGAGACAAGAGATAGAGCAGTAGTTCACAGAGGTTAGACATCTATGTAGTGGAACTTCATCTGATGGTATGGTACGCGAGTTAGTCAGATCAGTAGAGAGAGCTACTTATTACAGGGATTTATATGAGGCAGTGGTGCCAGCAGAGAGACGAGCTCCTAGCTTTTCAAAGGTTCATAGACAAAGATCACAGGGCAGGAGTCAGATGAGGATATAGAGTACAGAGGGTGTGGTAGGACCACTGAGGGCAGGTTCGTATGAGAGGCCTTCCACCTCACAGAGAGAACCTTCACCACATGATAGTAGTGGTAGTGGGACATGTTGACACTTGTTATTTGTGCAGACATTGTATTTTGATCAGAGAGCCTGCGAACTCGTTTTTATTTATGGATACACTTTGATATTGTACTGTGACACATTATTTTGAGTGATATATATACGATTTTTGGCGGCTTCTATATGTTATGCAGTTCTATTTTATGGATGATGCATTATTTCTATATGATTATGTTTCCTATATGATGAATGTACATGTTTTATGAATGGATGTTTCTAAATGTTATGAGTTTATGCAGTTTATGATGTTTATGATGGTACTGTTTGAGAATGGATGTAATGTTCTATATGATGCTTATTTATATGTGATGGTGATATGTACATGCAATGTTTACATTATGTATCTTATGATGATGAAATGCCTATTATGTCATGATTTCGTAGATATGCAATGAAGATGTCAATGTTCCTATATGTGTAAAATGCAATGTAACTATATGAAATTCTTATAGAATGTATGCATATGCAAATGATCTAATGTTTTTGTTGTGTCACAAGACTCTATCATTATGTCAGAAAAGATAATTGTTAGCATGAATGAATTCAGAATGTTAGTAAGAAATAACAAAGTTTGATTGATTGAAAAAACATATGATCTTCGATATATTGCCAAATATGCTATGCTTGCTTGTTATCATCATTGGGCGGGACATGACACAAATGGATAGTACACACCATGATATGAGATAGACCATAGTGTACAAAGTCATCCATTTGCTAAAAACAGACAGTCGTAGACAAGGAGTGTTGTAACTCATACTAAGGACAAGATTGCCCCAGTCGTTTTGTCGAGAAAAACCAAAGACAACAAACAAATAAAAGATGAGTCATGAGACGTCATTGCTCCTCTAAATCCTTGATAGGACATCCTTGAGAAAACTAGTAACATGACTTAGAAACCAAATTCAAAAAGATAGTTGACAGACAACAACTAGAGAAAAAAAGCCGTGAGACATCCTTGCTTCTCTAAATCCTTCAAGGGACATCCTTGAGAAAGCTAGTAACCGGACTAATTCACAAATCGATAAAAAGATAAGACAAAATAAGATATAAAGTCATAAAGCCAAAAAAAAAGTATTCTCCAAAACTTGATCTTGTAGGACTGTTTGATTGTTTGATGTTTGACATAGCGTAATGTGAGGGATGACAAATATCGCATAAGTCGTTGAGTCTGGTTTCAACTTGGTGACTATCTGTATAAGGCATGGCAAAGCCTGGTTTCAGAAAAGACACGTGTTGTATAAGATGTTGGAGCCTGATGACGTTGATGTGACAAACAACATGAGGCTATGACAATTTGATAGCATCTGTTGACAAGAAAGACATATCTTGCTTAAGACATAAGTTGATCATTTTGACAATGTGTTTGATATTGACTTGATGACTTTGAGATGTTTTTCCTTGTTGATGCAATACTTGTTTTGATTCCTTGACTGATTAAAAGTGTGTGTAGATAGTGTATGACATAAGATGATACCCTAAAGGACTGACCTAGTGTGGCCTCGGGGGCTCATCAATTGATTAGCCTTGCCTACGTAGTACATGCAGAGACCTCGTAGTTCGACCCAACTTTAACTGACATAACAGACTGAAGATATGTACTTAAGATGATGAAACACAATGTGTGTGATAGTGAATGTGATATACCCTATTGGACTAACCTAGTGCGGTCTCGGGAGCTCATCAATTGATTAGTCTTGCCTACATTGTACATGCAGAGACCTCGTAGTTCGACACGACCAATGACTTTGAATGTACAAAGAGTCATGATTTTAATGTGTGATACATGACAAACCTAGATAGACAGACCTAATGCCTCAGGGGTGCATCGATTGATGGCCTTTCCTATGTCCCAATCGCAGAGGCAACGTAGTTTGACTATGTCTACAACTAACTTAACATGACTGACTTGACTCTGTTTTTGGTATTTTCTGACATGTTTTGATTTTTTTGGATTTTTGAAGTTTTCTAATGTTTTTGGGAATTTTCAGGACATTTTGATGGGGTAATGTTATGTACAAGGTCCTCCTAGAACAGAACAAGGATTTTCCCCCAGTCGGGAATAAGACTTGCAAGATGGAGTGGGGAATGTGATGGAATGGACTTTGATGTCAATCATTCCAAGCAATGGATAAGACAACCATTTATTATGATGGATGATGAAAAAGTCTAATTGGAATGATGGTAGACGAAAGAGCGAGTTTGACTACACATAGCGCCTGTTTGCTAGGATTTCACCATGGTACTTACCCATAGCACCACCGAAGCGGTTTTCACTATTGGACGGATTATTTCTCTTAACTATTTTGATTTTCTCAAAAAAAATTGGTGTTACAAAGACACCTGTTTGCCAAGTTTTCATCAAGGTAAACATTTTTTTGCTTTTTTGCTTTTTGTGTATTTTCTAGACTAAGACACAGATTCTTAGAAGCTACGCATAGAACCTCTTCAGATGAAGGTTGTTGATAGGTGACAAAAGTGGCTCCCCTTCAGGAGTAGAGAGTTGGTACACTCCTGATCCAAAAGCTTATGTGACTATATAGGGCCCCAACCAGTTAGGTTCAAACTTACCTGGCTTTTCTCGTTCAACTTGATTCTTAGGATTCTCCATTAAAACCAGGTCTCCAATGTCAAAGTGTCTATTTAGAACTTTCCTATTATAGCTATGACGAAGATGATTCCGATATGCTTGCAAATGGTCTAGTGCTTTCTGTCTTCGTTCATCTAGTAATTCTAGCTCTTGTAATCTGGATACACGGTATTCTTCATCGTCAATGTGACCCTTCAAGGATACCCTCAGGGAAGGTATTTCAACCTCAATAGGTAAGATAGCTTCGGATCTAAATACTAGGGAGTATGGGGTGGCGCCAGTGGGAGTACGGATGCTTGTGCAGTAAGCCCATAAGGCAGGATTAAGCTATAGGTGCCAGTCACGACCAACGTTATTGACAGTCTTTTTCAGGATTCTAACAATGGTTTTATTAGATGCCTCGGCTTGGCCATTACCTTGTGGGTAATACGAGGTGGAAAAATGATGTTTGATATGAAACTCTTCACATAGATGGCGTACTTCTTGGTTTTTGAATGGGCGGCCATTGTATGTGATTATGGATTGGGGTACACCATACCGACAAATGATATAGTTTAGGATAAACCTAGATATTTGTGTGCCGGTGATGTAGGTCATGGGAATAGCTTCAATCCATTTGGTGAAGTATTCGGTGGTGGTTATGATGAATTTATGGCCGTTGGATGATGGAGGGTGTATCTTACCTATGAGGTCAAGTCCCCATTGGGCAAAGGGCCATGGTGATGTAATCGGACGAAGCTCCTGTGCTGGTGCTCTTATCAAATCTCCATGTATCTGACACTGTCTACATTTCCTTACAAAGATATATGAGTCTTTCTCCATTGTAGGCCAATAATAACCTAGTCTCGTAATCTTATGGGCTAAAGTAGGACCACTCAAATGGGATCTGTATATACCCTCGTGCATCGCTCACAAAGTTGTTTGTGCTTCTTCAGCATCGAGACATCTCATTAGGGTGTTATCTAAGGTACGTCTATACAGGGTATCTCCGATGATGGTGTATTTAGCTGACTTACGAATAAAAGTTCTACGTTGGTTATTGGACAAGTTTAGAGGTAAGGTTTGGTCATTTAGATAGTCGAATACGTCTTTGTACCAAGGGGAAGTAGGACCAACAATCGTACACACCATCGCAATATGGGAGACATCATAGGCAGGGACCAACAACTGTGCAACCAGAAACTCAAACTTAGGCACGTTACTCAGAATATCCAATAAGGAACCCACGGTTGCCATAGCATATGCAACCCTATTATGAATACGTGGTATTTGTTAAAAGTTAATGTCATTGAAGTACTACTTGAAACTATCAGTCATGCGCTTGTAGGGGGCGAGTTTCTCATCCTTAGTCTCATAATCATCATTTACTTGCCGGATTACTAGCTGAGAATCGCCAAAAACATGTAGGCTCTTAATCTTCCACTATGTTTCCATTCTTAGTCCTGTCACTAAGACTTCATACTCTGCTATGTTGTTGGTGCAAGGGAAAGCAATCCTGAATGATTTAGGAATAGTATCGCCCTAAGGTGTAACAAATAGGATACCTGCTCCTGAACCACAATTTGTATGTGATCCATCAAAGTATAATTTCCATTCGGTCTTAATGTCAATGTTGAAGAGAAATTCATGAGGAAAATTTGCCACTAAAGGATGGTCTGCCCTCATAGGTGCATCCGCTAGCTGATTTGCAATCACCTATCCTTTTATAGCCTTCCTCTCGACATATTTGATGTCTCACTCGCTAAGTATCATAACCCATTTAGCCAATCGGCCTGTCAATGCTGCTTTACTTAGGAGATATTTGAGGGGATCAATCTTTGTGACCAACATTGTTTGATGATTTAGCATATAGTGTCGAAGTTTTTGAGTAGCAAAGACTACCGCAAGATAGGCACGTTCAATGTTGATGTAATTCAATTCATATCCTACCAAGGTACGACTAATGTAATAGACTGCTCTTTCATGACCTTGATCATCATTTTGTGCAAGAAGAGCTCCTAATGACGACTGAGTTGTTGAAATGTATAGTATCAACGGTTTTCCATCTGTAGGTGGCATTAAGATAGGTGGAGTGAGCAAATAATCTTTGATTTGTTGAAAATCTTCCTGACATTTAGGTGTCCACACAAATGGTACTCCTTTCTTGAGTAGATGTTGAAATGGGTGTATTTTGTCTACCAGTTGTACTATGAAACGCCTAATAGATTGTAATCTTCCCTATAGTGTTCTTAGTTGACCAATGCTAAATGGAGGAGGCATTTCTACAATAGCTTTTACCTTCTCTGGATCGACCTCAATGCCTCTTCTAGAAATGATATACCCTAGAAGTTTCCCTGATTTCACTCCAAAGACACATTTCTTTGGATTTAGTCTGATGTTGTAATTCTCTAGCCTCTAGAATATCTTGTCTAGAACCTTCAAATGATCTGCCCTTGTTTCTGATTTAGCTATAATGTCATCTACATAATCTTCCATGAGAGTATGTATAAAGTCATGGAAAATCGTAGCATTTCCTGTTGATAAGTAGCTCCTGCATTCTTAAGGCCAAAAGGCATAACATTCCAATAGTATGTGCCCCATGGACATGTGAAATTTGTCTTGTGTTGATCTTCAGCTGCGATTTTGATTTGGTTATATCCAGAGAAACCATCCATGAGGGATAGCATCTCGTATCCTACTGTAAGATCTACTATCATGTCTATGTTTGGCAAAGGGAAGTCATCCTTAGGACATGCCTTGTTGATGTCTCTAAAGTCTGTGCAAATATAGATGCCCCCAGTTGGTTTAGTCACTAGCACAAGATTTGAAATCCAGTCTGCATAGTCTATGGTCCTTATGAATCCTACATCCAAGAGTTTCTTGAGTTCTGCTTTGACCAGTAGAGCAATCTGCGGATGCATTTTTCTTAACTTTTGTTTGAATGGCTTAATACCTAGTTGTAGTGGTAGATGGTGCAATATTAGGTCTGGATCCAGCCTAGGCATGCCAGCATACGACCATGCAAAGTTTATCTCTCTTTTTGAAGAAGTCCTTAAACTTAGGTTTTTTTGTCTTTGTTAAAGAAGCTGCAAAATATACCATCCGAGGATTCTCTTTTGTACCTATGTTGAATTCAACAGACTCTTCTACCAACATTGGTGACTTTTCTTGTTCAACAGGGAGAATATTTAAACCTCTATCCTTGGGTGCCTTTGAGAGGTTTTCACCCTTGGATACGTCCTTTATTTTGATTGTTTCTTCGTCCAAAGGTGCCAATCGATTTTCACCTAGGGACTCATCATTGTTCTTTTTATTCTCATTTTTGCAACTAGAGGTGTAAATAGACTCCCCAAAATATGCTTTGTCATCCAAGTCTATGGTAAAACCAGATTTATGATCCTCTCTAGGTATGCCTTCTCGAAGTCCCATGAACTCAGCTAATGCTTCGTCGTTCTCGAATGTATCTAAGATGGGTGTACCTTGTTGATCCCAGTCAATAAGTTTGGGATATATGAGGGGCATGTCATCATTGGAGTTAGCAAAGTTGGAAGCCGACAAGCTGAGTATATAATGGTTGACATGGTCACAGAAGTTTTGGACTAACTCTTTCGTGTTCTTTCTCCTAGGGGTAGGTAAACTCTAATGTGGGACTATTGCAATGGATAGGTTTTTAGAAGATGGTTTGTTAGGTGCCCAAGATGCATGATCAAGGGTTTCCCAATAATAGTGTTTTAGGGTTTCCCAATTATAGTGTTTTAGCCATTCTTCTTTGGACAAGGACTTCTGATTACGGGGAATAGACAACTTTGGTAAGGATTTTATCATGAGGTCCAATTCTCCAAATAGATTATCTAGGTTCATGGCACTGGTAGAGGAAAGGGAATCCCATTCACAATCGCTTGAATCGGGAGATTCATCATAAACTGGGGGAAGTGGTTCATGAGATATCTCGATGTCTGCATAAGCACTCACTTCCTCTTGAAATGGTGACGAAGTACTAGGAAAACCAATTTTAAGCAGTTGAAACCCTATCCCTAAGTATTTAGGTCATGGTGAGACAATGATCGGTTTCGTCCTTCGGTTTTGATGTAGGTCTAACCCACTATGTCCATCATAGCCTTTGCTTTGCATTATCCTAAAGCCTTTTCCATATTGATCCTTAGCTATTTGAATAGACGGCGAGGGGTATTCATTGTCTTCCTGATACAACCAGGAGGTAATATCACTTTGGTCCACAACCTCTTCACTTAACTCTCCCCATTTGGTCAATGCCATTGTAGGGGGAACATGAAATGTGACTACTGTCTGTCTTCTATCTGCCATGGGTAAGCCATATGCCTTAGGTGGAATCAACTGACTGACACAATAGGAGGCCTTCAAGTGATACTCTCCATAGCCCTTGTCTTGGATCTCGACCTTAGGAGTGGATGATGGTGGTTTGAATGAAATGGACTTGGTGAGATGTGATGGATCAATGTATAGGGATAAAGTGGATGATGAAGCTTCTTGATTAACGAGTACCTGTCGTTGTGGAATTTCCTTTAGGCTTGTACAGTATTGAAAAGGATTTGAATCACCATCAATCGTGATCTCGGTGCCATTATACGGGAATTTAAGACATTGGTGATACGTGGAAGGTATGACTTTCATTGCGTGTATCCAAGGTCTACCTAACAACAGGTTATACGGAAGGGTGAGATCCAAGACTTGGAAGCTGGTGTTCATGACTGTTGGGTCAATTCTAATAGGAAGTGTGACAACTCCTTTGGATGATCTTTCCTCATCATTGTAAGCCTTTATGACTATACTCTTTGAGGTGTCTACGCATTCTTCTAAGAATCCTAATGCCTTAACCAATTTTAGGGTACACAGGTTCAAACCTGCTCCTTCATCTACCAAGACTCGTCTGACTTTGGTTTGATGGACTAGGACTTCAAGATGTAATGGGTCATTATGATCAGACTTTTCAGTTGAGTAATCTTGTTGGGAAAATGTGGCATGATGGGAGTTGGTTAAATATCCCACCATTTCTTTGAAACAATTGACATCTAAGTCTATAGGAACAGTCATGTTCTGTAAAGCTTTGTCAAGAATGGCTCGATGCTCAGGTGATAAAGTCAACAATTCCAAAATGAATATATGTGTGGGGGTTTTGCTCAGTTGATCAAGGAGGTTGTACTTAAACTTAGAAGTCTGCGTAGGTGGCTCAGAAGAAGGACCTGGAATAGTTATCTTTGTTCTACGTGTGTTTACGACACATTCAGGATGCTTCTTAATGATGATGGTATCAACATGTTCATTGGCAGCTCGGAGGTGATTGATAATCATTCCTTTACCATAGTCATACTTGGTATTGGTATAATTGGCTGATGGATTATTCTTGGTTCCCGAACTGGAGGCCTTTCCTTTCGTGTGGTCATGTAATGGGTCTGTGAAGACCTTATGATCATTATTCTTGGTATTTTTCTGCCCATTGACCTCTATGGTTTCATTTTCAACAAAGTCTTGTATAATATTATTCAGTTGGCGACATTGTTGTAGGTTGTGTCCTTTTGTTCGATGATAGTCACAAAAAGTGTTATCGTCCCACCATGAAGATTTAAACTGTCCAGGATCATACTCTCTTGGTTCCAAAGGTTTAATGAGATTATGTTTAATCAACTCTTTGAAAACTGTCTTGATTGGTTGTCCTAAAGGGGTAAATTCATGTGTAGGAAATCTCCTTTGTGGTCGTTGTTGCTGTGAATTTTGGACATAATTGGTTGTTTGATCTGGACTATTCATCATGTCTTGACTGGGGTTGTAACCTCTAAGTGTGATAACTGGTCCTGTATGTATGTTTTTAGCATCAACAATGTCGTCATTCGTAGCATTTTTGTTTCTAGGCCAGAATTTATTCCTATCATTGGGTGTGTTTTGATGTTGAACCATTGGATTTCTGCCTGGTACCTTAATTTCTCCTTTGTCTATAACACCTTTTTCAAGGATGATGCCCTTTTGTACCAAGTCTAGGAATGAAGTACAACAGTGTACCCTTAAGTCACTTCGCACTTTTGGATTGATGTTTTCAAGGAATATCGTGACCTTTTGCTTTTCTGGTATTTCAACTAGACATCTGCTAGCTAGACTTCTCCATCTCTGGAAGAAAGTGGTGAAAGTTTCTCCGTCTTCTTGTGTTGTGTGACACAAGGTAGCTATGGTTATTTCGTTGTCTATGTTAAAGGCAAAGTGTTCGACAAAATTCTCAGCTAATTCACCCCAGGATTGTATGCCATATGGTAATTTAGAAAACCATTCCAGTGCTATCCCGATAAGGGTTTGTGGAAATAGTCTCATCAAGTATGTGGGGTCATATGATATGTCCATGCATGCAATTGAGAATTCTCTAATGTGTTCTAAAGGATTCTTCCTCCCATTATACTTTGGCAAATTCGGTATAATGTACCCATGGGGAAGGGTGTCATGTAAAGCGCTTTGTTGAAAGGACATGGACATAGATCTTGTGCTGAGATAGTTCATTTGCCCGACATAGACATGTTGTCCATCTGTTGTTGAAGCATTTGCATTTGGTTTTGGAGAACATCTACTTGTGTCAAGGACATGTTGTTTACGTTGTTTGGATCAATGTAGGTGTTTTGATATGCCATGTTCTGTGATGGGTTGTGATTTGGTGAGGGAATATATCCCGTTAGAATGTTCTAATTTGGTATAGGAATATTTCATGTCTGAATGTTCTGATGTGGTATAGGAATCCTCATGCCAAATTTGGATCTCTTACCAGTAGTGTTGGTGCCAAAGGGGTTGGAGGAAGTTGCTCCCACAGTAAATTGTAAACCCTATGTTACGTTGAAAGGGATTGTGCTTACAATTGACGATGTTTGAGTAGATATGCTAGTTGGTATCACTGCGGTAATTTGGGGAATAGAAACACTTGACGTCGCAGTTTGCATTGGTTGAGTAGACTGTGGTTTCAAAGTATGAATATCAAATCCTGGTGGTAGTGTGGCACCTTCTACTAGCAACTTTTCTAGATATCGTTGGGGATCATTTGCCAAACACTCATCCATAAAGGATGCAAACTCAGGATCTTGTACAGCGGCATCTATGTCTTCAAAAAAAATTTGTCCATGTGTGTCTCTAGTGACGTGTTTTTCAAGCAAAGCTTTGTGTGGTCTCTCACTCCCTGATGGTTGATTTCCGAAAGGATTGACAAATTCATTAGGGTTTGACATTGCTTTATGTTCCTTTTGAGACCTTGTTTTGACCATGAAAAGTTGCTCAAATCAAGGTAATGCAGACTATGTCTAAAAACTGATATGACCTATTTCTATGTTTTTTGGATTTTTTGAAAAATAAGGATGTTGCTAAAGATTTCTAAAATGACGTATACTAAGATGACGTATGGTAGGATGGATAAAATGCAAAATATCGAGTAGACTATGATGGTAAATGATTCTAAAATGGGTATAACCTACCACCTATGGGATAAATGCTTGCAATAATTTATGTTTGACCAAGGAACCTGATTGTAGGACAAAGACAATTGACAAGGTGAATTTCCCAAACTAGACTGTTGAGCTGAAAAAATCCACTAATAGGACCAAAGTGATTAGGTTCAATGATGAGGACAAATCGGAACATGAACTTATCCAATGACGCGGAAAGTTGTTCTATTTGACTAAATGCAATTTCCTAGGAAGTATCTATATGCATGCAACTTAGGATGACTTATGACTAGGACGTATATGACACCTAATAATGTAAGGTTTTTGAGCAACATTTTTCTAGTTTCTATCCAAGGTTGATCTTTAGAAACAGAAGCGAAAATGACAGTAATGTTTCGGACTCGGTTTTCAGTTTTCGAAGTTTTCTATTGACAGTCAAATGCGGTTCACCTATCAGTTGTGGTTCTATTTTTGACAGATGTGATTTAGCATGCACATGCGGTGATTTGACTAAAACCTCGTTTTGGATATTGAAAGACAGTTTGGACTTTTTGACAAATGCGGTTTTCATTATGACAGATACGACTCACAAAATCGTATGCGGCTCGGAATAAAAACTCTGTAAACCTAAATTTATGACAGACACACATGCGACATTTTGTTTCACAGATGCGGCTTGCATATACACATGCGACTCAAAATTTGACAGTTGTGGCTTGTAATATCCAAACTGTGAAAATGAACTTTTTTTTTACAGACACATGCGGCGTTTACCCTAACAAATGCAACTCGCTAAGACAGATGCGGTGCTAAAAATGACAATTGCGACTCACTTTTTGACAGTTGAAGTTTTCTGAAAGTTGTTTTGACTTACTCCATTTGTTGATCAAGATTTTTGATGAATACAACAAAGAAAAGCACAAAAATCAATGTGTTTTCAGTTTTGAAGTGATAGATCTATTAAAATACCAGAAAACATTTACAACCTAGGTTTTTTGGACAATACTTGTTGAGTTCTTACTTCGATAAATCCAGCTACGCATATTCATGGCACATGACTAGTAGTTTGACCCCACTGGCTCCACTCCACGACACTCACTTATACGGGACAGCCAAGCTATTTTACCCATGAAACTCCCATGGAATACATCTCATCTCCACACATGAACCATAAGAATGTAAGACGACTTCACAGGGTCGACCCTACTGCGCCAGCAAATAGGTAGGATTTTGGAAACACTACAACATGGTATTTAGTAAGGGCATTTCATTCGTGGGGCACTATTCAGCTCGGCAAGAGACCATTTCGTCCCTTCTCGTCGGAATAGTGAGCGTGATTTCTAGGGTTTCTCCCAAAAATCCATTTTTATATACCGAGTGAAGTCGCTGGCTAAAGTGTGTTACCGGTCTGATTCGTCTTGGGGTGAGTACTTTTTCCCACCAAGACAAGCCCAAGTTCTAGAGTCATCTATGCTTCATCTTGCAAAAACTAAGTTAATCCTCCTTAACACAGGTGCGAACAAACATTAGCAAAAAATGAAATATGGTGAAAAACGAAAAAAGAAAACGTAGATGTATGGAAGTTAAAAAATGAAAAATATTTACCAATTAGATGCGGCATTTCAAGCCACAGATGCGGCTCGAATTTTGATAGGCGGATGCAGTTTGTGTTGACAGTCGGTCATGGGTCGAAATATTGATAGTTGGATGCGGTTCAGGGTTTCGCAGATGTTGTGTGTAATGGTAGATGCGTTGTGGAGTTTAGCAGATGTGGCTCGAAGTTTGATAGGCGGATGCGGTTCGTGTTGACAGTCGGTCGCAGGTTGAAATATTTTCAGTCAGATGCAGTTCAGGGTTTCGCGGATGTGGTGCATAATGGCAGATGTGTTGCAGAGTTTAGCAGATGCAGCTTGTGGATACAGATGCGTCGTTGATTTGAACAGATGCGGTGGGTCGTACGATAACCTGCAAAACAAAAAAATGGAAGGACGAAAAGATGTGTGAATTTGAAGCGTATTCACGTCGGGTTCACCAAATGTAACATAGAATAAAATATGGAATGATCTACAACTAGAATAGACGATGTTAATCCTAATCTAAATCAAACAACAAAGAACAAAACAAGTAAACATAATTAAACTAAACAAATCAATTGGAAAGCTCTCACCGAATATGTGCTCACTCCTTCAAATTATCTCGATTGCTCTTCTCCATTTTTTTGTTTCAGTATTCTTGCCCTCATATTTTCAGTATTGATGCAAGCATAACCTTGTTGAATGTCTAAGCAAAATATCGAAGATAAGTTTCTTCTCAAAAGTGTATTGATTTCGGGAGGAGGAATAATGATAATGACAGGCCATTTTATAGATTTTGAGTTTTCGAACGATCGGCTCAGATTGAAAGAGAGATCGACGGATGAGATTGATGAATGTCATGTGATGTGAGTTCTGTCTCAATTAGAACATGAGTCAGAAAAGACTGCAAGATAAAGATTAAGTTAGAACTCGAAGAATAATGCATTCGAATGCAAACATGAGTTAATTAATTAAATAGAGATATTTAATTAATAAACACATTCATGCATATGAGTTAGAACTAGTTAACTAACTAGTTGTGGTAGAGAGTCTTCTCGCAGAGACAATTAGGTGTTGGATTCAGAGATAACTAGAGAACTAAAAATAGATCTCGAGTCAATAGGTGAGTGAATGACTTAGATAACTAAATGATAGAAGAATACGACATGAATAACTAAATATGAATTAAATGTTAATTTAATTCAACATTCAAAAATGAAAGATTTGATTAAATAAATAATGTAATTTATTTAATTGACTGTTGAAAGGGTGGAATTGAATAATTAAATAAAAAATATTTAATTATAGTTTGAAATATGATAAAGGGGTAATTAAATAATAAATTATTTAATTGAGAAGGAGGAATTAATTAGTTAGCGACATAATTAAATAAATATGATTTATTTAATTAATCAAGGTTGAATAAATGAATTAATGAATTAATTAAAAGGGGTATTTAATTAATAGAGGAAATATGTGTTAGAAAAGGTAATTAAATAATAACATTATTTAATTATGACCATGGATGATAGAAAATTATGTCGAATGTGTACTCGCAGGCCTAGACCAATTTTCGGTGTTTACAGTATGCATGTGGATAGGTTTAATTAAAAGTTTTCATCCCAATACTAAAACTTATTCAATCAGAAATACAATAATCCATCACATCACTTGTTTCGTTCATTTAATTTGAAGCAAGTTGGCGGCGTCCTTGCTCATTAATCATAATTGAGATATCTTCTTGTAGCTCAACTTACATATATGTCAACTATTCACTTTCTATATAAATTTGAAGGAAATTCCTTCATTCTTCACATCCTAATTTTTCCTTCATAATGTTGAGCACTTTCAGTGATGCGACCTCTAAAGGTGATTTCCTGATAATTGATGGTGTAGAATGCAACTTGATGAAGAGATTGGTGGAAGAGTAGCTCAAAGAAGTGTTCCTCATAAGGAGCGATGTGGAGGAAGGGGTTATAAGGAAGATCATCAGAGAGCACTTCCTCACTCAAGTCCATGTTCACAATGTTGCACTCTTGGAGTGCTTCATGTATAAAATTATCGGGACTTTTAGGAAGCTTGGGTGGGACGCTAGAGCTGCAAACAGGCTAGTGAGGCCAACTTACCTTGCCAGTGTGGAAGCTACTTTGGGATAACTCAACAAATACCCGTGTGAAGGCCTATTGGGGATGTGATTTGTATTGATATCACTCTTCGTGATGAACAAGCCAAACAAGCCATTTCTCTCCTCCATGCTAGATTGGAGAGAAACATGAGGGAGACCTTCATCCACTATATGTAATTCAATGAAGACTTGTTTTCTCCAACACAAATAAAGAGACTTCAAGAGGTGGTGGAGGGCATCCACATCTTGATGTTTACTCTCTACACTTAAATGATTGTACTAAAAACCTTCCCTTTTTTTGATATAATATAATATATATCCATTTTTGCATATTATATATTTTGAGAAATGTGATGGACTTACCAATTATCTGTTTCTATTTCATGTGTTTTACTTTTGATGGGATGCATCATTTTAATTTTTGTAATATGGTGAAATTTGATGGCTCATGTTTAATAGTTTTTGCTTTTGTTACTATCATATTTCATTAAACAAAACCTCAAACACAAGATGATGAATTTAAAAGTAATGTAAGCGAACCAATTTTGGGTCCTAATGAAGTTTTAGGAATCTCGTTGGAGTCTGACACATTTGTGAAAATCGTCTTACCGCTCGGTTCACTGCATTTCCCTTTTAAGCATGGTCCAAAACCCTTCAATGCTTTCTGAAAAAGAACCTTTGACAATAATAAAATGTTGAGACTTTTAAAGAAATCCTTTGCAGTCAATGATAAAATAGGTTTTCGAAATCCTGTCAGGAACCAAAAAAGGTTTCAGAACCTAGAAAAAGTTCGAGAATAACATCAATCCTACTTATGTTTTCATTCTTTCGGTTGGTGCTTGCCAAAGTTATGAAAACCCTTTTGGACTCCGAGACTCTTCTTAGAACTTCTCAAAAAGTTGATCCAAAGACAAACATTGGGCTTAAATTTAGGAAGTATGGTAAAAATGAGGTTATGACAACCACCATGACACCCAACCTAGTTTTGGAAACCAAGTGAAAGGTTGCCAACTTTAACTTAGGAAAACCTTACATGGATGGACATAGTTTTGAGGGGACGACAAAAACCACGGTAACACCAAGTACATGGTCTCAATTTAAGTCACATGCAATAAAATCAATAGTGGCCCTCAAACTAATTTTATTTAAATATTTGTTCAACTTAAAATAATAGTTCATTGTTTATTTGTTTGCTTGAATGTTTCAAAAGTTAAGAATTCACTTGGTTGTTTAGATTTTTGGATGTATACTTGTTTGGTGTAAATTACTTTTGTTGTTTTACTATTTGAACAGAATAAATAATTCTAAAGTAATTAGTCAATACAACTAAATTAAGTATTTTATTTTTTATCTTTATGATTATTTAAATGAATGAGCTATTCTATTTTTAAAAAAACTAAATTAATTAATTAAAAAATCCAATGAGATTTCTCTTATTAATTCAACACAATTAAGTAAATAATAATAACTAATTAAATACAATAAACTTACTTATCTAATTAATAAAATAAATAAATGGTTTTTTTTTCTTTTTAATATTTTCTAAAATAAATTAAAGCAAGTAACTAACCAATTAATTATAATAACTATGCTAAATTAATAGATTTCTCTAATTAATTTAACACCATAAAATAAATAAGTTTAAATTTAATTAATAGTACAACAAACTACAACACCAAAATAAAAACTTATTAATAAAAGAAACAATAGAAGCAATACAAAATTAGAAAAAGATTTTCCTTCTTTTGAACATAAACATTTTTTTTAAAGTAATATAAAAAAGACAAACAAATTTCTCCTTTTGCTTTGAGACAAAATATCTTTGAAGCTTTGCTTATTAATTAGATAAGGTTGTTGTTTGCCTTTGATATGGGAGCCTATATCCACTAAGGAAGTTCCTAATGCCTCTTTTAAACCCACTTTGAGTGGATTAATTAGATAAGGTTGTTGTTTGCCTTTGATATGGGAGCCTATATCCACTAAGGAAGTTCCTAATGCCTCTTTTAAACCCACTTTGAGTGGATTAAAAGGTTCTAAAGAGAGCCTTATAAGGAATTTATTTTAAGATTAATAAGAGAAAAAGTGTTTAATGTATTTATATCTCAAACTTATAGCCTTCTTTGAAGAGGCTCTTAAAAATAATTGAAAATATTTACTTTAAAGAAGAAAAAAATGAATGAAGAAACTTTGAAGAGATATAGACAAATAAATCCAAATACTCTATTAAATCCCTAAATTAAGAATTGAACCTAATGTATTCATAGACAATATTTTAACAAACAATTTAGAAATAAATCTAAAATATGAAGCTAAATATATATAATTAAACTAACTTAACTAAATGCAATCTACTAAACTAAAATAAAGATCCATGCTTGACAATGGTAATGCAAGAAAATTTGGAGTAGGATGAAGTTGGCAATGACATACTCAAATAAACCTTAACTTTTCTTTCTACCTTAGACACCCAACTCAATGATAATTTCTAAAGTAGACAATTAGGGATTTATACAATAGAAAAAAGGGATGTAAAAAATATGTGAAAGTTGCAAAGACTATGATGTAATGGTGATCACAAAATTCTCATGTCATAGGTGAAAATTTGCAAGAAATTTAGATCCTTAAATTATGAAAAAATAATTTATTAATACAAACTAATGGATGTTAGGGAGGAAGACATAGAGTTTACAAATCTAAATTGAGCTAATTTGAGGATGGGACTAAAGAGAAACTCACATAATTGAGAAAAAATATTCATATGATAAAAATAATATATGCATTGATAGATGACAAATCTACCACTTTAACAAAGAAGAATTTGCCACTATAAGAAGCAAAAAATATGTCACTATGAGAGGAAAAACAAGTTTACCCAAGATGAATACATAGACACTTGACAAAGGACAAAGGACAAGCATGGAAAATTCATGGGGAGTCTTAAGAAGTTGGCATGATATCCTACATTGGAGGTATCAATTGAACATTATAGTTTTCACATTTTATGTCATGTAGGTTGATGCACTATATTTTTAGTCATCATTGGATTTTCCATGTTGGCCCCTTTGGATGTCACTTCTTATAGTAACTAGTTATCAAAGGAATTAAAATCACACACAAAGAGGAAATCAACACATATACATATAAAATCAAGTTTGGAGAAAGCTCACAACAACAAAAATATAAAAATATAGGGAAACTAGATGTGAAGCCTCTTTAGATGTAAGGCATATATAAACAAGATCTAATAGGATTGAATTCTAAGCCTAAAGCACTTGACAACAATCCACCAAGGCAAAACCTAGATGTGAAAATAAATAATCAAGCTAAAGGTCATTTCAAGTTTTAATTAAACATGTCAAAAGCGAATAGGATACTAGAAAGACAAATAAATATAAAACTAAATCCATTTCAAGTTTAAAAGGGTGTCAAACACAAACTAATAAAATCCTAGGATTAATCCTCAAAGATAAAACAAAATATGAAGTAAGTTCAAACATGACACAAAGCAAATGAGTTCTAAACCAAAACAAACAAGGAAACATATACAAAACTATATATGAAAATGATTTTTCTTGGGTGTATAAACTAGATAGGGTTTTAATTCTTGTTCATATTCAAAAGCGACTAAAATGGGAAAAAAGGGGTGCAATAAAAAATTAGATGGGATGAGGAATACAATTGGTTGTAATAAATTTTGACATTTGGATTTGAATTGAACTTGATTTTCTTGGGAAATAGAATGACTTAGGTCAAGATATTGTGACTTACATAAAGATCAAATTGAAAAAGACATGACTAACAAAATTCATAACTTGGGAGTGGATAAACTTAATCTGATCGATAATCAAGAGGGCAAAACTAGAAAGGAAAAATAAGATGACTAAAAAAAAAGATAAATTAAACTAATTAATAATATATTAAAACATTTAAAAAAATGAAAATTCCTAGAATTAGAGAATTCTAAAGCATAAAAAATGGGCCCTTAAGTTAGCTAAGTAAGCTTATGTTATGTTGTGGTAACAAGCCACAATAAGTACTTGCCTGAATCTCCAATGATTTTTTAATGTATTTGAGGTGTAGTCCACCTTAATACAAACTCACTGATGGAGTTGAGTAGAATATAATGTTTTTGAGTCATGATAGATAAATTGACCTAGATGGTTAATGAGTTTCTCTATAAAATACCCATAAAGACACTCTGAGACCTATAAAATTGACCTAAACAAGCATCTTAAGTGAAGGGTGACTAGAAATTTTGAAATCATGGGTCTAATGAGACAACACAACAAGGCGCTTTACATGAGATATCCACTAGATCAATTAATAAGCAAACACACATGTTGGAGGGTCTTCGAAAGAAAATAGAAAAAAAAACCTTAATAAGATTGTAGAGATCAATAAGCTTAATGTCATGAGGTTCCTAAGTGTGTTTAAATGAGATAGTCAAAGACTCCATGAAAAAATGCGATTGACATAATAAACATTTAAACTATAATTTTCATACCACTAACATACATAATCAGCAATATATATGAAAAGAGAAATATCTATGAATATATGAATATTGTTACCTCATTATAATGATTAAAAATGAATTGTGGAGCTCTCTTAAATGCCATCTTCATTCCCATTCACAATATAAAAATATTGAAAAAAAGAAAAAAAAAAAAACCATATTAACAGCCTTAATCCACTTTAAAGGTGGGGTTAAAGCTAAAATATTAATGCAGAAACTTCTAAATTATCCCACACAAACGGTATGAAACAGCGATAATGGATAAACAAAACCCCCAAACTCTACCAAAGCCAAACTATGCAAGGGCTCTCACATAATTCGCCGAGCTTCAAGCTAAGAATAATAATAGCCAAATCACAGTTATTGTATGGTCAAGACGGAGACCCCGTGGCTTCTTAATGTTTCTCCGTTTCCATAATGAAAGTAAAGATATCCCAACATACTGGTGCTGCTTCCCACGGGTGAAATTGTAATGGAAGCCAAGCTGAACATTGATAACAGGTATTATAGGAGTTCAGAGAGTCAATTGAAGCTTGTCAATTATGGGAGGGGTCATCCGAGAAGGGGACGCATTTTCTTTTCTTCTTTCACTTTAACCTTACCTAGTGTGAAGTTCAGCACAACCTCACCGACTTTTAAGTTCAGCACATTGTCACCCATAATTAAGTTCCACACAAATTTCAAGTGCAAACGTATTTCAGCTGTGGCAGACACGGTGGATGATCAAGAAACGTTCTCCGCCAAAGCAGTGGCAAAGCTTGTTGCAATTGTTGGAGGCGAGAGTACGAGTCCATTGAAGAATGTCCCCTGGGAAGATGTTATGATCCATACGGTACGCCGCTCTAAACTCAGTTCTCAATTCTAATTTCAGTGCTGTATTTTTTATGCTTTAAGTGAATGCGTTAAATTGTGTAGGCGATTATAGTTTTCCTGAAAATAGTAAGTGGATGGAGGCATTACAGTACATTATTTTTCTGCCAAAATGAATGTGTTAATGTAGGAGATTGTTATTTTTCTGAAAGTAGGGATAGTAGAATGTGTGGATACTGGATAGGGGCATTATCATGCTGTGTTTTTTTGCTTTAAATGAATGCGTTAGTGTAGGAGATTGTGGGTTTCCTTAAAGGAGTAGTCGTAAAATGTGTGGATAGGGCATTAGTTTGCTGGATTTTTCTGCCTGAAGTGAATGTGTTAGTGTAGGAGATTGTGGGTTTATTGAAGGTGGGAGTAGGAGATACTGTGGATGGGGGTATTATTGTGATGGATTTTTCTGAAGGAAATATGTCAGTGTAGGGTATTGTAGGTCAGATGGGGATATTATAGGCTGCTTTTTTCTGCCTAAAGTGAGTGTGTTAGTTTTTGGAGATTGTGTTTTTCCCGTAAATAGTACTAAAATAATGTGTAGATGGGGGTTTATGTTAATGTTATACATTTGCAGGCAGCAAAGCTCAAATGGATAGACGAAGGATACAATTTACTTGTGCTTACAGAGAGTACTTTGACTAAACAAGAAAAAGAGGCCAAGCTGGTTCTTGCTCAAACTGATATTTTGATCATAATTCATGTCCAGCATCAAGATTCTGTCAAGTGGGTTTTGCAAAACACTGAAACGATTCCTACCATTGTCTGTTTTGATTGCTGCCTCGCCCTTCAAAACAAGTTAGGAGGATTAAAGGTCTCAAATAATAATCAGACCATGATTGAGAAATTTCTCCCTTCGGTGCAAGGAAAAGAGATTAAAGAGTCTCTTGAAGTACTAAGAACTGTACAAGAGGCATGGGGTCGCCACAACAGTGATGACATTTGGTTCTCGCTACTTTTACTGATCAATTCATATGTACGGCCAGTGCCAATATTGCAAAACTTGCGGGCAAAAGGATTCTCAACTCTCTATTGTATGATAAAGAACTGTCGCACTCAACTGGTAGATTGTCTTCTAGATCCCAACTGCAGAAATGCTCTTGTTTGTCTCAATAAGTGTGCTCCAACTGATCAGGTATGCAGTTATCGTTGCATTGCATCATATGAGAGCCCCAAATTCGAAGCATTTTCTCTATGTGTGTTGCAGAAACACAACTGTCTTGGCTTAAATGCTGAAATCCCAGTGAAACCCAATGTTCAGCCTCTTTCCTTTTTCAGAGGGAGTCCTCTGAGCCATGAGGTTGCAGAAGACCTTTTTGTTGGATGGTTAGGGAAATTAAAATCTAGTTGGCGTGTTGTAGCTGGCCAAAATCCTGCATATGATCAGTTTCCTTGCCAATATCAACTCTTCTATCGAGGTAAAGCAAAACGGACATTTTGGTATGAGCCAGTATTTCAAGTCAAGACCTTGGATGGGAAGTTGGTTTGGAGACGAAGGCGATACAGGGTTAAAAGGGAAGCTATTCCTGGGACTTTTATATTCACAGTTTTAGACAATGGAGTTGTCTCAAGAGAGTTTTGGAGAATTGTAGATGTTACAGATGATTTAAGCTGGGGCCTGTTCTATTACGGTGGGGCTGCTCAGGCAGCAGGGCAATCTTACAGAGGGGCAATTCTTGTCACTCCAGATGGAAGCTGGCCTTCTAAAAATGAGGCACAAAGATTAAATTCTGCTTTGGAAAGATGTGGGATCAAAGACTGGGAGTTGTTTGGAGTTGATAATACATGTTGTACTAATCCTCCATTAGGCATACCTGAAGGCTCAAGTTTGCATGTCACGCTTCAACTGAAAGATTCCAATGTTTTATCACGTGAATGATAATAATTGAGAAACATCTGACCATAGTAGGTGCAAAATTAATATCTTCATTGGCATGTAGTTTCTCTCTCTCTCTATCTACAATTATTATGGAGAGGGTAAAGCAGAACATCAAAAGCAAGCTCAGTTCTATGAATCTGCATTTTGATGGTAGAAAAATCTTGATGGCCCTTCCGTATAGATTGGATGTGGATAGTAGCATGAACAAGCAGCTTAAGTGGCCACAGAAAACATATCATCAGCTACAGACGTTACTCTATTATTTTTTATGCAAATCCAAGCTAAAGGGTGTCTTTGTGTCTATACAAAAAATAATGTGATGACTTCCAACAGTTGTGAATCTACCGAAAATTTAAAACCTGAAAATTTAGTGCAATGCTTGATAGCTAATCTGCATAAAGAAAACAGCTGAGACTGAACGATGGAATGTTTTTTCCTCATGAATAATACATAGAGATCTTATTGCCTCTATGGTGTGCTTCATTTACTACTTCCATTTGAGAACATGTTACACTGCTTATCTGTTTTTAGTTCATAGGTTTGTAAAATGCTGGACTTATTATTTAATTGACAACTCTATTGATTCTTAGGTTTTTGGTAAATGAAACAATCTCTTAGAAGTGTTTCAGAAGAGATATATTATGGATAGATATAATTCCGGATTACCTACTATGTTTTTCCTGATTCCTCAATCCAGTGACAACTATTTCATCCCTGAAACTCCTTAAACTTCTGTTATTGCAATATGTTGAAGCATTTTCTTATTGAGGTGACAAACATCAGGATGAAGGGGAGACTGAATAAATTACTGTCTGGTATATCTGTTATATTCCAAATGAATATAAAGCACTCCATGCTAAATATTTTAAGCTTCTACATTTGTCTTGAAAAGAAGGCTTCTGGTACAAACTGTTTGAAAAGAATTAGATATTTCAGACAGTTTGTTTCAGAAATGCTTACTTTTCAACTTAAAGTATTCCATGGTTAATATTGCTTCAGAATTTCGTTATGGTCAACCAAAAATTCGAAGGATGTAACATGGAGCAATCTTTATTAAAGGTGATAAATATTAAGACACGAATTCTCTGGAGAGTGTTAACATGTGACCATCAAGGATATGTTCTCTGAAACTAAAAGACAAGCCCCAAGCTGAGAGATTTCATTTTTAAATTAGCTTGCATGAATGCCTTCTCATTCAGCTTAGAACCTGTGATGATCATGTTTAGCAGTGTCTGCACAGCCAAACCTCCTATGCTGTCCCTTCTCCAACGAACAGTTCTTTATTGTTATCAGACTGCCTTATATATGGATCTCACGTGACTCTACCTCTTCCCATACAACTATAGGTGAAGTATATGTCATTTTCTAACCATAGTGCCTCAGAATACTTATGGTGTATTTCCAATGCCTAGTTATATGATAAAAAGGGATAATGCCAATCCATATGATAGATGCAATTCATCTTTCTCTCTATATCATTGAGTGCCTGGAAATAGTCACGAACATAAGTTGCTGGAGCAGAATTAGAGACTGCCTTCATCATAGATTAATAATGCTGCCTGTTATTGTATAATAAAATTTTGAAACCCAAAGATTGCAAGTTGCAGCAACAGAAATGCAGATGGTTCCCTTTATCTAGCCCAAATGCTATGGTATTGCTTCAGAATCCATAATGGGCTAATTTGTGTGACGGTGACCTTTATATAACTTTAAGGCTAAGTGCATCAAGTTGTGACACAAAAATGGCTCTTAAGATGTCATTTTTCTGAAATCAGCAAAGTCTGATGTTCACAAGAAAATGAAGATGCAACAAGAACAAAAGTTGTAGTGCTCTGAATCTACTTTCTAAGTTACTAATTTTTTTTTAAAATAATGAAGATTAAGGGTTTCAAAAAGAGGGGGCCCAAAAGTGGTCTTATTTTTATCAAAAAAATAGCATAGCGCCAGTGGGCCCCTCCCTTTTTTGTTAAAATTTTTTTAGAATTTCAAAAATCCGAATGATGATAAATTAGCTAACGCCGTGTAGTTTATTCTAGTTATTTCAGCTAATTTTTTAATGAATATATAATAATTTCCAAATTTTCGAAGTGGACACATCTTGAAAAGCTAAAATTTGAGCATGCTCCCACCTATTTTTTTTGAAAACTAATTGAAAATCATTTTTTCTTTTTTCATTATGTGTAAAATGGAGTCTAGTTTATAAAAATGTAATTTGTTTCAAAATTACATGGAGTAAAAATCTATATTAAAACTAGCAAATGTTGGTTTTTGATAAAAAATGGAGGCACTAACAAGAGAATTTATGGATGAAAACCTTAATAGAACCAAAATGTTAAAAAAATTATATGGTTATATAGGTAAGAAAGAGCCTAACGTCATCACAGTTTTTTAATAAACTTGCATTGAAAGACATGCAAACCTAACGGCTAGCATGGGCAAAAATGTTTGAAATTTTGTTACCCTTTCAAAAAATCACGCCCTTGGCATGAAATGGTTGTCCAACCCTTTGGGTTGATATTTCCCAATGCAAACAATTTGGTGAGTGCCAAATTTGGCACTCTCCAAATGAAGTGCTTCATTTGGCGAGCGCCACCAATTTCCCAATGCAAGCAATTTGGTGAGTGCCAAATTTGGCGCACTCCAAGTGAAGTGTATAACTTTTTGGAATACATTTGTGTGAACTCTTTCTTTTTTTTATCTTTTTCTTTCTCTGCTAGGGAAACTATATACATGAAATAAGCATTTAAGTTGACATTTACATATGGACATTTACTTTCTTATACTTTAAGTTATATTTCATGTATATAGTTTTAGGATGTTTGAGATTGGTTTCGGATCTCTTGGAGTTATAATGTAAATTATAGTTTTTGGAAGATCGTATAATTTTTCAAACTGTCAAATTTCAGTAATCGGCATATCAAATTTTAGTAATTAGGAGGTCAAAATCTAGTAATCAACAAGTCGTATCATATTTCTCTCTCGATCACTCATTTTCATCTCTTATGCTCTCTCTCTCTCACCTCTCTCTCCTTCCCTGCCCTCTCTAATTTTCTCTATTTCTCTCCTCTCTCCTTCCATTTTTACTTCTTTCTATCTTACCTCTCTCTCCCTCCTCTCTCTAATTTTATCTATCTCCTCTCTCTCTCTTCCTTCCACCCACCTTCACTCTCTACTTCTTGCTATCTAACCTATCCCTTTATACCTCTTTCTCTCTCCCTCCCTCCTTCCCTCTCTCAATATCTCCATCTTGCTTCTCTACTCTCTCTCTCTCTCTCTCTCTCTCTCACACACACACACACACACCTCTCTCCCTACCTATCCCTCCCTCTCTCACCTCTCTCTCCATCCCTCCCTCTCTCCTTCCCTTTATACTTCTATTTATCTCTCCCTCCCTCTCTACCTCCTCTTTATTTCTCTCTCACCTCTCTCTCTCCATCCCTACCTCTCCCTCTATCTCTCCTTCCCTCTCTACTCTCTAATTTTCTCTATTTCTCTCCTCTCTCTCTCCATCCCTACCTCTCCCTCTCTCTCTCCTTCCCTCTCTCTCACATCTTTCTTTCTCCCTCCCTCCTTCCCTCTCTCAAATCTCTCCACCTTCCCCCTCTACTCTCTATTGCATCTCTCTATCACCTCTCTCTATCTCTCCTTCCCTCTCTACTCTCTTTGTATCTGAACTCTCTCCCTACCTTTCCCTCCCTCTCTCTATCTCTCCCTCGCTCCCCCCTCTTTCTATCTCTCTTCACCCTCTTTCTACCTACCTCTCTCTCTCCTATCTATCTCAAATATCCCTATTTACCTTTCCCTCTCTCCTCTCTCTCTCTTCCTTCCACCAACCTTCGCTCTCTACTCTCTATCTATCCTACCCCTATATACCTCTTTCTCTCTCCCTCCCTCCCTCCTTCCCTCTCTCAATCTTTCTACCTTCCTCCTTACCTCTCTCTCTCCTCTTCCCTCTCTACTCTATCTCACCTCTCTCTCTCTCTCCCTATATATCGCTCCCTCCCTCCTCTCTCTTTGTCTCATCTCCCTCACCCTCCCTCCCTACATCTCCTTCCCTCTCTCCTTCTCTCTGCTTCTCTCTACCTACCTCTCTATTACTCTCAATTTTCTCTCTCCATCCATATCTCTCCTCTATCCCTACCTCTCACCGCATCTCTCCTTCCCTCTCTGATTCTCTCTCTCTCTCCCTCTCCCTACCAACCTCTATCTTTATTACTCTCTCTCACCTTTCTCTCTCCATCCATATCTCTCCCTCTATCCCTACCTCTCTTTGCTTCTCTCCTTCCCTCTCTACTTCTCTCTATCTCCCCCCCCTCTCTCTACCTACCTCTTTCTCTATTTTCTCTCACCTCTCTCTCTCCATCCCTACCTCTCCCTCCATCTCTCCTTCCCTCTCCTCTTTACCTACCTATCTTTATACCTCTTTCTCTCTCCCTCTCTCCCTCACTCCTTCCCTCTCTCAATTTTTCCACCTTCCTCTCTACTCTCTTTCACTTCTCCCTCCATCTCTCTATCTCAACTCTCTCCCTACCTCTCCCTCCTCTCTCTCTCTCTCTCTCTCTCTCTCTCTCTCTTTCCCTCTCTACTATCTCCCCCTCCCCCTCTCAACCTACCTATCCCTCTATATCTCATTCTTTCTTCGTCCCTCCCTCCTCTCTCAATCTCTCCACCTTCCTCCTCTCTCTACTCCCTCTCACTTCTCCCTTCCCTCTCTACTCTCTCTATCTCAACTTTATCTGCATCTTTATTCCTCCCTCTCTCCCTCCCCCTTCTTTCTATCTCTTGTCTCCCTCTCCCACGCTCCCTCCTCTTTCTCTCTTGTCTCCCTCTCTCTCCTCTCCCTCTCTACCTACCCCCTCTCTCTTCTCTCCCTCTCTACCTATCCCCTCTCCTCTCCCTTTCTAACTACCCCCTCTCTCCTCTCCCTCTCTCTACTATCTCTCTCTATCTCAACCCTCTCTCTACCTATCTCTCTCTACTCTCTTTCTCTCTATCTCACCTCTCTCCCTACCTATCCTTCCATCTCTCTCACCTCTCTACCTCCTCCCTACCTCTTCCTCCCTCTCTCCTTCCCTCTATACTTTTCTTTATCTCCCCCTCCCTCTCTCTACCTACATCTCTATATTTCTCTCCTTTCTCTCTCCTTCCCTCTCTACTTCTCTCTACCCACCTATCCCTTTATACATCTTTCTTTCTCCCTCCCTCAATCCCTCTACCTTCTTTCCTCTCTACTTCTCTTTCTACCACATCTCTTTATCACCTCTCTATCTCTCCTTCCCTCTTTACTCTATCTTAACTCTCTTTCTCCCTACCTTTTCCTCTCTCTATCTCTCTCTCCTTACCTCTCTACTCTATCTCAACTCTCTCTCCCTACATTTCCCTCCCTCTCTCTCTATCTCTCCCTCCCTCCCTCTCTTTCTATCTTTCCTCTCTCCCTCCCCTCTCTTTCTCTCCTCGCCCTCTCTCTACCTACCTCTCTCTCTCCTATCCATCTCAACTCCCTCCTCTCTCTCTCTCTTCCACCAACATTCTCTCTCTACTTTCTATCTAACCTACCCCTATATAACTCTCTCTCTCTCTCTCTCTCTCTCTCTCTCTCTCTCTCTCTCTATCTCTCCTACCTATCCCTCCATCTCT
>CM021100.1:158900394-159419124 GCA_007115665.2 Sequoiadendron giganteum | reverse complement strand
AGGGCCGATGCAAGAAGTTGGGTCCACAAAAAGCTCAAAAAGTGGAAGTGTTATTGTTGTTTTTCAGAATTTGTCACACTTAGACTGAAAATTTGAAGCACTTACACAATGAATCTTTTAAAAAATCAGTAATATGAAATTTAGCATTTTGAATCTAGTTTCCAAATATGCAATTTATTCAAATACCCAGATGATAGAAATTAAATTTTGATAGGGATGTATAAAAACCACTTTTTAAAAGTTTTTTTTTTACCATACCATGCACATGTACGGACACCACTTTTGATCCAAATAAAAGTATTTTGCTAATTCCTTTTGGGGAAAGAGAGCTAACAACATGAAGATTGATGAGAAAAAAAAATTATTGAATTTTTATTGACTTTAATTGTTGTTTTTAAAAATCAACGTGTATGAACAACATAATTGGACCTAAGCTAAACATTTTTTGAATCTTTTTTTTCATTGTGTAAAGAATTGTCTGAAGATTGATGCCATATAATTTTTTTTACAAAAAACTTAACCAAAAAAAAGTTATAAAAAAGTCTGATATTTCAAGTTTAAGGACCAGTTTGCTTAGAAATTAATTAAAAAATAACAAATATAATCCAAGCTTAATAAAAAAATTATATTTGGAAACTAGACATCATGTTCTCTAATGGGTTTTAATTTTATAGATTGATTCAAAAAAAAAGTTTGTCAGCCATATTGGCAAAGTTGGACATTCTTCTTCAATTTTTCTTAGTTTTTTAGTTGCAAGTCAAAGGCTAAGGGTTGGATTGCCAAGTCTTTCTCGAGCCTAAAACCAAAGTTACATGTGGGTTGGGGATTCCACTTTTAAATAACGTGTACGCATTATTAAAATGTGTATGCATTATTCAAACAAAACGCATACGCGTTATGTATTTACCCGTTGGGTAAAAGGAACGTGTACGCGTTCCTAGAATAGAATGCATACGCATTTCTGATATATCTGTTTACTCCCAATTTGAAAAATACTGATAGAGCACGTTTTTTTGGCAACATTCTTTTTCTGCAATACAATCCAAAAAGTGCCATTTTTTGCATTTTTTATTGCAATTTTGTCTTGTGCAGGGTATATTTTATTCAAATTGTTGGAAGAGACAAGTGCAGGTTGAATTTTTTGAAGTGCAATCAAGTACAAAAATATTTTACAAGAAGATTTGGAAAAAGAGAACTTTTGGATGTGTTCATGATGTTTTTGTACTTCAAAGTTTATAGAAAAAAGGATTTTCATAGTACATAGTTTTGTTTGAATATTTGAAAGAGATGACAATTTGAAAATAGGTTAAAAATCATTTGTTTTTTTATCAAAGAGGGTTTGGTAACCATGGGATCAAAGCAAAGAAAAAGAAAAAGATGCAGAAAGTTAATGACACCCGAAGAAATTCAAGCAAATAAAGAAATGGAGGCAAAAAGACAAAGGGATAGAAAAGAAAGGATTCGTCAAATGAAAAATTTGGGAGAATCTAGTTTCATGAATGTTGAAGAGGAAACCATGAAGGATGAATGAATATAGATGATGCAAATGTGGAGATGGTGAATATGGAAGAAAATGCAATTATGGAGACAAACCCAACTATGCCTTCAATTTCAACTTTGAATGATATGGAAATAGTACCTATGCAAACAACTTCAGGTATGTCTTCAAATCCACCTGAGCCTAATGATATGGAAAATGCACCTATTCAAATGATCTATCCAGGTATGTCTTCAAACCCAAGTATTGATAATATTGATCTTAGTATTTTAGATGAAGTTGGATACACCATTGATGGTATCAATAATTATAGGGTTGAAACAATGCAAAAACAAAAACTTGATGAAATATCTTATAAGAATGCAAATGAGAATGAAACCCCTCATATTGATGAGAATGAGAATGAAATCCCTTGTATGTTTGAAAATGAAAATGAAACCCCTTGCATGAATGAAAATGAAACCCCTTTATGGATGAAGATGAAAATGTCTTTCTACAATTGAAAAAGATGTGCTAGATAACCTTCGTGGCAAATTTTCTTGGAGAAAAATGAGAACTTATGGAAATAGAATATATATAATTTTTTTTTATAGAAAGAAATTAGGATTTCAATGTCAACTCATGCCGCAATTGATGAGAATGTCGAAAATGAGAAATGTGATGAAAAAAATAGGTTTTTTTGTAAAACCAAAAAAAAGAAGATGATTTAGTAGAACAAGTCATATCTAGTGTTGCTAATGCTATTGATTTTATAGGTAAGAAAAGTCAATCTAAAGATAAGAATGTAGCTCGTCGTGCAATTACAATTGCTCTAGTTAATAAAGCAACTTCAAATAAAAGAATGTTAAGTAAGATTAGTAAATGTATAAAATTAAATCATAAAACTTTGATAAGAGCTGCTAAAAGAAAAGAAAGTATTGAAAATGATCCAATTAATCAATGTTGGAGTTTTAGTGGTAGACTCTCAAGATTAGACATGAAATTAACTAACGAAATTAAATCTTTAATCAAAAAAAATTGGCATGATAATACAAGAGTATCACCTAACATTAGAGATGTCTTAAAATTAAGGGTGGGTTCCAAAATTCGTGAACCTAAACCAAAGCATCTCTTAGATATGACTCAAACTGAATAATATTAAAAAAAATTAGATGATTCAATCATATCGTTTAATATTAGCATAAGTCAAAGATCATTTGAAAAGTGTAAACCTTGGTATGTTAGAATTAATAAACAACGAATCTCTTGTTGTTGTAAGACTCATGTACAATTTCATTTTTGATTAGGTGAAAAACAGGTTTTGAAGGGACCTAAAACCCTTTACAACTAAAAATAGAGCTACAAAAAGAACAGCCTGCAACCAGCCAAAAACCAGCCCCCAAACAAGACTCTTCAAGATTTACATTTAGAGCTACTCTTGTGGGAGCGAAGAGTCATATCAAAAGAATTTTTAAAGAATTTTTCTTTCTTGCCCTTTACAGTAATCCAACCTTCTTCCACTTGCGTTGCCTTAGCATGCCAAGCTGACATACTACTATCCTGAAGAAAATTGCCTGTAGCCGCTGTCTCAGAGATTTCATCAGTATTTTTTCCTACAGACAATGTCTTATCAAAAAAGCTACCAGAAATACTAGTTGAAGTGTTGTCCCCAGTAATCATAGCCTGAGACCCAATCTCACGTTCTTTTGGGGTTTCAACATGATAAAATTTCTCAGTATCAGCAACCCCTTCATTTGAGACATCCGAAGAGGATGCCCCAAGACCCTGTCATGGCTCCATCGCAACCACCTCAAAAAAGCTCCTATGTTGCTCAAGTTTCTTCTCAACTGTATAATGTTGTTGAGAGGCCCCTGTCCACCAAGTAGTCGTCATTGCTTTCTTCTCTAATCCACATTGTGCAGCAGCATGACCTGTTTTAAAACATCTTTGACAATGGAATGGGACCCCTTCATAGTCCAAAGATTGGACCCAAGAACCCATAGAAGATTTAAGTAAAATCTCAGCAGGCAGCCCTTTAGAAACATCCAATTCCACCAATATATGGGCAAACATGGAGTGAAAAATATCAAAGGATTCAACATCCACCAACAAAAAATCTCCAAGGGCCTCACCCACTTCTTCTAAAAGAGAATCAACCCATAAATGGAGGGGAAGATTAGGCAACCGAACCCAGATCGGGATCTTATTGAAAGTTTCAGAGGAAGAGTTGAAATTAGAATGCCAAGGCTTAATCATCAACAAAAATCTATCCTCCCAGCTAAAAAAATGATCACATAAAATTTTGTTTATATCCTGAGCATTATCAAACTTGGCAACAAAAAACCCCTTAGCCATGGGGAAAATATGAACTTTACCAGTTATAAGAGGTTCCCATTCTTTTGATATCCATGAGTGCAGTTCAGGGAGGCTAGGCCAAAAACCCCTAAACCTACAAATCACCCCCTGTAATGAGAGCTCAGAAGCATTATTATCAATTTCCTCCATCATCTCTGCTTTTAGATCGACGGAGATGGTGTTTGCAACAAGGATGAAACCCCTATTCGGCAGACTTCTCAAAGTCGTCGTCGTCGCCCAAGTAGGATGACCAAAACACGATGACCCCTTCGTTGTAGCTCTGTCGCTGCCATGGACAACATCGCCAGCAACGCCCTTGCCACCACCAAGGCCATCCCCACTGTCGACAACACAGGCCGCCAAAGAAGAGGATCCTCCTCCAACACAGGCCGCCGACTTCACCGTAGGTTCTCCTACACATTTTGCCACCGTCGCCTTAGGGTTTCCACTTGCTTGGGCCATTTTTTGAAGCTCATGTACAATTTAGTTATTATTATGATATTTTTTGATATATATCATGCACTTTGCATGCTAACCAAATTATGTAGGACAATTGTGGTATTAATATGCCACCTGAAACAATCAAAGATTTTATAGGAGGTTTGTTTTGTGAACCCTCTAATGGAAACTTATTTTATTTAAAAGTGTGTATTTATGGAGAATGTGATAGATGTGGTAATTTTCATTATTAGGAGAATGCATGCATGAAAGTAGTTTACATGAATTTGGGCAACAATTGGTGGATGTAAAAAGATTTAAAAATGTTGAATATTCTTTAAAAGATGGAAAATTTGGAAAACATTGTGAGCTAATTGTGGAAAATTTTAGTGTGCATGCATTTATTAAAGAATTATACTAGTATGCAACCAATATAAAACTAGTTAGATATAAAGGGAGGCTTGCTAATAAAGTGGTATGGATACTTTCAATGGATGAGCATGTTGCATCCCACCCTAGTGACTTTAAAAACACTTTTACTTTTTGCAATGTGAATGATGAATGATGAATGATGCAAATGTTGAGTTGCCAATGCATGATTTGTAGAAATCTTGTGATTGATTTATGTTGATGCAATGATCTATTCAGGATGAATAAGTTATGTTTTGATGCCTTAGAAAGAAAAGTTTACCCTGCAGTAAATATTACTAATAGAAAATATGTAATGAAGAATTATCTAGATGACAAACTAATTTCTCTCTTGTTTGGAGTTGGATGCAAGATAGTTGTACCATGAACCTCGAAAGAGGGGAAGTATCATCTGAGTAGAGAGGTAATGTCAGAAATGCTCTGGAAACGCCATCTTAGTTAGGGTTAGGTCAATAGGATCTAGGAACCCCAGAGGAAGGTATTAGAAGTCTGTTTTGAGGTAAGTTTCTTCTGAGGCGTTTTGTTGTGGTTTTGTCGAAGGTGGTTTTAAGGTTTTTAAACCACTCTTCCCTCCCGATAGGAACCCTAATCTTTTGGTAATTATGTCAGTTGACTTTACTATATTTATATATAAATATATATTGTCTTTCTTAATTCTCTCCAGTTTGGAAAATTATAGATGCACGTTATTGCCTGGAGGCAATTAATTAATTACCTTCTTATAATTAAATGAACAATGTTTAAATAAATAAATAATTTCAAGATTATAATTAAAAGGGAGTATTATAATTTTATTATAAAAATTAATTAGAGTGAAGCTTTATAGTTGTTGCTAATTGAGTGAAATGCTTGTATATCTTTAGTATATCCAATTTAACTCACTCGTATGATGGAAAGAGTGGTGGTGGGAAATTTTGAGTTGGCGGATCTTTAAATTGCCACCTTTTTCTATATTTAAAAATATATATGTGTGTCACATCGCCAAAATCTTCAGCTTAGGCTGAAGTTGTGCTTGATAAGTTCCTAAATTTTAGCCACAAGAGTGGCGTAACACAAAAGAAGATTCTTTGTTTTCATCTGCCACCTTGAAAGGGGATTTCAGGACTTCTTCAAGATTTATTGAAGCACGACTTTCTGGAAGAGAGGGAGTGCGAGGAAATAGGGGGTGGTTATCTAACCACCTAAGATGTTGTCACCCCTTTAGGGGGGAGAAGATCACTCTCACGGAAAGAACTCATAGACGAGTGGTTGGGGAAAAATGGGAGAAAAGAAAAAAAAGGAGGTTAGCACAAACTGGGAGGTAGAGAGTAGAAGTAGTTGCAAATAGGGAAGCTCTTGGAGATCATTATCTTACAAAAGAAGCAGAAGACTTTGGGTGTCCACAACAAGAGAGAAGTGGAGCCAAGAAATAATCGAAGAGAGTTCTCACAATAGACGTCTTCAACAATAACTTATTATGTTCCAGATATATTTTATCAGGCGTGTATTGCCTTAAGACTAATTTATATTCGTATAATGTTGCATTCATTTCTAGATTAATATTTATGTCTTCTAGTTAGTGAAGAGCTAGGAGAATGGCACGTATTGCCTTAAGACTAATGTATATTGGTAAAATGATGCACTCGTTTCTAGATTAATATTTATGTCTTCTGGTTAGTGAAGAGCTAGGAGAATGGCACATATTTCCTTAAGACTAATTTATATTGGTAAAATGTTGCATTCATTTCCAGATTAATATTTATATCTTATGGTTAGTGAAGAGCTAGTAGAATGATTGTTGTGTGCATTTTGCTTCTCCCTTTCACTCTAGGTGATTCTTAGTGAAGAAAGAAACTAAATTTTTTCTTGCAGCATGTATTTATATTCGGTCTTACCAACTATCTATTTTGGTTGCTTAAAATTTGTTGTTTAGTGTATTGCATGGTCTGTAGAAAACTAGTGAGAACTTATCCACTAAGTTGCTCCTGTTAAAGATTGACACAAATTCAAGTGTTAGCTGAACATGTATTGTTTTGAGAATAAAGTTTGAAATATGGTTAAGGGAAACAAAGAACTAAATTTTGTTTGATTTATGTATGAATACCTAATTATGATCATATACCAATTGGAGTCATGCCATGCATGCCAAATGGTTGAGTGTGCATGCATTAAGTGCCATGAGAGCACCAAATCAATCTTGTAGACTAGATAAGGTTATGTTTGCCTTCTCTTTCTAGAAGAAACTTTATTTTTAACTCTGTTAGAAGTATTTAAGTAAAACCCTAGCTTCATGCTTGTTGAACACATGTGGCAGGTAGCCAGTAAAGAGTGTTGTGTTAGAAGCCCTAATTCCTGAAAGCCATTCACACGTGGCAAGCAAGCAAGAAAAGTGTGTCTTGTTGAATAACCTTAACTAAGTTTAGGGAGTATGCCCTAGGATAGGTTTCCTTGTTAAGAGTAATGGGCAGAGAGAAAGTCTCTCGGAAGCCCTAGATTATTTGAGCATTCCAAGTCGAGCAAGGTGGGTGATTCTGTACAATAGTACAAGCTATGGCCATAGTAGGTGCAGGTGCCTCTGACTGCACTTTGTACTCACACGTAACCCAGATGTTCTGCTTAGTAGGAAGGAATCCTTAGTAGCAAGGTAGAGTCAGTTATGTAGGGTTTCACCACCAGAGCTCAAATGGTTGTTTCGAGGGTTTTCCAACTTTACCTTTCATAAGAAGGGAAGGTGTGCGGGGGATTGCACATGTCCATGGTTGGTGGAAAAGCACTCAGATGATGCTTTCCCTCACATGCAGATGACGAGCCGAGTCTTGGAAGATGCAAAAACCAGACGAGGGTTTATAATCTTTTACCTTAATACTCTTATTTGTACTTGAATTTAAGAATTCAGTTTATGTACATGTTCTTGTGTAGAATACTTTCTTATTGATGTGTGACAGCAATGGTTGCATCTTATCTTGTTGCATTATCTTAAAAGAAAAAAAATTGCTCTATTGAATGTGATGTCTTATCTGATTTCTTGTTTCAATGCAATTGTGGATCTAACAGAGCATGAGTCAATCATGGATGCATTACAAAAAAGAGAGGATGCAAATGGTACAACAGAGTAAATAAATATTGGTAAGTATATAGTTGTATATATATTTAATTGATAGTCTATATATAGTTAAAAATTTATCACATATACATGTCTATATATATATTTGTCTTTAGTCATTTCTTAATTAAATTTTTATATCATTTTTTGTTTCAGGTCTCCCAAAACTAGATGCATTACAAAAAAGAGAGGACATGCATATATATTACAATGGAGTTCAAATCTAGAAACAGGTAAGTATATATAGTTCTAGATATATTCAATTGATAGTATAAATACAAAACTAAATAGTTAAATGTTAGCTTATAAAGAGTTTATAATTGATTCATATCCCCTTAAGCCATCCTCTGATGTACCATTAATCCATCCTCTTGCATCCCCTTAAGTCTCTCTATTAATTTTGCTTAAGTCATCCTTTTAGGACCCATTAATCCATATCCTTGTATATCTACCCTTAATCCATTCTCTTTCATCTCAATAAGTCACTCTCTCAACACCCCTTAAGCCATCCTCTTAGGACCCCTTAATCTATATGGGTTAATGGTTTATGGTTCATCTCCTAGGATTTAGGTCCTATGGTTCAGGGTTTAGGGTTTGTAGTGTTCATGAGATGCTTATAATAACAAATCTATATGGGTTAATGGTTTAGGGTTCATCTCCTAAGCTTTAGGTCCTATGGTTTGGGGTTTAGGGTTTCTAGGGTTCATGAGATGCTTAGAATAACAAATCTATATGGGTTAATGGTTTAGGGTTCATCTCCTAGGCTTTAGGTCCTATGGTTTAGGGTTTAGGGATTTTAGAGTTCATGGGATGCTTAGAATAACAAATCTATATGGGTTAATGGTTTAGGGTTCATCTCCTAGGCTTTAGGTCCTATGGTTTGCAGTTTAGGGTTTCTAGGGTTCATGAGATGCTTAGAATAACAAATCTATATGGGTTAATTGTTTAGGGTTCATCTCCTAGGCTTTAGGTCTTATGGTTTAGGGTTTAGGGTTTCTGAGGTTCATGAGATGCTTAGAATAACAAATTTATATGGGTTAATGGTTTGGGGTTAATCTCCCAGGCTTTAGGTCATATGATTTAGGTGTTATGTATTTACCCATTGCGTTTATAGGGTTCATGAGATGCTTAAAATAAAAAATCTATATGGGTTAATGGTTTAAGGTTCATCTCCTAGGCTTTAGGTCGTATGGTTTAGGGTTTAGGGTTTGTAGGGTTCATGAGATGCTTAGAATAACAAATATATATGGATTAATGGTTTAGGGTTCATCTCCTAGGCTTTAGGTCATATGTTTTAAGTGTTATGTATTTACCTGTTGGGTTTCTAAGGTTCATGAGATGCTTACAATAATAAATCTATATGGGTTAATGGTTTAAGGTTCATCTCCTAGGATTTAGGTCCTATGGTTAAGGGTTTAGGGTTTGTAGGGTTCATGAGATGCTTAGAATAACAAATCTATATGGGTTAATGGTTTAGGGTTCATCTCCTAGGCTTTAGGTCATATGGTGTAGGGTTTGTAGGTTTCATGAGATGCTTAGAATAACAAATCTATATGGGTTAATGGTTTAGGGTTCATCTCCTAGGCTTTAGGTCCTATTGTTTATGGTTTAGGGTTCCTATGGTTCATGAGATGCTTAGAATAACAAATATATATGGGTTAATGGTTTAGGGTTCATCTCCTAGGCTTTAGGTCTTATGGTTTAGGGTTCATCTCCTAGGCTTTAGGTCTTATGGTTTAGGGTTTAGGGTTTGTAGGGTTCATGAGATGTTTAGAATAACAAATATATATGGGTTAATGGTTTAGGGTTCATCTCCTAGGCTTTAGGTCTTATGGTTTGGAGTTTAGGGTTTCTAGGGTTCATGAGATGCTTAGAATAACAAATCTATATGGGTTAATGGTTTAGGGTTCATCTCCTAGGCTTTAGGTCCTATGGTTTAGGGTTTAGGGTTTCTAGGGTTCATGAGATGCTTAGAATAACAAATCTATACGGGTTAATAGTTTAGGGTTCATCTCCTAGGCTTTAGGTCATATGGTTTACGGTTCATCTCTTATGCTTTAGGTCATATGGTTTAGGGTTCATCTCCTAGGTTTTAGGTCATATGGCTTAGGCGTTATGTATTTCCCTGTTGGGTTTTTAGGGTTCATAAGATGCTTAGAATAACAAATCTATATGGGTTAATGGTTTAGGGTTCATCTCCTAGGCTTTAAGTCATTGTTTATGGTTTAAGGTTTCTATGGTTCATGAGATGCTTAGAATAAAAAATCTATTTGGGTTAATGGTTTAGGGTTCATCTCCTAGGCTTTAGGTCATATGGTTTAGGGTTTTTAGGGTTCGTGAGATGCTTAGAATAACAAATCTATATGGGTTAATGGTTTAAGGTTCATCTCCTAGGCTTTATGTCCTATTGTCTATGAGGACCCTTAAGTCATATCCTCTTACATCCCCTTAATCGCCCTCTTGTATTCCTATGAGGACCCTTAAGTCATATCCTCTTACATCCCCTTAATTGCCCTCTTGTATTCCTTAAGTCACTCTCATAATTCACCTTAATCCATCCTCTTAGGACCCGTTAAGCCATATCCTAGGGTTCATGACATGCATCCCTTTAATCCACCCTCTTAAATCCCTCTAAGTCATTTTATCAACTCCCCTTAATCCACCCTCCTTCATCCCCTTAAGTCATATACTCTTACATCCCCTTAATCGAGCCTCTTGCATTCCTTAAATCACTCTCATAATTCCCCTTAAGCTATCCTCTTAGGACCCGTTAAGCCATATCCTAGGGTTCATGACATGCATCCCTTTAATCCACCCTCTTACATCCCTTTAAGTCATTCTATCAACTCCCCTTAATCCACCCTCTTTCATCCCCTTAAGCCATCCTCTTAAATGACCCTTAAGTCATATCCTCTTACATCCTCTTAATCGTCCCTCTTGAATTCCTTAATTCACCCTCATAATTCACCTTAAGCCATCCTCTTAGGACCCGTTAAGCCATATCCTAGGGTTCATGACATGTGCATCCCTTTAATCCACCCTCTTACATCCCTTTAAGTCATTCTATCAACTCCCCTTAATCCACCCTCTTGTATCCCCTTAAGCCATCCTCTTAAAGGACCCTTAAGTCATACCCTCTTGCATTCCTTAAGTCACTCTCATAATTCCCCTTAAGCCATCCTCTTAGGACCCATTAAGCCATATCCTAGGGTTCATGACATGCATCCCCTTAATCCACCCTCTTACATCCATTTAAGCCATTCTATCAACTCCCCTTAATCCACCCTCTTGCATCCCCTTAAGCCATCCTCTTAAAGGACCCTTAAGTCATATCCTCTTACATCCCCTTAATCGGCCCTCTTGCATTCCTTAAATCACTCTCATAATTCCCCTTAAGCCATCCTCTTAGGACCCATTAAATCATATCCTAGGGTTCATGACATGCATCCCCTTAATCCACCCTCTTACATCCATTTAAGTCATTCTATCAACTCCCCTTAATCGACCCTCTTGCATCCCTTTAATTCATTCTATTAACTCCCCTTAATCCACCCACTTGCATCCCCTTAAGTCATTCTCTTAACTCCCCTTAAGGAATTCTCTTACGATTCCTTAAGCTATATCCTCTTAGGTCTCCTTAATCCATCCTATGGAAAACATCACTTGAATTTGTAAGGAATTTATAAGATCCAATTTTCTAACTTTTACTATATATTGTTCTTTTCTCGCATGAATTATTTAGTTACTTTACTTACGTTAATTATTTTTGTAGGTTCTCATCAAGCCAGTCTACCATGTGATTGTCACTGTAATTTTTTTTATCAAGAGACTATGTAAATATCAATTTGTGGTCTTGACCTAAAAGTTGATAAGGCTTAATTGTATCTACATGCACATATATGTTTCATCATGTTATATAGTTGTATTAAACATCAATATACATTATATATGTTTGTTCGATGTATGAACTTCAATGAACTTATTAGTCACTTTTTAAATATCTTGTTCCAATTTTATCTTATACAAATCATGTCTTGTATTTACCACATTTTATATAAATGTTCAATTGTCTATAGATTATACATTTTATACATACAAGGAGATAAATTTTGTTCAATGATTCAAATATTTGCTAGAATTGGAAAATAGTTAAAATTGCCTCCCCTTAATTAATTATGAATATGATCTAAACTATTTAAGGAATGTTTTAATTTGTCACCTAACCATGTGATCAATTATATGTATGAAATTTGATTTTAGATAAGAATTTATAGTGTGTATTACTTGAAAATTAGATAAAATATCTATACATGTACACATGAGTGCATATAATCATCATATTAAAGTCAACTAATATAAATAAACACAAACATGATCATAATAATAGATATAATGTATATAAAATAGTCCATGAAATAACATGTTCAAAATGTATATGTCAAGTCCAACACATATATTTAAATAAAACTAGAGATCTATAGTCCATAAAATTTAAAACCATCTAACTATCAGAGCGATCAGTCAAATCAATTCTTCTCTTTGCTCCGCATGGACTAGATGTACCTGTATCATGCTGTAAAAGATTCCAAGAAACTTGAAATTAGATTTAAAGTTAATTAGAAATTTTGATATAATTTAACATATAAACTTGAAAATATAAAATTGATAAAAATATTTTTAATTATTAAATATCTAGTAAATACAGTAAAAATGAATTTTAGTATGCATAAATTACCATATGATCATGTGAATCTATTGGCACATTTTGTTCAACAGGTAGCATAACTATCAATCGAGAAGGTCCAAATGTTTGATCTACTATATCCTGCATATTCATATAAAGCAAACAATATGTTAAAATCTCGAATATATATTTAAGAAGTCCCTAAAAATAGTATAGGAGATTTAGTAAAGTTTACAACCTCGAATGATATGCCCTCATGAACAGACACCTGAGATTTCCCATGCATAAATGTTGATGATGTCTCAGGTGCGCCCGTCATGGGTATCACATGAAATCTCTGCATATAGATACAACAATGTATAGATCATTCACACATATGTACAAATTCAAATTAAATTAGATCTATGATGTGTATTTAATTTAAACTTAACAAAATTTTGAAAGCATGCATCTGAGTTGATGATGACTCAAGAGCGCTCACCACAACTTGTGGTTGGTCAGTACTCGGTATCGCATGACCTCCCTGCATCTAGATATAATATATCATTTCACACATGTGTACAAATTCAAATTAAATTAGATATGTCCACATAAATTCAAATATATATTGGTTTGTACCTGACCAAAAGGTGAGCCCACTTCTACAACACTCGAAATACAGACACAGTCATATTGACATACAGGCATTGTGTCATCATGCATCTACACCAAACACCTCTTGAATTAATATTATATTATATATACTTTGATGTTATTATTTACATGAATTTTGCACATTTCAAATAAATTATTTAAATGTGCCTAAGTTCAAAAGATGAGCATACCTGTGTAGGATGATCCTCATAATATAGTAAGTCCATAAATGACTTTGTCCTAGATCCATGTGGGTCACCTAAAGTGGATGCCTGAGTATGCCCATAGCCTGAGCCTCCATGCTTTGCATTGCCCACTTTAGCTGCAGCATGTGTAGTTTGATGAGTGAGATGTTGTGAAAGAGAACTCAATGCTCCTAATGTCAACAACATCATATGTTGCTGAAATGTAGCGGGCACCAGGAGAAGGAGGAGCAACAATAGGAGAAATTGGATCACATCATCGAGGATCGACATGTGCTCCTAATCTATGTTGGGGCATGCCACCCCCAGCTCCCTAAAATGGCCTCATATCAAAATAGTTGGGTTTTAAACCCAACTCAAACTTAGCCCATAACTTTCTCAACAAGTATAGGGGCACCTCACAATTTCCATGTGGTGGAGTATCAAACACCATCCACCATATATCCCAAAAATTTGCAGCTATCTATGAATGCCTACACCATTTAATTGAAATTCATTTTTTGGTGGGTGGAATTGGTTCATTTGTTTGGGGGCTAAAGAAGTGTTGGCAAATGGCTTGTTTGGTAATTTTAAGGTCATTTATGTCTTTATAGGACAATACATCTACATAGAATTGTCTCCTCCATTGATGGAACCTATCTAGGTCTACATCAATAGATCAAACAAAATCGACAACAAATTGCATTGAAGATGAAAACCATGTGAGATGGGGGGGATATTAGGCTCATTTTTATCAAATCTAAATTCTCCTAAATCACATTGAGGTTTTCTCTAATTCTTTCTCTTAATTGAGCCTTATCTACTATGGGGCATGGGGGGTTAGGAGGAGGAGAGTGTGGAGGTGTGGGGTTTTTTGTGGTGGCGGATTTGGATGTATGGGATCTTGAGGTTCTACATCAGGTATAAAATCCTCTAGGTTGAATTCAGGCTCCATATGAACAATGAAATGGAAACTACATGTTAAACAATTATAAAATATATATCAACAAACTATTTAACTAATACATACACAATTTGAAATTTATTTAAATCACATTTCAAACGTGCACAAATTCAAAATACATTTCATTTAAAGACACATTCAATTTATAACATTAAAAAATCCATAACATAAAAATCCATAGCATGTACACATTAAATTATACAATTAAAGTCATACATACATGTACCCTCAAGGTTAAATTCAAGCACTTTATCATCTAGTAACCATATGGTTGCATTTTCCTTGCAAGGTTAAAATTGAGTGGTTAATTTCATATTATTGTATCATTCTATCTTGGACTAATGAATGTCATGCCTTAGTGATGATTTTTAGATGATTCTATATATGTCCTAAACTATGCATTGATTTTCAATGAAATATTCCTCCTAGGTATCATGTCACTCGTCAAAGCAAGAATGAGGGGAAGGCTAAGAACCCACCTATGAATCCTATGAACGTGGTCCTCAAGTTATTGATCTCCTTCAAGATATAATATAGTAAGGGGCCCTCATCAAGAGGCATCTATGTGAGATCTAATTTGTAAATTAATGTAATAAAGTTCAGGTGGATGTGAATCTATGTGTAGATTGAATGCATTTTTTAAGGTGTTGTAATGACCTAGAAATTGAGAGATTAGATTAACATGTATTTGTGGGCAACAACAAAGTATTATATTTTCTAGCAAAGAGGTACTATTGGACACTTGCAATAAATTGGCAGTATTACTACAAATCACTTGCAACCTAAAGATAATATAATTTCTTGTAAAAAAGGGGCAAGCAATACAATAGGTGACTTATATCATAGAAAGGTTAGAGGAACTTGCAATTTTATTTCAGATTTAGACATTTATTATCTTAGATTTATTATGAGATGTAAATAGTAGGAGGTCAACTAGTGTTTGTGTTTAGTTTTTTTAGTGGTGGGGATGGGAGAGTGATGTTAGATAAATTGAATAATATGAAGAATTTTGCAAATATGTTTAAAAAGCTAATAAAAATAATTAGGTATAGATAGTGCGATGAAACTATCAGTCTCACATCCCCTACTAACTAGTTCACAAAAATTATTGTCAATGATCTTATTGTGTCAAAGACCTATAATATGAAGGGTTTGTTGTTACTGCCAACTCTAATGCAACTAAAAATGGAGATAATTGTCACACCAAGGTCGTGCAATTTTAATAAAATCCTACCTACATTACCTAAAACTAATTATTGAACACCTTTTAGTACTTTTACAACCAGGTTCCAAGAAGAATCATCAAGTATATATCTAAAATATTTCCACTATAATTTAGATCAATATTTATACTATAACTAAGACACCTAAAATATATAAGGATGCAAGTTATTACATTTTGTGTACATGTGGAAAGGGTTCATATGTTGAGTTGTATAAGTGCTTCTACATCAAAACTTTCTAGAGGATGACATATTTTTCATAATTCATCTAGGTATTATATGTTATTTACCTTTAATAAATGGGGTGGAAATTATAAATAGTTTTGAGTTAGATCTATATGTCATTGGTTTATTAAGTGAATCCCCTGAAAGAAGGTCATAAACTTATTTTTCTAGCTCTATCACTCGATAATTAAACTATAGCAAAATTTGATTCAATATACATTAATTTAAACATGATCAATACTAAGGGGAAAAATAACAAGATTCAAGATAGCTACTATTACCTAGGGTTTTAGGTTTACGTTTTAGGGTTTTAGGTTTAGGTTTTAGGGTTTAGGTCCTAGGATTAAGGGTTTTAGTTTTTAGTTCTATTTATTTGGAACCTAGGGTTAGGGTTTTGATTTCTAAGTTAAATGTGTCCAATTTAGGTTAAATTCTAGCTAATTTAGGTTTAGTTTTTATTCTTTTCAATTTACAATGTAATATTTTTGGTTTTGTTGATGTTTTTTATTTTTTAAATGCAATTTAAAAACTATAAAATATTGAATGTAAAACAAACAAAACAGACAAAAACTAAATAATAGTTACAAAATAAAAATGCAACATATAAAGCAAAAAATAGCAGAATTCAACCAACCTGGAGGTCGCTAAGGTTGGTTGTGTCGATGGGAGGAGGTGGCAATGAAAAAATTATTGAAATGGGCCCTCTAAAATGCGTACGTGATCTCTGCTTTCCCTCAAGCGCAACCAAACGAACTGTGAAAATAAATTACATAGTTCGTTAATTTATTTTTTTAAATAGTTTTACAAAATGCGTATGCATTATGAACGCGTACGCGTTTTTGGTTGCATACCCGAATCTAAATGTGTATGCATTCGGATTCAGGCTCGAGTACCCAAACCAAAGCGCATACATATTTTTTTTAAACATGTACACATTTCTTGCATTTTTTTTGTTTTGACTGAAACTTTCCCTCTTCGTGGACCCAACTTCTTGCTTTTAAACAAGACATAGGTGAGGTAGAGAGGGATGGAGAGAGAGAGTGAAGGAGGGAGAGGTAGGTATAGACATAGATGGGAGATAAAGATAAGTAGAGAGGGAAGGAAAGCTTGAGAGGAGAGATACAAAGTAGAGAAGGGAGGGAGGGAGAGGTAGGTAGGTAGGGAAATAGGTGTGTGAGAGAGAGAGATAGAGAGAATGGTGAGATAGAGAAAAGATGAAATTGAGAGAGAAATAGGGGGAAGGACAAAAGGGAGAGAGACTGAGAGGAGAGACAAAAATAAGGGGAGGGAGGGTGAGGTAGAGAGGGGGAGGAAGACTTGAGATAGAGAGAAGTAGAGAGGGAATGAAGGAGGGAAGGAGAGTTAGGAAGGGAGATAGAGGTGTGTGAGTGAGAGAGAGAGAGAGAGTGGTGAGATAGAGTGGAGAGAGGGAGAGGGAGGGAGAGAGAATTGTGAGATAGAGATGAGAGAGAAAAAGGGGGAAGAGAGGGAGAGAGAGAGAGTGAGAGAGATAGGTAGAGGGAGGGAGAGGAGAGATAGAGAGTAAAGAGGGAAAGAGCTTGGGAGAGAGACATAGGTGAGATACAAAGTGATGGAGGGAGAGGTAGGTAAAGAGAGGGAGAGGGGAGATAAAGATAAGTAGAGGGAAGGAGACGGGAGGGAGAGGTAGGTAGGTAGGGAAATAGGTGTGTGAGAGAGAGAGATAGAGATAATAGTGAGATAGAGAAAAGATGAAATTGAGAGAGAAATAGGGGGAAGGACAAAAGGGAGAGAGATTAAGAGGAGAGACAGAAATAAGGCGAGGGAGGGTGAGGTAGAGAGGGGGAGGAAGACTTGAGATAGAGAGAAGTAGAGAGGGAATGAAGGAGGTAGGGAGAGTTAGGAAAGGTGATAGAGGTGTGTGAGTGAGAGAGAGAGAGAGTGCTGAGATAGAGAGGAGAGAGGGAGAGGGAGAGAATTGTGAGATAAAGATGAGAGAGAGAAAAGGGGAAGAGAGGGAGAGAGAGAGATAGGTAGAGGGAGGGAGAGGAGAGATAGAGAGTAAAGAGGGAAAGAGGTAGGGAGAGAGACATAGGTGAGATACAGAGTGATGGAGGGAGAGGTAGGTAAAGAGAGGGAGAGGGGAGATAAAGATAAGTAGAGGGAAGGAGACTTAGATAGAGAATAGATAGAGAAAAGTAGAGAGGGGAGGGAGGGAGAGGTAGGGAGGAGATAGAGGGGTGTGTGAGAGAGAGAGAGAGGGGAAAGAGGAAGGGAGGGGGAGGAGAGATGGAGAGTAGAGAGGGAAGGAGAAAGTGAGAAAGTGAGAAAGATGATACAACTTGTTGACTACTAAAATTTGACCTCCTATTAATGAAATTTGACATGTTGATTACTGAAATTTGACTATTTGAAAAATTATAAGATCTTCCAAAAACAAGAATTTGCATTATAACTCCAAGAGATCCAAAACCACTCTCAAACATCCTAAAAATTTATACATAAAATATAACTTCAAGTATAAGAAAGTAAATGTTCATATGTAAATATCAACTTATACTTAAATATTTATTTCATGTATATAGTTTCCTTGGCAAAGAAAGAGTTCACAAAAATGCATTACAAAAATTCATGCTTCACATTTGGCGAGCGCCAAATTTGGCGCTAGCCAAATGGAGCACTTCATTTGGTGAGTGTCAAATTTGGTGCTTATCAAATGATGAACTTCATTTAGCTAGAGCCAAATTTGGCGCTCGCCAAATGAAGGGCGCCAAATGATGAACTTCACTTGGCTAGCACCAAATTTGGCGCTTGCCTAATGAAGGGTGCCAAAATTATTTGAATTTTGAAATACCAATCCTTAGGCTCGGTCATCCAAGCCATTTGGCGAGAGCCAAATGGTCATTTCAGGTAAAAAAATAAAAGTGGCACCTTTTTTGTGTCACAACTCGGTGCACTTACCCTGAATGAGAATGTCGATAAAACTAACTTTCCTTTTGTTTTCGGCTTTTAAGAGTGTTTTCACAACACTCATCGGTGTTTAAAGAAGAGTTAACAACTTATTTAAAATTATCAATAAGATACTTGGTCGGTGTATCAAACATAATACATATCCTCCATTAGCACTTATGCATCGACTCTTAAAATAGAGTTGGAAACTTGCATCAGTGCTTGGAGTTGAGTTTTTAACCCATGCAAAAAATTTGAATTAATAATAATTTTCTTGTATTTGGCATTTAACAATCACCTCACAACTTGTATCACCCAACAAAAAAATTGATGTGAAAAGTTTAAAATTTGGGCATGTTGAAAACAAGGGCAACACTACACTAATTTTTTTGGGTCTATTGTGACCCAAATATATTCTAGGTCATCAATAGTTATACATTTAAACTACGGGATATGCTTTGTACTAGCATGGGAAGGATTTTATATTGTAAATATTTTGTAATGGTATGTCTTCATGGTTATTTGTAATGATTCAAGGTAATATTATAGTTATAATTATGTATTTCCTCTTGCCACATTTACTAACACAAATGTAATGAGGGTTTGGTGTGTGTGGCAATGCCTAATGTATGGAAAATAATTAATAATAACCATTCATTAATTTCATATGGGTCATTGTAGTTCTCTTTATGTATCATTAAGTATGCCTATTGTATAAATGTAATCTATGGTTTATATTTAAGTGTAAATATGGTTATGTGATGCTTTGCAAGACTTGTCAACTTCCTCTTTATTGTTCATGACTATGTTTCCCAATGAAGTAAGCATCGATCCATATTCGTTCAAGCTCAAACACTTTTATTTTAATCTATCTTTATTCTAGTTAGTTGTAGGAGTAGATTAGGTTTAGTTTAGAAGTATACATGTTTTTCATGATTTGATATTAAAAACCAGAGAGAAAATCTTAAGCAAACCAAAAATATTAGATCCTTAGAAAATTATTTACAACATATCTACACCTTGCCACTATATGAAAATGATAAATGAAGCTATATTTATGGATTTTAATGAAGTTGATATTTGTAGGTGTATGTGCAAGGTGTTCCCATCTATATATAGGCCTTATGCAGCTTCTCTAGTGATAAAAATGAGGGTTCAATATACATTTCGGTATAGTTTTTTGTTTGTTAGAATCATCTTATATTATAACTTATTTACGTTCTTGTTAAGGTATACATCTATGAATACCCTCCTAAGTCTAATTTAATATCACAATCGAGGATATATTACCCACTCTCTGTAATGTTCCCAAACTCTTGATAAAGTGATTTAATTAATTTAAGTTGTCCAAAAAATATTATTATTTCAAAAAGATGACTTTAATTAATTATTTTAATTGAAATAAAGTGAAAATAATAAAATATTAAAAAATGTCACTTTATTAAATAAAGTTTCTTCTAGAAGCTGGGGTTAGTTACAAGTTGGCTTCTTTTAGAAGATTCGTTGGAGCCTTTAAAAACAATTGTTGTGCAAGGCATTTCATTGTTGAGTTGATATTTCTTATGCTTTATGCAAGGGCTTGAATCTCAGAATCAGCTAAATCTCCGAGGACGAAAACCTTCCGTAGATTGGAAGGGTTGGACGAAAACCTAGCTCTTTCTAGGAGTGGATTCGCAATGGAGTTCACATTGAACTTGACTGTTTCAGATTTGAAGCTTCAACGAATATTTATTGGAGAGCGAGTTGAGGAAATTTTGTCTTCTCCAAATACAAAATTTCTAGGCTATTTGATAAATCAGGTGCATTGAATAGTTTGATATTTGATAATTGGCTATCTGCATATATTCAGGGTTTATGGTGATTTTCAGTATTAAAGGGATTTATTCTTATAAAAGCCATTGTCAATTTTTTCATAATAAGACAAACTCTAGAGGTGAGGGCGAATTTTTCTATTACAGATCTAATGAATTGATAAAGAGAATTTATTTGAACTCCCGTATCATTTGAAGTCGCACAGATTTATATATGACACCAGATTTCTATCTTGTAAAAGTTGATTAATCTTGAAAGGGCGAATGGAAGCTTTCGGGAGTTGCCTAGTTGCTTGCCGTGGAATTTGATTGGAAGAAATCGTGGGTCCCAACTATACCGAATTCATAATAGTCAAGGAATCGATATTACAGAAATTATTTGATATAATGATTCAAGCCTTTCTATCTATATTTAAATTACAAATGGGACTTAGATATTTCATGTTTTAATCACCACCTCATGCTAAGATACAATACAGATAAGAAAAATATATTATCACCCATTTTCATATCGTGTCAGCTATTCAAGGACATATAGGGAGTTCGTGAGTCATATACTCAGCCAGGTGAAAGTCAACAAATTATTTTTTCGCCTATGTAAAGGAGTCGATATTACTTGCAAGGCCGATATTATCTTTGGAGAAATCGAGCTCCCATCTAGCCACCAATGATCTGAATTGTAAGTCCTTTCCAAAGCCATTACGAGAATTATTTGAGATGCCTATCATAGTCGTGGGAATTACCTGAGTAATAAAGAACTAATATTATTTGAAGGGGTCGATTCTTGGTCAACATAAGAGTCACCTATATCTTCTAAGAGGCTGCTGAAGACATTTAAATATTACAACGATGAGAGACGGGTTGAATGGTTCGAGCTTGTTTGCCTAAGGAATAAGACATCGTGTGCTTCATTCCATATCGAAGCAACTCTTTGGCACCTGAGTTACATTTTCCAGATCATTGTGTGGGGTTTTGGAGAGATGTCTAGCAGTGAGAAGGTATTTGAAGGGTTTTTAAAGGGTGAATGAGTCTTCTGGAGCAAACTGGGAATGTAAGAGTCCATTCCAAGCAATTATCAATATACCTGGAGCCTTCTTTCTGCAATTTGAAGCCATTGACATCACTGGTTGTGCATATTTTCCAGGTTTGGGTGTAATACTATCTTAGAGTCATTTATATGATCATGTTCAAGTGTTGTTTTGGTTATAAAAGTTCTAAGATGTATCTACTGTAGTTTCCTGAGTACTTTGTGCATGTCAAGCAGTCATACTTCACTCAGAAATTGTTGTTATTAAGGATTTGATCTGGTTGCATTTGGGAACCTAAGTTATGATCTGAATATAGACACTAATGCCATATTCATATCTCTGTTAGTCACTGTCATTGTGTCCCTGAGACAATTTTTGAGCATGCATTGAGCTGCTATTAATTTTTTAACACCAGTTATTGTAGAATCAGAATTTTATGAAGTCAGAATTGTTTGCTTTGAATCTGAATATATGTTTACAATGAATTTGAGATTATGGTAATTGAGTTGCAAACAGTGGATTACATTATTTCGCATATGTCAAGGATATCTCATTGTCTTACATCAGATAAGTTATATTAGTTTGACAAATAATATTTGTCAAACTAGGAAGAGAAATCGGAAAAACATCGTCTACATGGCTAGGGGATATTACACTCTCCTCGTATGTCTTTGATCGTCCATAATTTGTTAATGAACCCATATTTTCCCTTCTTCACAATATATCCCTAGCCTTGAAGGTTGGAAGAAGTTATAGGATTGTGAACCTATGGCTTTGGGACCTACCAATGACGTTGTTGAGAAGGATTTGATCTCAGTTCATATTTTCAATACATTTACAATATTCTAATTGAAAAGATACTTTATATTTTTAGCTCTATATTTTGTTTGGGAGAGTTTTTTTAGCTAAAAACTCACACCCAACAATAGCATCATTTTCGAGAAGATAACTTGGTGTTTATTTTGAAAACCTTTGTAACATAGTCAGTAAAGAAATAGCCAGTTTGGTTGTACAATTTGTAACTATGATTTTGTTTGGGTAAGTTTGATAACCCATCAACTTATGATTAATAACGGTGTCAATGAAATGTAACTAAGTTAAAATGAATTAAAGAATCTATTGGTGGTTGAACTCAAATTTTTCTTTGTCATAAATGTAAGTTTGCTTCAAGGATTTCCTCTTTTGTAAGAGGTGGCAATTTTTTTTCCGAAGAATAGTTATTATTGTTGTATTTTATTTTTTATTAGTTTTGAAGAACACATTTCATATATATAGTGGTTGGCCATTTAAGGTACATGATTTTATTCCAAAAAAATTGGCATATCAATTTATAAAACCTCTATTTCATGTCATGCATGGTATTGTGTGATCATTCATGGCTAATTGGTATGCTTATTATTTGTTGGTTGACAGATTTTTCTTTTTAAAGATAAACTCAATATGACTATATTTCCCATAACAAAGACAAATAAGCAATAAACAGTTGGAGAGATAACCATTTCATTGGTGATCTTCCTCTGAATTTTAATGAGGTACAACTCCCTCTTGGATTTTCAATAAGATCTTGAGACTATGAACGCAAAACCATGTATGCTTTTTACTAGAAAGCAGGAAAGGCATAACTAACATTGGTTCATAACTATGATACCAAAGCGACGGGACTTGAAACAAATATTACTAACACTTCAATTCATAGATTAAGGCATCAAAAGCAAATAAACGATATTTAGATAGGGCCTCACTTAGTTCCAGCAAAGAATAGATGTAACATCAATAAGCATTCAATTCACAAAGGAAAGAACACACATTTATATAATTTCAAAGACTTAAACATAAACATTAACATTATATCCAAATCTGCAATGTTAACAGACAATGAAGGATTTCTGAAAACAAGTGAGTCATAATGATCCTCCTTTATTATTTTCCCTTACATCACACTCTAATCATAAATCAAAAGTTTGGACCCCCTCCATTGTCTTTTAATTGCATATTTATAGATCTCTTTTCTTTAAAATTGTTTCGATTTTCATAACCATCACCTTTGAGATGAGTGGTTTGTAACTATCATCAAAATCTTTTCTAACAAGCTTCGGAGAATTTATGATTCTTTTGAAATGTCATCATTACATGATTCACATCAAGTTGAGTATAGTGCACAAATATATCACTACTACATGTATGTAAGCCTCGTGGCTCTTCGTACATGTGAAAAACCTACAACTTCTAACATTTTAATTTTAATTACATATTCACTTGTGATCATATGTGTGTGGGAAGTTTTAATTAAAATATTTCACGCTAACGTTGAAGTTTATCCAACTAGAAATCTAGCAATCTCATCACATCATTCATTGTGCTTATTTAATTCAAGGCATTTGGCAGCGTCCTTTCTCATTAGTTGCTACTGATAAAATCTTCCCATGGCTTACCTTTCAAATACGACATCTATTTCCTTTCTCTATAAATTTGAGGGAATTGTCTTCATTCCTCACATCTCAATTTCATTCTCAAAATGTCGAGCACTTCAAGTGATGCAACTTCAAAAGGTGATTACCTTGCAAATAAGGTGTGGAATGCAATTCTATGAGGTAGTTGGTAGCAGACCAGCTGAGGGAGGTATTACTTATAAGGAATGTTGTTGAAGGAGTAATAAGGAGAATCATAAGGGAGAACTTCCATGCACAAGTCCACGTCCATAACTATGCACTCCTAGAACATTTTATATACAACATCATCTAGACTTCTAGAAAATTTGCATGGGGCACCAGAGCTATTGATAGACTGGTGAGGCCACTGTACATAGCCAATGTGAAATCTGCCTTCGGATGTCTGAGTGACTACCTGCGAGAAAGCCTAGTAGGGAATGTTATCTACATTTCCACTGATCTTCGGAACGAAAAATTCAAACAAGCTATTACTCTCTTGTGCGTTGGGTTTGAGAGGAAAGTGATGGAGACCTTTTCTTATTATGTTGAGTTTAATGAAACTTATTTTCCCCTACACAAATAGAGAGAATTTAGGAAGTTGTGGAAGGCTTTTGCATCCTAATATCCACACTTTGTGCATAAAATCTTGTACTTGCATCTCCTCTTTTTGATATAATATATATATATATCGATTTCTATGTTTTAACAGCTTCATGTTATGTGATGAATTTTGATGATCTCTAATTTTGCTTCATGTTATTTTTGCAATGTACCATTTCCATTTTGTTGAGTCTCAAAAATGCAGGTTTTAACCACGAGAGGTTGCCAAGCTCTCACAACATTTTTGGCCAACGTACAAGGCCAATTAACATAATTGAACCTTCTTCTCTTTAGGCTCTGCTAAACCTAGGCGGGTGCACCTATGTGTAGTAGATTTGAAATATATTTCCTGCTCAATCAATCTATTCACAATGGCAATTGGAAGTGAATAGATAAAATCATAACTATTGCTCCTACTACATAAAAGAAAGAATTTGAATATGTTTTTTATTATGAATTTTATCATCTAGGTTGTGATAGATCAGTGCCTTCTATCCACATGGGCAATGGAGTCAAAATTAAGAATGATATGTGTTTCCCTCTTTGGCTTAACTCTAGTTGTTAGGCACTTTGAAAATTCTATGACTAGCATAAAACTTTACTGAATTTATGACTTGCATAAATTATGCCAAAATGTTTCTTAACCCGGTTCTTCTTTAACCATCCAAAAGAAATCCTTAAATCACTATGACTTGTTAAAAGAATTTAATTCTGACTTGCAGACACCAATTAATTAAATCACACAAAATGGGAGTACATTTTGACAAATCAAAGATATACTTGATATGTTGATTTAAATGATTAAAAGACTTCAAGTTGGAGACAACCAAATAAAGAATATGAATTGATACAACACAGCAACTGAACACTAAGAAATAAATTCACCAGTTAAAATATATTATCTCCATTGATTTTGCTTCAAGAAATTTTGTCATCGTTTACATTCCCAATCTTCATTTTCCGAAAAAATCTAACTACTACTACAACTGACCTCCTTCTAACTGATTTTTCAATACATATATACAATACATTTCTAAGGGTCACGACCCTTCATTAGTCTGGTACAACTGTTTGGCATTCCTTAGCAAAATAAAATATTTAATTAATTGCCTTTCTGGCAAATTAAATATTTTAACTACATTCCTGCATTTTATTTTATTTACATCATACCCGCTTTTCTATGAAGTTTCTTTTATGTTTACCGCTCTACCGCGGTCTTTATTTTTGCCTCCCGCGGTAATATGGTGACCGGATCCACTATCTATGTCCCTTCCACCACTCTACTGTGGTCTTCGTCTTGACCGTTCGCAGTATAGTGGTGACTTCTCCTCACCGTTATCTTCATTGTCTACAGTGCCACCGCGGTCTCCGACTTGACTGCCAGCAGTACCGTGGTGAACAACATTAACTATTATCCCCGCGCTACCGCGGTCTCCTTTCTTACCACTCACGGTACCATGGTAACACCTCCCTAACCATCACCTAGTTGCTCATCGCATTACCGCGGTCCTCTCTCTGACTGTCTACAATGCCGCGGTAACCATGCTCTGACCGGTACCCTCCGCCGCTTCACTGCTTACCGCGCCACCGCGGTCACTGTGATGACTGTCTGCAGTGTGGCAGTAACTGTTACATGACTACACTTAACCGTGATACCTTGAGCCACCCTGCAAGGGGCTGCGATATAGCGGTAAACGGTGTTGGCTATGAAAAGTGATTACTATGGCAACGGAATGGGGTATAAGGCACTTTAGCATTATGAATGGTAAAAAGAATGATTTTTTAATGAAAAAGATGGCAAAATATTAGGTTCAAGTGGATAAAGAACTCCGAATTTTAATTAAAATTTTGGGTTCTAACAGTGGCCCCTGTTGGAGATGAGTGATTTTTCAATCACTGCAAGAATCTAGAATATCACTGGGAGAGCAAACCAAGATAGCAAAGGATGTGAAAAATGAATGCAACAGAAGATGGAGGGAATGAGAAGATGAAGGAGATGAAAAATGGAAGATGGAAAAAAGAGAGTGGAAGTGACCCTACACTACTGTACATGGAAAGAAAACAATGTCTTCAATGAAGGAGCTCCAGGATTGTCCATGTACTGGAAAGTCCCAGTCCCTTTTAAATCCCTAAACTACTATGCATAGAAAAGAATGTGATAGCAAAGGATGTGAAAAATGAATGCAACAGAAGATGGAGGGAATGAGAAGATGAAGGAGATGAAAAATGGAAGATGGAAAAAAGAGAGTGGAAGTGACCCTACACTACTGTACATGGAAAGAAAACATTGTCTTCAATGAGGGAGCTCCAGGATTGTCCATGTACTGGAAATTCCCAGTCCCTTTTGCTAAGAATTGTCTATGCACTGGCAATCCTTAGTCCTCTGTATCTGCTATGGCCTAAAATTCAAACCTTAAATGATGGCCCAAGGCCACCCAAAAGAAGAGCCTATACTTTCCTCTATCATAGACTTTATTCTGATTTGAGCTCATCAGGTTCCTTTTGAAGCTATCCACTCCATCTACCATGTTACATATATTGTCATAGAAAACTTTCAGAAAATCATTGTGTTCAACCTAACTCATACCACTCTACACTTCATCATATGATAAACCTTTGTCTCCTTCATCACACAAAGTGTATCCAGATTCAATGAAACCTTCATAAGTTTTCCCATTATCATATATTACTAAATGATCCTGCAGTTGTACTAGGACTTGAAAATCTAAATGCTTCTCTTGGAAATCTAAATTTTTTGTTTCATCAACATCTTTTGAAACAATTGAATCAGAAATATTTTCCATTTCTTTCCTATCACCAGCTAGCAATGACATATAGTTTTGATCCATGTAGTCATCCTCTTCTTGGACATATACGAATTCTTAATTAGCTTCAAATATCTCTTCATCATTTTGATAAATGCACATGGATTCATATGAACTAGTACACTTAGTATTCTCACTATCAAAGCAAATATAGGTTGGACCCAAAACTTTAGAAGCATCTTTGTGTGCACATTTCTGGTATTCAAGAGTTAACAAATTTGAAACTTTCTCATTGTTGAGTGAACATGTCTCTGCTTCCATACCTTCTACTATTTCTTCCTCTTCTTGATCTCCATAAGAACTGCAAGAATCACCCTATTGTAGATCAAAATTCACAAGTTCTTCTTCACAATCTGGTTGTCCCTCCATATCATCTAAATCATTGTTGATGTACTCCCCAGATGGTGTGTCCCTGACAATATCATCAATGCTACAATCATCTCCCAAAGTGGAAGATTGGTTCTCAGCAAATTCATCTTCATACTCACCAGTTATTTCACCATTTTTATGCCTTCTCTCATCTATGGTACCCATTAATTTACTCATTTGGTCTATAGTAACTGGCTTGAATGACTCGAGCCAATGAATGGATTTGGGTTCATATACCCTCATGAATTGCTCAACCAAGTGTGATTCAGACTTATTAGGTAGAGAACTAATAGGAATTCACATATAGGCATCCACCATTCTGTTGAACAAATCACGTCCCCATTCTCCCTCATGTCTCCTTATGTTAAGAAATGAATCCACAATATTTTTACCTCTCTCTTGAATATGAAGGAACTCACCATTTTTCTTTGCAGATTGTTGATTCTGACATGTACCTTGTTGTAGATTTTGATTTACACTTACATGAGAGATGATATTGTGTTGCACATTTTGATATGGCGTTTGGTACTGATATGTACAATGCTCAGGATATGGATTGTGTTGTTGATCTTGATAGCTTACAAATCTTTGTCCAAGAGGGACAGGATAAATATTCATTTGATGTGATGACTGAGATGCATAAATTTTTTGTTGTGAATAGAGTGCATTACCTTCATTGCCGAAGTTCTCAGTTGTATTATGTGGCACTTTTGGTGTCCAAGATCTATTGGAATTTGTGTGTTCATATGCATCTAAGACACGTTTAACTCCCAATTGTAGCAATCCTTGATTCAATCGTAGCATTTGTTGGTCCAATTGTAGCCTTTGTTGTTTCAATTCCTTCAACTGTCTTATTGATTGTTGCCTCCACAATTATTCTGCCATCTTGACAAGAAAATTGACAAAGTGTTACTATTCCATAATATCTCTACATTATTTATCAAATTGAAATAGAGTCGCCACCTACTTTTCCCAAAAGTAGGAAAATGAAATGGATTTTGATATTATTTAGGTTTGCCCCAGCGGAATCCCCTATGAACTCAAGTGAATGCGTAATGTGAAAAAATTTATGACTTGCCAAACTGTTAGCTGTGTAACTCGGATGGGGAGTGCAAATGACACAATTATGAATCTCTTGTTGAAGACCAATTTTGAAACTTTGTTGACTCTATAAATGGATAGGCTGAAAAAAAAAATTTGAGTATGTCCCCAACAAAGTCGCCAAACTGTTGGGTCTCAAAAATGCAAGTTTTAACCATGAGAGGTTGTCAAGCTCTCATAACATTTTTGGCCAACGTACAAGGCCAATTAACATAATTGAACCTTCTGCTCTTTAGGCTCTGCTAAACCTAGGCAGGTGCACCTATGTGTATGTTGCAGATTTGAAATATATTTCCTGCTCAATCAATCTATTCACAATGGCAATTGGAAGTGAATAGATAAAATCATAACTGCTTCTCCTACTGCATAAAAGAAAGAATTTGAATGTTGTTTATTATGAATTTTATCATCTGGGTTGTGATAGATCAGTGCCTTCTATCCACATGGGCAATGGAGTCAAACTTAAGAATGATATGTGTTTCCCTCTTTGGCTTAACTCTAGTTATTAGGCACTTTGAAAATTCTATGACTAGCATAAAACTTTACTGAATTTATGACTTGCATAAATTGTGCGGGAATGTTTCTTAACCCGATTCTTCTTTAACCATTCAAAAGAAATCCTTAAATCACTGTGACTTGTTAAAAGAATTTAATTCTGACTTGCAGACACCAATTAAATAAATCACACAAAATGGGACTACATTTTGACAAATCAGAGATATACTTGATATGTTGATTTAAATGATTAAAAGACCTCAAGTTGGAGACAACCAAATAAAGAATATGAATTGATACGAAACAACAAATGAACACCAAGAAAGAACTTCACTAGTTAAAATATATTATCTCCATTGATTCTGCTTCAAGAAAGTTTGTCATTGTTTACATTCCCAGTCTTCATTTTCTAAAAAAATCTAACTACTACTACAACTGACCTCCTTCTAAATGATTTTTCAATACATATATACAATACATTTCTAAGGGTCATGACCCTTCATTAGTCTACTACAACCGTTTGGCATTCCTTAGTAAAATAAAATATTTAATTAATTGCCTTTTTGGAAAATTAAATATTTTAACTACATCCTTGCATTTTATTTTATTTACATCATACCCTATTTTCTCCAAAGTTTCTTTTATGTTTACCGCTCTACCGCGGTCTTTATTTTTGCCTCCCGCGGTACTACGGTGACGCGCTCCACTTTCTGTGTCCCTTCCACCGCTCTACCACGATCTTTGTCTTGATCGTCCGCGGTATAGCGGTGACTGCTCCTCATCATTATCTTCATTGTCTACCGTGCCATTGCAGTCTCCGACTTGATTGTCAGCGGTACCGCAGTGGACAACATTAACTATTATCCCCATGCTACCGTGGTCTCCTTTCTTACCACTAGCGGTACTGCAGTAACACCTCCCTAACCGTCGCCTCGTATCTCACCACATTACCGCGGTCCTCTCTCTGACTGTTGGCAGTGTCATGGTAACCATGCTCTGACCACTACCCTTCGTCGCTTCACCGCTTACTGCGCCACCGCGGTCACTGTGATGACTGTCTGCCGTGTGGCGATAACAGTTACATGACTACACTTAACCATGATACCTCGAGCCACCCTACAAGGGGCCACGATATAGCGGTAAACAGTGTTAGCTATGAAAAGTGATTACTATGGCAACGAAATGGGGTATAAGGCACTTTAGCATTATGAATGGAAAAAAGAATGATTTTTTAATGAAAAAGATGGCAAAATATTAGGTTCAAGTGGATAAAGAACTCAGAATTCTAATGAAAAATTTGGGTTCTAACACATTTTATGTACCATTCTAAGTAGAATCTTCGAATCCAATATAGTGGTTTTAAGGGAAATATGTGTAACCCACATCGAATCCCAACAAGGTTTTGAGAACCTTGTCAGAATCGACGATTCTGCAAACCATTTTATTTTTCACTTGAACACCTTTCTTTAAGGCACAATCTTAAGAAATTATGAAAACCTGGGAGATCTCTAAAGGGGGCCTCGAAACCAACTAAAATGTTGCCACTTAAAGGAAATTCTTTATTGTCGGAATTAGAATGGGTTTTCAAAACCTTGTCGAGGATCGACAATGATTTTGAAACCTTTTAAAAGCTCTGAAACTATGTTTGTTTCGCTTGCCCCTTCACTTTTTCTTCCTTTCGTCGGCGTTCGCCAAGGTTGCGAAAACCATTTCGGACTTCGGCATCATTTTCAAAACTTTTCAAAGAACCGATACAATGACCAACTTTAGGCTTAACTTCAAAATTTTAGACAAACATAGGGTTGTGACAGCTAGGGTAGAATTCGACGCATGCTCAAAAACCTTAGGAATTGAACACTTAGGATCAAAGCGAAAATTTATTTGGGGTGAACACGGTTTTGAGGGGATGACAAAAACCATTGTAAAAATTGTCTTTGTCTAGGGATGATGGATTGCAAAGGACAAAGCAAGGGACCGAGAGACCTAACTATAGACCAGTCCTTAAAATCCATTGGGAAAAAGAGTCAGACACATTGGAGAGGAGGAGCCAGAGCAAGCCAAAAATAGGACAAAGCAGCAAAGCACCTAAACTAACATCGCAACAAAATTTACTAAGCATGTACAAGGTAGGGGAAACCTACCTCTAAAAATTCTCAAGATTATTCATGCAAAACCATTGACAAACTATGAGAAGTATGATCCACTATGGAAAGCAAATTCATTTCGATATAACACTCAAAGACTCAAAAATAGCATGCAACTCCAAAGAAGGCTTGTTGTGTGTAAGGAATCTCTGCATGTAGCTTCATCACCAAACAACCACTTAGCATCATATATTTCTATAATTTCCTAGACATAACTTTGCACATTACTAGTCACATCTCCATGCATTACTTCAAATAGTATAGCATCTCGAGTTATTTCTTCCCTGATTGGAATAAAGGGTGGGTGTATTTGATATGAATCTAAACTAGGGTCAATCTATATCAAAAGTGACTGAAAAACATGGACTTTACTATTGTCTTCAGAAAATGTGAGCTCATCACTCATTGAAATAATTTTCATAGGTTTTGCAAAGGTTTTTTGAAGGGCTGTATCATTCCCCATTAATCGAAACCATGGGTCATCAATTTCTTTTGTTGCATGCAAAAAGGGGCAAGATGACTTCACCTAGAAATTCATTATTAGAGATTCCCAAACCTTGACTTAAAATGCGATAAAGATTATTTGTAGTATAAATACTCCCCACATCTTTCTCTTCATCTGTTTTCTTTTCACTCCATGGTTCAATTTCTTTCTCATGCTCTTCATTACATTTCTTATTTCTAAAGTTAACACCGCTAAGCATCAGATCATTACAAGAAGCAAGTTTATCCAGGTCATCCAATTCAAAATCACAAAGTTCAAATAAAGGATTATCTTTGACTTTGAAAACTCCACCAAGACTACCTAGCAAAAATAATCCATTAAATTTGCTTGACCACCTTACATGACTTTCATTTTAAAATTATTTCAACTGCTCATAAGCCTCTAATGTTGCTATAATGCTCTTCGCCAATTCCTCAACATTTCCAAAGGTGAATGCCTCAAATTCCATGGGTGTAAAGGAAGTATGGGCTAAACTACCCATTTGTTGCTTAAAAGAGGATATCAATTGATCAGGGCTACACCACCCAAACCACACAAAACACAACAATAGATACCAACACAGAACATGCGAGACAGAAAATAACCCTTTCAATTATTTTAAGAAAAATGAAATTACAGATTCAAAACTTACATGCTACAACCTCATGGGCTTGATTCATTACAACAAAATCAACTTTGAAAAAAAAGTATTATTCGGAGCCACAATCTGCACTAATGGAGCCACCTTCTACAACCCCCACTTAACCCTTTTATTTTACCCAATAACCGCCCTAAAGTGTTCTAGAAAGTTCAACTTTCCCTTTTGTTTTGGTGCCAAAAGTCTCGCCATTTGATTTCTAGCCTGGGAAGAAATTTTTAATGAAATTCACTTTTTAGAGGACAAACTTCGTGGGGCCATAACTTTTGATCTGGGAGTCCGATTTGCTATTATTACATATCATTGGAAAGCTATCGAAGAGATATACAATGCATGAACCCACCATAGGTCAGTTCGGCCACTTTTCAAGCTGTTTTGGAGCCTCTAAAGTTTTATATGTGAATTTGAAGTTGCATTGGAGAAATTTCCCGAGACGGAAACTTTAATTTCTCCCAAATTGTTCAGGGTATTGGGGTGATTCTTTTGAGACCAGAAATTTTTTTCAACTTTGCTCCTTTAGTTAAATTTTCAAGTCCATACGAGCCTATTTAGGCCGACTTACTAAAAATAGTAAGTGATCATTTTCACTATTTTTGACTCCTAACTATCTTATACCCTTAAGTGCCATCATGGAACTCAAAATAACTAAAGAAAATAAAGAAAATATTTGTTTTGGGTGATGCAAGATTTCCCTACACCACTGGATGCTCGTGTATAATAATATAATTATCACACACCCAAGGTAATTTGAAAAGTGACCCTATCACTTCTCAGGAGTTAGAGGGAAACCAAGACAATTAACCTTGGCCTTAAACAACCATGATGAATTTTCAACAGGCCTTCCTTTCTATTTGACCAGATATTCTTCATACTGCATGTTCCTTGTACTTCTTCCCACACGACAATCGAAGATTTCTTCTATCTCCTCCTTTTTTGAAGTAGGTGTGGGAATATTCCACTGTGCTTCTATTATTTCTTCATTAATTCTCCCTTCATGATATTTTATTAAATCTAAAATGTTAAACACAGGTGAAATATGAATTTCATCAAGCAAATCTACTTCATATGCATTTCTTGAATCATGCTTCTTCGGGATCTTGCATGGTCCAAACTTCTTCATTTTTAACTTTTTGTATGTACCAACTAGAAACCTCTCCTTTTGGAAATGAACCATGACTTCATCTCCTACCTGGAAATCCTTATACCTCCTTTTCTGATCTTCCTTGACCTTATATTGTGAGTTCATCTTATTGATGTGTTTTTTTACTTCTTCATGCAAATTCTTCAGGTGCTCTGCAAAATTTTCAGCCTCAACACTACTCTTCTCCCCCTTATCCATCTTTCTCAGTTCAGAAGCAGTTCTTGGACTACTCCCATATACAATCTAAAATGGTGATTTTCCTATGCTCCTATTGATAGAATTATTGTAAGAAAATTTTGCCTATGGTATAATCAAATCCCATCCCTTAGGCTTATCTCCTACTAAGCATCTTAGTAGGTTACCCAAACTCCTGTTCACCACCTCAATTTGTCCATCAGTCTATGGATGGTGTGCATAACTGAACTTCAAATCTGTTTTCAACTTCTTCCATAGTTTCCTCCAGAAATATCCAACAAATTTAGTATCTCTATCAGAAACTATACTCTTCAATAGACCATGTAGTCTCACCAGCTCTCTAAAACACAACTCTGCAATATGAATTGCATCAATGGTCTTATGACACATAATTAAATGTGTCATCTTTGAAAATATATCCACCATCATAAATATGGAATCATGCCCTCTCTATGTCCTTGGCAAGCCAAGAACAAAATCCATGCTAATATCCTCCCATGGCCTCTCAGGTATAGGTAGTGGCTAATACAATCTAGTATTCTGACTTGTCGCTTTCATCATCTGACATACTCTGCAACTTTGTACAAACTTCTTCATATCTTGATGTAACTGTGGCCAATAATAATTATCACTCACCAAAGCAATGGTCTTATCTCGACCGAAATGTCCAGCCAATCCTCTGCCATGCTTCTCCTTGATTAGGTTCTCTCACATAAAACTCCTTGAAATGCACAATTGGCTTCCTCTAAACAACATCCCATCTTGGATTAACAAATCCAAATATCTTGTCATATCCAATGTAACAGGTTCCAAACAAGTCCTCCAAGCTTCTGCAAATTTTGGATCTTCAGGAATACAAACTCTTGAGTTCAATGAACCCAACAACCTCTATATTCATCTCTATCAACAAATTTTGCCTTCTACTTAAGGAATCTACAACTTTGTTTGACCTTCCACTCTTGTGCTTCAAAACAAAATTATAACTCTGCAAAATCTCAACCCATTTTAAGTTCCTTTGATTTAAATTTCCTTGACTACTGAGATATTGCAAAGCTTGGTGATCATTATATAAAACAAATTATTTTGGCAACAAATAGTGTCTCCATTTCTTCTTAGCATCATTCAACTTCTCACTAAAATAGGCAACTAGCTTACCTTCTTGACTCAAAACAGCTCATATGGCAATGCCACTAGCATCACAATCTACCTATAAGACCTTATTGAAATTTGGAAGTACCAAAGCAGGTTGCTCTGTAACTTTCTTCTTCAATATATCAAAACATTTGGCTGCTCCTGTAGTCCACTTAAACTCTTTTATATCCCCTCTCATTGCTTTAGTTAGAGGTGCACAAATACTACTAAAATTCTTAATAATTTTTTTGTACAAACTTGCTAGACCATGAAATGATCTTACCTTTGTAACACTCCTCGGGGTAGACCATTCAATGATAGTTCTCACCTTATCTGAATCCATTTTAAGACCCTCTACTGAGACAAAAATCCCAGATACACCAACTCTCTCTTCACAAAACTACATTTCTTCAAATTAATCAACAACTTCTCCTCCCTTAGCTTCTCAAATAATCTTCAAATATGCATCACGTGCTCCTCCAATGTCTCACTAAAAATCAAAATATCATCCAAATAAATAATAACAAATTTTCCTAAAAATTATTTCAATAGCTCATTCATAAGCTGCATAAATGTGTTTGGTGCATTGGTTAGTCCAAAAGGCATGACTAGCCATTCGTACAAGCCTTCCTTGGTTTTGAAGGTTGTCTTTCATTCATCTCCTTCTCTAATCCAGATCTAGTGATATCCGCTCTTCAAATCTAGCTTTGTGAAGTACTCAACTCCACTCAAACAATCCATAATGTCATCCATTCTCGGAAAATGAAATCTATACTTGATGGTGATCTTGTTGATGGCTCTAGAATCTGTACACATTCACCATTCCCCATCCTTCTTTGGTGCTAGTACTGTAGGTATTGCACATGGACTCAAACTCTCTCTGATCAATCCCTTCCGCAATAACTCTTTCACTTATTTTTTCAACTCTTCACTCTCTGTTGGAGTCATACGATGAGCTTCCTTATTTGGAAAATTGGCTCCAAGAATCAAGTCCATCTGATGACTAGTCTTTCTTAGTGGAGGAAAACCTTCAGGTACGTTATCAGAAATAATAGCTTGAAACTCATTCAACAAATTTGAAACCTCTACAGGTACCTCAGTAGTGTCTTATTTATCAACTCTAGGGATCAATGCAAAACACATATGCTCATGCCTCATAGTTTCTAGGAACTTTCTCCCATCAACCAAAAAACTTCTTGCATTACTGCATACCTTTTTTTTTGCCTCTTTCAAGGGCTTCAACTTATGATGAACCTCATCCTTTGTCAAAGAATAGGTGTTGGCATGTCCATCATGTACTACTCGTTGATCAAACTGCCACAGTCTACCTAACAACATATGAAAAACATCCATAGGCATAATATCACACAATACTTCATCATGGTAATTTCCAATCTTGAACTTTACCAGACATTGTTCATTTACCAAGGCTTTATGGTCCTTCTGTAAACAAGCAATCTGGTATGGTTTTGGATGCCTTCTTCTCTCCAACTGCAACTTGCTAACCATTTTATCTGAAACAAGGTTATCAGTACAGGGTGATCCCACAATAGTGGTTTACACTTTTTAGGACATCCTGATTTTTGTTGAAATCACATATTTTTAGAAAATATAATGATTTAAGCCTTGAAAATTTCAATTTAAAATATTCCAATTAAAGAGGGTTTGATCAAACCACCTTGGATAGAACCCTGCTAGTTTTAAATGATACTTATAACAGAGTCTCTTTTACACCTATCAAAATGCTAATAAAAAACCACTTTTGATTTACCTTTTGGGAGACTAACTGAATTCATTTTTTTTTTTAAAATTATAAGTATGTAGTCCTTATTATAAGCTTCCCAAAAAGTGTAATTTTAAATATATTTAATTTGATTATTATATTTATTTTTTATTTCTTGTGAATGTAGGTTTTTCACCGAAAATCAAGCTCTCTATTCTACACATGTGGAAAAATAGTACATTACCAAAACAAAATTCTGAAAAATACGTTTGTGCTAGGTATTGATGTCCTTCATCTAGCAAAAAAAAAATTGAATTTCGATACATACAAAAAAGGTTATGTTGTATACGGTCTACCTATGGCTAAATTGTAATTAGTTTGACTTCAAAACTTAATTAAGAACAAAATATCCAATAAAAAACTATGAAACCAAATGAAAGTGCAGGATATCATAGTTACAAATCTAAATTTGAAAAAATTAGAATTTTATTCTTCATAGAAAAAATTTATGTTGTATAAGGTGAACACTACTCTTTAAAAATGGTGTTTACTGTTAAAAAATAGTTTTCAAAAGAGATGAAAAAGAAATGCAATCAAATTCCAAAAAATTATTAAAAAATATTTTTAGAATCTACGGATAAAATGTCACAAATCACTAGTTCGCATCATCTTCAAATTCCTCATGGTTTAGTAGCTATAGGTGCCTAAAAGTGAATTTATTTTTTTTTAAATCAGTTCAATTTCCAATTTTCCAAAAATTGGAAACCAGTATTGTGGGATCACACACTAACTCCATCAATAATAACATTGCAAACTTTACCTTCACACTTACATCTGGTGTGAAACAAATTCTTCTTTTGAGTTGGTTCTTTCTCACCCAATAAGGCTCTTCTAGTAACAAGAACCTCCCCTCTTTCTGCATCCTCATAATGTGAAGACTCAACATCTTCATCTATATACGCAACTCGTGCATTACCCTCAGGTCTTCTATTTGTCCTTCCTTGGTGTTGAGGACACTCATAGGCTCTATTTCCTTCTTCTCCACATTGGAAACAGGTTCCACGAAAGCCTCCTTTTCCTAGTCCTTGCCCAAATCTTTCTCTTCCTCTTTGGTCTCCACTATTTTGATCACGAGGACGGTAGGTGTTATCTCCTTTTTGGTTCTGACTCCTACTGGATCCTTCACCCTTCTTTTGATCTTCATTTTGACTTCCATATGACCATCCACTAGTCTTTCCACCACGACCTCCACCTCTTTGTTTGCTTTCAAACCTTCTATTTAACTTATCTTCTACCTTCAAAAAAAATTGATATGCATCTTCAATGGTAAACATTCTTACTAGACTTAGCTCTTCTTGAATGCTCGGCTTCAACCCATTTATGTAACGGGCAACATTCTCCTTGTTAGCCTCAAAATGACCTGTTCTGATCAAGACTTGGTAGAATTCTTTTGTATAATCCTTAACAAATTTTCTTGATTGTTTCAACCCTTGCATCTTCTTCAACAAATCCAACTCATAGTCCCCAGGAATGTACTGTCTCTTCAATTTTTCACCATTCAATCCCATCTTGTTATTTTCTCTTTTCCTCTTCTATTATGTTCCAATTGGACTTCTTTCCACCATATGCTAGCATGGCCTTTCAATTTGGATTTTGCAAATTTGACCTTATCTGGGTCTTCTATTTCCTCATACTCAAAATACTCTTCCATGTCATTGATCTAATTGATCAGCTCATTTGGATTTAGGTTTCCAGAAAAAATAGAAACTTCTATCTTTGACCTCTTTCCAATATTGAAAATAGCCCTAATCAGTATGACTTCTCTATGATCCATTACATCATGTGCTTCCTCTTTGAATGGCTCCTCATCTTCAGCCTCATCCTCACTTTCATCTCTTCTTCTGACATCAGCTCCTTTACGCAACTCCTCTTGCAGTGCTTGAACTTGTCTCTGGAGGGCTCTAAAACCCTCTTCTGTTACCCCAACATTTCTTCCACCATGATTTCTTCGTGGAGGCATCTTTTCTCACAAACCCAAACCACAAGTTTTGGTGTAAACTACCTCATGTTCAGTAATTTGTCTACACACTCAAGAACTCCTACTCTGATACCACTTGATGAGGGCTACACCACACAAAACACAACAATAGATACCAACATAGAAGATGCGAGACAAAAAATAACCCTTTCAATTATTTTCAGAAAAATAAAATTACAAATTCAAAACTTACATGCTACAGCCTCATGGGCTTGATTCATTACAACAAAATCAACTCTGAAAGAAAAACTATTATTCAGAGCCACAATCTACACTGATGGAGCCACCTTCTACAACCCCCACTTAACCCTTTTATTTTACCCTAATAATCACCTTGGAATGTTCTAGAAAGTTCAACTTTCCCTTTTGTTTTGGTGCCAAAATTCTGTTGGCAGACTGTCAATGCTCCCCTCAAGATTCACGACATGGACTAATTGCCTCTCATGGATCCATTAACTCTAGCAGTTGTATCGGGCATTAATAGGTCGATCTTTTGGTGCAACGGCAGCTATGGGGCCAATAATTGATATCGGAGCTAAAGGTTTCGAGTTCGAATCTCCTCAGGTAACGTTGAGGAGGAGTTTGTTGGCAGATGGTCAACGCTCCCCTCGGGATTCGTGACATGGACTAACTGCCTCTCATGGATCCATTGACTCTGGAAGTTGTATCAGGCATTAACAGGTCAATCTTTTGGTGCAACGGCAGTTGTGGGGCCAACAAAGTCTCGCTGTTTGATTTCTGGCCTAGGAAGAATTTTTTAATGAAATTCACTTTTTAGAGGACCAACTTCACAGAGCCATAACTTTTGATCTAGGTGTCTGATTTGCTATTATTGCATATCATTGGAAAGCTCTCGAAGAGATCTACAATGCATGAACCCATCATAGGTTGGTTCAGCCACTTTTCAAGTTGTTTCGAGGCCTCTAAAGTTCTATATTTGAATTTGAAGCTCCATTGGAGAAATTTTCCAAGACGGAAACTTTAATTTCTCCCAAGCCGCTCAAGGTATTGAGGTGACTCTTTCATGACCAGAAATTTTTTTCAACTGTGCTCCTTCAGGTAAATTTCCAGGTCCATACGAGCCCGTTTAGGATGACTTACTAAAAATAGTAACTGACCTTTTTTGCTAATTTTGACTCTTGACTGTCTTATGCCCCTTAAGTGCCATCATGGAACTCAAAACAACTAAAGGAAATAAAGAAAACATTTTTTTTGGGTGATGCAAGATTGTCTTGCACCACTGGATGCTCTTACATCATCAATAGATTTTGCAATGGTGTGTGAGAAATGTAATCCTCTTTGACACGTGAAATGTTAGAATCACTTATGTTTTCCTCCCGATCAAAACTATATATTTCAACTTGATGGGATACAACTCTAGGATCACTTTGAAAGTGTCTTGACCTAGAACTATAAGATTAGAACATTCAATTGTGCAAGATAGAAGACTTACCTCTTTTGTTTGGTCACAATGACCATTTATAGATTATTTAATCGGATTTTCTCTAACTTGGCCTTGACTGCACCATCCAAACAGTAAAAAATCATCCTCCATTTTAATAGCCTCTTGTTTTGCAACTTCCAAGTCCCATAATTTATTGTGCTTCATATGGAATTGAACTTCAGGATGTAGTGTTGCAATGAAGATAGACAAGTTTTGTTGACTAGGTTGATCAACGTGAGGAATTCGTTTTAGAGACTAATCAAATCTATATACAAAATCCCTTATACATTCACATTATCCCTTTTTAACTCTAAAAATATGACATAAAAGAGCACCCAAATTAACAACCAATTTGAACCTTTCCAAAAATTTATCCCTCAAATCATTCCAATTGGTGATACATCCATCTTCCAAATGTTGGAACCAACATGTTGTTTTTATGAGAGATTCAACAAACAATCTAACAAAAACATATTCATATGTAACCCCCAATATTCCACATACAACGGTGAAAGCTTGAATATGGGTGTTTGGATCTTGTGTGTTCTCTCTAGAAAATTTTGAAGTGTCTTCTGATCTTGAAGGTAGGACCATGTACCGTGGTAGAGACAAAGGTCCAAAATGAGTTCCCCATGGTTGAGATGCAATGACAGTCGTAATTCAGACTGGAATGTTTTTACCAAAGAATATTTTGAAGTAAATTTCTATGTATAGAGTCGCCAACTCCCATTCAGAGGAACTAACTTCTTCCTTTTTTTAATCTTCTCCTCATCTTCAAACTTCTTTATGAATTAACTTGTGGGTTGTACATTTTGATCTTGTGGTGGGTTTCGTTTGTGATCTTAATTTTATTGAGGATTTTGGTTCCTTTGCGGGTTTCTTGAAGTTATCACCCTAGTAAACCTTTCTATTACTCTTTCAAAAAACCACCACTGGTCGTTGTGCCAATTCCTTTTCTTCTTCCAGGACAAGGTTCACTCTCATGTACTCCATGGAATTCCTCTTATATCTCCAAGCTAAAGTATTCAATTGGGGGATGATATCTTCTTGTTTTGCATGAACCCAATCAATATCTAGTTGCAGCACAAGAAAGATGTTATCATGTGGAAAAACAATATTTTTTCATAATAAGGAAAAAATTTCAACTTCTTCTTTTGATTCCCTAGGGGAATCGCTAAAAATTGTTGGTTGACATATTTATCTTTTTAAAGATTAACTCAATATGACTCTATATTGCCCATAACAAAGAAAAACAAGCAACAAACAGTTGGAGAGATCACCATTTCATTGGTGATCTTCCTCTAAATTTTAACGAGGTACAACTCCCTCTTGTATTTTTAATAAGATCCTGAGACTACGAAATCAAAACCATGTATGCTATTTTTTACCAGAAAGCATGAAAGGTGTAATTAACATCGATTCATAACTATGATACCAATGTGATGGGACTTGAAACAAATATTACTAACACTTCGATTCACAAATTAAGGAATCAGTAACAAATAAATGATCTTTAGATAGGGCCTCACTCAGTTCCAACAAAGAATAGATGTAACATTAATAAGCATTCAATTCATGAAGGAAAGAACACATAGAATACATGTATTTATATAAGTTCAAAGACTTAAAAATTAACAGTAACATTATATCCAAATCTCCAATGTTCATAGACAATGAAGGATTTATAAAAATGAATGAATCATAATGATACTCCTTTATTATTTTCTCTTACATCATAGTGTAATCAGAAATCAAAATTTTAGACCCCTCCAGTGTCTTTTAATTGCATATTTATAGATCTCTTTTCTTGAAACCTGTTTCGATTTTTGTAACAGTCCCTTTGAAATGAGTGGTTTATAATTGTCATCAAAATATTTTCTAATGAGCTCCTGAGCATTTATGATTCTTTTGAAATGTCATCATTACATGATTCACATCAAGTTGAGTATGGTGGACAAATATATCACCGCTACATGTATGTAAGCCTCATGGCTCTTCGTACGTGTGAAAAATCTGCAACTTCTAACCTTTACATTTAATTACATGTTCAATTGTGATCATATGCGTGTGGGCAGATCTAATTAAAATATTTCACACTAACGTTGAAGTTTATCCAACCAGAAATCTAGTAATCTCATCACATCATCCACTGTTCTTATTTAGTTCAATGCATTTGGCGGCATCCTTGCTCATTAGTTTCTACTGAGAAAATATTCCCATGGCTTACCTTGCCAATAGGACAACCATTTCCTCTCTATAAATTTATGGGAATCGCCTTCATTCTTCAAATCTCAATTTCATTCTCAAAATATCGAGCACTTCAAGTTCAAAAGGCAATTACCCTGTTATCGAAGGTGTGGAATGCAATTTTGTGAGGCGGTTGGTAGCAAACCAGCTGAGGGAGGTATTCCTTATAAGGAATGGTGTTGAAGGAGTAATAAGGAGAATCATAGGGAGAACCTCCTTGCACAGGCCTTTGCCCATAACTCTGCACTCTTGGAACATTTTATATACATCATCTAAACTTCTGGAAAATTCGCATGGGGCGCCAGAGTTGTTGAGAGACTGGTGAGGTCAACGTACATAACCAGTATGGAAGCCACCTTGGGACGTCTGAGTGAATACCCGCGAGAAGGCCTAGTAGGGGATGTTATCTACATTGCCACTGCTCTCTAAAATTAAGAAGTCAAACAAGTTGTTACTCTCCTACGTGTTGAGCTTGAGAGGAATGTGATGGAGACCTTTGCTTATTATGTTGAGTTTAATGAAAATTTGTCTTCCCCATGTATCATTTCCATATTTTGTACCATTCGAAGTAGAAATATTTGAATGCAATATAGTAGTTTTAAGGGAAATATGTGTAACCTACGTTGGGTCTCATCGAGGTGAGAACCTCGTCGGAATTCGACGCAGTTCTGGAAACCATTTTATTTTCTGCTTGAACACCTTAAGGCACAATCTTAAGAAATTCTGAAAACTCGGGTGATCTCCAAAAGGGGGGGCCGAAAACCAACTAAAATGCTGCCACTTAAAGGAAATCCTTTTTCGTCAGAATTAGAATGAGTTTTCGAAACCTTGTCGAGGACTGACAACAATTTCAAACCTTTTAAAGCTCTGAAACTATGTTAGTTATGCTTCCCCTTAACTCTTTCTTCCTTCGGTTGGCGTTCGCCAAGGTTGCAAAAACCATTTCGTAATCGAACATTATTTTCAGAACTTTTCAAAGAACCGATACAATGACCAACATTATGCTTAACTTCGAAACGTCAGAAAAACGTAGGGTTGTGACAACCAGGGCAGAATCCAACACAGGCTCAAAAACTTAAGACAAAAACACTTAAGATCAAAGTGAAATTTTATTTGGGGTGAACATGGTTTTGAGGGGATGACAAAAACCATGGTAACACTATTATCCTATGGTTGTTTCTTTACATGCATCATATGTTTCAATCCTTAAGAATTACACTAAACTAGTTTCCCATGATATTATAATTATGCTTTTTCCTACAATTCAAATAGACATGAATCTTACAAAATCCCATGTCTAGAACTCCATGTATCCATACAAGAAGGCAAGAAAAAAAGTAGTGAGCTTGCTAGAATGATAGAAGAATATGAACAAAAAAATCAATACATTGCAATATAGTGCAATATAGTGCCTCACCCACTATTATAAATTAGTTTTCTCAATCCCCTATCATTCTCCTTGATCTCATTTACAAGAAACTAGACTTCTCTTGAGTTGATTATAAAATGTAAATAATGAAATCTAAGAATAGATGCCTAAGTTTGACAGGTATGATAGCTATTAAGAGGATGCACATGTTGCTACATTTTTAGATTTTATGAATAAGTTTCATTATGTAGATGAGGAGATGTGGATGAGATTCTTTATTAGGTCACTATATGGGAAGGCATATGAATGGTATCAATTTTTTTCAGAACATATTTTTTCTTCTTGGAATGACCTTCTAGTTGTATTTGAAGACAACTTTGTAGTTAATGTTGACACTATTATTTTTGTCTAACTTAGCAAATATCAAAAATAAATGATGGAGATTCAAGGATGGACCTCAACTATAGTTTTTTTGTTTCTCTTTCCAAAATGCAAAATTATTTTGGACCTAACACAATTTCTTGCATCAACATGTAATTTGGAGCCTATGAGGCTAGTTTGAGTTAAATGTGGATAAATTTTAAAATCACAAATATGAAATAGGCTTATTCATGTCTTGATTTAATGGAAAAGATGACGAATGAATATATTTCTAAATTAATATCCCTACATGCCATTTGTACTAGTAATTAATAGGTTGTTATGAGAACTATTCAAATGGATGCAAAAAATAGATTGAATACACCATCAAATGATGATTGTGTATGCAAACAGGAAGGAAAAGATATCGGTCAATCATATGACAACAATATAGATGATGAAGGTAGTGTTTTCACCTACCTTTAACTAGATAGGTCATGCATGGGTGATTGCAATGATGAAATAAATGATGGCCTTAAGTCCATTAATGAGGCAAATTACTATGATTTGTGATAGGCATATAGACAATGAAGATGTGGTACATACAAGTGAGCAGTTAAATAAATCAGCACATGAGTTTGATTATATAAAACTTGTATATGCATATGGTATGTAGAGTAAACAAGAAGATGGTCTCTTGTTTGATGTATTTCCTTCCTTTGTCCATGTTATATATGAAGCTACTAATATTTTTTCATGATGGTGAATTAGACATGGTTACACTTGGTAATATTATATTACTAAAGTAGGTGTTAGTCCAACAAATAGTTTTTAGCTTAAAGACTTTCCATGTGATCAATGTGAAGATGGTGATCATGTAGATGTATATGAGATTGTTTATTTAGTGTAAGACTTATATTCCTCATACAAAATGTGCTTCAATAGGATCATAGAAAAATTCTTTTACATTGTTTGGGGAAGAATAAAAAGTGTGTAAAAGGTCTATTTGCAAGAATATAATGACATAATAGATTTCCAAAGTGAGTGTGAAATAGGGATAAAATCTCAAAAACATGGTTCTTTACTTGAAGTGTACCATGAAAGTTATTTTTATGCTAATGATAATAGTGAAGATGTGGATCAAGTATGTGATTTGAACATGGAATGCATAAGCATATGTGAGTGATGTATGTTGGTTGATTGTTGTCCAAGGGTTTCATATGGATGTAGCTAATTATGAGGCCTTCCTTTTTGAAGTTCAAACCTCTATCGTTGTGGATAATGGTATGCCTAAATTTGAATCTTATGTTTAGGCCTAGTATATAAGTAATAATTATGTTGAGTAGAAACACATATATAAACAAGAAAATTAGTATGCTACTACCTAGCTTGATCTAGTGTACCTATGATTGAACAAGTCCAATATAGAATACAAATTTAATTCCTTCCTTGTGCTAGAAAATTTTGCAACTAGGAATATTTTTCTTTGCCTTTTGAATTTGAGGTACTCTTTTTGCCTCAATTCAAGTGAAGAGGTCACCTAGTATGAAAAAATTATAATTCTTTTGATACTAACCTATTTTTTCCAAGTTTCGTCTACTAATATATGCATGAATTAAGTATCATTGAATAGGTACATCATCTATAGTTTGTGGTTGTATTAGCACATATATCTTTAAAGTAAAAGCATATCATAACAGTCTTCAATATTTCTCAGAATAAATGTTTGTTGTCTAAAGAGCAACAAAAATGGGTCACAAAGATGTTGGGATATGAATTTGAGATCATATTTAAGAAAACAAAGTAGATTGTTGTGGTTGGTGTCTATCTAGGAAGATAAGCCTAAAAAGTCACTATTGTATGGAATTTCCATATGTTGACAAATTGGAATGATGAGCAACGAAAAGAGTGGGAGAAGAACATGAATACTCAAACTCTCATTGAAAAACTCAAACAAGATGCAAGTATGTTAGAAAAATTGAATGAAAGGGAAATTTTTTATGCTACAAGGATAGGTTCTACCTATGTAAGAACTCAACCCTTAAGTTTAGAGTTTTGGTAGAATTGCATACTTCTTTATAGGTGGGAACTCAAAATTCTTGAAGACTTTTCATAGAATCGAGCAAGATTTTGTTTAGGATGGGTTCAAAGGGGATGTCCAAAAATGTCTCAAAAAACGCATGTTATGTAAACAAAATAAAGGGGAGACAATTAAGAATATGGATTTTTTGTAACCCTTATCTATTCCAAGACAAACTTGGGAGACGGCATATGTGGATTTTATCACAATTTTACCTATGTCTAAAGGAAAACAATGTCAACATGGTTGATGTGGATCACCTCATCAAACATGGAAATTTTTATGCTTTGTCACATCATTTGTAGCAAGTATTGTAGCAATAACCTTTATGGATACCTTTCAGATGCTATATAAGACTCCAAAAACCATAGCAAGTGATCATAAGCCTATATTTCCAAGTAATTTTTGGACTTACTCTTATGTCTAGGCACTAAACTTGTTCATAGTTCACCGTATCATCTACAATCAAATGGGAAAACTAGGGTGATAAACAAGTGTTTGGAGAGCTATCTTTGGTGTTTTGTTTTGGATAAGCAAGAGACATGTGCAATGGTTTCCACTAGCAGAATCATGGTATAACACTTATTTCCACATTTCATCCAAAATGTCTCCATTTTTGTAATATACGGTTACCATCCACCATCAATCACCTCCTCATTACGAGCACAATCAAAGGTAAAAACAATTGAAGAATGCATTCAACACCAACAAGAGGTACTCTCTAGTCTCAGGGAGAACTTTCCAATGAAGCAACAAATTGATCAGCACTACAATGAAAAGACTTTTTAAGCAAGAGATTAGATTTGTATGACTACAACCATCTAAACAAATGTCACTAAAACAACAAAAGAATGATAACAATCTTGCTCCCCAAGTATAATGCCCCTTATAAGGTTTTGTAAAGGATTGGTAGTGGAGCATACATATTAGAGTTACCTAAGTCAACAATAATACATCTAGTCTTCCATATTTCCTAGTTGAACAAGATTATTGAATAAAGAGTTTCAACACAAATTGAGTTACAAGAACTTAACGAGGAAAGTTGAATGATGTTGGAATCTAAGGGAATCCTTCAAACTCACACTAAGAGGGTACAAATGAAGGTGATTGATCATGCATTTGATCACGTGGTAGAAGTCTCCAATTGAATATGATGTGGAAAAATTAAGATTGTGTGCATATGCATCCATAGTCGATTCATGTTAAGGACGACACTTCTCTAAATATGGGTGGCATGCTACACCCTTAACCCATTGATTGTATTGGGATATGTGTAATTGACTTGTGGTTGACATAATTGTTAAGTTATATAATCATTCACATACTTATACATGTAGTATGGTCAATTTGGTGACATCCAAATCATAACTATGATATCTATTTGAGGTAGTGAGTAGTAATTCATCACCATATTCCAAACTCTATTTGTTGTTGAGGGCTTTTGGAGATTTATCCCCTCAAATTTTCTTATTATTATCAAGTATTTGTTGCATTATTCTATTTTGTGAGTTATTTGATTACATAAATATCAAGTTCTCCAATCCAATCTATTAGATCTTGTGAAAGTAAACATCTACATAGTTTGGAATTTCCATGCATAGTTTGCCACCTACTCTAGAGATGGCCCTATTTAATATAACCTTTTGTCAAGTCTTCGTAATCTTCCTCCATGCACACTACAAGTGCCTCATTAGCACTCAAATATACATTTTCTTGTATTTGTTGACTATTCTTAAAATATTCTAGCCTTATTTGGAGATCTCTCATCAAGTTTGTCATTTTTGGTGATCAATTTCTTCCACCACCTCCTTTGAGAGTAATCCCTTTGTTTGTCATTGCTTTTTCTCAAATTTTTTAGCCTTCATTCACTACATTTTCTAACAAAATCGTTATTGAGTTACCACATATATTTTCTTTGGTGAATCATCTTGAACCATTTGCCCCTCCTTGTGAACCAAAGGTCTTCATTGTATTGAGACAAAAAAGCAAGTGCAAATTCTTTTCTTCTACTTGTTGCTTGGTGAACAACTTTGCTTATTATGGGATTTGACCTTTCTTGAAAAATCTATATATAAGTAGAGTTCCTATTGAACAAAGTTTCTAGGATTTGATCTTTCATGGTTGCAACAAGTTAGATAGTAAATGGAGGTGAGATACAATACAACAAAATTGTGTTTGGCTTTGATGCAGGAAGTGTTGAGCATGAATTCCCTTCTAGAATATGGTGCCTCTTGATGTCCAATGTTCCACCATGTTGTGAGGGTTGACATTGTATATATACATATGACTATACATGTATAGATGTCAAAGGAGCACTTAATGTACCTCCATAGGCACTAAATTCCAACCTAATTGTTCCTAAAATAGATGAATAAAATATGTGAACTAACACTAAAAGGATACCTTTATTCATCGGGTGTTGCAAGAGCTGACCCAACCCACTATGTATAAATGTTGATGAGTCATGATTGGCAGCTTCAATCTCTCAAGCATTTTTTAAGAGATTAAATTCTTCATACTAACACCATTCATAATGGAGTCCAAAGGTTACTCATTGACCCACATTTGCAATTGAAATAACCACTCTACCTCAACTTCCTTAAGAAAAGGGGTTGTTGCATATGTATTGTTGACTCAAATGTTGGGTTTTGCATCAATGATCTTGTCATAAGGCTTAACATCACCATCTCTAACTTCTACTATTGTGAGAACCTTCTTTTGTGCATGGAATTCCTCATTGTAATGATTGCAAGTCTTGTGCTTGTCACACCACTTATTGATCTTGGATGGCTTGCTCTTGTCCAAAGATACTGGCTTTTTGGGTGTGTTGGCTAATTTTCACTTGACCTTCTACTTCAACTCCTCATTTTTTGTCACATACCTATAAGGTTCCCCAATCAAATTTACTTTGAATTGGATTGCTAGATGAAGATCGCTATAGTATTTTAGGACTCTATGCTACTCTAACTTAAGTGAGCCCAACCTCTACCACAGAGCCCATGCATGGTGTTAGAATAAGCCTAGATAGTCTAGGTGTGTCCTTGGCACAACTGAGATTGCCACACATACTAATCAACATACACATTTTCAAGACAAAACTCGTCCTTAAAGGCTCCTAGGAATTGCACTTAAGTTCTAATTTTTGGTTTGATTGTTCCTCCACCCAAAGTGTAAAGGCTTGCCACCATTACTCGATAGCTAAGAAACCATCAAGAAAGCAAGCTTTATGTTTTCCTCATTAATGAAATCATTCATGGAAAGGTAAGATTTAATCTAATCAATCCAATTATCTAGAAAATTTACACCAATCTTACCCTTAAGGACTCATTTTTCCAAGTTTACACAAAACGTAAGGGAACTCAACCATTAAAGGCTTTGCTTGATGAAAGGGTCAATCAAGTCACCTATTTAAGGACCTCCAAAAATTGGTTGAACAAGAACTTTTGTTCACCCATGTGTGCATCTTTAGTCACACTTCTAAACATTTTGTGTATCTCCACTTGTGTTAGTTTGGCCATATTGACATAGGTTGGCAAGTACTTTTATAGACCCCAAGGTTCTATGTCAAGGCTCGAGTACTTTGACCACGCACGAAAGGACATGCAAGATGCAAAGAAAACTCTAATACCACTAATCTAGGGCCCCATGGTTTGAACCTAGTGGGAAACTCTCTAGATGAGAATTTGATTGAGTTATGGCTTATATAGAATCAATCAAACAAACCTAAGAAATTCAAAGATAAAAGGATAAATAACTAAACAAAGAATGTTTTATTACTTTGCTTTGTTCTATACATACCAAACCCTTGAGAAAGGCATATAGATGTTTATCTCCTACTTGATGATATATATATAGCGAGAGAGAGAGAGAGAGAGAGAGAGAGAGAGAGAGAGAGAGAGAGTTCGCAAAGGATCGTGTCATGGAGATCAAAAGCAACTAAGGAGTAGAATTATATCCTTGAGAAGATTAGTTTCAAAAGGTTAGATGCTCATCTCCTGACAATTGTCACATGTAACCACTTGATGATGTGTCATTATTGGGAAAGTGAGTTGGCATGTCACAACCCTTTTGGATGCCAACTTGATTACCTTGTCGACAATTATATGAGACCATATAATCACATTCAAGCTCATTTAATGAGTTTGGTGATAGGCCTTGTTAAAGTTATAGTAGAAACCACACAAAAATTAGTTAAGGCGTGTCTGCAAAAAATGGTTAGCCTCCAAAAAAATTGCGATGCATTATATGTGTGGAAATGCTAGAGAGATGTTAATTTTTGTGTTCCCTAGAGCATCTAATGTGTCAAGCATGTGTGGCATTGCTAAAGAGAAGATTATTTGTGTTCCCTAGAGAATTTAGGAATTGCATTAGTGTACCATAGACCTAAGAAGTTGCTCCAAATTTATTGTAAGCCATGAGGATAGATTGGGTGTTACCATAGGTAGTCGGTTTGGTGAAACCTCCTAGACCATCTATATTGGAATATTCGTTATTTTCTACCCACACTCACATATGTGAAAAGCAAATGCTTTTGGAAGTTGAACTAGAGACTCTAATACCAAATGATATTGTCATAATTAGGGGTCCCCATTAAGGGAACCCTTAGGCCATGCAACCCTCAAAGTTAATCAAAGATAAATAAAAGCCACCAAGGAAAAAGTAAGAAATGACATGAAACGTTATATTATTTTATTATCAAATTATTAAGGATATACAATCTTACAAGATCCCACAAGGGATGTCACCAAATGAATGTACATATACAACTCACAATGACACACCTTCTTTGCAACTCAATCCTCCTCCAACTTCCATCACTATTCCACTTATGAATCTCCCAACTCTCATGGTTGACTCTAAATGTAATTGCTCAACTTGCCAACCACCACCAAGCTTCGCCAACAAAATTAACTCCCTTTGATCAAAGTACAAGAAGCGTTGAATAACACCTCATAGATCTAAGTCAACACATAGACGACACCTTACGGATCACAAAGTAATTACACATCATTGACCAAGAGAGTATTCCACTGCTCAATCTACACCAATGCATCAAGACAATCATTAACACACACAATTGCACCTAACACACAAGTTCCAACATCCACACAAAGAACTTGTTGCAAAAAATTTGGGACTGTTCTACTCCACGAGGTGTACAAAAGGTTTTGTGCAAGCAATTTATTCATAAAATATATTTTTTGTTTATGAGGATTGCTCAATGCCTAGATGATCCTAAAACAATTATATACATGGTCTGAAATTTGTGACTACACTTTTTTGTTCGAGGATTTCTCAATGCCTCGATGATCCTACAACAATTATATATATGGTCTGAAATTTGTGACTATATATATAATTAGCTAAGGATTGGGTGTGTTAACACCTAATCCAACAATCTAATTTTTTCTAAGTATGGTGCCTCTTTGTTGCTTTGGCCAAGCCTATACCATCTTTGATCACCGATCTAATAATTCTCTAATAAAGCCACATGGGTAAATGTATGCTTGGTGTTGTGCTTTACCTCCCCTTATACTTTAGTCATGTGCCCAAGTTGCAAAAATTCAAAAAACAATTTAAGGGTGATTGTGTCTATTTCTAGTCTTTGTTAGGTTTTTGGGTTTATATTCACAGTATGCTTTCCCCTCATTCCCCAAAGCCTCATGGTCCTACCTCCCTCTAAATCATTTGTCCATTTGGGGGTTTTTAAACTACTTATTACGTAGGTACCTTGTCATGAAGTTTCTCAAACTCTTACTTCCCACCACCCTCCTTCACCTTTAGGCCCTCACCTTGTTCGACTACACTTCCCTACAACCCATACAAGTAATATTGGTCCCTTACAATGTTGCAAATTCATTGACTGATACCATAGAACTCTTTGTAACCAGTGCAAAAAATTAGCTCAAAGACTAACCTTTACAATATATAGTATTACAATCTCCTATGCAAGTTGCGAAAGAATGCTAGGGCGAGAATGCCAATGGTCAACAAGTTTGCAAGGCACCAAAGTTTACTTGCATCATCTCCACATGGCCATGTATACGCAACCATGTTCATTTGTTCCAAAACCACTAATTATATACAAAGCATGCCCTTGAGGGGCCCATGGGTACATAGAGGCATTGGAGAGCCATCTACTACCTAGCTACCTTCATTCTAAGCCATTAATGGCATTCTAGGTCATGCATAGAGGTAAATAGGGTTTCTTGTTTGAATGTTGATATTATGCTTGAATATGTGCCTAAACAATGCCTTGAAGGCCTAACATCAAGGATCTAGGAAAACGCATGTCGTGATGCCAATAAGGAACAAGAGATGAATCTTGGGGAAGGGAGATGCCATAACAATTTTGTGCTTAATGTATGCCAAAATTAAGAATTTTAAAAGCTTGTAAGAAGAGGCACAAGGAAGAGTGGGAGTCGAGTGTCATACCAAATACCAATACAAAAAAATGCAAGGTGGTGGAAGGATCTTCGAGGGCATGATGATGAAGATCCAAACAAGAGTGGGGATTGGAGAAATCTTGTACTATTCCACAAGGAGAGTAGAGAGGAAGAGGAGACTTTGCAAACCCAAAGCAAATATTCATGATGTGGCAATGATCAATTTTTTAGAAGACCACATACGGCATTTTGGGGAAGAGAGGATGGAAAATCACAAAAGCTTGAGATAGAGTGAAATCCATTCAAGATTAGGGATGCACAATACTTAATGCCTTCAAGGTAAGATGGCAAAGAAATCTCTAAGGGTTTGTGATGTAATAAAAATCAAGAGATGGGGAAACATGAGGACATTGGGGTTTGAAGATTGAGCTTGCACAATGGCATCCATGCAATAAAAATGTGGAAATGCGGGGAGGATGACTTGGGGAATGGGGGCCAATGGAAGAAGTCTACAAGGAACCTGCAAGTTATAGTAAAGCTGAAGAGCAAAGAAAAATTGAAGAAGTGTGAGATTTGCAAGGAAATAAGGAAAATCCAAGAGTCTGAAAGAAGTATGCAAGTTTGCAAAGTGGAGAAGGGAAGTGAGGATGTGAGAAATGGGATAAACCATGGATTTTTCCAAAAGTGCAAAAGTCTACAAACTCACAAAAGGAGGAGAAAGCAGACAAGAAGACAGAGTTGTGGGGATTAAAAATGTGAGATGCCACATGGTAATTTAGCATGACAACAAGAGGAAACTCCATTTGATGATACTTCAAGGAGGTTTTATAACCTAGTTGTGGCACCTCTCTTGACACATTTGTCAACTTGGAGTAATGCAAATTTGAGTAATGTCACAACATTATAAAGCATTGTACACTCTTTTGTAATGTTCTTCTCTTTATTAAATGTGGGGTATTGTTGATGTAAGATGGATTATTAAGTATGTGTGATTATGTAATATTTCCCTATTTTTATGATTCCATTGCAATCCCATATGGCTATTTTTCCTCCTTACATGTTAATTTTTTGCCTAATGAATTTTGCATCATTCAATTTAACTTGGATTTCAATCATTTTCATTGAAGAACAACGCTTTCTATTTATTTTTGCCTAATGAATTTTGCATCATTCAATTTAACTCATATTTCAATCATTTTCATTGAAGAACAACGCTTTCTATTTATGTTGTAATTTAGTTTCTTGCCTTGCCCACATACATGAATCATCATTGTCACTTTTGCTATATCTTAGGGGATTCATACTTGAATGAGATGTTCAAGTTTTATGTATGTAGGAGTCCTACTCATCATTGCAACCTATTGCTTCAATAATGAACATCTATAGCAAGTTGGTGCCAAATAAATCTCTAGAGGGTTGAGTTGATGAGATACAAGATGCATGTCGTATGAAATGTTTAGAGGTACTCATCTTGTGTCGTATGATTAATTCTACACCCTTAGATGCATATGCATGCTTGTCCATATTTGTTGTTAGTGGGGTCTAACAGGCATGTACTAATTTCCATTAGGGCATGGTATTCAAAGCCTTGTTCCAGTTTCTATCCAAATAAAAGGCCTTAAGGACATTTAAGCAAAGCATAAAGAAGAGGAGGATTTGCCCTAATCCTATGAATTGGTCCAAAACCACAATCTCCTCGATGTATTACACTTTGTTTGTTCTCATTGTCTCACTTTGGGTTGTGGCGCTAGAGGAAAAGGCCTATGATTTTGAGCACCAACAAGGTGTGTGGGATTTATGGTTCATGAACATAAATGTTTTTGATAAGATAAGCAGCACTTTCAGGGTGTTGTACCCTTTACACAAAGAGCCCAAAGGGCCAAAAAAAAGCTAGTTCAAACCAAGAATGAACAAGGAAAAGAGGACAGACCTCACACAGAAACAGTTGATAGACAGCTATCGAACAACAGACGAGGACTAGACAACCCCAAAATCAGAGGGGACCAAATTGACTCTCTTAACCCGAGGCCACGAAGTAGCTACAGATCAAGGGAGCCCCTTCTTCTTTCTCAACACAATCGACCAGGAAAGCTCAAAATCATCCACCAAACAAGGAGAGAGAAACGGATCCACAACAGCCACCAAGGGCAAGGAGCCATCGCGGAAGGGAGATTGCAGCACAAGTGAGGAAACGAGATCGATCGAAGGACCAACAGAGGCATCCAACAAGGTTCAGGCAAGCTCAGACAGAACAATGTCAGCAGAACGAGCCAAAAAAGGCTCCACATAAGGGATAGCTAGAAGAGGAGTCGGGCAAGACATAGGCTCACGAGAAGACTCAAACAGGTCAACCTTCGCAGAAGAAGTCTTCAAAGGAGGAGAACCCACCGTGAGATGATCTAGGAGAGCATCCTTCCACCAAGTAGCAGCACCCTTGCGGCAAGCAAGTGGATAGCCAGAGGCCAAATGACCCACAGAGAAACATCTCCTACACCGAAAGGGGAGACCCTCATAGTCCAAGAGTTGCTTCCAAAGTTTGTCCTCCACCAACAAGACAACATCACCATGGAGGGATTTGGAGATGTCTAGATCAACTAAAATACGAGCTACCGTAGTATGCCCGAGCTCCCAAGTCGCAGAGTCCGCCATCAAAAAGCGTCCAATGGTGTTGCCAATAGCTTCATAACATGAATCCTCCCAAAACTGGAGAGGGAGATTCGACAGTCAGACCCAAACTGGTCTAGTATTCAGCAGCTTTGTAAGGAGATTGAAAGAACGAGACCAAAGCCTAATGGACAGTGAATGAATCCCCCACATCCATCCCCTATCCAGAACACAAACTCTTTCCCTAGAGGAGGCAAAGGTTGCTATAAAGAAACCCCTATCCCAGGGATAGAGCTCAATCTCCCCAGAGACCGTCGGCTTCCAAGAGGTGGAAACCCAGTCATGGAGGTTGAGAAGGGAGGGCCACAAGCCATTAAACCTGTAGACCACACCTTGCAATAAATAATATTCCTCGTTTTCAGTAACCTCAAGTCCGCAGACCACCACAGGGAAATCACGAGCACAAGGCAGAGGCCGAGCCTGAGACTGAGAAGGTTGAGAACCCACTTTAGCAGCCTCAAAGAAGGACTTCACCCGACCCGAAGAAGGAAGGCCCTTAGCAGAGACCTCCACTCGCGCAGCACCAAGAACAAAGCCCACAACAGGTACCTTGTCACACCTAGGCAGCCCACAACCATCCACAGAGAGCGTTGAGACCACCGTCGCGACCTCAAGAACCACCGTAGAGGGCTGAAGCAAAGAATTGGGGACCGGGGACAAAATCTCGTCAGGAGACACGCCAAGAAACTTTGCGCAAGGCAGAGTTATCCCTTGCAGAGAGCAAACGGCAGGAAGAGGGCCCCCGTAGGCCATCTGAACTCCCCCTACAATCAACAAGGACTAAACAATGCCCAAAGCGTGTGACTCAAAGCCATTCGAACTAGAGAGTCGTTGGCTCCCACTCTCGTCCACGCACGCAACCATTTTCATAACTTTTTTTTGATGAACATAAATGTTAATCCATATCTAAGAGTCAATTTATTTTCCATAGCAATATTGACTCAAAAAGACAAATCAAGGTTGCAAGACATTTCAAATATAATATGAGAGATACCCTCATTGATGGGGAGTTCAAATATGAGCTTGCTAAGAGGGAGAATATCAAATTGCATCCTCCACTAAGATTTGTCAAAATCGATTTTGATGGATCATTAAAAGGAAATCCTATCCCATCAAGAGTGGGATGTGCACTAAGAAATGAAATAGGAGATCTAATAATTATAGTGTATAGAAAATTGCTAGATGAAACTAAAAATGTGTTGGAAATACTGTCATTAATGTCAAAGACGTATGAACAAAATTGTTAGAATTATTATCATTGATGTGAAAGGAAGACTTCTATGATGAAAAGTTCGTTGATTGAAGACAAGCAATAATAAGAACTATTGATTTAATTTATTTATGGCTAGCTTCCATCTACTTATGGCAATGCTAAATTTAAAAGGTAGAAATTAAAATAGAATATTAATTAAAGGGCTTGACACCTTAAGGAACTGGGAACTATTATCTCCCATAGATGGTCGATCGCACATTAAATTAATATTGATCAAAGATGGTCAACCTACATTGAAAGGTGAATTTTAATATTTAAAATAAATTTTATGTCAAATCTTGGCTGACCTACTTTTGGTAAAGTGTGTGATTTGGATATAAATACAAGTTATTTTGGAGGTTAGAAAGCAAGTTCTTTAATGCAAAATCATTCCCTTTAAGAGCAGAGATTAGGAGAAGAGCAAATTTAAGAAAAAAATGGAGCAAATTTATAGTTTAAGGCAAATTTATACCAAACATTGTGTCTGATTTGGAGCAAACCTTTAAGGAAGATTTATAGCAAACATTGTCTCTGATTTGGAGCAGACCTTTAAGGCAGATTTATAGCAAACATTGTGCCTCATTTGGAGGAGACCTTTAAGGAAAATTTATAACATTGTGTCTAATTTGGAGTAGACCTTTAAGAAAAAGTTAAAGCAGACATTGTGCCTGATTTGGAGCAGACCTTTATGGGAGATTTATAGCAGACATTGTGCCTAATTTGGAGTAAAATTTGGATCAAAAATTGCATCACTTTGGAGCAAAGATATAAGGTGAACTTGAGCAAAGATATAAGGGAGATTTGGAACAAAGATTAAGGCAGAATTGGAGCATAAATAAGTGAAGTTTTGGAGCAAACATTGGAGAGGTTAGTGCCTTCCAATTTAGAAGAGATTGGTTTCCCTTACTAAGTCGGTACTCAGTTGTGGGGATTGGTGTCTCCAGTTGGTGCCTGCAAATCTTGTAAGTGAGGATTGTTGTCTCCAATGGGTTTGTGCTTATGAAGATTGTAAGAGAAGTTTTATATAAGCAATATTTTGTCGTGGTTTTCTCCAGTAAGGGTTTCCATGTAAATCATGTGTTCCTCTTGTGTCGCATGATTATTAGATCTTAGGTTAATGATATTGTGCAATTGATATTATTGTGGTTGTTAGTTTGAAAGTAAAACATTATATCATACTAAATCACCCCCCGCCTCTCAATATAATCATGTGCTCATCAAAATGAAGTCAAGCTCACACCTTCATTCCATGCCTTCAAATGGCTTTCGTGGCAACTCAAGAAAGATATACATTGAAAGAGGTTCCATACAATTAATGCAAGATATAAGTGGTCTTTCCCAAACAAGAAGATTAACAATATTCACCAAGATAGCTCAATTTTTCACTCCAACATTCTCTACATGTTGCATTGCTTTTGGGAGGCAAACTCAAATGTTGACTTTTTTGGCAAAGCAATGTATTAGGACTAATAACAACACCAAAATGGCAAATTTATTGTAAAAGTAAGCAAATCTAAAAAATATTTTATATGATCACACATAATCAAAGGTATTATTCTCTCATGATTTCCTACTCATGTAGCAATGTACAATTGACCCTCTATCTCATTATTTCTTGGTATGTGAAATGAAATTGGCATTGCATAGGCCATAAATGAAATAATTGATTCACTAGAAGTTGATGATATAAAGCAACACATCTGGATGGTTTCCCACCATTACTTTCATTTCTTTGCACTCTATAGGGTATCTCTATCTACAATGGAATCTCTCTTTTTTCGACAAGTAGACAATTGTGAAATGGCCTTCCATGGCTCAATAACAAAGGCTCGTCTCAAAAGGATTTGTGTTCTAGAAAGTGATTTGGTTGAGGTTTCCACCAAGGAAAATATATCTAAGAAGCCATGTAAATTTTAAAGTTACATTGTTCTTTTTTTCTCAAATCTAGTGTTGCTAGCAAATGATCAAGATGTAGTAATGTGTTGCTTTATGTCATATTCATAATAAGATTGGAAGATGCTTTGGAACTTGATTGGGACTTCATATGAGAAGTTATCCCCATTTCAAGGGCAAACTTTAGAGGCATTTCCACCATGGATGCATTTAGAGAGCTAGAATATCATTTCAATGTGTCGATTAAGCAAATGGGAGAAATATAAGATTTTATGCTATCTAGAGAAGCCATAAAATATTTTGTGGATTTTAAATATGAAACTTTGACAGACCCTCTCCTTTCAACTCACACACTAGCGGCTTGTAAAAGCTATTCTCAAGCATACAACACAAGTGCCCTCCTCCATCTTCTTGTTTCTACTTTGATCCTCCCTCCATTGCAAGAGGAAGGTCCTCATGGTGATAGTGGTGGCTTCAATGAGATGGTGGGAAAGAACTTTGTTTTTTATAAAGTAAGCAGCATTTACAAGGTGTTGTACCCTTTACACAGAAAGCCCAAAGGGCCAAAGAAAGAGCTAGCTCAACCCAAGAAAAAACTAGGAGAGGACAGACCATACATAGAAACAGCTGACAGACAGTTGTCAAACCACAGACTAGGACTAGGCAACCCTAGAATCTAAGGGGACTAATCTGACACCCTTAACCCTAGGCCGCGAAGTAGCGACAGATCAAGGGAGTCCCTTCTTCTTCCTCAGCACCACAGACCAAGAAGACTTGGAATCCAAGTCCACTGAGCAAGGCGAGAGGAGCGGACCCACAAAAGCCACCAAGGGCAAAGAGCCACCACACAACGAGGGAGATGGCAGCATAGGGGAGGAGACAGGAATCATCAAAGGACCAGCAGAGGCATTAAACGATGCTCGGGCAAGCACAATCGTAATAGCGTCAGCAGAACTAGCCAACAGTGGCTCCACGGAAGGAATAGCCGGAAGAGGAGTGGAAACATGTTCCTGAGAAGACACAATAGGGTCAACCTCCACAGAAAAAACTCCCGAAGGAGGAGAACCCACCATGAGATGGTCTAAGAGAACATCCTTCCACCAAGTCACAACGCCCTTGCGGTGGGTATGAGGGCAAGTAGAGGCCAAGTGACCCACCGAAAAGCATCTCCTACACTAAAAGGGGAGACCCTTGTAGTCCAAGAGTTGCTTCCAAGGTCTATCCTCCACCAGTAAGACTACATCACTATGGAAAGGTTTGGAGATGTCCAAATCAACTAATAACCGAGCTACCATAGTATGCCCAAGCTCCCTAGTTGTAGAGTCCGTCATTAAGAAACATCCAATGGTGTTGCCAATAGCTTCATAACATGATTCCTCCCAAAACTGGAGAGGGAGATTCGGCAGACAGATCCAGACTAGTTTTGTGTTCAACGACTCTGTAAGGGGGATTGAAAGAACGAGACCAGGGCCTGATGGATAGAGAATGAATACGCCACATCCACCCCCTGTCCAACACACAATTTCACTCCGCGGAGGAGGCAAAGGTAGCAATAAAATAAACCCTAGCGCTGGGGTAGAGCTCGATCTCCCCAGAAACCAACGGCTTCCAAGAGAGACACCCAATTATGGAGATTAAGGAGGGAAGGCCACAAACCTGCAGACCACACCCTGCTTCAAATAATAATCCTCATTTTCAACTACCTCATAACCATAGACCACAACAGGGGAATCTCGGGCACAGGGTGGAGGCTAACGAGCTAGAGCAGGAGGCCAAGCACCCACCTTAGCAACCTCAGAGAAGGACTTCACCCGGCCCGAAGAACCCCTAACAGGGAGAGGTGGGACATCCAACCCAGGAATAGAGCCCACAACAACTGGAAGAGGGACATCCCGCACAAGAAGCAACAGGAGGAGAAGGAGGGCCCCTACAAGCTCGCACTTCACAGTCCATTGGATCCAAAGACACATCGTCACTACACAAAGGGAGATCCATACAAGGAGGCACATCTAGCAGAGGGCATCCAGCGAGAGAAGGGCCCCCACTGACCACACCCCTAGCAGACTGCAGACCCAACGCCAAGCCCAAGCCAAGCTTGTCGGCGCCATTCGAGAGCAGACCCATCTTCGTGCCCAAGCCATTCTCACCGACGCCATTCAAATGCAGAACGATTCGTTTCTTTCCCGCTCAACGTTGTCATCATGTTTTTTTTTATTTTTAAGACTATGCAAGAACTTTGTTAATATATATATGATTAGTTAGTTTATTGTACTATATCTGCCCCTTTTTCATCTTCATCTAGGATGTAGTTTTCTTTGCATTGCCTCGTACATACAAATATGGCAATTATAGTGGTTAAGTATCTTACTCTAAAAAATCCTACTAAACTACATCACTGGCATTTTGTAAACTAAACTAAATGTTAAAAAAAACAACCTATTTTAATATAAAAGGAGAGACTCACATCCCTCACTTATCAAAGAAAGTTGAAAGACCCAAAAGGAAAGTTTGAAAGACTCAAAAGGAAAGTTTAACTCATTAAATATATGAGCATCCAATAGCTACCTTGTGGAAGTAGAAAGATCTACTAGAGACCATTTATTATGCACCATTTTAGCACATACGACATCAAAATTCATCTATATAATCATACCTTTACTAAGACAAGTAAACTCTTATATTACTCAGGGAGGTGTACCCGACATATTTAGGGGTGTCCTCAGTCGAAAATGTCTCAGAGATTTGAGGACACCTCAGAAACATCCCTACGTTGTCCCCGATTTGGCAACAAAATTCGAAAACATCCCGAGTATGTCTGTCAATAAGCCTAAAACAGCAGGGGACAACTAGTTGTCCCCGGGACGACGACCAGGGGATGTCCCTAGACCGTCCCGAGGACAACTAGCCATCCCCTATGGCCCAGCAAGTTATGATTTCATTTTAAAAGAAAAAACACATAACTATTAAAAATATTATGTTCAAAACTTCTCTGTAGACACAACATCTCACTATTATTCTATAGTTTTGATAACAACCATTGTAAGTCTAAAGTTTGAACAACTTGAACACATCTCATTAGAATTAGACCTAAACTTTTGTTGATCCTACTCTCTTATTATTGTAATATTGGACAACAATTTTGCTTTAAATGTCAACCAAACATTTTATCTTTGCTTCAAATTTGACTATTACAATGCTTGTGATGCAACCTTCTCAATTGATGTACTTATTCTCAAAATTTCAATGTGGAAGACATAACTAGAGAACCAACATAATATAAGGAATGTATGATAGAATGTTTCTAAATGATGGATAGTGAGAAATTTTAATAGAACTTTTGAAAGAATATTGATGTGAAGTTCTATACTATTCCTTCATGAGCACATCATCTCAATATAAGCCAAAATAGTTAGATTGAATATGAGGGCATGAGCTTGATCAAGGAATTTGAAACTACATGACATCCACACAAAAATTCAGTCGGAGAAGAATCAAGACTAACTACCTAATAACTAAGTGAATGAAACTATTATTTAGAGATAAATTCACAAGCTCAAGTGAATTTTCAGAATAAGCATAGACAAAGATGAGGCAAAGACAATTTATTATGTTGCATTTCAACACATTTCATCCAGCTTGAGGCAAAGACAATTTATTATGTTGCATTTCAACACATTTCATCCAACGTATGGCATGAAATAAAACTTGAGAAGCCAAAAAGGTAATTTTATGTTGCTTTCTATGAAATGAAAATATCAATTGAACTCTAATATTATCAAGCTTGCCAAGAGATTGGTACTAATACTGGTACGGGAGACTAGTACTAATACTGGTACGAGAGATGTCAAGAGACTCAAGAGACAGTGTGTCAAGTTTTCGAGCTGTTGGAGGCGTTTCCAATGAGGTCTATGATACCAGAGACGTGTACTAGTCCCCAAGACGCGTCTCAGGGGGCAAGAGACGTGTCTCCCGACAACACTGAATATTATGTGTTCAGGTTCTATAATGTATATGATGATTCCCTTATCATATGAATATTTGAAATTTTCTATATTTTTAAGATTTCCTTGTTTTTTAATAGTCATCCATTGTCATCCCCTAAAAATTGGCCTCCCTCCCATACCCATTCCCGATACATGTCCCTCGTCCCTGTCGTGCCCGTCCCCGTCCCCGTCCCCATCCCAGAAACTTCATCCCGGAAACTTGGGGTAACATAGGTAAACTCTCAAAATACAACCAACTCAAAAATGATAGCCAAAAGAGCCTAGACTTTTGCTAAAAAGTCCATGCTACTTCCTCAAGTGCTCTACCATTAGTGGCAAGGGCAATTTTTAACATTTTCCCCGTAGATTTTACTATCCGTAACCAGTCTATGAGTGAAGATCTTGAGTCTTGCGACTACCCAAAAATGAAAAAAAAAAATGCTATGTGCTACCTCTTCAAGTGCTCGACCGTTAACTGCCCTACCACTCGAGGACATTTTTAACATTTTCCCATTAGATCTCCCCGTCCCTAACAAAAGTCTCACAACTACCCAAAAATGAAACAAAAAAAACAAAAACTTTTTGGTTCATTTGATAAAACTCATTAATTTTCCCATAAGCGGTGTAAAAAATTAAAAACTAAAAAGAGCATTAACATAATTTCCAAAAAATCCCTTTAGACTTCATAACCCTGAATTGGCTATAGGTCTAAGTTTGAGTCTCTCGGCTTTACTTTATTAAAATGCTCGTTATAAGAACACCAACTGTAAAATAAAACCAGCACTAAACAATAAAAAATAACCTTTCACAGCTCTAAGGTGGCTAGAAGTCAAGGGTTCGAATCCCACAGCTGCCAGTGCTAGTTTTTGTCCACTATTAAAAAATTTAGGTAGGTAAAAGAATAATAGCACTGTAAATTAAAATAAATATTAATCACAATTTTTTAAGCATTTTTTATCATTAGATTTCATAATCCTATTAAGGCTACAGGCAAGCATTCAATTCACATAGCTATCCAAAAACAAAAAAGAAATTCAGCTCAATATAAGAATTTTAACTATGTAAGGCAAAACAACCATCAAAGAGAAATCCTTCAACACTTTTCAAATTTTATCACCCTAAACTGGCTACTGGTGAAGGATTCAAGTAAAACACATACCGAAGATTAAAAATGAATCATGTTTGTCCACTATAGATGTATCTATTGTTTTCATTGTAATCAATCAAGCTTGTATGCTTTGCATCCCTATTGAATAGAATACAGTTTATTCTATCAAGTTTGATTTCATGTTTATGTTTTCTTTCAATCATTGCATTCCGGGTGGCTTCACAGCCAAATCTTAGAGTAATCTATCTCAATATAAGACTATTACCTATGAAAACATAGAAAAAATAAATAAATAATATTCACACATTTGATCTTTAGATTTTATCACCCTAAACTTGCTACAGGTCAAAGGTAATTTTGTTCACAGCTAATAAGTTCTACCTCAGTATAAGAAAAACACAATGTAAAATGATTAAACAGAAGCCTTGAAAATCTGAATATATATAATTAATTTTAGGTGATCTTACAATGGCATTACAGGCAGGAAAATGAGCTCCATGCACTACTTTCTAACTGTCTCTCTAATGCCCTGCAATTGACCTTAGAAAAAGGATAGTGTCTTTGAGCTTCACAGGCTGAAACTGAAATGCAGAAAAAATGCTGCTTTAATTTTCAACAGCCAGTTTAAGAAGAGCAAGACCTCCTTGAAACACAAAAGAAATGAAGTGAAAAGATGTAATGAGTGACAAAGAACAAAATAAAGAACAAAAACTGATCCCCAATTCAATCACCTCAGCATGGCCTGCAGAGGAGAGTGGATTCATTTTCCAGTCACACTCAGACCAGATAGTTTGAAGCTGACTTTGTTGGGCGAAACTGCAATCTCTTTCTTGCCATTAATGCATGTACAAAGGATCATAACATGTTGAATGGAATACTCTAGTTTCTGCTGCTATTTTCAGAACTAGATTGGCTGATGTCATGGGTCGGACACAAACAGCTTGCAAGCCAGAATAAACCATCCCAGCTATTCATTCATTTTAGTGTCCCATCATTTCATATATTTAAGTATTTTTTTCATTTAAGAATGGCTGTCGATATGTTATTGGTTCAACGATCATTGAACATTAAATGTTTTTATTCCATTGATTTAAACGAACAGTTTAATATTTACTGCTACAGTATATGCTAGGTTCACTCCATTGAAGGGAAAGCCTATCCGTATAACTATCTGTTTCAAAACAGGTTAGGCATAACTACACCCAATTTGATTTTATTCAGTTTATTTGGTGCTTGCCTTCACACCAAGCGCTGACTGATTGGGAATGATTCTGTTTTTTGGTGTAAAGGACCCCTGTAAAACCCTTACTCTACTGTCAAATCAGAGAAGAATAACATATAGCCATTCACATTGCAATGAAAATACATAATTTTTCTTCAAAATTAACTGAGTACATCGTAAAAATATGTATAAACATTCGTATATTAAGCTAGTAAAGCAGAAATCATCTAGCAGATCTCAAACACAAGGCATTAGAAATGCCCAAACGAAAGCAGCCAAAATAAACTCAAAATAGAGATAGTCTGACCATTTTTAAAGCATTAATAAAAACATTACTAATTGTAATAATCTAATTGCATTGAAGGGGTTGAGATCAAGTGGTTAATACATTGGGTTCTCATTGTGGAGACCCAATTCCAAATCCTCAAAGTGACATCTCATGTGCAATTCTAAGTGGTGATTCTCAGTCTTCCATTGTTTGGCTTCTAGTAGTAATTTCTTAGTTGTTGCTCTTAATGAGACAAGTATTGAATTGCTCATCAGAAGCTAAGTATGTGTATCAGTTGGCTCAGATACTCATTTGAGCTATATTTGTCAACTATAAGAAATATTAAAATAATAATAATCTAATTGTGATAACAAGCTTAGCTTTACATGTTAATGACCTATGAAACACTACTCTATCAAATTCTGAGTTCAACTAACATATGTCAACTCTCGAACATTAGAATACAATTAAACCCATGATAAATATGCAAACAATAGCCTTAATAAAAGTTAATATAACCAATCTAGATATAGAAAAATAACAATATAAATACAAAGTAAATTAGTAAATTTATATCTAGATATAGAAATATGCCTAGTTAAGAAAATCTATTATGATATGAAGAATCACCCTATATGCTAATAAATAGTCAAATACTCATTCCAAACTCAAAACAGAGCTTTTATGGAAATCAACCTCATTGTCAGAAAGAGTGTGAAATATGCAAAAGAAATAAATAAATAAAAATTAGGATAAACTCTTGCAGAGCCAGGGAGAATACACCCTATTCTAAAATCTCTCAATGCATTGAGTGTTCTCATGTAAAATGAAGTAAGATACGTTCAATAAGAATCTGAATAAAGATGGCTTTCACAGAATAGACAACCAACAAAACACCAAGAATTGCCTTAAAAAGTAATGCAAAAGTTAGTAACAAGCACAGACAATCTATAAATAATTGTACAGTAGGTTACCACACCAAAGTGTAGCAACACACTGCAACCCATTCAACAAGTAAGAATAGATGCTTGAGAAAGAGCCAAATTTGATGGCATGCCTGAAGCAGATTTGGTATACATTTAAAGTCAAAACTTAAATATGTTTTCCATAAATAGCTCCAAGCTCATGAGAACATATAGAAATTTAGTAGATCTTGGCCTCAAGTCATGAATGTCAGGAAATCATTTTCTTAAAAAATAGCAGCATTGGTGGAGAATCATTTCCATTCTCAAAGAAATTACATCCAAAAATAGAATCAACTTTTTATTCTTTTCTTGAATATCATGTTCATGGAAACCTTTGACAAATGACATGAGATTATTATAAGAACTTTTTTTCTTTCCTTCTTTCAAAATAGTCATGTTAGCATGTATGATTTATCAAGGTATTTGGCTTATGTAATGTTAAGTAACAAAATTTTAAAGGGATTGCAACAAAACCTTGTATTCAACCAGCTACTTTATTCTGCAACTAGAAACCCAACAGCAAACAACTTTCAATTTTCAAATATTACTTTTAAAGTTTACTAAACACCTTCTGCTATTTTTGGCATTACTCATTCAAAATAATTACATTTTATACAAAGTGAAAATGAGGCAAACCTTGGCATTCATACAGAGACCATATAGCATAAATGAACACTAAATGCTTCTATCCAATAAAAGAAGTTCAATAAACATCACCGTGTACAAACTATTACAAATCCATACAAAAAGATTAGAGGAAGCAAATGGAAACACTTATATTGCAAGTTCCTTATGTTCTTAAATTTCACAAACATGCACAAAGAAAACCAAGTCAGGTCACAACTTCAATAGGGTCTTTATGCTCCACAAAAGCTAAAGAAAGGAACCTCCGACTCAATTCAAAACTTCAATATGAACTTCAATTTTGAGATAATTATGGGCTAAACCATAGAAATAGAAAACTGGAAAAAATCATAATTAAACGCAATTATACAAGAATTGGACCAAAAAGCAATTCTTTGGCAAAAGAAATCGCATTTCATTGACCGCAATTTTCAATGTTTTTTCTGCATTGATATCACATATAAATCATGAAAAAAAGGGAAAAAAACTCCCGCCAACCTGCAAAACCCTGACAACTGCAAAAACATTATTTAATCAATAGTCAAGCGAAATTTTAAGCACAAAATTGGAAACGTGAGCTCGTCATCGAGACGTGGTAAACAATCGTGACTCATTGCAACGTATTTCATCGACAACTTATAGGTAGGCGATTTTTTGGTGAACTGGTCTCATTTTCATAGTGCTGGTCTATTATACAAAAGGTTGTTTTAATTGCAACTTTTCCCAATTGTCTATATTACACCTAGAATCTGTGATACTCCTTTTCTGCAATGTTTTCACAATTTTTTTTGCAAATGTGGAGAATAAGAAATCGTTAGCCACTTATGTAGATATCAAAGTTGTTGTAGCTGTTGTTATTAAAGTTTAAAACTCTCTATATCATTTATGCATATCTATGTAGTCTTTATGAATATCACTTATTAAAGTTGAAAACTCTCTTTTTCTTCATGCATATCATTTATTAAAGTTTAAGATATATTATTATTTTCTACTATTCTACGAAGATGCATCCACCCCCAAAATCCCCACGTTTCCAAGACGAGGACATCCCCCCACCGTACCACCACAGCCCCTCAAGTCTCAAGGACATTTCCAGGACGTCCATTGGTTTGGGGACTTTGGAACGTCCTTGAGATGTTTAGGAGACTTCGAGGAGTCTTCCAATCATCCCAAGGACTTCTAGGTTTTGCAAAAAATAAGTGATAAAACTGTAAAAATGACATTCGCGATGAATGTTAGTGAGGTTTTGGAGGCCTTAATTTGTGCTTGGTGGTGGGGGCTCCACTCCTCAACCCCACCCTATATCGCGACAAAGAACGCATCAAGGATGCTTCCCTCAGAGCCAACGATGGGCGATGCCCCTTGAACCCCCACAAGGGGAGCACTGCCACTTGACCCCATTGGGGGCTCTACCCCCAAACCCCTGCAAGGGGTACTACACCTTGACTCCAAACCTCCACCCACCATTGTTAATGCTGAATGCAATCATTGCCATGTTTTTAAATGTTTATTAGTTTAAAATTTACTCAATGCGCCAAAGTTTCATTTGCAATTCTTATACTTTTCCTAATTTGCCCCCAAACCTATACAAACCATTGTTAATGTTCAATGCAATCATTACCATGTTTTTAATGTTTATTAATTTAAACTTTACTTAGTATGCCAAAGTTTCATTTGCAATTCTATACTTATTCCTTACACATCTTTTTATAACTAATTTTTCAAGTACTATAAGTATTTGCACAACCACCCTGCCGCCTCGCCACCCCTACACTGCCATCCCCCTATCGTCCCCAAACATAGGCCCTTGGTCCCCCCATCCCTTAAAACATGTCCCTCCATCCCCCTACCTCCCCATCAGGAAACTTCGTGGAACTATGTAATATTTTCAAAAATTTGATTATAAATTGATATGAAATTTTATTTTTCATCAACAAAATCCTTTAAAACATCAAAAGGATCCTTTATAGATTCATCAACAAATGTTACAATTTCTGATTTTTAGTTATCTTTGTGAATAGCTAAGATGTTGCAAAAAAATAGGCTGATTTGCTTCAAAACCAAAAGTTATCAAAAATCAGACATATATAACAAAGGTGTGATAGAGTTAAAAAACTCACATATGGCATATTCATTTATCAATAGGAAGGGTAAGAAGTTATATGCAGTGGTTATATAAAGTTAATTTGGACAAGTAGTTATTGTGTGTTGTAGTCAGTTGTTAATTTTGTTGTATTTTTATACCTTGGATATGATAGTGACTTTTCAATGTTTATAAACTTTATACCACAATATCTCCTCACAATCCAGCCCAGCATAGACCAACACAACCCTGCCAATATAATTTGGAATTCAATGTTGCTAGTAGAATTTTACCACCAGCTCACATCAGACAACAAGACTAGAGGTTTACTCACATATCATTCAAAGAAATCTTTTATTGTTAACAATAACTTTATCAACTTCATACAAAACTTACCAAAAAATCATTTACTAATTGCATTGTGCTTTTTTAGACAAATTTTTCATTTGGAGAGTCTGAAATTTATGATTACCGGCTCAAAATCTGCTTTTATTTATGATTATTAGCATAAAAATCTGTTGTTAACCTATTTTTCTCAAACCGCTGCAACAAAAAAAAATGCCTATTAGTTCTTTCATGGAAAAACATCATGCTTAGGCATAGCTATTAGCCTGAATTTGCAGAAACTAGAAACTATACATTGAAATAAACAAAAAGTAATCTCCCACTACATGTCTTTCAACTCTTATGCATACCTTCCTTGTTATCAATGCTTATGTGTGTCTAATATGATTATCTATATGCTCTGAATTAGTTACAATTGAACTACATAGGCTATCTCACAACAACAAAATGCCTTGTGAAAGAGAATTAAAATGAAATTTGCAATTTTTCCTCAAAAATTTATTCATGCCTTCAGACTTTCTTGTGACCTTTGATGTCAAACTAGATTATAAAATCATTTGGATGAGGTAGTATCATGAAAGACAAGTTAAAATGCTTTTGTAGATTTGATAATAATGCCACATCAGAAAGACTTTGTGTGGACACATTGCACATCAATCTCAGGTACAACTAAAGTTAAATGCAACTGGTGTTTGGATGATATCAATGGTGGCATTTATCGCTTCAAATGGCATTTAATGTAGGACGCATGACATAACACCACTAGTTGCACGGTATGCCTTGCACATATCATGTATCAGGCAAAACAAGCTCTTCAAGTGATTTTTGAAGGTAAGACAATAAAGGCAAGAACTGAAATAAAAATAGCTTTTAATTTTGCAAATGCTAGGAACAATCGTTTGGATGAGAAAGATGGTACACAAAATTCTTTCAAGGAATCTAGATCAACACCTCATTTACAACACGTGACCCAAACATAGGTGGAGGAAACATTTTCTTTTTTGTACCTCATACTACACTAAGATTGCAGATCACTTAGGAGAGTACAGCATGAAGCAAGAATGTCCATGAACAAGCAAAGAAGGTGATTGCAAATTTTTGTTACCACTCTAGCTCATCATTCCATGTTGTCAGGTCTCCATACTAGCAAGGTATGGTGGATGTTATTGTAGCTGCGAGTCCTAGGTTCAAAGCCCCATCTTACAAGACATTGGGAGTTGGTATGTTCAATGATGCAATATAGGACGTTGTTAATGAATATTGACTAGAGTGTACAAAGACTGTTTACACCATAACGTCAGATGGATGGACAAATAGAAGGAATTGAACTCTCATCAACTTCTTCGTCTCTTGTGATATTGGCACAATATTTTTAAAAACCATGGATGCATTAGATAAAATCAAATTTGCAGCTACATTGTTCGAGTTGTTTGACATCGTGGTCAAAGATGTAGTGCAACCAAATGTGGTTCAGTTTATTACAATGTTGTTGCTTGGGTTATTGTTGGGAGACTCCTAATGAACAAATACCCCTCTATGTTTTTTAACATATGTGCAGCACATTGCCTTGGTTTAACCCTAGAGGACATTGGAAAACTTGAATGGGTTAATAAAGTATTGCAAAAGGCTTGTACAGTTACCAAATTCATTTATAACCACATGAGGGTTTTGTGTATAATGTGCTCTTTCACAAAGAGCAAAGAGCTAGTTCGACTAGGCATGACAAGATTTACAACACACTTCCTTGCACTATAGACTATTTGCCAATAAAAAATGAATTTGAAACAAATATTTGTTTCATACGAGTGGATGAAGTCTGACTTTACAAATCAAATAGATGGTATAACAGTGGCAAAGTACATTTATTTTACAAGTTTTTGGGATGCGGCTAAACAAGTTGTAGAATTTTCAGAGCGTCTAGTAAAAGTCTTGAGCCTAGTGGATGGGGAGAAATCCCCCATGGGCTATTTGTATGAGGCCATGGATAAGGCCAAGGAAGTGATGAGGGGTACAATGGAAAATAACAGGGACAAGTATATGCCATTATGGGACATAATTGATAGAAGATGGGATCGATAGATGCACTCTCCTCCCCATGCTATAGGATACTATCTCAATCCAACATTGTTCTACAGCTCTTCCTTCAAAGATGATGATGTTGAGGTCACACAAGGCTTGCTCAAGTGCATAGAGAAAATGTTTCCTACCTCAAAAAAAATTGCAGCCAACTATGACAAAGTTGTCAATGTACAAGCAAGCAAAGGGTTTACTCTCAACTAAGGTTGTCATGGAAGGAAGGAAGACCTTCAAACCAGGTGAAATCTATAAAAAAATTATAGTCTTTCTATAATGTGGACATGTAAACTAAAGGTGTTAAGATTTTAAATATTCTTACATGATATCATCTCCAAATAATGTGTTTTTCAGCACAATGATGGGATATTTTTGGCCACAAAACCAGAAACCTTAGATGGATGGCGAGACGCATTTTGAACCAGCCATGCAACTCCTCTATTTTTTAACATACTTGGAGTGTTTTTGAACACATGCATTCCCAAAAACACAACAGATGAATGACTTGGTGTTTGTTCACCACAACCTTCGCCTAAAGCTAAAAAAAGCTCAAGGTTATGCTTTTAATATACTTGCAATCATAGTTATAATTGTATTCATTATGTTTTTCACTTTCAATTGTCAAGACTAACTTCTACATAAATTAGATACTGTTGAGGATGATGAGCCAATTGACTTTATGAAACTGATCCAAAGCCTAAGCGAATTGCAAATGATGATGACTTTTTTGAACCTGGGAATTTTGACATCCTAACAAAGGCCAACTTGGATAATAATGAGATTGAACAACTTAAGAGAGGCTCTAACCTAAGAGCTTCATCGTTGGGACCTACAACCCTCTAGCATAGCTCTATTTGTAGTAGCAAGAGTCATTGGCTAGGTTTGATTTTTTGGAACTTCGTACATAATTTACAGGATGACTTTGTACAAACTATATTGTAATTGAAATTTTGTCAATTGTCAACATCTACTTATTATTTATGCACTATGAAGTATGCTTTGTGCAATACAATGTAATCAAGGATATGAATATAAACAACAAAAATCTATTTCTACAATTCATGGGTTGAACTTTGTATTTTAATTGCTCTCTACATCTCTATGCTATGGAAATGTCTTTAAATTTCAAAAACAAATAGTTTTTCTCTTTTTTACATTTTTTACTTCTTTTTTTAAATGCAATTTTTTCCCGATTTTTTCAAAAAATATTATGCTTTTGGTTTGTTGATCTTTTCCCCAAAATAGTTTTGATGCTATGGTTTATATTCATATTGCTAATTACATTGCATTGCACATAGCATACTTCATAGTGCATAAATAATAACTAGATGCTGACAATTGACAAAATTTCAATTACAATATAGTTTGTACAAATTCAACCTATAGACTAGGTACAAAGTTTAAAAAATCAAACCTAGCCAATGACTCTTGCTACTGCAAATAGAGCTATGCTAGAGGGTTGCAAGTCCTAATGATGAAACTTTTGTGTCAAAGACTCTCCTGAGTCGTTCAACTTTTGTTAGGATCTCAAAATCCTCAGGTTCAAGAAAATCATCATCATCTACAATCCACTCAAACTTCGGATCAATTTCATCAAGGTCAACTGGCTTGTCATCCTCAACAGTACCTAATTTTGTTCATGTAAAAATTAGTCTTGGCAATTGAAAGTGAAAAACATAATGAATACAATTATAAATATGATTGCAAGTATATTAAAGATCTAACCTTGAGCTTTCTTTAACTTCGGGCAAAGGTTGTGATGAACAAACACCAAGTCATTCATCCATTATTGTGTTAAACAATTGTGTATCTTGAATGTATGTGTTCAAAACAACTCCAAGTACATTCACAAGTGGATGAACTACATGGATGACTCAATATGCATCTCACCATCCTTCTAAAATTTTTGGTTTCATGGCCCAAAAAATCTCATCATTGCACTAAAAAACACAAATTATTTGGAGATGATATCATGTAGGAACTTAAAATCTTAACACCTTTAATGTACATGTCCACAATATAGAGAGATTGTCAAAATTTTATAATGTATTTGGTTTGAAGGTCTTCCTACCTCCCACGGAAGCCTTAGTAGAGAGAAAACCCCTTGCTTGCTTGTACATTGGCAACTCTACCATAGCTACCTACAATTTTTCTAAGCTATGAGACATTTTCTCCATGCACATGAACAAACTTTGTATAACCTTAACATCATCATTTTTGACCGAAGAGCTATAGAATGACATTGGATTAAGATAGTACCTAATAGTATGGAGAGGAGAGTGCATTTGTCGATCCTATTTTCTATCAAATATGTCCTATAATGGCATATACTTGTCCCTACTATTTTTCATCCTACCCCTCATCACCTTCTTGGCCCTATCCATGGCCTCATACCATTAGCCCATGGGGGATTTATCCCCATCCACTAGTCTCAAGACTTTTACTAGAGGCTCTAAAAATTCTTCAACTTGTTCAATTGCATTTGAAAAACTAGTATAATAAATGTACTTCGTCACTGCTATGCTTTCTGCTTGATTTGTAAAGCTAAACTCCATCCACTCATTTGAAACAAATATTCATCTCAAATTCATTTTTTTGTTGGCAAAGAGTTTGTAGTGCAAAGAAGTGTTTTGCAAATCTTGTAAACCTTGGTTGAACTAGAGATTTTTGCCCTTTATGAAAGAGTGCATCATACACAAAACCCTCGTGTGGTTATAGATGAATTTGGTAATTGTGCGATTCTTTTGCAATACCTATTTAATCCATTCAAGTTTTTCAATGTCCTCTATGGTTAGATCAAGGCAATGTGTTGCACGTAGGATAAAAAATATAGAGGGGCTTTTGTTTGTTAAGAATCTCCCAACAACAACACAAGTAGCAACATTGTCTGTAATAAATTGAACCACATTTGGTGGCCTTACATCTTTGACCATTAGGTCAAACAACTTGAACAATGTACCTGTAGATTTGATTTTACTTGATGCATCCATGGATTTCAAAAATATCATGCCAATATCACAAAAAATGAGAAAGTTGATGCGGGTTCGATTCTTTCTCTGTCCATCCATTTGACATTATTGTGCAACTAGTCTTTGGCCACTCTAACCGGTGTTCATTAACAACATCTTGTACTACATCATTGAGCTACCAACCCTCAATGTCTCATAAGATGGGGCTTTGAATCCAAGACCCACAACTACAATGGCATCCACCATACCTTGCCAATATGGAGACCTAGCAACATGGAATGGTAAGCCAAAGTAGTACTAAAAATTTGCAATCGCCTTCTTTACTTGTTCATGGGCATTCTTCCTTGATCTTGTACTCTCCAAAGTGGTTTGTGATCTTGGTGTAGTAATAGGTGTGAAAAAAGAATTAATGTTTCGTCCACCTGTGTTTGGGCCATATGCTATGGAACAAGGTGTTGGCCTAGATTTCTTGAAAGACTCTTGTGCACCACCTTCCTCATCCAAACGACTGCTCCTAGCATTTGTATAATTAGAAGCTATTTTTATCCTAGTTCTTGTCTTTTTTGCTTTACCCTTAGAAATCGTCTAAAGAGTTTGTTTTTCTTAATATGTGACATTTGTAGGGCATACTCTACAACCAATGGTGTCATGTCCTGCCTCTTTTTCCAAATGTCATTTGAAGTGATAAATGCCATCATTGATATCATTCAAACACCAGTTGCATTTAACCTTATTTGTACCTGAGATTGATGTACAATGTGTCCACGCAAAGTCTTTCTAACATGGCATTATGATCAAATCTGGAAAAGTATTTTAATTCAATGTTTCATTATACCAACTACCTTATCCAAATGATTTTATAGTCTAGTTTGACATCAAAGGTTTCAAGAAAGTTTGACGGCATGAACAATTTTTTGGGAGAAAATTGCAAATTTCATTTTAATTCTCTTCCACATGGCATTTTATTGTTGTGAGCGAAACTATATAGTTCAATTGTAACTAATTCAAAGCATATAGATAGTTATATTAGACACACATAAACATTGATTTCAAGATATAGATAAGAGTTGAAAGGCATGTATTGGGAGACTACATGTAGTTTATTTTCAAAGTATAGTTTCTAATTTCTGCAAATTCAAGCTAATAGCTATGCCTATGAGCATGATGCTTTTCCATGAAAGAATTAGCAAGCATTCTTTCCTATTGCAGTGACTTGAAGAATAGAGGCTAACAACAGATTTTTGTGTTAATTATCATAAATAAAAGCAGATTTGTGAGCTAATAATCATAAATTTCAAACTCTCCAAATGAAAATTTTGTTTAAATAGCACAATGAAGTGTAACAAGTAAGTTTTGCTAGTGAATGATTCTTTGGTAAGTTTTGTATGAAGTTGATAAAGTTATTGCTAAGTTAACAATAAAAGATTTCTCTTAATGATATGTGAGTAAACCTCTAGTCTTGTTGTATGATGTGAGTGGAAGGTATAATACTACCAACAACACTGCATTCCAAATTATATTGGCAAGGTTGTGTTGGTCTATTTTGAGCTAGATTATGCGGAGATATTATGGTTTAAAGTTTATAAACACTGAAAAAGTCATATTCATATCCAAGGTAGAAAAATATAACAAAATTATCAATTAACTACAACACACAATAACTACTTGTCCAAATTAACTTCAAATAACCACTGCATATAACTTCTTTCCCTTCCTATTGATAACTGAATATTGCCATATGTGAGTAGTCAACTCCATCACATCTTTGTTGTATATGTCTAATTTCTTATAACATTTGGTTCTCGAGCAAATAATCCAAGGACTTCATTCATTGGACCCTTGACACAAGAGCAAATACCATTTTTTTGCATAATACATTGAGCAGAAGGTTTGGGAGAAAGAGATCATGAATGTGTAAGGCAAAGAGCATTGAATCCTTCAAAAATATGGTCAAAAAAATCAGAAAAAGATTGCCTTGAACTTTGAGCCAAAAAATTGCATTGTTGTCATATTTAAAAGTTGCACTGAGAAATTGTGATTTATGTTATTTTCTAGTCAACAAATTTAAAGAAATCGTTTTTCATATTTTGCCCTAGTTGGTATATTCAAAAAAGTTGTTATGCTTTAGACACAAGTGCTCTTGTGAGGGTTGAGACATTCAATTTTGTAGAAGCAGATAAGCCTACATTTTTGCAACATCTTAGTTATCCACAAAGATAACTAAAAATCAAAAATTGCAATATCTATTGATGAATCCAATAAAGGCTCCTTTTCAAGGCTTTTGTTGATTAAAAATAAATCTCATACCAATTTATGACCAAACTTCTGAAAATAATAATATATCTTAAACTTCAATAAACGATATGCATAAAGAAAAAAGAGAGTTTTAAACTTTAATAACAATGGCCACAACAACTTTGACATCTACAAAATTGGCTAATGATTTCTTATTCTCCACATTTGCAAAGAAAAATTGTGAAAACGTTGCAGAAAGGGAGTATCACAAATTCTAGGTGTAATACAAACAAACAACTAGAAAAAATCGCAATTAAAACAACAACCTTTTGTATAATAGACCAGCACTATGAAAATGAGACCAATTCACCAAAAAATTGCCTACCTGCAAGTCACTGATCATATCTGTTGCAATTTGTCACGATTGTTCGCCATGTCCCAGTGGTAAGCTCACATTTCCAGTTTCACTTGACTGCTGATTAAATAACATTTTCGCAGGTTGCTAGGGTTTCATGAGTTGGTGGGAGATTTTTTTTGCAATTTGTACATGATTTCAACATGAAAAAAAAAATGTTGGAAATCACAATCAATGAAATGCATTTTTTTCTGCCAAAAAATTGCCCAATCTGATTCCCATATAATCATGTTTAATTGCAATTTTTCCAATTTTTTGCTTCTATATATAAACAACAAAAATCCGTCTTCTACAATTCATGGAGTAAACTCTATTTTATTTGCTCTCTATATCTCTATGCTAGGAAATGCCTTTAAATTTTAGAAACAAGTAGTTTTTGTCTCTTTTTTAAATCTGATTTTTTCCTATTTTTTATACTTTTGGTTTGCCAATTTTTTCCCCAAAAGATTTTTGCTGCTATGGGCTAAACCCTGACTCAATTTAGATATACAATAGATTAAACCCTGACTTAACTCAAGAACTCCAACATGATCTTCAGATTTATGAAATTACATGAATAACCTGACCTATGTCAGAAAATCCAATACCCAAAACTTTGCAAATATAGCATGCATATAGAACCCTGGGTTAAATCATCATGACCTTAAAGGATTTAAGTAATCCACAATAAACCACAAAACTATACTTATAAATTAACAATTAAGCAATTTTCAATCCACACTATGCTACTTAAATTTCCATTCAAATGATAGTGGAATTCTTCACAAATTAGTGTTAAGAGTATGCAATCTTCTGGAAACATTAAGAAGAGGAAACCAATTGGAAGTTGCAATCGGACATCTTTCAAGCATTTCCTTGGAATAAAAATAATTATATTTTGTTTGTCCCACTCTTACTCTATGTGAGGTGTGCTTCATTGATTGTTCCCAATCCTCCATTTGATGATGCATTCACAATGGAATGACTCCAACTGATCCAATCCAAGCCCATATATGTCTTAAATGGATATTGGAGGATCCTTCCTGAGCTTTTGATATCTCTAGAGTTGAACTTAGAAGATCAGATGTAAAACTATTTGCTTCACTTTCTCCTTCCAATTGTCAAGATGAAATCAGTTTCATCCCTTTACGCAGACCAGCAGTTTTGTAATTGCCCCAACAGTTTCAAAACTGCCACTGACAAAAACATAACTGCCACTTCAGTGGTCATTTGGTCCTCAATCTTTTGGAAGCTAGAGCTTTCGAAAGCACCATTGACAGAAATGAAACCATCACTTTGATGACTATTTGTTCCTCCATCTTCAAAAGCCATAACTTTTGCATATGGACTCAAAAAGGACTGCAATTTTTTGAAAAGTGCATTACATTTGGGGAGGAACCTAAATATGTAAAAATATTCAAATTTGGGTGCCATCAAAGTACTATTTTTCGCCCTAGAAGGAAACCACATCTATAAGGCTGAAACCATGTCCATCTACTCCAAATAGTCACTAAACTTGGTTATGATTTAATCCATTTAAAGATCACATTTCTTGAAGGCTTTGATCCCACAAAAGCTTACTCTTGATATATAGAAGAATTTCTCCCTCCATCTCTAAAAATTTTATGTCCATGTTTGTGGAACAAGATTCTCTCACATCTTTCTATGTATTCTCCAAGGCGATGCCATGCGCTAACATGCTTTAGGTAGAAGGTAGTGGTGCTCTATCACACATTGAAGCCTATATCTTTCAAAAATTGATTTTCCTTTGGTAATCCTTCCCATGATCTTCATAATGGTGATTGTTGAAACTTTTCATGCTACAATCGCCTATGACACACAAAAGCATGCTACAATCACCTATGACACACAAAAACATGCTACAATGGTTGGCATGAATTACAAACCATGTCACAATATTTTCTATGATACCTCTTTACAACTGGTTGATTCTTACAACTAATTGGCATCCATGGTTTTCCTTTCTACTAGAACATTTATTACAGTTAAGACATACAACATGATAGAATTTACAATCTTATTGAAATGATATTAGTCATACTACAAAAAGTCAAATCATATGAATCCTCGAAATTACATCACATGATATGCAATTTCTCTGGACTTCTTCATGAATTTGTTCGTATACTAAAAGATCCCAGAGATATTGAAACTCTCTCATGAGATCATCTTCCCACTCTTGATTTATTTCCACTACTTTATCGGTAGGCCTACCTGTTTACGGTTCCATCTTTCTTTTGTTGACAACAAGTATTTTGACCAAGAATTGGAGAATCTAACCCCATTTTGTATAGCAATGTTGCCAAATGTTTACTATCAATTGACAACATTACCTATTGCAATATGAATAGAATATAACAAAACATGCCAAGAGATTGTAAAAGAAATCATTGATAGCTTTTTCATTCAAGGTAGTAGTGTTTGGACAAAATTGACGACCAAGGAGCATCTATCAAATTCAAACTACCTTCCCTTACTACAAGACGCACATACAAAGTGCCCAACAATTGCCAAATAGAACACAATTGTCGACAACTACTTACATCCAAATCTTAGCAACTACCCACAAGCCACCAAGTAATTAACATCAAGTTTGTTACAACTATAGTACCAAAACATAACAAGATTATTTATATGAACTACATGTTTCTTATTTGTAAATTTTCTCCTTCCTCATATGAAGGTGAAGATCTTTTAGGGGCTCTTCTTTGCTCTCTTGAGGTAGAATCTTGCTCTCCTCTACTACCTTTAACTGTCACTCATATTTTGTGACAACCTGCAATCATGTTGAGGCTTCAAATCATCCTTAGTTTTACCAAAAGGAATGACACCATTACCTTCAGATTTTTTTTAATTTAGTGGCGTGGGCTTCTTGTCTTTGCAAGTTTATTTTACCCTTGTTTTGGAGCATTCTCCAACCTCTTGTATACAACCAAAATATTTGAAACCTACATACTTAAATCCTTCCTCAACCTCTATAGGATTAACCATACCTTGGTCATTCTTTCCATACTTTTTTCCATCATAATCCATTTTAATTAACATCTTGAAACAAAATCCTTTAGTAAACTTTTCAAAACTACCAAAAGATTCTTGGTGGGAAAAATAGAATAAGGTGGTGTGACCGTTGTGCATATGTCAATTTGAGTTTGCGATTCCTTTGTAGAGGATTCTTCTCTCCTTTTTACTCCTATACCATTAACTTACAAGTTTTCCAACATTTCTTTTTTATTGCTACTCTTCAACGATGCCTATGAGGAAGTCTCCATGGCTTGTCAACCAAATTTGGAATTCATCATTCTTGTCTTGGAAGCAATGCACCTCCTCCCAAAGAGCTCTACTCTTAGCCAACACCTGATCATGGTATGCTTGGGGATCATGGTACTCTTTAGTGGCTTTGTCATGGTTGTATCATGCGACCAACAATTCCTACAAAACCTTGTTAAATATTTCTGATGATAAGTGTATGTATTACTATTTATAGAATAATATTTACACGTATTTACAAAAAAAAGGTGGGCAGAAGAAGTCACACATAGAAGTCCAAATAGGGAAAAAACTTGGAGCAAAATACAATAAAAAGCCACTAAACAATAAGAGCTAAAACACTAGTAGGAGGAGGGGTTCCCAATCATCCAATTTACCCATACATCAACAGGGTCTAGAGTATCTAGGGGAGGCTCACAACCATCCTTACCATCATCATCTTTTTTATCTTCATTAGGAGGCTAAGTGTCACGAACAAGAGATATAGCAAGAGCAAGGCAAGAGAATTTTCCTAAGTTTGGCCGACCACCAAACCCATGGTCAAGAGCATGGGGAGAAGCCAAGTAGTGGCAAGTGAGCTGAGACCATCCTCTCTAAGACAGGTCCTTGGCTCTTCCCATAGGAGGTTGAGAAGCATGAGAATGTGTGTCCTATTCACCATGAGAAAATTGGCCACATCCTTGACGACACCCACAACAGTGCACGAGGCATTGCCCCAATGATCCAAGAGCACCTAAAGATATGCAACCTTGTTGGCTTGCACCTAGATCTGCATAAGCAAATTAGAACAAATCATTGCCTTAGTGTAAAGCAAGAAATTAGTATCAACTGAATATCCAAAAAATAAATCAAAATTCCTATCCTTCAATATGCTAAAAGAATTTCAACCTTGAAAGCATACCAAATCTATATCTAGAGGGGATTCTAGGCCAATCCCCTAACAAAATCATATGCTGCAAGAATAGCTCAAGTCAAAAGGGTCTAAAAAAATCATGAATCCAAGTCCATGCAGCATGTGCCTAGGACAAAACCAGAAAAGTTGCTTGAGAGTTTCCTGATGACCACAAAATGGGCATCAAGGATCCATATGAGTTAATCTAGAACCAACTAGAAGACCTTGGAAAAGAATACACCAAGAAAAATGTGCTAGCTTCGGCTCTAAAATGGTAAAACAAACAGTTTGAAACCTGCACTACCAAGCACTCAAAGAGGATTGCAACAACTAGCTTTGGTTTAAAATAGGCACCATAGACAAATGCAGAGAGAGCCAAGAATAGCCCTTGCAAGGCTTGTAATTGCAAAATGGTATGTCAAGATACCATTTCCAATCTTTCCACCAAGGCTTGAATCAACAAACCCCAATCTTGTGAATTATATCTAGTGGCCAGAGTGAATAATGACCTAGAAGGTTTTGAGGCCCTAGTTGGACAATTGAAACCTATCTTTGGCTTTAGGCCAAGTAAGAAATCCCTAGTCCTTCTGGAAAAATCCTTTGAAAGGGTCTTAATTCTCTTCTTGAAAAAACTCAAAACATGGTCCCATGGAGTCCTAGCAAGAGGACAATCTTGATAAGAGATAATAGGAGACCACCATATAGATTATTGATTAATAGAAAGTCTTGTGAGAAATTCATTTCCATTCCAAACCATCTAGGGTTTAATGGCTTCTCGGGTTCTCCAAATGCTTCCCATCACAAAAGTACCCTAAATCTAAACGAGCTCCATCATGATAATAACGATGTGAAGGCCAATCCCCTTCCAAGTTGGCCTCCCATAGGGAGCACCTATAGAGATACAAGGACACACCAAGATTTTCTAAGCATCATTGCCTTCAAGATCTTGGATAATCCATTTGGCACAAAGGGCTAATCTTTTTCATTGAGTAGAAATCAAATCCAACATCCCATACCTTCCTAAATTGCAATAATATTGTCCAAATTAACCTAAACTTGATGAAGCCAATTTATTCAAGACACACATTTTGCGAAAGGAGATGGCACAATTTTAAAGCAAGATTATTGGCAATGATCTTGTAGGAGACATTGAGTAGAGTAATCAATCTCCGATTGTAGATACCCTTTGGATCTCCGAACTTAGGTATGAACTTAATATTTCCTTTATTTTTATATTTTTTCCTAAGGAATTAGAGTGAAAGGCTTCAAGGTAAACTTTATGAAGACCCTTTCCAATCAACTCCCAAAGGAAATCCACCACATTCGAGAACTTTGTCATTGGCCATTGAAAAGACAGCTTCACAGAGATCAGCAAGAGTGAGCAACTGATCACAAAAGATTCATTGAGAATAAGAAAGCCTACAAGGGACAATGTTGAGGCATTATTGCAAAGCATGATCTCATTCAGGAGATTCTCGAGTTTTAAAAAACTATTGATAATGATGAACAAAAGCCTAAAGAATATCAAGAAGTTCAATCAAGAGCTAATGACCGTCTATTTTTTTAATGGCCTGGGAAGTGTCCAAGAATGAAGGGCTTGAAAAAATTCTTTAAAGGCTTGGTCTCCCGTTTTGAGCCAGTGGGAACAAGCTTTAATCTAAGCACCTTTGACTGTATGACTATCAAAAAATTGTTTTTATTGATGATGCTTGGCCACACGCAACTACAAAGCAAGAGCAAAGGGATGGGCTTACAACACAACAATGGCTTGGCAAAGCTCCAAGGTGGTGGCCTCATATGAGTGGTGGCAAAGTCATGCTAACTGGCAATCATAAATTCAAAGGAAACTAGATGTGCATTTGATAGCACTATTCCACCATTCAATCCAACTTGTCTACAAAGTGAGCCAAGGCTCAAGGTCCAAAAACGTCAAATGTGGGCCAACATGGGTTGATGAGTTGACAAGGATGTGTTGAGAAAAATAATGTCTTACTAACCTTCGGTTTAGCAAGTTGTCATTCAATGCAAAACCAAATGGGAGACTGATTGAAAAGGACAACATCCAACAAAGGCTCTGCCGCAAGGGAAATATAGCTAGCAAATGAAAAGAAAGATTGCACTGCAATCATCGCACAATCAAGCCAATTTTACACTCTATCAAACCCAACCCAAAAATTGCTCCACATATACCAATGGCAGTGATTATGGCAACAGCCCATGTTGGGATCAAAAAGTTCAAATTTATTGCGCATGAAATACAAAGCTTCCCTTTTGCCAACTCTCTAACACATGGGGAGAGTACCATCTTTATCACATGCCGTCTCCACCATATTAAAATCTCCACACAAAACCCAAGTGGCAACAAGCATTGAATCAACAATTCAGAACTAGAGGGAAAATCATTCAACAACATCATTAGAGGCATAAACATTAATTACTACAATGGAATTATTATCAATGTTGAAAAGTGCCCATAACACTCTATTAGTGGAGTCACAACCATGACCAATTAAATGTTGCTACCACCTAGGAGAGAGAAAAGTGACAATTCCATGACCTATATCGTGATTGCTACATAAAATAAACTAGCTGGCCAAATAACACGGCAAGCAACAAAAAGAAAAAAAACACGTAATTTTAACTTCTTGCAAACATAGAACATCCAAACTTGAAAACCGCTATTGAGTACCTCTCACAATGTAATTCCTAGGGAGGTCCACAAGACCTTGAGCATTCCAAGAAATAAAATTCATTGACGGGAATCAAGAAGCATATCATCACCATCCAACCCATCAAAAGTGATAGCGATTCTACAATTCTCATGAAAAATTGCCCAACTAAAAAACAAGGGATATTCAATCTTCTTTTCTCTAGGACATATTCTCTCTCTTCCAAACGCCCAAGTGGAATACAAGAACAACACGGACCCATTAGGGGGAAGTAGGAAGACGAATAATATTGTCTAATTAAGATGATAAAACCAAAGCCGATTGAGGCATTCTCATAAACTTAGGCCTATTCACCTCACTATATGACTCTCCATTGGAGAAAACCACCTCTTTCTCCTTGTCTTGAGCTTTTGAAATTGTGCCAAGTGACAACTTAATAGCTTGATTACCAATGTTGCCTGGAGTGTTAGCATGAGCTCCACTATTGCTAGGGTTTCGATTATTTATAAGATTCATGGTCCACCCTTCTTTTTTTGGAAGAGGAGCCTTAGAAGGCCGATAAGTGGGCTTGCTACATGGTGAGACCATGGGACAATCCATGATCTCATGATTGGAGGATTGACATCTAATGCAAGTGTTTGGCAAATTAAGATGGACTCATTGGATATGACGCATTTGGCCAATCTGAATGTTCACAGTTTATTTTAAATCTTTTGAAAGGTCAACCTTGACAAAAACTAGTTTTTAAGGAAGAGACGAGAAGAAATTGTTCCGATCAACACAAAGAACTTTGCTAAGCGAGCCAACAATAGTGGTTAGGAAATTCTAGCATGGCAAAAGCAAACCCAAGAATTCCACCCAAAAAAGGACACAAAGAGCCCTTTCTTTAGAGACAACAAAGTCTTGAGTCTAGGATTGTAAAACCAAAAAGGAAGTACAAACAAACCAAGGAACATGTTTAAGAATGGCTTCCGCATGGCTAGCTTCAACAAAGCAAAACAAGAAAAACCCCTTAGTGAGATTTGGACAGCCTCGAGGCAAACACGATGTGGGGCCCAAGCCTTGTTGACCCAATCTTTAAGCATGCTTTCAAAGTGAACCCTCCCAACAAAGTATCATATTAAAGTAAAATGTTCTAGCCATTTACAAGCACTATCAAATTTTGGGATGGGCAACACCACATCCAAGGGGATTCAGAGTTCATACCTCATGGAACACCTTGGGGATAAACTTCCTAGGACACTTGTTTGTCGGAGCCATCAAACTATCAACATCAACCAAAACGGTTGGGTTGATAAAGTTTGAGGCCACTAAGAAGGATAAGGGAATGCTACAGGTGTGGCAAACTAAAATGCCCCACAATTAATGCAAAGGAGTGATGAATTTTCTTGTGAAAAGACACAGTATGACATCACAAAAACCAAGACAACACAAGGCTACGACCAAAACCCTAGCAGAGCTCATCTTGCTTAAGATTTGATAAAAATACGGTCATGCACACAAATCTGCTATGTATCACCAAAAACTACTACAAACCTCAAGGAACTTGTTATTTTGATACCAATTGATTTGTAATTGACTGCAAAACTATGCTAGTGTAAATTAGTGATCAAACAAGTTTTAACCATATTATGCTACTTGAATCTCAATTCAAATGACAATGGAATTCTTCACAAATTAGTGTTAGAATATGCAACCTAATTGGAAAGATAACTAGATATAGGCAGCAGCATAAATAGAGACGGTTTTTTTGAGGAAAAATAGTTGGAAGTAACAATTGCACATCTCTAAACATTTCCTTCAAATGAAAACAATTACAAGAGTGAGAAACTCACTCCATGCACACACTCTATGTGATTGTGATTGTAGATTGCTCCCAATCCTCTAATCGATGGTGAATCCACTATGAAATAACTCCAACCATAACTTTTGCATATGGACTTGAATCAGAGTGCTGTTTTTTTTAGTGCATAACTTTTCAAGAGGAATCTAAAAGTGTAAATATGTTCAAATTTTGGTGCCACCAAAGTACTATTTTTGGTCTTGAAAGACAACCACATCTATGAAGCCAAAACTGTGTCCATCCACTCCAAACAAACACTGAACTTGAACAAATAAACTTGGTGATGAACTAGATCCATTCACAAATCAGTGCTTTCTGAAACTTACACAGAGGGAATATGGACTTGGGCTAAAGCTTCAAATCATCACAAATTTTGCAGAACTGACATAGATTAAACCCTAACATAGGTTATAGCTTCAGTATGACTTTAGATTTGGCACAAGCCACACAAAGGAAACTCTAACTCATATCAGCATCTTCAATTTTGCATAGAATTCATAGAGAAAAGCCTGATTCATTTTTTAATTTCAGTATAACCTTACGTTTTGCAAAAGGGCATGGAATCTTTTAACAAAGCTCCCTGCTACATTCTCTTGTGGTGGTGCAGGTACAAAAGGTACAAAATGCCAAAAGGCAACACACTCGAAGCAGGACAAGGTATTTCTATTGTTAAAGCTACTCCTAAAAATCTATTGCTTCTCTTGTGGGTCTAGAAGTGATGGATATTAGGTCTAGGGATGCAGATTTTTTATGAATAAGGGCTCGAAGGCTAAAACCAAGGAGATGTTAAAAACAATCAAATACTTTTAAGTTGTCGCCAATTTTAGTTTTGGGGGAGTAAGTATTGGAAGGAGAAGATTACTCTAAAAATGGTTTGATATGTAGTTTCAATTCTTTGTGGCTCAGTGTCCTTCAAATGCACAAATGGGTGTCAATTAGTTGGAGGCTACATATGGAGAGCCATCTAGAAATTTACCCATTTGCATAAGGCTTTATTATTGTACTGTTTGAACTTTGAATCCTCCAAGGATAGAGACTTTAATCTTAATGATCAGGTTTAGATCTGGGGAAAGCATTCACTCCTCATGAAGCCATGGTTTCCAGATTTCAACCCTTTAACAGAATCTGTCGAAGTCATGTTGATTTGGGTTAGGTTCCCAAACCTCTATCTCCAGTTTTGGATTGATTCTTGCTTGACAGCAATTAAAAACTCCCTAGGAAGATTTCTATCAATAGATATGGCAACTCGTACTTTCTCCCATACTACCTTTGCCTTCATTCAGGTTGAGCTAGATTATTTGAAAGACCTCCCAGCATATATTGTGCTCGAAGTGGCATATCGCTTGAGGAAGCAGCTCATGGATTATGAAGGTCTTGCTTTCTGTTGTTGCACTTGGAGGTGATATCAGATGGGCCATGTTGCCGTAGACTGTTCTAACCTCACAGAAATTTGCTAGTCAAGCATCTTGGTGGAGAGATGCTCTTCCCCACCATTTAACAGTCCTAGATTCTTTGAAGGAATCTACATATATTCAAAGCCCTCTCAGGTAGCTACTGCTATTACAGAGCCCTCTTTTGGGGCTCCTCAAAATCGTTCTTTGTCTTCAGAGATGTTAAATGAGAAAGCTCCTTTGGTGGATGAAGTTATTCCCACATCCCCTTCAGCTCACGTTGTGAAGGCTCCTTTAATCATTGTCTTCTAAGAAATTAAATGAGGGGGCTCCTTTGCTGGATGAATTTTCTCCTCCATACCCTCCAGCAAAAGAGGGCTCCTCAAAATCCTTCTTTGTCTTCAGAGATGTTAAATGAGAAGGCTCCTTTATGGAATGAAATTATTCCCACATCCCCTTCAACTTACGCTGCAGAGGCTCCTTTAATTCTCTACTGTCTTCTAAGAAATTAAATGAGGTGGCTCCTTTGCTGGATGAATTTTCTCCTCCATCCCCTCCAGCTCATGCTGTGGAGACTGCAAATCAGCCTCAAATGTTTCTTTGGAGCAGTGGCAGAATCTTACATTGCAGGATCGGCAAGATTTGTATCCTTTAGCAGGGGTGGATTGGACTTTGGTTTCCAATCAGAAATCTGACAAAAATTAGAAAATTAATTCTTATATGCTTTAGATCTAGTGGTAAAAAGTTGAAAGGCTTACTGTGATAGTTCTTATCCAGCATCATGTACTGTCTAAAATTTCAAGAGAGAGGACCCCAACAGAATGCTCACTGATTAATCAAAAGGAAAAATTAAGTTTTGCAAAAGTGAAAAGAATATGTCCTGTCTCTGGTAATATCCAGGATTGCCTTTTACTCTGCTAAAAATACAAGAAGAAACCTGGCTAAGAAATTCAATCAGAACCTCGGAATGATGTTTCAAATTTGCACAACTTACACATAAGTCCTCACTTAGTCCAGAACTTCAGCATGACTATAAGTTTACAAAACTTACACAGAGAAAACCCTACCTTAGATCATAACTTCAACTTGACCTTAAGTTTTGCAAAACCCACACCTAATGGATCCTGACTCAGGTTAACTTCAATATTACCTAAATCTTGCAAAAATATACTGCTGCTGTGAAAACCCCAATTTGTATCAGAACTCAAATACAAGCTTAAATTTTGCTAAGATTATGCACACAACATCCTAACTCGGATCATAACTACAATATAACCTTAAATATGGCAAAAAGAATAATAGAGAATCCTTGACTGTGATCACAAATCTAATTAGTAAACTAATTACCATGAATTTTGCAAAACTACATGCGGAAATTCTCAATTTGATTAGAATTTTGATATAAAACTTACAATGAGGAAAACCTTATTTAGGGCAAAATTTCATTTGATTTAAACTTGCCACAAATGACAGAAAAATCCTTGACTTAGATTGGAGCTTCTTCAAACTTCTGCAAGTTTACAGAGAATAAACCTTGACTTAAGTCAAAAACTTCACTTTGAATTTCAATCTTGTATTGATCATGAATGGAACCATGATATTAAAGATTGATATGACAATAGATTTTGCAAAAAATACACAGAAAAAAAACATTACTTTAGTCAGAATTTCACCATGATCTTAAATTTTGCAAGATTTACATAGTGAAAACCCTGGCTTAGGTTAGAGCTTCAATATGACCTTGAATACTGCATAACAATATACAGCAGAAGCCCTAACTTAGCTCAAAAGATCAATATGATCTGAAAAGTTTAAGAAATGTTGATTCCGATCCCAGTGGACAACATTCTATTTTGTTAGAATTCATGTGTAATGTGCAGAAGAAAATAATAAAAAAGAATCCAGACATAGAAATATAATTCGAAACTGAAACTAGGTAAGGTATGGAACTGTCAAAGAACTTTATTAATCCCCGTGTTCAGTACACGATACTCTCTCAGCAGATATGTATGGCTTAAGACTATCTATCTTGCATACTTCCTTCTCTATATTTAGTATACACATGAAAAACAATGCTGTAGGACAAAAAGAACCTGGAACCATTATGGAAAATGAAACTGGTGTGCATCTAAATGTAACTCATTGCCTTTCCTCGGTTATGATCGTGTTGGATCCTGATGAAAATGGCACAGCCAGGCCCACCCTGCAAAGGAAGAGAACGGAGGAAATGAAACTGCTATGCATCTATGAGTAACTCATTGCCTTCCCTCATTTATGATCGTGTTGGGTTCTGAGAACAGATGGTCAAAGAGAACAGAGGTTACACCACAAAAAAATAGTACTGCCAACTATCACGTGCTGCTGGAATTGATTGGGTAGTACAGGTGGAGAACTGAGTAGGTCCTGATTGAGTAATACATTGGTTTTGTGATAATGCAGACCTTACAACTGAGTTTGGAATTGATAGAGCGGTGTAGGTGGAGAATTGAATAGACCCTGACTGAGAAATACATTTGTCTTCTGATAACGCAAGCTATAGAACTTGATTAGGCACTACCAGCAACCATACTTCTTAAGTCGGAATTTGGCTCAAACTTACAATGACGAAACCTTAACTTAGACAACGAGTTAATTTCATCTTATATTATGGAAACCTTGACTTCTACAGTGTTTCAATATAAGCTTACATTCTTATTGTTATTTTTTCTTGGTAGGGATATCTTAAAGTTACAAATGCGCCCTTTTTATACATTCCCAAGGGTTGCGAAACGGGGAATCGAACTAGGATCTTGCTTATACAAGCAACACTACAATCCAACGGCAGAAACACCATTAAATTTTAGAACGAATATTTACACACGAATACATTGGCCAAAGCCCTTCTGGATTTAATCTTTTTATGTTATCCCGAAAAGATTTGGCGAACCTTAAATTTCGCAAAATTTACATCTATTTAGCATGACTCGGATAAACTGCGATTCTAACTTAAATCTAGCCAAGAACTCAGAGAATAAACCCTTGCTTAGATTACAGCTTCAACAGAGCCTCATATTGTACATAAATTACACAGAAGAAACCCTGACGTAGGTAAGAAACACTACGCAGTTTACTAATGAGAAAAAACACTACGCCAATTAAGCCAGAAACACAGGAACACTACTGTAAACTGTGATATATTATGTCTCTAAAAGAATTAACTTTGTAAATTCTAAACTTTTTGTCGTGGTTGTTGCTTGATATGAGCAATGAGCGTTTTAATCTTTGAGATAGCGTGAGGCTTCTGAGGAGGACATTTAACCAATGCAGTCTGTAAATACTTCATACCTAAATCAAAGTCCCCCCGTGCAATAACCGCGCAAGCTGATCTGTAAGCTTGGTCTGCCTCCTCTGCATTGTGAGTGTAGAGAACTCCTTCCAGACAGAGGGAAGCCTGCGCGTACTCTACAGCCGTGATTGCCTTCTCGATTTCCTCCATAACTGCATCGCATGATTTCGACTTCGCTTGATTCAGAATTGTTGGGTCAAATCTTGGCTTTGCCTTAGGCTTCCCTGATGCGGCCATTCTATATTATTGTTCGTGCCATTAGTATTTATGTTCTTCAGGATTTGAAGTCACAAGGTTGAATTTCCATGATCGCGTTTAAATTAGAGAACAAAGCCCTTTCACTTAATATACATGAGATTTTGACAACGTCCACGAGACCAGAACTATCTGTAGTACGTTTTACTTGTGTTCGCGTTACGTTGTACTCCACGTACCGTCGGAAGGAAGGCATCTAGAATGTAACAAATCGGTGCTACAAAAGGCCAGTTGTTCTTTTTGAACTTGTTCACATATTAACCCGAGATTAGATATTTATTTCATTTTTGTTAAATTTGATGGCCGTATCACTATACTTCGACTATTTAAGTGTTCAGTGATATAGTCTTTTGGGACACTTCGGTGTCATTGTGAGTGTTGTTTTGTTATTTTTTTTATTTTTTTTAATTTCATTATCATTTTACAATTAAAAAAAATTGCTCTCGTTTTAGGATGTGATCTTTTATGTCATTGTCATTGTCTTTTAATTATAAAAACTATTTTATTATTATGTTAAAAGATATTTGAAGAGAGATTTTATAGTAGTATAGGACAAGATTGTTATGTTGTATATATAAAAATTAAAACATAATAGAATATATATTTGCTATGTAGAAAGGACTATCATATCATGATTATGGATATAAAAACTAAAATAAAATTAACATATATTTATTAAAAAATAAAATTATTAAATAATTTTAAAATAAATAATATTTTTTATATAAATAAAATAATAAAAATGGTGTTTCAAAAAAAATTATAGATTGACATATTTAAGATATTTCTAATAATTTATATTATATCATTTTTTATTATTATTATTTTCAATTTATAGAAAAAATTATATGAATTTTGTAACAATTTATAGTTTTTAATAATTATTATTAATAGATGCTCATCTAAAAATCTTATGTTTACTTTTTAAATGAATCAAAATAAATTTACACCACAAAATAACTACCTTTTCTATAACTAAAAATTCACCTTAATAAAATGTCAATACAATATCATTAACTATTTCATTTATTTGGTCAGTGTAATGAATTAAACTTTGGTCTATAGATTTTGTGTTTAATTTTTAGCATTTCTTTTGTAATTTTGCTTTTTTGGAAGGAAATGAATAGAATAAGAATATACATGTAGAGGAGCGAGTAGGATAAGGTTTCGATGGACTTCTTCTCTTCACTCTAAGATTTTGCAAAAGCCTTCATGATTATACTTGCCGACCTCCTACATTCTCCTCATACATGTCTAAACATTACCTTGAGTCTACGAGATCATCTACTACAATTGAAATGCAAAAAGCGTGGTCTTACAAGAAGTATGGATTTGTAGCTTTCTAGAATTTGGAGAGTTCCTCATCCCAAATCTAAGAGTCTGGTTAACATTCACACAGTTGCTCTCAATTCTTTGGATTTCAAAATACAATAACATGGCATCTCCCACAATGTAGATGTGTCAATTCTTGTATGACCCTCATGCCTCCCCAGTAAAAATATAGTTTCTAAGGTGAGTATAATTATTTGTGAGCTTGTTCTAAGGTGATTTCGAGTATCAATTTGAAGGAGCAATGGTAGATGGGGGAGAGTGCATGCCTCTTTTTTATTAATGGTGTTTATATTGTCATTTATAAAATAGTGTTACACATATTCATAAAAAAGGTGGTGGAAAAAGTTACACCTTGAATGTTCAAATGAGGCAGAACTTGGAATAAAACATAATTATATAAAGCCACTAAGCAGTGAGAGTGAGAGTATTGGGGGAGAAGGAGCATCCCAATCATCCAATTTACCCCATGCATTCGCAAGTCTAAATTGGCATGCCAAAGATCTAAACGGGATATGAGGTTTGCAACAACATGAAACCCTAAGTAGATGAGAAGTTTGGCACAATTCATGGTTGCAGAAGAGCATCTACTTGCTTTCAAGCCAAGCAATTCATTCTTCAAATAAAATTCTAGTTTGTTACTTGCTCTCTTAACCACATAGCAAATGTCCAATATTATCAATTTTGAGAAGGGAAGGAATAAATTCATCATAAAAGAAGTCGATATAGTTGGAAACCTAGGGATCTAATTGGAAAATCATGTCTCTATAGCTTCTTGAATTACTTCCAACATAAATTTAGAACCTGCAAGTTTGTCTTTTTACCATTCAACTCCTTTTCTTAATAATGTACTATAATATTTTAGTTTAATTATAAGTTAAATGATTTATACATCAAAAACAAAATCTTAGGGTAAATCAGGTAGTGGATTATACAACGTGGAGCTATGATAAGTCCCTAAGAAATTTCACTTTATTTTCAACGCTATGGATTTCTACTTTTAATCTCTCTATTTTCTTATTTTCTTTGTTATATTGAATTGATTGGGGCTTATTCTCTTCTTTTTATAATTATCTTTATTTTCTTTTATTTATTACATTGATTAGACTAGAATATGTTATTTGCTTCTATTGGATTTATTCAAGTCTCCTATAACAGCATATGAGGATGGAACACGCCATATAAGCAATTTATTCCTTGAAGAAACTATTGATTTATCATTTTCTCTTAACCACACTACAGGCATTCAACACTATTAATTTTGACAAGGGGAAGAGTGTATTCATTGTAAGAGGATTTGACACAATTGAAACCTTGGTGATGTAATTAACAAATCACAGGTGAATGCCTAGAGTTATAATAAATTAGATATTGTACGCCTAACTATCATTGGATAAAAGCACAAACCTATGTCACACTTTTGGCCAACAAAATAGTTTTGAGTGAAATAGTTTTGACCTAAACAGTTTTGGTCGAAACAATTTCACCTGAAACTATGTGGCCTATATGTGGCATAGAGAGTTTCAAGCAAAACCCTTTCACCCGAAACTACAAAATTTGAATTTTTCTGTTTGTTGCTTTAAAATGCAACTCAATTTATATGTAAGGTTTTGATAGAAAGGGTTTCGAGCAAAAGGTTTCGCCTGAAACTGTCAATGTGGCATCCTTGTTGGAAGCCACCTCATCTTTTTCAGAAATTTCTGAAAATTTCCACGTGAACATGATATTTATTCAATCATAATTATTTTTTTCAAAAAAATAAAAATACCCTTTTGTATAGCTCGGAGTCAAGAATCCAGATATATAATTTTATTGATATTTTGATTAGTTTTAATATGTTTTTTATTTTAAATAATGAAAGTAGGTTGTTATAATAAAAAATGAGGTTGATTAGAAATTTTAAAAAAATACTAAAACATATTAAAAAATCTGCAAAATATATGGTTCACTAGAGAAAAGAATCCTCCTCAAAAGTTTTTTTTTTTTTTCTAAATGATTAAAAATATTAGACAATAGTTGACGTCAAATGAAAAACTATCAAATTCTGGTATATTTGACTTTAAAACGTTATTACAAGGAAAATATCCATAAAAAAATTTAAATTCTTTTTCCATGCACTAAATATTGAAGTTATCTATTTGGGAAAAAAATTCAAGGCCAAATTATTTTTTTCTATTTGTTTTTGACACAACTCAACGTCACTTTTTCTTGAATTTTTTAACAATTCAAAATCTACTCTTAAATTTATTTTAAAAATATTAAAACATTTTTAAAAAAATTTAAAAATTATAAGAATAAACTTCATCAAGAGTGTTAAAGCAGGCTTCCAAGAACGTCTACAAACCAAAATAACACCTTCACAAAAGAGAGAAGCAACACACGAAGAGATTATTTCACCAGAAGTGAAAAATAATGAATTGAGATGATTTACAGAGGTACAAGAGCCTTGCTTATATAGGCAAGGTGAGAAATAGGATTAGACAAGATCATAACAAGTGTCTTAATCCTATGACATGAGACAACTAAGTCATAACAAGTTAGGACACAAACATTAAACCCTCAATGCAAAATATTAAATGCATGAGAAAATTATTAAATGCCTAGATAACTAAAAGTAAATAATGATACATGGCCCCATTGTAACTAACTTCTAGAAATGACAACTAGGAAACTTAACTCCTTGTAGAGAAGGGGGATTCGCTACTCACGATTTATCTTCATTCAGAGAGCCTCACGGGGTGAACTTCCCTAAACTAACTCAAGGAACAACAGTAAGAGTTCTAGAATCGAAAAGAGCAGGTCACAAAGATTCTTTGGACAATTTGATAAGCCCTCAGCCAAAGGACGTCGGCGTGGGATACAGACGACAGTGTGGTGTGTCGGCGTCCCAAAGGCGCGCTAGAGTCTCGTACGGACCAAAAAGTGAGAATGCCACAAACAATAGCTAAATGACTGTTCCTACTCTAATTGCTAAGAACTTACAGAATGCGATAAAGTACAACATAATGTAATAGGACTAAAATAAAGTGAAGTAGAAATGATAAAGATAAAGAGAAGAAAGGAAACGCTTACAACCACACAAGTGATGAAACCTCCAACATGTGAATGTATTCAATACCTACATGCATGATATTTGGAGAAATTATTGGGGTTGTATAGGGGTTTGCCTCAGTCAAACGCCCATTTTGGTGTTCCCACCTCCACAGACAACCAAATAGAAAGAGAGAGATGGACCGAAATAGACAAAGCGTGTGGTGAAAGCAAAACCCGCTCAAGAGTAAAACTTGCACCACCAAGTATAAGTGATAAAAGCAAACCCTGCTCAAGGACAAGAACCAGTATCACAAAAGAGGTGATAAAAGTAATCCTCGCTCGAGGAGGAGAACCTGTATCATGAAGTAGAGATGCAAAGATAGGGGATATGGAATCCCAAAATGATCACAAGCATGAAATAAGGGAGATGAAGCTGCAAGAGCCAAAGGAGTTGTAAAGAGGGAGTTGAAAGAGCTTGGGAGTGCTACAAAGAGAGCTTGAAAAGATGTAAAATATTGGTGCAACAAGCTATATGAAGTTGTGCAAGCAAGAGAGAGTGAGAAAGAAGAGGAGAGTTCAAGGTAGAACCCAAGGAGAGGCAAATAGATTGAAAGAAGGATTAAAAAGAGAGAATAGGAGGGAAAAGAAGCTTCCCAAGTTGTTTCAAGGCATCCAATTGTTACCACCGACAAAACAAGGCGACAAGTGGCAAACATGCTCAGAAGCGATCATTTGAATGTTGAAACATCGGAAGACGCTAGCATGGTGCATGGAAATCCATGTGGCGTGCTAATGTCCGGACACGTCACTCTACAAAACGACGTGAACAGGAAAGGCACAAAGTCCAATGCAAAGTCGACACGCAAGGGTGGTTGCTAAAAAGGAGTGTTGAGCATCCTGAGAAGAGAAAAAGGCTGATGCAGGGGCTAAAACGGGCCTACTCAAGATGCTAAGGGAGTGGAAACTAAATCAAATACAAGAATATATGTGAAATTGCAAGGGGTGCAATTTCATGACTATACACTTTGCCCCAACTTTAGCGGGCATATGAATCTACACTAATATGCACGCTAAAGGAATTCTACTAACCATAAATAACATCATAATGCCAAAAGGATATTGTAGAGGAAGCAAACAACTCTTTGAACCACAAAAGCATACCCCCAGGCTGAAGACTTGCAAAACAAATGCATTAGACAAGAAAGACCTGCACAAGCCAACAATGTTAGAACATTAAAAACTAAAGGATTTGAGTTAGCAAAGTGAAGAGACGTCAATGTAGAAGGTTGTCTCTATACTATGCATCATCCCCAAATTAAAAATACTAACACATAGAAGAATTCTAAGATGAAGAGAAGAAGGGCATATACTCGGGATGAAGAAAGTGCAAAACTTTGATCTGGTATATACAATTTGAGAAGATAAGAGAATTTAAGAATATAAGCGCTTCATAGGCCCACAAACTTGAAAGGAAGGTGTCCTCCAAGATCTCTCACATGAAGGAAACCTAGTAAAGCACTTTACAGACCCACAAATTTGTAAGGAGGCATCCCCCAAGATCTCTCACATGAAGGAAGCCAAGGAAGCGCCTTACAGACCCGCAGACCTGTAAGGAGGGTATCCTCCAAGATCTCTCACATGAAGGAAACCCAAAGAAAGTTCCCTACAGAACCCCAAACCTATAGGGGAGCAACCCCCAAGATCTCTTGCATGGAGGAAGCTCAAAGGAAGGGGACTCTGTAGAGTCAAAAAGCGGCTTCACATGCGCACGTGCAAAGTGACATGTTTACCCGTAGATAGAACATGTTGAAAAACAAAGCGGCAATGCAGGAAGTCAAGCAGACAGTCACACAAGTCGTCAATAAATTGGAAATATTTCAAAGGGGTCCCCCAGGAACCCTTCAAAAGAAGAGGGGTCCACTCAAGGGATGCGTTGTTTGAAAAGCGATGTCTAGTTAGGCAAGAGAAAATCTCTCAAAGAGTGTCCCTCGGAAACTCTTCAAAAGAAAAGGGGTCCACTCGAGGGACACTCAAATTGAAAGATAGAGAGAAAAGAGGGGGTCCTTAAGAAGGACACACATTTCCAGAATGAGTTATCACTGCCCCCAACATATAGGGGAGGAGAACCATGCAAGATACTTAGAACATGTGGGATAGAGGTAGACCTTGATATCACCTGTCATGTGTGATGGCACCTGAATCATGGAGTTGTTGTATTTTATCCTTCAAGGCCTTACATTCAATGGCCAAGCACTCGATGGTACACGCATAAAGAATGTTCTTCTTTATCATGTTTATGAAGCTTCTTGTGTGTAGGAGGAGGAAGAGTAATTAAGCGGGCTTTAAGAAGCCGCAACAAAATACACTCTTGCTTAGATAAAGAGTGAGGAGCAGGAAGCAACCCTTTCTCTTGTAGAGAAAATTTTGACTACTCAAAAGAAGAAGATACGAAGATAAAAGGAGGATAGACCAATCCATGAGAACAAGGTTGAGTGGACATCGCATCAACATTCAACTGTGGTTTTCGCTTAGATTGTTTATTCGAACAACCAAGCCCCAAATTATGTTTAATAGGGATGCATTCTATAGGGACTTGAATTCCTTGTTCATTATGCCCACAAAATTTATGCTCATAGCCATATTTAAAGACAAGCTTAAATTCAAGGCCATAATGTGTTTGCAAATATTGAGAAGGAGGATCCTCGTAGAAAGAATTATTCCAGCAATGGGGATTACACTCTTCTATGGGATCACCCTCAGCCTTCTTGATAGGACTGTCAACACTATGCTCTTTAGCAAAAGCATAATCATCTTCCTCAGAAGGAGGATCAACACTAAGAACATTACAATTGTTGTCCACATTATCTCACGATGTAGAAGAATAACCATCCTCGATAGCGGGTTTGGATGATGTTGTCAGAAGGTCTAAGTGGATTGGGTTGACTTTACTCTCTCTAATGAAGGATTCTATAAATTCTAAAAAACCCCAATCATCACCAAGACATGCATTCCCTTGAGAATAGGTAAAAGGAGTAGAATTAAGATTTCTTACTTCAAAAGGACCTTCTTTAGGGACCTCTATCTCAAGAGTATCTTTTGTAGTAGGTACTGTTGGAGTAAACATCGACACATTGGAAGACACTAAAGGAATAAGAGTAGGCACAACTGAAGCTTGACCAGTAGCTTCCATCTCACACAAGTGCATGACATCAAGGTCAGCCTTAACTATGACTACTTTATTGTTACAAATGAACTTAATAGATTGATGCAAGGTAGACAAGACTACACCCATAGCATGAGTCCATGGTCTACTAATAAGAAGGTTATAAGGTAAATTTTATGACATAATATATACTAGAATTGGTACAATAATGGGTCCAAGTTACAAAGGTAATACTATTGTACCTAAAGCTTGTCGACCAACATTATCGAACCCACGAATGACAACAGAAGAAGCATTAAGAGAAGACAAATTAATATTAATCTTAGGCAATAGATCGATGCTACATACATTGAGCATCGAACCAATGTCAATAAGAGTACGTATAATGCCAATATTATTAATGTTAACTATGATCATTAGAGGGTCCACTTGCTTTTGCACTTCCAGAGGCGGGAGTTCCTATGGATAGAAAATAATATTTGATGAATCTACATGAATATGAGTTATCAATACATCAACATTTGTCAGCCTAGCAAAAGAAGGCAAGAGGATCTTTTGCAAGGCTTCCTGAAGCATACCTTGGTAAATCAAAGTAGACTTAAGCAAGTCCCACAGTGAGATCTTAGCCAGAGAAAATTATTTATTTTATTATTATAAGTTTGGGCTTTCCCTCTATAAGAGGGAGCCATAGAAAGGTCAGGAGAGTCATTATCAAATGGAACACCATCAATAGAACAAACTCTTTTAGGATAAGGACTAGCTGGATTCACGTAAATGACTCGTCTCTTAGGCCTTTGAGGAGCAGAAAATACATAGATTGCATTTACAAAATCATCACAACTAGTAGAATAGTTATTTGAAGACATAATATCAACATCAATCCAAACAAGATCAAATGTGGAAGGAGATTGATCATTCGCTAATGCATCATCTCTAGAGGAGATTGCATTGGAATAAATAAGAGATTCATCATTCACAAATGCATCATCTCTAGAAGAGAGTGCCTTGAAAGAGAGAAGAGATTCATCATTCACAAATGTGTCATCTCCAAAAGAGAGTGTACTAGAATGAATAGAAGGTAGAGTAATGTTAAGAAAGGTATCAATGATTTCATCTTCTTGCAACAAAACATCCTCTGAAGCAGGAGGACTTTCATGAGAAGGATCAAAGATGTCAAGTGAAATAGGCAAAGCCAAGTCACCATCACATGCATGAAATGTAAAATCATTAACTAATTCTCTAGGAGACCTTTCCAACTGTGCAAACAGTTCTGAATTCTGAGCACCGAGTCAAAAGTTATGACCCCGCCAAATATGGGTAAATAAATTCCTATTTTTTAAATTCATGTCGAGTTCACCAAAATGTAGAGGAGGGGTGTTATGCCTTGCATAACCACCCCATATTTTACCTTGGTCAAAATGAGTCCCCCTTTTTTTTTTGTCCTTGTTTGTTTTTCAAATAAAGTTTGGAGTTATTCTTCTCTGATACTTTGTTTTTCTTTGGTTTGTTCTGTCGAAACCGGAATTGGAACTAAATCGGGTTTTGAAACTAGTTTCAAAGATAGATTTTGATCCCCGTCCCGACGGTCTTTTCTTTTTTGTGGTCTTTTGGTTTTGTCTTTGTTGGAGCCGGAGCCAGAATGGAGGTTAAGTCTGAAGTCATTCATAGTTTCAAAATAAAAGTCCATTCTGCCTCTGTCTCCGCCTTTTATTTTGTTCGTTTAGACTTAGGTTTTGTGTTATCTTTTGTCGTTTGGGTCTTTGTGTTTTTTTCTTTTGTCGTTTGTTTCGCTTTCTTCTTTGTTGATGGAACCGGAGCCAGAACATGAACCAAATGCAAAACTTGGACAAAGTTTCTAAATCAATCTCAACCCGGATTCCGCTCTCGTCATTTTTTATGTTTGACATTACTGAAGCCGTACTGGAGTAATGTGCCAATTCCCTCTGTAGTTTTGACTCCGATTTGCCACATTTATGGCATTGATGACAGGTGTCATGCACACGCGAAGCTACAATTTTAACCTTAATTAGGGATTAACTGGAAGTTATTATCATTGTTTAAAGGATCAAGAGTGAAGTAAAGTTGCACTGGAGCATTTGGACGTGTGATTCGATCGAAAGGGAGATAATCACACGTGGAATCATCTCAAAGGGTTAACCTATTTATTTGCGTTTGAGGTAGGGTTTATGTTCTTCTCTTTTGTTTTGTTTCACGTTTTTTGTTTGTTTGTGTGGTCGTTGGTTTCTCATGATTTCGTGACTCTCGATTCTCTTGTGAGTTCATGTTCTTCATGTTTCTTCTCTTTCGTTATGTGTTCTTGTTTTGATTTTGATTTTTCTTGCATTTTGGTTGCTCATTTGTTTGTTTTTATCACAGTCGTTTTCACGTTTAAACGTGACCATACTGAGATGCCCTAGGTTTTAAATAGCATAGATTATTTATTTTCTTTTATTTGTAAGGTTTGGTAGATTATGATTTTACTTAAGATTTTTGTTGCGCATCATCTAGTTAGTTTGAATAAGATTGAATTCGTGCCCTAAATTGTTTGAAATCAAGGTTTAGTGAGTTAGGGTTTTGGTGTGTTTTCCTTTTTTAAATATGATGCCCTAATTGGTATGGTTGTCTGTCGGTCATATGGGTAGCTCTTTTAAAGATTATTTTTAAGCCCCTTTCATTTTGATATGACCTAGTCCTTAGATCTTAGTGTTTATTATCCTATCGAACGCATTTATGATGTCATGGTTATTTTAAGCAGAAGCGGGATCGGAATAGCTTTAGAATTTGAACCATGTTTTGTAGAAAGTATCGATTCCATTTCCATCCTGTCTCCGACTCTGCTTACAATAAGAAGCAGGCTTTCAAAATACTGGTAACCCAGGTGGAAGTGGAACCGGAACTGAATATAAAATTAGAAAATCTTCATGGAACCAAATTGGTTTTTGTTCCGATTTCGGTTACTGTTCCAACTCTGACTCCGGTCCCGCCTTGTTATTACTATAATCTCAATAACTATTTTGACTCTGATCTCGGCAGTGTTTTAAAAGAGACTATTTAGATTTCTTTTGCCTGGTTCCGCCTCTGGTATATATAAGAAGGGTAAGATCTTAAAGCATATTTTTTTATATTTGTTCAAGGATCTAATTTAAGGTTTTGTTGTAGGAAGTTAAAGAATGTTAGGAATATCAAGAGAAGCTGCTCAGAGGAGTCATCCTGCAGAAACTTCGAAGGCATCAACTAAGCCTAAGAAGGTTACAGCTTCCTTATACCTTGAGGTATAACCATAGGGGTCTTGTTGTCACTGTTAGCAAGGTGGAATCTGATTGGGCTAATATAACTGACACCAATCTAGGCCCATTCAATTACACAGAGTTGTACTCAGAAACATTTACTGAGGATGTAACAGGGAGAACTAGAAGAATAGTTGAGTCTGGTTTGGCTCACATCACTATGTTTACTCTATCCATCCAATGCCTGGAGTTGATAATGACAGTAGCTAGAGCTTATAACCCCGCCACCAGACAATGTGTAGATTCACAGGACAATGGGATTATAGACCTAACTCCTCAAATGTTTCAACTTATGTTCAGTGTCCCTGATCCGAAGAACCTAGCACAGTTGAATGAAGCAAAGGCTTTGGAGATGTATAGAAAATACAAAGAGACCAATAGGGCACACTTAAACAAGAAATGGTTAAGAACGAAGAAGAAGTCCCTGAAAAAGCTCTCAGATCAGCCAAAGAGGGTAGAATTTTACAAGGAAGTATCAAATCTTATAATGATGTTGTCTAGAGTTTTTTGAAAGAGGGATGCATTTCATTTCAAGGAATGGATGTTTCCATTCATTTAGACAATCTTTGATGGCAAGCAACAGTTTGATTGGCCTATGATTGTCTCGAATACCATACATGATCAGCTAACCAGAATAAGGGAAACTAAGAGTTTCTTTATGAATTCTTATGTGGTTTATGCAGTAGCCAAAGGAGGCATCTTCCCAGGATTAAACAAAGTGGGAATATTGGGGGAAGTTGATGGGAAAAGAAGAGTATGGGATCATTATGACCAGCTATCCCTACAAATTTCTAAAACACATTTTAGAAGAGTTAATGATGCATTTTTATATGTAGTTATTAACCAGCTTAATGGAGATGCAGGGTATAGATTAAGCTAGGAGGTCATGGCATTTATTACAGAATGGGGGTGTTGGTATATCCAATACCCCAAGTTTACTTATTTGAGGATGGTTGGATTTGAGGGTCATCCCCACTTACTTCCAAGATGTTGTAGCAATAGGATGGTTTTGATGGAGTTTATTTATCAGGCTTTGGGGGTCAATGCCCGATTTGGGATGAAGCATAAACCGGGTTGTCACAAGTTCCCCACGCAATTGGGTGAGTACAGCTACCCACACCTTGTGAGAGCTAAAGTGGTTTGTAGTGAGTTGATACATTTGAATTTGGGCTTATATACTACCCAGAGGCACTTTGGTCCTAAGAAAAAGATGAATGCTTTGCTAGCTTCAGTCTTTGACAATCATTTCAACCTACTAGAGGACTTTTGGAGTGATCTTCAGGATGAATATGACCTCGGGAAGAGGAATTATGAAAGGTTACATGTCTCACTTTTGGTAGAATTTGGAGTCAAAGATGATATTCATGATACATTAGTAGATGATGGGGTAGTATTGGATCCTTCATATGAAGCATTGAACATAGGTACCAAGAATTTGGACCCGATAGATTGGGATGCTGAGGAGACAATTGACATCAAGCAAATAGGGAGAACAGTCTTGGATAGGAGTATCCACTGGGTTGTTCTTAGAGCTAAAATTCCTGGGGGTCCAACTCTTAAGAAAGGGAAAGGATATAAGAGAATCAAAAGAAAAATGCATCCCAAGGAACCCTTGGAATTCTTCCCTTCTAATATTGAAGAATTTGAGCTTGAAGCCTTAACCCAAGAATTGTCTGGAATACATGAGGAGGATGCCTCAATAGGACTTGTGGCTTGAACACCAGTAATGGGTGAATCATTTGCTCAAGTCCTTCCTACAAAGCAACAAGGAGGATAAATTCCTAAGGGGACTCTCCATGACATAGCTGAAACCTTAAAGGGAAAGGAAGTAGAGATGGAGATCCATGATATTGAAACAGATTCTGATGAGACCTTGTCAGAAAAGGATGTGCAAGAGGAGATGTCTCTAGAGACTGAACATGTGTTAACTGAAGAAGATCAATGGGCACTGTTTGAGGAAGCAAAGAAAGCTTCAGATGATAAAGCACATGCAGAAGCAATGGAGAAGAAAAAGGCAATAGATGCTAAGGCACAAGCAGATGCCTTCAACAACAACAAATGGAAGCCAAGATAAGAGCTGATGAAGTGCTAAAACAACAAAGGCAGAAGGAGTAGGAGCTCAATGCCAAAAAAGAAAATGATAAGCTAGAGATGGTGCAAAAAATTCATGAGCTAGAAGAGGAAAAGGCTAAGCAGCAGAGGAGAGAGAAGCCCTTGAGGCTAAATTGAAGCTAATTAAAGAAGCCTATAAGAAGGAGGAAGCAAAACGCACACAAAAAGAGAAAGATGCTAAGGAGTTGGCCAAGAAACTACAAAAGGAAAAGGAATCCTCGAACAGACTTAGAGCTTTGGAAGAAGAGAGAAACAAGCTACTTGAGGAGAAAAGGTTGGAAGAGGAAAAACTGAAGAAGGAGCAAGAAGACAAGAAGATGCAAGAACAAAAGGACAAGGAAGAAGTTGAAAATCTTACACAAGAAAATGTAGAGCAAGAACAACAAGATGTACAGGATGTTGATCCTCAACCTAAGGTTAATATGCTATAGCCTTTATCCTCTACAACTGTTGCTTCTTCTTCTATTGTGATGGCCACTACTCCAAGTGCTCCCACTTGGTTAAAACTTGATCTTCAAAAGAGGCCAGTAACACCCTCACAACCTCTTAATTGGGATGACATGATGAAAGAGATTGAAAAAGAAAGACCCAAGAAGAAGGCTAAAAATTTTCATTCCACTAGACTCACTGAAGGAGGATGAATTGTTGTTGAATGTGAAATACCAGTGGTGGATAAGGATGTGGGAGATATGCAGCTAACAAATTACCAGTTGGGCATGGTCAATTTGGGAAGACCCACAAGAAACTAGGAAATGAGCTTAATTGATGTGGGAGCATCATGCACCAAATCAAGGATGATAAAGAATAAACAGAGAAAGGATGAGCTTAAGGCTCAATTGGATCAATTAAACACCTTCTTGAAAAATGTTTCTGCTTCGAGGTTACAGAAAATTACCACCATAGAGACACCGGTTTTGCTTAGCAAGAGAGAAGTGGATGATTTGGTGTAGATAAGGAGTAAGGTTGAGATGATGGATAGATGGACCGACAAGCTTAATCAGGAAGTAGGTGAGGTGCTAGAAAGTAGTTATGAGGTTCATGAGAAAGCTTTGAAGCTAATAGAAGAAATGAGTCATCATGCTAAATTATTGGGAGAACAAGAGGAGGAGTATAGAGGGTATATCTAGAAGCTAAAAGAGATCAATAAATTTCCAAAATCCACTCTTCTGGAGAAGTCAATCCTTGAAGAGGACAACACAGATTTCTTGGAAAAGGCCTCCAACATAATCCGGTTTAGAGCTAACTTTTTGTTCAAACATAAGAATGAAGTTCAGGATTATAGCAAGGATCTAAATGAACAACTTGATGAACTAGAAGTTGTTATTGCTATTCTAGTGAATGTTGATATGCTAGTGAAGGAAGGCCTGCCTTTAAGTCAGTTAAAAGAGAAATGGGATGGTAGACTTAAAGAGGTCATACAAAAGGGAGATGATGGAGAAGATCTGTTGTTGGATCGATTGATGGATATTAGAGAAGAGGTAAGGGCTGCTAGAAGGGAGTTGACAAAGTTGAGAGACATGGGAGTGTTTGTTGCTGCTGAATTGAAGAGGATCAAGTTCGAAGACAATTGGATTGATGGACCAGATTTGGATATGCTTCAACAAGTCTTCTCTAGTTATGATGAGTACACTTCAAAGCAAACTCCGCATGCATGACTGACAGTCTTATGGGCACATGGCTTTCTTTTCTCCTCTCTCTTTTTCTCTCTAGTTTACTAGATGATCAATATGGGAACTAGAGATCAATTGATCCGAGTTTCTAAGAAAATTTAAGTTCCTAAAAAGGTGGATCTCGACTTTATATAGAGATGACTTCATATTTTGTACATCTATATATACCTGTAGGGTACCATATTGTAAAGGTCAGCTAATGAGAATAGAATCTGCCTCCTGATAGTAGGAGATAGGAATTTTATAGCTTTGAAAAAACACTTTGTTATTATTAGTTACAGTGGAATACAAATACAAGTTTTTACGCAATATGGTGTTGGAATAAAGTTTACTGGATAAGGTTAATGAATCATAGTCTATTTGTATGCCAGTGATTGTGTTGAAGCATAAGTGTTTCTTATGTGATGAAAATCATTAGAAGGAACCAGATTTAAAGATTATTTCATTAAATTATCTATGGATTGAATTATTGAAAGTCTGTTGATCTATGATTTTAGCAACGAATGAGAGTTTGTTCTTTTGGAATCTTTAAAGTATTTATGATGTGTGATTGTGATGGTTAAATCAAGCACCATATATGCATGCAATAGTATGGATTGTTCTGTAAATTGCATCATGTTATGGTTTTCTTGATCTATTGGAGGAACATTCGTTGTTCAAAATATATGTCCAGATATTAGATAATTTTTATTCATGTTTCACTGATGTATGTCTTGATCTATCTTTTTCTTTTATTTAAAATCCCCTTTTCATTAAATATAGATTGATGAATCCATCATTGCTTGCATTCCTTATTACTGGCAAAGGCCCCTTGAATATTACAGTTGCATGGACCAATTGAGTGACACCAAACAGTTGAGAACCAACTACCAGGACCTTGGGAGTTAGGCTACTATATGTTGTCTTTCTTTTTCAGGAGAAATAGAGTAGAGATATTTTGTTTAACATTGTTTGTGTCATTTTCACCATCAACAAGGGGGATTCGCTACTCATAAGTTCTCTTCATTTAGAGAGCCTCACAGGGCGAATTGCCCTAAACTACCTCAAGGAACAATGGTGAGAGTTCTAGAATTGAAAAGAGCAGGTTGCAAAGATTCTCTAGGCAATCTATTAAGCCCTCAGCCAAAAGACGTCAACGCGGGATACAGACAACAACGTGGCGTGTTAGCATCCTAGAGGTGTGCTAGAGTCTTGTATAGACCAGAAAGTGAAAGCAAGAATGTCATAGAAAATAACTAAATGATTGCTCCTAGTTTGATTGCTAAGAACTTATAAAATGCGATAAAGTAACAAAATATAATAGGACTAAAATAAAGTGAAATAGAAATGATAAAGATAAAGAGAAGAAAGGAAACCCTTACAACCACGTAAGTGATGAAACCTCCAGCATGTGAACATATTCAATACCTGCATGCATGATATTTGGAGAAATTGTTGGGGTTGTATAGGGGTTTGCCTCAGTCAAACCCCTGTTTTGGTGTTCCCACCTCCATGGATAGCCAAATAGAAAGAGAGATGGACCAAAATGGACAAAGCGTGTGGTGAAAGAAAAACTCGCTCAAGAGTAGAACTCGCACCACCAAGTATGACTGATAAAAGCAAACCCCGCTCAAGGAGGAGAACCCATATCACAAAAGAGGTGATAAAAGCAATCCCCGCTCAAGGAGGAGAACTTGTATCACAAAGTAGAGATGCAAAGAGAGCTTGAAAAGATGTAAGAATGTTGGTGCAACAAGCTATATGAAGTTGTGCAAGTAAGAGAGAGTGATAAAGAAGAGGAGAGTTCAAGGTAGAACCCAAGGAGAGGCAAATGGATTGAAAGAATGGATTAAAAAGAGAGAATGGGAGGGAAAAGAAGCTTCCAGATTCGTTTCAGGGAATCCCCAGCTATTACCATCAACAAAACAAGGTGACAATTGGCAAACATGCTCAAAGGAGGTCGTTTGGATGTTGAAATGTCGCAAGATGCTAGCATGGCATGCAGATGTCCGTGTGGTGTGCTAGTGTTCGGACATGTCACGCTACAAAATGACACAAACAGGAAAGGCACAAAGTTCGATGCAAAGCCGAAACACAAGGGTAGTTGCTAAAAAGGGGTGTTGAGCATCCTGAGAAGGGAAAAAGGCTGATGTAGGGGCTAAAATGAGCCTACTCAAGATGCTAAGGGAGTGGACACTGAAGTGGATACAAGAATGTATGTGAAATTGCAAGGGGTGCAATTTTATGACTATACACTCCTAAGTAAACTTATAATAATGTGAATAGATTATCACTAATAACTAGTTAGGAAATAACCCCATTCACACTAACACCCCCCATAAGTGCAACTTAGGGAGTGTAGTTATTATGTAAATGATGCAAATGCAAAGATGGGTCCTGGCTATGAGGCCATGTTAGGTACCCATGTACAAGTGCAAATGTAACTAATCTCTCAAAAATGGAGAAAAGGAGAAAACCCAGTGGGACAAAACTCCTCTCCAAAAGAGAGAAAACAAGATGGACTAAGAATCCTCCAAAACAACGTCCCAAGAAGAATAGGAAAATGAAGAACATAATTGAATCATGTAGAAGTTGCAAACAATTGTCTAAAGATGGTTTCTATAGTGCTAAAATTGAAGAACCTCCTCTAAAAATAAGATGATCATGATCAAGAAGACAAAAATTTGCACGAGTGCCCCCAACAACACTAATCGAACAATGATCAAATAAAAACATATATCAACCAAAGATACAAATGGTATGTGAATCTGCACGAGTGACCCCAATGACACTACTCAACCAATGCAAGTTAAAAATATAGGTGCCCATAGTGTGAAGAACACTGATCAAATGAGGATAAAAGGTTGTCTCCACAAAACATGAATGCAAGAGTGTCCATATGGTAAATGCTCCATCTCACCAAAATGCATGGGTAACTAGTCATTGCATACACCTAGTACATAAGAACAAGTACTAATATATACATATCTCACTCCAAAGAAAAACCAAGGAAGCATTAGCACAAATAGTATAATACCCCCCATAATGTTGACTTGGGAGAGGCATGATAAACACTAAAACTTGTGTATCACCATGTAATGCATGAAAGAGAAAAAACAACATCTGAAAGTCAACAAAAAATTACCTCCAACTGAAAAAAAGGTGTGCAAAAACAAGGCACACATGCATGAGGCAAGAATCACATGGATTCGTTGTTGTCGTGGAGGGACTCTCACTTGACAAAGGTGTGATGGCAAATAACAAAGGCACTACACAACCCCCCATGACACTTTATAATATAGTGCGAGTACAAATATATGACACACAATTATGTGCAAAATCCCCAAAATACATGTACAATAGTGTGGCACTTTATCTCAGTGCATTTACATATAAGAAACTGCTTACAAATGATGCTCAAAATTTCCACAAAGGACAAAATATTGGAAATACATAGCCCAAATGAAGTGCAGAGAAAATGAAAACCTAATGCAAGCAAAAAAGGAAATAGTGCATTCACTAATGAATGTTCACATCTACCTCCACAATGAAAATAGCCTCAAATTTGTGTAGAGGACATAATCAACTTTTTGACAATATAAAGTTTACGAAAAATGGACATCGTATGCTCAAGTTATGAATTTTATAAAAAGGATAAATTGTGTCAATTGACAATGCAGAAACGACCCTTCTAATTTGATTTCTAGAAAATTTACTTCTTGAATGCAAAAACTAATGGATACCAAGATAGTATTTTGATGCTACCAACAAAACCCAAAAAGTGTTTTTGAATCCAAAAACCAAAACATGCAATTTGGTAAAAAAAAAAAACTTCACTTGTAGAAAAAAAATTGTGTTGGGCTATTTGACAGTTTTTTCTACAAAATGTGCTCACTATCTACAAAATCTAGCAAATACCTAGATGAGATTTCGACCCTGAGAAGAAAACCCAAAAATCGTTTTTCCTACAAATTAGCGAAAGAAGAATTTCTGAAGCAAAATTGAAAATGGCTTGCATTAAAGAAACTTGAAAAATAATCGGCAATAATGGCGACTTTGAAATTTAATAAATTTCAAATGCCAACAAAAGCTTTGATCTCACACATCTTTGACAAACACTCTCAGCAAAAGGGGGTTGCAGATGAACACTTTAATACCATATTAAAGCAGGCTTCCAGGAACGTCTACAAACCAAAACAACACCTTCACAAAAGAGAGAAGCAACACACGAAGAGGCTATTTCACTAGAAGTGAAAAACAATGAATTGAGATGATTTGCAAAGGTATAAGAGCCTTGCTTATATAGGCAAGGTGAGAAATAGGATTAAACAAGATCATGAAAAGTGTCTTAATCCTATCACATGAGACAGCTAAGTCATAACAATCTAGGACACAAACATTAAATCCTCAATGCAAAATATTGAATACATGAGAGAATTATTAAATTCCTAGATAACTAAAAGTATATAATGAGACATGACCCCATTATAACTAACTTCTAGAAATGAAAACTAAGAAACTTAACTCCTAAGTAAACTTATAATAATGTGAATAGGTCCTCATTAATAACTAGTTAGGAAATAACCCCATTCACACTAACACACCCCATGAGTGCAACTTAGGGAGTGTATTTATTATGCAAATGATGGAATTGTAAAGATGGGTCCCAACTACAAGGCCATTTTAGGTACCCATGTACAAGTGCAAATGCAACGAATCTCTCACAAATAGAGAAAAAGAGAAAACCCAGTGAGACAAAACTCCTCTCCAAAAGAGAGAAAACAAGATGGACTAAGAATCCTCCAAAACAATGTCCCAAAAAGAATAGGAACATGAAGAACATCACCGAAGCATGAAGAAACTGCAAACAATTTTCTAAAGATGGCTACTATAGTGTTGAAACTGAAGAACCTCCTCTGAAAATAGGATGATCATGTTCAAGAAGATAACAATTTGCATGAGCACCCCCAACAACACTACTCAAACAATGATCAAATGGAAAACAAAGGAAAAACATCTGTCAATCAAAGATACATATGGCACATGAATCTGCACGAGTGACCCCAATGACACTACTCAACCAATGTAAGTTGAAAATACAAGTACCAATAGTTTGACGAACATTGATCAAACAAGGATAAAAGGTTGCCTCCACAAAACATGAATGCAAGAGTGTCCATATGGTAAATGCTTCATCTCACTGAAATGCATGGGTAACTAGCCGCTGCATCTACCTAGTACATAGGAACAAGTACTAGATACATAGCTCACTCTAAAGCGAAACCAAGGAAGCATTAGCACAAATAGTATAATAAAGAGTTCTATATTTAATTATTTTACACCATTTTTGAAATTCAAAACATAAAGATCACTTTTATGCAGTTGAAGTTGACAATTTTTGTTTGTGTCAACTGGTTCCTTTATAAAGTGTGACATAGGTTTGTACTTTTACCCCATTACGTATACCAAAATTTCCACTTGTAAACTTTAAGCACTAAGAAACTAAGTCTACCATAGCTAGTTGTATCTCCATCTAAAAACAAACTAGAATCACATAATTTAATGTTTTTCTAATCTCTTCCTTAACCCCAAAATCCTACAATAAAGAAACTATAGTTGTCTAATAATTTAAAGTAATTAGAAATAATATCAAGAATGCAAATGCTTACAAAATTTCCATTATTGATGGGAATAACATTGTCCCCCAATACCTAATTAATGATTGTCACTTTTTAATTTTTAGTTGTTTGCTTATTAAATGTAGCTATAGGGTTTGTTAGAATTTTTCATAAAATAAATCTAATAACAAATAGTTAAATAACACTAATTAAATCTAAAAACAATAAGAATAATAATATTCCAATATATACATATTCAAGGTGTGTAAAAATAAGGTAGTGGACTATAATATATAGGATCTAGGATGCATAAGTTAAACTAACAAGTATCTCAAAGGAGAGTAGTTAACTAAAGACTAACTCAACTATAGACGTAGAGGTGTCAAGTGAACTCATCTTGATGAAGGAATTGTGGCATCTAACTACCATCAATCAAGGATTTGAATGAGGTAAAGGTGGTATGTGCTCCCATCAATCAAATAGGTGACATGTGTTCTTATTTTCTAACTAGGTAAGTAATTAATATCAGTTACCTAAGTAAATTTTGAATGTAAGGTGTAATAATAATTAATTACACCAATACACCTTTTAAGTGGAACTAAGGTAATAAATAAATTAGTCCCGACAAGACAAGTCATATTAGGTACCCATGTACAATTTGAAAGAACTTTGATGTATAAAGAGAGTGAACCCTCCATAAGTAGAAAAATGAAAATCTATAAGATAAACCTCCATCCTAATTAAGGTATGAAAAGGAGGACAAGATAACCCACTAAAGTGATAGTGTTTTTGAAATTCATACAAGATATGGCTCATGTGTGTCTTTATAAATGAGAGAAAACCAATGCGGAATGTTTCATGGTGAGTATTACAGGAGGTCTATCTATGACAAATAATACATATTCCTTTTGGAAGAAAGAAGCCTAAGATATTAGATTGTTGAATCCCTCATAAATGGTGGAATGGAAGAATGAATCAAGATGTATGGGTCTAAATTTTCCTCATGTATCTCAATGCTAATATTGAATTATGATTATGGCATACAATATTTGACAATAGCTCAACCATAAAGGTGAGACCTAAACCAGTGTGAATCAAAAATTATCTAGATAGTAGCATGATGTGTTAGAGAGAGAATAGGAGGATCGATAAAAGTTATGCATCTCTATGTGAGTAGTCATCAAAGAGGACACATGTCTTCAATGTTGTCATCAAGATCTAGATTAAATAGATATTGTATTGATCAAGAAGACATGTGTGAACTTATTGAAGAGAATAAGTAGTGGCATGCAAAGAATCTAATATCTTTATTAATGTATCAAGTGGAGATGGAAAAATAGCCACCAATGTTGGAGTTATAGGATGAGGAGAAGCAATAAGAGAGGTCTTTATGTCAACAAGATGTTCAAGTATTTCCAATAAGCAAGTCTATTTTTAATATATAGTCATACAAAGGATTATCATAATCATCAAGGGGAAGAAGTATGGCCATAGTGAGATCATCTAGGAATGAAATTTCATCAAGATATCCATACATTTCTAATAATATCATACAAATAACTTGAAGGCATTAAATGTGTGACAAATTCCATGATGTGTGGTTTTCAACACTAAGACAAATTAATCTTAAGACATTATCATTTTTATTTCCCATGTTGATTCATGCCAACAAATACCTAGTTCAAGAATAAGCCCATATAGATGTGGCAAGAGATGAGTCCATCAACAATTCTTTGAGATGCCAGCCCATTAGGACTTATAATTTTCTTCTTTTGAGGTGATCACATAGAGATGGTTTGATATACCAATTATTCACTTAGATAGATTTATCCTTTAGCAAATTTGGAACTTTATGGGAGTTCGTTGACTGTAAAATGACTTTATAAGTTAAGTGTGTGTGCATTATTAAATCCCCCCAATAAATTGCTCAATTTTTATGTCCTTATTAAGTAATGTGTGGAGCACTTTATGATTTAGTGTGATTACACTACTTGTTATGTTTGTTAAGTTTTCAAAGAGTTCAAGAAAATGACAAAATATTGAAAGTAAAACTCTAAAAATAATTAGAGAAAATAAACACCACTACTATGAAGTACATTCAAACAAATATGCACTTTAAAAGAAATAGGAACCTATTTAAGGAGTTTTTTCATGCAATTTATGGCTCTATAAATGTCTCAAAAGAGGAACTATCTAGTAAGAATTCTAAAAATAATACTTCTTAAAAAAACTAGGTTTCATTTAAAAAATTAGTTATATTATTGCAAAGAACATGAAATTCTACCCCATTTAAAATTAAAAAAAAACATTTCAAAAATACATCTATATTGGGCAAAGAATAAGTCTCTTAAAGTAAAATTAACTTCAACTATGGATACATTTTAGGCTATTGAAATAAAATTTATGATATCCTTGAATCTAGCTACGCTTGATTCACGGGATAACCCCTACGAAACTTGTCTGTTTTATAGTCATGTGCACTCTAAGCATGCAAAATGAGGCATAATTTCACTTTCATTTATGTGTGGTCTTGCACCTCGGATCATCCCCTTGAGCGCTCACCTCTCATCATTTCTCAAAAAACTCCATAACGAGTATTTTGTCGATTTTCAGTTTTTCAGTGTTAGAAAAAATTTTGCCCATGGATGCAAGGGCATTGATTTTCAATGCTCCTAGAGGAGGTGTTAGGAAAAAAATTTGACGTGTAGGGGCATTATTTTTCAGCACCACTACACGTCGAGCTTTTCAAATTTGCATGTTGAAGTGTTGTTTTTTACCGCCCATGCACCTTTAATGGGTCACGCCATTTCACCAACACTCAACATGAGTGTAATTAATATGCGCTCTTAATGACTTCTAATTTCATTTTCAATAGGTTTTAAATCATTTCTTCTCCATTTCTTTTGTGTTTTTACCTTTTCATGCCCTCTTTGAATGCATTGAAACCTTCAAAGTTTTCGTCTAAGTGCAGGATTGAACGATTTGAGTGGATTCGTGTTGCTCGGTCAGCCTAGGGTTTCCTCCTTTGTTTCGCGCTTTGTTTCGATTATGTACTACTTTTTCCATATTTATTTTTAGTGTTTTAAATCCCTTGGAATTTTGTTTTAGATTATTTCTCTTTCAATGCGTGATATGTTTGTTTGGGTCTCTTATCTTTTTGGTCTCAAGTGTGGGAGATCGTCACTTTCTATTTCAAAACCCTAGGTTTTGGGTTTTGTTTTATTTCTTGGCTTAAAAATCGAGCATTTTTTATCTTTTCTAAGTTTGTTCTCCCTTTTCCAAGATAATATTAACTATGATTTTTGGTAAAACCCCTTTGAAACATCATTAAATTTCAATGCAAAATGTTTTACCCGATTTTCCCAAACATTACATGAAAATGTACTGGCAGACTTTCTCACTGCTACTACATGATATTTTTCCCCTTGATGTGTAATGGCAGTGAAAAAATTTGTTGTTACATGTTGTGTTTCGCTCGCCTAAGTGCTTTGATGTAGGAGCAGAATTTTTAATCACTCCTACAAACATGAAGTCTAACCTAAGATGCTTAGGTGGTAAAATGCCCCACCTCTGCATATAACTTGAAATCTACTAGAGATGTGAGTGGTCCCACAATATTGGTTTACAATTTTGTTGAGGAAGGAAAATTGAAAAAATGCTCCCATGAAAAAAATGGTTTTTAGGGGTTCGCACAAATTGGGGTCTTTGTATGGACCCAAAAAGGGGTTTGTATGGACCCTGGTTCAAGCGAACACTATTTAATAATGGGACCAACTTTTTGGAAATTTTTTAATATGAAGACAATGGAAAATTCAAAAAAGGGAGCGTTCACTCGAACCAGGGTCCATATGAACCCCCCTTTTCCCCCTTCCCCTCCTCTTCTACCAAATCTCTACAAAAAAATTCCTTTCGAAGGTCAAATTGAGGATGAAAATGGAGGAAACTTCACAGACCCAACTAGATAATGGTAGTCCTCAGGACGAGCTATCCATCAAATATAATTTTAATATGTTTTGGTTTTATTGTGTATTTTTTTTAGTTTGATTAAACATGGGTTTCTCACCAAAAACCAAGTTCTTTGTTTTGTGCATGTGGAAAAATAGTATATTATCAAAATAAAACTCTGAAAAATATGTTCGGGCTAGGTATTGATGTCCTTGATCCAATAGAAAAAAATTGAATTTCGATACATACAAAAACAATTATGTTGTATACGAACTGCCTATGTCTGAATTGTAATTGGTTTGACTTCAAAACTTGATTAAAGAAGAGATATTCAATAAAACACTATGAAACCAAATGAACTTGTTAGATATCATAGTTACAAATCTAAATTCGAAAAAAATAGAATTTGATCCTTCATAGAAAAAAAGTTATGTTGTTTACGCTGAGCATCACTCCTTAAAATGGTGTTTACTGATAAAAACTAGTTTTTAAAAGAGATGGAAAAATAAATGCAATCTAATTCAAAATATATATATATATATATTTAGAATCTATAGATAAAATGTCACAAATCACTAGTTTGCATCATCTTCAAATTCCTCATGGTTTAGCAGCTTTAGGTGCCCAAAAGAGAAGATTTAGTTAAAAAAAATTAATTCAATGTCTAGTTTGGCCAAAAATTGTAAACCAGTATTGTGGGATCACCCATGCCTGTGCACTGAAAATTAGCGCATTACATGTGTGAAAGATCTACCAACTTATGACTGCATAAGCGCTAAAATTCAACACTAATGCACATGAACTTCTTAAACATGCCTAAGTGTTGAAAAAGAGCACTGCTACACCAAAATTTTAAATTAATCATGCAAGCATGTAGGAGCATTTATTTTCAATGTGAATGCATAAATTGAATTTCCCAACATGCAAGGGCATTGAAATTCAACGCCCCTGCACAAAATCCAAAAAAAATCACTAACTCCTAGAAATCCTCCAAAATGCTTTATGAACTCCATTTCGCTTGCATTCGCTTGATTTTTATCACTCCATTGCTTCCATTCGCTTGCTCCAATGTGCTCACTTGGATTTTTTGCATTCCCACACTTACATATGCATACTCTTCTAATATCAGGAAAATCCCTTGTTTCTTTGCAGTTGCTTTGCAAAGTTCCTTTCTGACATTTGTTGAAGACATTCATCGTAAGATATCAGTGGGTCCTAGTACACTCAATGACCTTTGAAGACTCTTCATCATCAAGCAAGAAGGATAAAATGAAGTACAAATATCAAGGTGTTTATCCGCTGACAGTGGTTACATCCAAGATCAATGAGATCAAGGATGCAGAAATTGGACACCTTGATATGGATGATTTTGTTAAAAGAAAGGAGAAGCAACCTTTAAAAAAATATTTGGAGGCAATATTTCATAGTAGCCTCCATCGAGTTGCCTCATTCCTAGTGGTAGCCCATTTCCCAAAGTTTATTTTGCAAGTAGCCTCACACTATATAAGGGAAGATAGAAGTGTCAGAGACTTCTCAGGTCAGGTAATGATGAGACTAGATGTTGACTTCTTTGACATGGTTTTCCAAGTCCCAACTATGGAAAAGTATATAGATATGACCATTCAACATTATCAAGAGACTTATGATAAAAAATCAAAACGAGGCCAAGCAACTGATCAATATAAAATGGTTGAAGACCCAAAGACCTAGTATTGCAAGATGGCCTAAATGCCTTCCTCATAGTGATTTCAAGGAGGATGTAAATGCCATGATTACTCTTCTAAGTAGAGTGAAAGGCTTGCAAAATTCCTTTACTTTTCAAGAATGGATGTATGAATACATCAAGGTTATCAGGAGAAAGAAAAGCCACATTGACTAAGGATTGCACAAATGTCCAAAGTAAACCTTGAGCTTGCAAAAATAGAAAATAAACTTTCTATTAAGCAGAAGAGATGGATCAGAATATCGAGTCATGGACTCAGTTAAAGAAAGTGAAACTCAATAAGTTAGTGGAAGTTGGAATTATTCCTAACAAGTATAAGTATGTGTAAATCAAAGAATCAATCAAAAATTGCATACACGTCATCAAGAACCTCATCAAAGATGTACAACCAATTCAAGAGGATGTTGAAGAGCATCATGTTTCCTTGGTGAACATAATTGAAGAATTATCGAGAAATCTTCTTGATGATGATCACACATTTATTTCGACTAGCCAGATTATTCAGGTATTCAAAGAAGCAATTCAGAAACATGTGGAAGGTGAATCATTTTCATTGGCTTCAATAGACACTTTGTGTTATGTTTAATTTTTGGATAATATAAAAACACATATGGATAGATGCAAGAAGGTTTGTTCTTCTGCAAAGAAGTCTATCATGAAGGTTCATATCATTATTGATTACACATCAGGACCAGACAAAATAGTGATGAATGAAATCTTAAAGAAATATGAAGACTTCCAAGCCAAAAAGCAAGGAACAATAGATCTTTTTTTATTAAAGAGATTTTTTATGCTTTTCGCATGCTTTATGTAAATAGGCATTGACATTTTTACATGTTATTTTGTTCTCATGCAACTCCATGTAAAAAAGGAGATTTCCTCCTATAATCATGGACATGATGTTTGAATAAGTCAAAAGCTAGTTAGTTTTTTCCTAGAAGAACTCTTAGCTCTCGTCTATAAATTAGAGAGAGCTCTATTGTATTATGGACCTTTAATCTATTGCAACAAAGTGTTTCCAAATTGTAAAACGATTTTGAAACTTTGAGTTCTTATTGTGATACTATATTCAATCAATATAGAAGGTGATCTTGCATACCAGACTTTGTGTTGGGATCAATTTTGAATGAATGTGAATGTTCTTACGTCTTTCACATTAATTTATCTTGTTATATGATTGGATTAACAATATTTTATTAATTGTGGTTGGAGGGCGTTCAAGCTGGATTTTATAGACTTTGTGCTATATTATTTAATTGGGATTGTGTACGTGTTGTGTCCACATAATGATCTACAAGACTTTGTGCTTGGAATTATTTATTATATTCGTGAATCTTTACATGGAATGGATCGAAATACTTTGTGCTCCAATCTATATCATTGGTATTTGTGGAACTCATCATTGAAGACAACAAAAAGACTTTTTGCTTTTGTTGGTTTTTCAGTTACAAATATTTTATTATGCTAGTATTCTTCGATTATGCTTTGACAAATTAAGAATATTGGAAATTACTGCTTTAGTTATTACTTAGAGTTGAAAAGCATCATGAAGTAGCAACATGGAACATTGTAAACATATTCTCTAAAAGAGGAGAGAATTATGAATGTAACACAACCCCATGGTTAAAATAGTGTAAATATTGTAAAAGCCTATAATAGTTTACTTTAATTGTTGTAAGCAGTAAGAAGGGAGCCTCCCCTTTTCAAGAGGAGATATTTTATCTCATAACAACTATGGCTGAAATTCAGGTTTTGTCATCCATAAAGGGATTACAAAATTTTCACCCAACAAGTTCAAATAAAAAATAATTTAAAAATGAATTCCTAATTATTGGCTAATAGATTGCCACCTTAGAATTTATCTTATAAATTTGGCTCTTTACTTAAAATAGATGCAATCAATTTCCAACAGTTGAGATAATCATTTTTATGGAAAACAATTACTCTTTGAGTTTTAAAGAGATGCAACTCCCTGTCATATTTTCAATAAAATCTCAAAAACTATGAATCTAAATAATAGTATGCTTTTAACCTAAAAGAAAAAAAGGTATGTAAATCCAACACCGAAAATCTTTCGAATATTGAATGCGATAAAATAGAAACAATCACAACCACTAGTACAAAGACCAGTGGGCATAGCATACCATTTAAATAAAGAGTTCTTAATCCAAAATAACTTCAAGAAAGATGCCAGTCATCAAGATGAAACGCTCATACATCCACATAGAAATGAGATAACCGAGAGAATAATTTAAACACACATATTTAAAAGATTCATTTCATCCAAATGATAAACAAAACACATACAAATGTATAGAGGCTTTCAATCATGCAATACTATATTGAAATTGAAGTATAAAAGTTTAGAACTACTAAGAGAGAGAGATTTTGGTTTGTCTTAATCACATATATCAAGAGAATACATGATTGCTTCTTTACAAAATAACTATCCAAAAATAAAAGGAAAGTTTATTCAACTAACATAAAGTTTATAAAAGCAATTGAAAGGTCACTAGGGTGGCACTTTGCCTGCTATCCTCTTGGTTGACTGGGTTGTCAATGTGGCACTCATCACCCAAAAAGCATAGAAAGCTTTCATGACAAATGCCATCTCTTTGTGCTGGGGAATGATGATGTTCCTGGCCAAGAGTTTCAAAACAACTTTATTTCCTTTCTCCACTTCGAGTCTTCCTATGTAGGTAGCCACAAGTCCAACCAATTGATACAAGGTCAAATAAGTTCCACTAAACCTTCTCAAGCTTTCAACATTGAATGGCCAGTTGTCATAAATGTCATCAACCATCCCTTTTAAATTTCCTTTCAGACTGTCTTCATACTTATCTTTATTGTTGCCTTGACAAGCTGCAAGCCAAGTCTCAAGAAGTTCTTTTGAACTTCATCCCTAACTGTGTTGCATTCCAATAACACTTTACCAAATTCTTTTAGTTTTTGCTTAAAAACAGAGAAGTTCCATTCAACACTCTTCTTCCACATAGCACAATGATTGTATATGATGTTTGGGATGATTTTCTCACTTAATAATTTCTCAAGGCCTAATTCCACCATTCCCTTAAGATCACTTAGAGTATTTTTCCATATTGTCTCTTCAATCTTTATTGAAGTGATATCTTTCTCTACCTCCACCTTCAGAGAATCAATTTCCTTACACACTTTCTTCATGTTTGAAATGAAATGGTTCCCTTTATTCAAGATTTCCATGACCCATTACCCTATAGCTTTACCAAAAACCTTGTAATTATGTATCTTACTCACCACCTCCTTCCCAACTGATGATGTCAGGTCAAAAATATCTCTTGTCTGAGCAATTAGTTGTGGGGCAATGTCAAATATAAACAAGTTCAAGCATTTGGTTAGATCTTTGACTTGACCCTTTAGCTCATCTTTGTTTTTCTTGTCCTTAATTTTTTGTTCCACCAATCTAGTTGTTGTTATCTAAAAGTTATGCATATCCCCATCCCTTGTCAAATGCCCCATGTTCACTCTAGTGACATTGAAATCACTAGCAGTGGCATGGCTTACTTATCTTTTTATAGAAGGATGGACTACCCCTACACATATGTTCCCAGTGCTATCATCTTCCAATAATATAGATGTGGTTTTCAACCTCTTAGGCTTAGAAGTCCTCTGAATCAATTGGCCTGCAAAGTCTTTCTATGGGAAGTTAACTTGACCAATTTTCCTTTTCCTTGATAGTGTTTGTTCAAGACAAGAAGAGGTGGTAGATGCAGTAGCTGACTTGGAACTAGGGGAACCAAATAACATTCTTTTCAAAGGAGGAGTAATATATTGCTCATGTTTAGGAGAGGAGGAAGGAGTAGGACCTACTTTAGGGGAAGTATGTGTGTCTCTACCAGGAGAATATTCATGAGAAGAAGAGGCAATTTCCTGAGATGGAGAAGTAGAGACATTGATTATTTCTTCTACTTCATCTATTTCCTTATCTTTTTCCTATTGAGGAGGCTTAGGAGCATCTTCTTTGCATGTTTTCTCTGGAATTTTGTTTCTCCCGAGGCTCATCATATCCACCACCCCATCCTTCTAATAGTACTTGTTGTGAAGTAGAATTTTGTATTCTTGAGGTTACAAGTGGTTGGATACCTTCTCTTTGCGGCTGAGAATCTTGTGATTGGTGTGGGGAGCTTGATTTTCTACATCCTTTATGGAAATCCATTCTTGTGTTATTCTTAATACAACCATAGTCTTAGCCTCAATAATCTTATTTTCTTTGATGCTCTATTCCATAAACACAATAGGCTAAGTTTGGATGTGGTTAATATAGATGGGATCTACTAGATCAAACTCATCATCTTCAATGCCTTGGATATCCTAATTTAAATTGAATGCAATTATTTTCCTTAAAGTTAACCTCATCCAACTTCTCCTTCTTACATCATATTCATCAGCATGGTCAACCCAATAATCCTCCAAGTTAGGAACATGATGGAATTTGGGACCCAACTACAAATCGTTCTTCACAAAATGTTTACTATCAAAAGGGAGCCTCCCATTATAGAATTGTATTTGACAAGGTCTCTTTCAATGTTAACTGCATTTGACATGGAATTACAATAGAAATTGCCAAGTCCAATAGGGAACTGAATACCAACCTTTTTCCTTTCCTGGCACCTTTTATTTACTTCTGCCACTTGCCTACAAACTTTTATCAGGACAAACTTATCCTTTGTATACTTAGGGAGCTTCAGTGGGGACAATCAAACCCTCCAATTCTAATATACTAAAACCTTTGGAATTGTATAAAGTGACTCCCATAAGTTTCAATCAATTGTATGGCCTCTAGAGAAATCCTCAAACCAATATCTCCTTGTATCTCCCAAACCATCCTCATGGTAAAATTTATTGGAAGTTTGTTTGTCATTGAGGAGATTGTTGAGAGTATGGCATATGGTGTTGTTATGGTGTTTTCATTGGTGTCAACCCATTGTATAGATGAATAAGAGTTGGTTCAGAGAAGACCAAGTGGTTTGGATAATTGCCTAATCCCCAAGTACAGTTTCAGCATTACAATGAACCAGTTTTGTGGTTTTCACTACTCCACTATGCAAAATTTTGTCATGTGGTTTTGAGGTGTTCATTGTGCATGTTTAATGTGTTTAGATCCAAATTTTTATGGTTTTTTGTCTTCCACAGTTGAAGATATTGTTGACAAAGTATTGGCTTTGGAAATGAGTTACATAGTGTATGTTGGAATGCTTCGTGTTCCATCGTGGATGAATATTTTGTTATGAAAATTTGTGGAAGTTTTTATTGATGTCAATAGTGTGTATGCTCCAGGTGTCAAGTATTGTGGTGTTCCATGTACCAAGTTTTGAGTGAACAGTTGGTTTATTCAGATATTACTTCATCAATTTTGCTATTGGGTGCAGACCTAAGTATTTTGGGGTCGTGCAAAGTTGAGTTGTGTAAGGAGCAGATTCATGAGAGAAATTAAAGGTCATGTTGACCTATTTTAATGTGTTACACATTTTGGTTATTTCCTCAAGTCACGTGTGTTGATGTTTTGGGCCAACAGGTTATGTGGTGTATGGTACATCTAATTAGGTTGACCTAATTGATGTTTTGGATGGTTGTGATATATATACAAGGTTGATTTGTATTGGTGTAAATAAAGTCTTGTACTTAGTTAGTTAATTACTAGGGGACTTATTTACACATGTTAAGTTTACTTAGGCCATAGGAAGGAATATTTCTAGAAGGTGTTAGTTGTCATTAGTTGTTATCTTATCTTTTGACTTGTAACACATGTGAACCTAGGTAAGTGTGATTAGTTGTCTCATGTCATATGATTAAGACACTTGTCATAATCCTATGACATCTTGTAGCTCACCTTGGCTATATGACCAAGGGGTCTCTACCAAATTGTACATCATATCATTCAATCATATTGATAAGAATACAATTTATTCTTGTCATGTTCTATTCTCTCTCTTTGTGCTTTCCATTTGGTCTCAAGATCTTGGTAGCTGGTGCAGGAGCACCTAGAAAAACACCTAGGAAACACTAGGCATAGGCAATTTTGTTTTTGAAGTTATAAGGTCATGTTGACCATTGGAATTGAGTTAGAGACTTAATAAAATACCTTGATTAGGAGCTATCAGGAGTGGAAAGTATATTGAGTTTAGACACTCACTTTTGTTAGTTTCTAGGAATTTGGCAAAAGTGGCAAAATGCCCATTTTGCACCTTTGCTAAAAAGACAAATGTAATGTCTGGCCAAAGGGAGGCTTAACTACCTCCATGCACCTATAAATGGAGGGCCTCGACCTGAGAGCAGGGTTGGTTGCATTCGAGTTTGAGAAGAAGTTCCAAAATCAAGGAAAAAGTGATTCTTTATGTGAATTTCCTGTGTTTTTGGATTCTCTGTGTTTTTACTTTAACTATGTGTGTTAATGCTTTGATCAGACACTGTGAATAGTGCAGGATGTAGGGTAATTACTTTCCAAGTACTGTGTAGGAATACTTGATAGTGAGTTTCTTTATTTTCAAACATTTTTGAATAGTTAGGTCATTCCTTATGAGTTGTTGATCTGACTGGCAACCTATCAAAGATGGGGTTTTAGTTCCTTTTCCCACTGTACCTAGTGTATAGGCTTTTGGGGATTGGGGCTAGACTCCATGTGTGTACAAAAGGTAGAATTAGGAGTAGGTAGGAGACAAGGAAGCACTGTGAAAGACTTCTCCTAGGCGGGCTTGACAGTGCCCGGTTAGGAAAGTCATGAAGTGTAAAACACTTGGCTTGCAAGGGTGACCTTTCCTTGCCAAACCACGTGGTAGAAAGGTAGATGGAGGCCCTACAGAGGCTTGGTAACAATGAGGAGGCTTCACCAGTCCGTTTGATGGGAGAAAAAAATAACAGTTCATCGATGGTCAAGAAATGGCTCTAAAAGTCCTAAATTTGCTAATTTGAAGGATAGGCCTGTGTACGGTCAAGTAAGGGTTGAGACCGTGAAAATCTTGAAGTGTTAGGTATCAAGACCAAGAACCCACACAAAATATTTGGAGTTCTTTGGAAGAGTTTGGTCAACCATCCATATTTCTTGGGTTAGAAGGCCTAATTGGGACTCTAGGGCTTGTAGCCTTTTTAACCCTAGGTGAGGGTTTGGAGTTAGCGATTGACAAAGGGAACAAGGTGGAGTTATCAGCATTAATTTGTGATGGTGGGAAGTTTTTGGAAGCATTCCCACACCCCTACAAAGAACAAACTGAGATTTGGGAGTAATTGACCTTTAGGGAAGATTAAGGGTTAAGGAAAGAAAAGAAGCAAGGCACCAAGATTGGCTTGGTAGATGGAGAGTGAAATGATAGTGGGGTTGGCTAGTAGAACCAGGGGTATCTATGCATGAGATAGGACCTAAAGGTTAATGGTGGGAGAGTCACCTAGGAGTTTTTGAGAACGAGGACCCAAAGCATGGAACGGTGATTGTTCCATCCAACCCTTCCCTATCAGTAGCCACAGCCAATTCTAACATGGTATCAAAGCGGGTTGGGTGCCACTAGAGAGTTTTTTTTGAAGATAGATGGTAAATTAGAGCTTGTTGGTGCAAATCTAAGCTCACCATTTCATTCAAAAGGTTTGAGAAAGTCGATTTTGCCTTTTGTTTTATCCATATCGGACATACAAAGGCAAATCTATGAGGGTTTGAAGCTGAAGAGTGGTTGCTAGATTCGGAAGGTAGTTGCAATTTGGAGCTTTTTGGGTCAAATCCGACCTTTCCATCACATCCAAAAGGGCCAAAAACCCTAAGATCGACTGTCAATTTGTCCAAATCGAAGCAGTTGTCCAGTGAGGCAAAAAAAAAATCCCAAGGAGCCATACGGCCCCCCAGGTAGTCATTATTACAAGGTACGATATTCTACAAAATAAATTTCTCAAAAGTTAAAAAAAACAAAATATTCGTAGAGTTTTATTAAATATTGTAATAGTTTTTATATATATCAAAAGTTTTTATTCAAAAAAACAAAAGAAAAGGTTTGCAGTATGTAGACCGCACCCTGCCTGCACAAGGTATGCCCCAGACACACTGTACCTACAGGTGCTCATAAGGGAGCCACATGGAAGCTCCTCCACCAACCGTGACCCCACACTCATATACGTCGGCGGTATAATAAACTAGCATTCAATAAAGAAAATCATTGGCCAATTTCAAATCAACGGTCATTTGTGTAGAAGTTGTCAAAACCAACTTCAGACTCCAAGAACACCTGCATGCAAATGGATACCTGTCACAAGGAAGAGAATGGATGAAGAAAACAAACAAGGGTTTGAAGCTCTGAAAAATGGAGAAATTATCTTATTAGAACAAAAAGGAATTAATGAATATACAATGGATCAATCCTTATAAAAGGAGATCATGCAAACCCTAAAAGAAACCCTAAAAGGAAAACATTTAATAATTAATATAATTATTAAATGTCACTTTATGCAAACTAAAGTGAAATCTTAAGAAGGGAATAAAGGTAACTTAATTAACACAATTAAGTTAAAACCTTTATTCTAACACCCCCCCTTAAGACGAGCAAGAGTGCAACTACAAACAAGTGCAAGAAAACAAAGGTAACTACAATGCATGAAAGTAAACATGGGTCCCGACAACTAGGCCAGATTAGGTACCCAAATACAACCAAATCTCTGTAAAGTGGAGAAATAAAGAAAACCACATGGGAAAAGCTCTACTCCAAAAAGAGATGCTGAAAGCCATGAAGAACATCACTGAAGCAGAAGATTCTACAAAAAACTGTTAAAAGATGACTGCTATGGTGCTAAAGAACCTCCTCTGAAGATAGGATGATTAGGATCAAGAAGACAACAATCTGCATGAGTGCCCAAAATGACACTACTCGAATCATATGGCAAACAAAGGCAAACACCTGGAACGAAGATACAAATGGCACAAGTACCAATAGTCTGAAAACACTGATCAACTGAGAATGGAAGATTCCTTCCAAGGCAAAACCAAGGAAGCATTAGCACGAATAGTATAATACCCCCCATAATGCTAAACTGGGGGAGCCTGACAAATCCACTAAAATGTTGTGTAACACCCTGTAGTGCACGAAGGAGAAGAAACATCATCTGAAAGTGCACAAGAAAGCACTTGCAACTGAAAAAGTGGTGTGCAAAACAAAGCACACATGCATGAGGTTGGAATCATATGGATCCACTATCGTCGTGGAGGGACACTCACCGGAGAAAGGTGTGATGGCAAAAACAAAGGCACTACAGAACCCCCCATGGCACTTTATAGTACAGTGCAAGTATAAAATATGGCACAATCTTATGTGCAAAATCCTCAAAATACATGTACAATAGTGTGGCACTTTATCTCAGTGCGTTTACATAGAAAATTGCTTACAAATGATGTTCAAAATGCCCTCAAAGGACAAAAATCTGGAAATACATGAAGAATAGCCAAAAACGAAGCATCCCATGCAAACGAGAAGTTCCCAAGAGCTAATATGTCCAGTTAATTCACCAAAGTGTGAAAACATGAAAAAATGAATAAAAAAACACCTGAAGGGAAATCTAGAAATATTGCATGGATGGAACTGAAGAGCTCTGAAATATGGTTCCAACGCCACTGAGATCGCGAAAAACGGAGAAACGGGTCAAAAGTTACGAGCTCGGAACGAAAAAAAACTCCTTTGAATTCAACTAGTTGTAGAATGCACCAACAGAAAAATGAAGCAATGAGACCCACACCACTAGAAATTTAGCAGAACCAGATTTCCGACAATATCTCATTTTCCAAAAAATGATATCGTATGCCCAAGTTATGGCCTCTGGAAGAAAACAGCTCCAAAGGGGGAAAAAAATCCAATGTGGGATTAAATTTGACAATCATACGGTCGTCGCAGAAAAAATATGAGCTTAAATTTGACGGTCATATGGCCGTTGCAAAAAAAATCTGAGCTTAAATTTGACGGCTAAATGGCTATCGCCGCATATGCACAATTGGGCTTATTACATAAAAAAAACAAATTAAAAAAAACATTGATTTAAAAAATTAAAAAAAACATGGGCGGCCTGTGTACCACCATTGGCGGTACTGTCAGACTGCTAGTCGGCAGTAAAGTCATCGGCGGCTAACAATACGCCACTCGGTGGTCTGACGCAGCGGCAGGCCATACGGGGCCCGCAAGAGGATAGAGAATGCCGGCGGGGAGCAGGGTTGTGGTGGCCAGAGGTAGAGCCAGCGGGAGTGGATGGCCAACGAATAGTGAGGGAAGATTAGCCGGCTGGCGGGCCAACCAAGGATTGTCGGATGTGATAGGCCCTAGTATGAAGGTACCCACAGTCCGCAAAAAAATAAAAACAAGCCCTTAAAAAATTCAACCCCCTCAATAAATAAAATACCACCCCATAAATTTAAAAGGCCGATGAAACATTATACATGTATAATTTTTTTGAATTTTTTTATGCTGCAAAATAAATCGTATCCTGTACCTGGCAGGCCGTACAAGTAAAAAACATTTGCCTCTCAAATCAACTTTGTCCAAAATGGACGAATGAACAATCGATTCAGGGGTTTTGGACCGCTACGGATCCAACGGCGAGGTTCGTTTGGACTCAAATGCTTTAAAATTGTAGGTGATTCCTTGGATCAAAAAAACAAACCCCAAAACTATGAATGCCTGATCCAACCCTTGTAGCTCCAAATTCTTCAAACAAGAACAGACATGCAGCAGGAAAGCTCTGATACCATGTAGAAGTTGTCAAAACCAACTTCAGACTCTAAGAACACCTGCATGCAAATGGATACCTGTCACAAGGAAGAGAGTGGATGGAAAAAACAAACAAGGGTTTGAAGCTTTGAAAAATGGAGAAATTATCTTATTAGAACAAAAAGGAATTAATGAATATACAATGGATCAATCCTTACAAAAGGAGATCATGCAAACCCTAAAAGAAACCCTAATAGGAAAACATTTAATAATTAATATAATTATTAAATGTCACTTTATGCAAACTAAAGTGGAATCTTAAGAAGGGAATAAAGGTAACTTAATTAACACGATTAAGTTAAAACCTTTACTCTAACAATTTGAAGATTTCAACGGTAATAGAATATTCCTTCAAGATTTCAACAAATGGACCAAGCACGTGATGGTTTGGACCATGTCAAAATTTAGCCCAAAAAATCAACATATTCCTACTAGAGGGAATGTTCCATTTTGATGGGTGTTTAGCCGTCAAATTTTATCCTGTAGTTTGCTGACATCATCAGTTTCTAAATTTTTTTTGCCCCCCTCACCAATGAGCTTTTTGATTTTGTAGTTCAACTTCAAGTGGCCATAACTTGCTCATTTTGACTCCTTTTTTTGAGCAATTTTTTTTATTTGGGTTATAATTACAAATACTATCAGTATGACATAACTATAGAAAGGCCAAGGTGGAGCAGATTGGAAAACAGGCAAGGATTCTACTAGGATTCTAATTTAGATACTAAAAAGACTGATCTGGGACAGTTGGCAGTTGATGACTTCAAAGCTTTGACAAGGCAAAGGAATAGAGCTCCCTCTACTAGAGGACTAGCAGAACATTAGGTTGGGAGGAGATGTTGAGTCCAATTAATGACTCAATTTTGATTGGGTTTATCATATATTTGTTGTTGATACTATAGACTATGGCACTTGGTTATTGACACTCTCCATGTTATTTCCTTAAATCCATAAACGTTGGGCATAAACTTGTCCTTGTGAATTTTAATGATATTAGCTTGCTATGTGATTAATCTATGTTAATTTTACATGTGGTTGAATGGATGTTACTTTAAGGTAATTATGGATATACATTTGTCTTGTGCATGCTAAAGTTATAATGTAGGTCCAAATTTAGATGCAGAAATAAATGGAGCTTGCAATGTGGACGGCTATTAAAAAATCCAAGTAGAGATGGACATTGAAAAAGTCAAGTCGTTGGAAACTTCTCTAGCTCGTGTGGAAGTTAACCTTAATAGCCATGTTTATTAGTTGAGTATATTTAGGAGATGTTGTTATGCTAGATTTTTGTTGAAGTTTGGTTTGACCAAATCTTGTGCATGCATAACTTTCTTCCTTTTTTTCATGCTTTCATTAAGTGGCATCCTCCTAATCTATTGGAGTCGACTGCCTTGTTAATTAAGTTAGTTAGAATCTCTCCTTCTATGAATAATGGTAAGATGCTCCTCTTCAAGAGATTGAATGTTCTGAGAATTGTACTTGCACTTTCAGTTTCAAGAAATATAATTATGTTACTACTACATTGTAATCATGTATTCAATGAATAAAATGAAATTTTAGTTTGTTGCATTTGAGTTAGTACTAGGAAAAATCATTCAAGGGGGCCCACTTGGTGATAATTTCATACTTTCAATTTAGTAGTTACTTTTCTATTCAACAATTAGTTACAGTCTTAGCAGTTGTCTGTTCCTGCAACCAAGGAAAAAAGAGTAACTTCATGTCTATTTACTGAGACTTTTGTTTCTATAATTCATTTCATTTCAGTTTAGTTGTTGGTCTATGTTCAATACTTATGTTGCTTCATTTAAAGCATTCAATTTCAATATTACTTCTTTTCTTAGTTATGGGATAAAGATGGCTACATTGGAATCCTAGTGCATATACAATGTTGACCCATTTCAAGTTCACATCCTTGGGTTGATAATGAAATGAACCTTCATGATGAGAAAGATAGCTACTTGGTGCAGATATTTAATCTTCAAGTTATAGCTTTGAGGGCTTAGTTATTGAACCATTAAATGAGGCTAACATTTTTGGCGCCGTTGTCGAGGATGGTGTCAAACTAGGAAGTTCTTAGGAGTCCTTTCTAGTTTCTTTCCTATTTTTGGTATCTCTGAAGTTTGTTTTTAGCATACCCTTCATTAGAATAAGTAATGATCCATTATTCTCTCACCAATTCTTTGTGTGAGGTTGATACTGAGTTAATACCATGTGCATAAGGGTAGGAGAAGAGATGCTCTAGGGAGATTCCTTTATGCTGATTTTAATCTTGATAACCAGCTAGTTGAGTTTCAAAATCTGCTTGAAGAAAAAGAAGTAAACCCTTTTACTGATGCATTTCCCAATTTGACTAGTTCTGAAACTTCCTCTAAAGAGAAAGCTGCCCAAAACCTTATTAAGAATCCATTTGCTTTGATAATCCATCAAGCAAATATGGTTGTCCCAATTAGGCCTAATCAACCAACCTTTCATTTCCCTATCCCTCAACAAAATGATGTTGATAACGTCAAGAAAATTCCTACTTCAGTTCTTCCTAAATTATATGGGCTTGTAACAAAGGACTCAGACACTTTCTTATTTGAATTTGATATCCTCTGCATAAGTTATGATTACACTACTGACGCTCATAGGCTTAAGTTGTTTCCTACTACTTTGAAAGAAGCTGCATTAAGATGGTTTATGAGCTTAGGTAGGAATACTGTGAATAGTTGGCATGCTATGAAGGAAAATTTTCTTGAGAAGTATAAAGAATATTGTAGAGGTAGTGATATGAGAGGAGATGATATCTTCAGGATGCAATAGAAGGAGGATGAAAGTTTGGAGGACTGTGTGTCAAGGTTCCTGTTTAGTCTACAAAAATCTCCATATCATGCACTCAATGAAGAGTCTCAAAAGTTTCTCTTCCTTAGAGGAATTAGTGAGAGTTGTGTTGATGCTCTAGACTTGATAGGAGGAGGAGATATCACCCAAGTGCCCTGGGATGATATTAAGAAGATATGTTAGAATTACTCCATAGCAGGTATAAAGAAAGGGAGAGGTTACCAATCTTCTATGGGTAAATCTTCCATTAATGGAGTTTCAAAGATGGAAATCACTCATTTACTATCATAATTCAAGTAGGACATCATAAATAATATGGAAACTTAGCTAGATACACTTCAAGCAAAGAAGAAACATGACGAGGCAGAGGCAATTTTGGTAGAATATTGTCCTCATTACAGGCAAAAGAAGGACTGCAAATGTAAAATGGTAGCCAACATTGACAACAAGCACATTCCACCTGAATTCAAGCCAATTGAGGGTGATGAAGATCAAGTTTTATACGTTGCACAAAGAAGGCCATGCGCTCCAAGACAAGGTATGCCACCATACCCATTATCTTTTAATGGACCTTATATGAATTCTTATGCATCCAATAATCAATGGCAACCCCAATATCCATCAAAATTTGGAGGTTATTCACCTCAGCCTTGGAACAACCCTCCAAATACTTGGCCCGATTACCAAAAAACTCCACCTTAGTGGTAGCAACCCTAGGGGAATTGGCAAAAATCTCAAGGAAATTGGCAACAAACATCCCAATGGAGGGGAGGACAATAATGGCCAGACCAGGCAACTGGTTACATGCAATAGCCCCAACAAACTTAGTAGCCTACTATAATGCATCCTCCTAACTCAAATACTAGTACACCTAGACCTACTCAATTACCAGCTCAACCCACACCCAACCCAAATAACCAATCACAACAGCAGCCAGTCTACTCTGCAGATCCAAACCAATATCCTGCCTATGCTGTGAGTTTGAGTAATATTCATTTGGGTTCAAGAACCACTTTGTCATCACCTTCCACTCTATTGATCACTAAGCTTCCTGTGGAAGAGTAGAAGCAACAAAATTCACCTAATATCCCTGCTTAGACAAGTGTGCCCATGAATCCTGAACCAGTTTAGCAGATTGATCCTGACCCACCATTTCCTCAAAGGTTAGAAGTCGCTAAGCAAAAGGAAGAAATGACCTTTGGTATTTTGGATCAGCTAAAACACATATGTGTCAAGATACCCTTGTTTTAGGCCATAAAATATGTTCCAATATATGGTAAGGCAATCAAGGAAGGATGCCTCAAAAATCTTGGGAGGAAAAAGGACCCTACCACTATTCATGTGATGGGACAGTTGGCAGATATCATGCTTGGGAAAGTAATTGTTCCTAAGTATATTGACCCAGGTAGTCCTGTAGTTGGAATTATTATAAATGGAATCCAAGTAAAGAATGCCCTAATAGACTTAGGATATGCTATCAATGTGATGAATAAAGATGACCTGCAACAACTAAATGTTACAAATCTGAGACCTACTTCTACTATCCTACAACTTGCTGATAGTTCCATTGTCAGACCAGATGGTATATTTGAAGACCTTGTTCTTATTCTAGACTCTTGGGAATATCCAGATGATTTTATGATCCTTTCTCCTAAATATACATTAGGAGGATATCCTATTATTCTAGGAAGGTCATGGTTATCCATTGAAAATGCTTACATTTGATGTTGGTCAAGGGACATGACTATTTCAGATGGGAAAAACACTAAAAAGCTTGTCCTTTATCCTCCTGCTCAACCATCCCAAGTTGGAGAAGAAGCAGAGGAAGCCAATTCAGTGGCACAACTCATGATGATTGGCAGAAGTCCTTTCCTACAACTTTAGGAAGAAGATGACATATTATCCCATATAATTTAGAACATTTATGAAGTGCATGAAGAAGCACCCACTCAATAATCTAGTTTTGCATGTCCATTGCAGACAATTATGTCGGCTTCTTCTGCACTCGAATTTCTTGCAGCAATAAATATACTTCATACATTGTTACCTCATGAAGTAAAAGTGTCAAGCATCAATGAAACAACCATGATTGAGTTGATCACACAAGTACCAATTTCAGAGGGGAAACATTTGAATATAAATAACAAGCTTACTCAGGAGTAGCAGTTGTCTCTGACAAACCTGTTAAAGCTGCATCAACAAGCATTTGCATGGGATTACCATGACATGAAGGTTTTAGATCCTAAACTTTATACTCATAGGATGTACATTAGGGATGATTGCACACCAGTGAGACAACCACAAAGGAGAATCAACCTTGCATTGAGGGAGATTGTGAAAGGAGAACTACAAAATTTGTTGGATGCAGGATTTATCTACCCTATCTTAGATAGCCAATGGGTGTCTCCTTTGGTGATTGTGCCTAAAAAGGGAGGTAAATGGAGATTTTGTGTTGCCTATAAAGAACTAAATTCTACAACCAAAAAGGATCGCTATCCCCTTCCTTTCATAGACCAAGTATTGGATTCACTTGCAAGCAAGAAGCATTTTTCCTTCTTAGATGGGTTTAGTGGCTATAATCAAAAACAGATTGCACTTGAGGATCAAGACAAGACAACTTACACTTGTACTTGGGGGGACTTATGCCTATTATGTACTCCCATTTGGTCTATGCAATGCAACTACAACCTTCCAAAGAGCAGTTATTAGTACATTCTCAGATATTTCACATGATTGTATGGAAATCTATATGGATGATTTCACTACTTATGGTGCTGATTTTGCAAAAGCATTAGAAAACCTCAAAAAGGTTTTGCAAAGATGTGAGAACCATAATATCTCCTTGAACAGTGAGAAATATTTATGATGATGCAAGAAGGAGTGGTCCTTGGCCATTATATCTCTTAAAAGGGAATTCAAGTGGACCCATCCAAAATTGAGGTAATTACCAATCTTACTATTCCTGTCCAGTAAAAAGATGTTAGAAGTTTCCTGGGACATGTAGGTTACTATAGGCATTTCATAAAAGATTTCAGTAAGATGGCAACACCACTTTACACTCTTCTAACTAAAGATGTTGAGTTCCAGTGGACAATAGATTGTGATAAATCATTCTTTGATTTAAAAACAACATTAACCTATGTTCCTATGCTCAAAGGACCTAATTGGGAACTTCCTTTCCACATTCACACATATGCATCTGATTATGCTCTAGGGGTTGTCTTAGGACAAAAAGAGGGAGCAATAGAGAATGCAATCTACTTTATCAACAAGAACCTACAAGGGGTTGAGTTTAACTACACAGTGACAAAGAAGGAGATGTTGGCAGTCATTTATGCTCTCAACAAATTTAGGCATTATATTATAGGATACCATATCTTTTTCTGTACAGACCATGCAACCATAAGATATCTTATGAACAAGCCATTGATTACAAGAAGATTGGCAAGGTGGTTGTTATTAATGCAAGAATTTGATATAACCATTATAGACACGCCAGTAAAAGAAAATGTTGTGGCAGACTTTCTCTCCAAATTTACAACATATGAAGACACTCAAGTCATAGACGACTCCTTTCTTGATGAAAATTTATTCTCCATTAGTGTGCATACACCTTGGTATGTAGATATAGCCAATTATTTTGTCATAGGAAGATTTCTCCCTCATTTCTCTCCAAAAGAGCGAAGGGTTCTTATTGAGAAATTTTTTCCATTCTCATGGATGGCAGGTTGTTTATTCTATACTGGACCAGATCATGTGCTCAAAAGATCTATAAGAGAGGATGGGACTTATGATATACTTCATGCATTACATGATGAACCCTGTGGGGGACACTTTGCAACTAAGAGGACAGCCATAAAGATCCTCAATACAGGATACTACTGGCCTACACTTCATAAGGATGCAAGCAAGTACACCAAGAAATGTGATAGGTGTCATAGAATGGGAAAACCAACTAAATCAAATGAGATGTCTCTATACCCTCAAGTAGTTATCATACCATTTGATAAATGGGAACTTGACTTTGTAGGTCCAGTTGATCCACTGTCAAATGGAAAATCTTACATCTTAGTTTGTACTAATTATGTAACAAAATGGGTTGAGGTAAAAGCCATGAAACATGATAGGGATAATAAAGTTGTTGAATTCCTCTATGAAGAAATCTTCACATGCTATGGATTTCCTAGGGAGATAGTTACAGATCAAGGGGCTCAGTTCACATCCACTCTTTTCATAGCATTGGTGAATGAGTATAATGTCAAACATAGGAAATATACTCCCTATCACCCATAATCCAATGGACAATCTGAGGTTAAAAATAGAGAAATAGAATCTATTTTGATCAAGATAGTAGCACTTCATAGAAAATATTGGGCAAATAGGTTGCTAGAAGTTGTATAGGCCTATAGAACCACTTGGAAAACCATAACTAGTTTTACTCCCTTTGAGTTGTTATATGGAAAAACAACAATGATGCCTATAGAGTTTGAACACAAAACTCTTAGAACAACACTAAACCTTGGAATAGATATATCTAAGGCACAAAATGATAGGGTTATGCAATTAAATGCCTTGGATGAGATGAGGAAATCAACTCTCCACCATATTGAAATGGTGCAAAACCAGAGAGTCAAATGGCATGGTAAATACATCAAAGACAAGAAGTTCTAACCAGGTGACTGGGCACTTCTTTATGACTCTAGGTATAAAGATAACTTGGGAAAACTTCAAAACCGTTGGTTGGGACCATATGAAGTTGTAGAGGTCTACTCAAATGGTTTTTTTTAGCTTACAACAATTGATCTTGTCATATTCAAGCTCCTAGTCAATGGTCATCAACTCAGGTTGTACCATAAGCCTTCCTCAAAGCAAGGATTTCATGCAGTAATTTGTTGAGTACCAAAATTTTAAAGTTCCTATAGCTAAAGGAAGTGGACCTACTGTTCAAATTTCTAGCTAATTAAAGGTATGTATGCAATGGTAATAAAGATTTCCACTTTTAGTGGGAATTAATTTCTCCATCAATAAAGATTATCCATTCATTCATTTCCATTATCTCTCTCTCTTCCACCTCACTCCACTCCACCACCACTTGATTTAAGTACTCAACTAAAATTTTATGATAATTGGTACTTCATCCACATTCTTTAGAAAAGATGTTCCCAATTTCCAAGTACGTGCATAACAACTTGTTATATCTTAATTATCTTGAATGCATTTATTTAATTACTGTATATTAATGTTGATATTTCGTATAGCACATCTTAAGTATTCAACCCTATCACACCAAAATTACATCCTGGCCTGTGCAGACACATTCCTTAATTTAGGTTGGGGGGAACTGTAAATCCATCATGTCTATGTGTCATACATGTCAGCAAATTTAAAATGAACCAATTTGAAATTATTGAAATGATGACCTATATGTATGATGTGACATTAAAATACCACCTTTTTTCTTGATGATATCCCTCATTTAGGTTTCTTTAATACCATAGTCATAGTTATAACGTCATCAAAAAGGTAAATTGAAGAGTTACATGATATTGACATTAACACTGAAGAAGAGTTGCAGGAAGTGGAAGAAATTGGGTTTTCAGAGAAGGATTGCAGGAAAGAAAATTTTATAGAAGTGTTTGCCTGATTGTGGGTAGAAACAATGGGAGATTAGCTGATTGGGAATGAACCTACAGCTCATGATGTGATACTACAGGATGCACTCTCTCTGGCTGAATTCAAAAATTATGGATGGTTGGACTATTGTCTAAAACTAGACAGTTTCAATGAGAACATTGATCTCAAATTTGCACAGACACTTTCTGACGGTAAGGCAATGGTAAAAGGGCTAGAAGTTCTAGCCAGTAAAGAGAGAATTGCTAACGTAATGAGTTTTCATGTCGAAGGAGAGCCATACCTTATTTCCAGGGATGTGAGGTCAGCTAGAGTAGAGTTCACTTAACCTAGTGATCCTTCGCTTGTTGTAGATAAGCAAGGAACAACAAGAACTTCTCTGCCATAAAAGTGGAAACAAGTTGTTGTCTACATTGTCAAATATATTACCTGTGAAGACTGCCAATCATGCCTCCATTTTGTGCATTTTAAGCTCCTAAACCATATGAGACATGGAAGAAGGATGAATGTGCCCAATGTGTTGTACAACCTCCTAGCAATCATGGCAGCTGAAACACAAAAAGGTAGGGACAATTTTGTGTCCCATCACTGTTTGATAAAATTGTTAGTAGATAAATATTTACAAGAAGTATCTAGTATGTCATGGGAAGAGTTTGTGAACATTGATCAGTTCATATTGGAAACTGTGCATCATGGAGGTCAACCTCAAGCTCGTAGGGTTAGTATACATGTGAGGGTTGCTAAAACCACTCCTGGAGCTTCAACCTCTGGCACAAACCCTAGTATAAACCCTCCTACAACTAAATCAACAATAGAAATTGGCTCCTCTGAATCAAAATATTCGGATGAAGAAAGTTCATTCGTTGACCCAAATCTCAATGTTCTTCCTAAAAATCCAATTTGTATTAGGGCAACCATTAGGAAAGAGGAAGCACAAATGAGGGAGGCAAAGACTAGAAAAGGGAAGGCTAGGAACCAAACATCAAAAAAAGCAAAACCTAGCCCTAGGAAATGAAAATTTGATGACACTAGTCTTCTTGTAGCTGTTGAGAAACATAAAATCCCCTTAAAGAAATCAAAACCAACTGAGCCAGCTACTATTATACCTCCAAAAAGAAGCCCTAGGCTCAGAAGAACACTTAGGAAGGAGACAAAAGCTCCTAAGGGGTAGGTAAATGTCGAAGTGGAAGATGTTTTTGAGGAACATGCAAACATAGGGTTAGTAGAGCTTGTTGTTGTTGCAGAGTAGGTTGAAAATCAAGAACCACTACAACCAGAGCAAGATGAACAACAAGAATCACAACAACTGGTGTCATTTGAGCAACATGAATCAATGTGAGGAAAGATCTTGGTAGGGATACATAAACCTCCTAATTTTTCATGAAATCTTGTAGCTTTAAACTCATGGAATGAAATGCAAAGGAAAGAGGAGTGGAAAAAGGAAAGACTCAAGCTACAAGAAGAAGTCAAAAAGAAAAATGTAGAAATTGAAAAGAAAGATGCAAAGATTGTTGCATTGAAGGATAAGGTAGATAATGTGGTAGCTTTAGTGCCACAAATGATGGCATGCAAAACTCCTCCAAGAGTATATGTACTACATCTAAAGGAGGGTCATATTTCCTTCAAGTTGTCAAGGGTTATTTTAGGTTTAAACCCTTCTATTGAAACCCCACATGAATTTTTTCAAGCCTAGCAATCTTCTCCTCTTGAAGTTAAAAAATAGTTGTGTGAATTGTAGTTGCATAATTATGTTGTGCCTAATGATCATGACTAGAACCCATTGCTATATATTGGAGATATCCATCTGAGGGAATTCATGTCATGGATCCAAAATGAAGTCAGTTGGGGGTAGCATTTTAAAATTATAGGGAAAGAGAACTTCATGCTCCCTTGCCTCTTAGAGCTAAATCCAGTAACCCTTCAGACATTTACTATACCTGGCACAAAATTATTTATCGTCCAAGCTACAAAAATAAAATCATGCATGTCAGGGAAGAAGTATACCAGGAATATGAGCAGATAGTTGAAACTATAGGGAAAACAGTATTGGGGTACCTATCACAGAGGTGGAATAGTTTGACAGATCAGTTGAAACAAGTTGAATGTCATTCCTTGCAAAATTATGTTGCAACATGTAAACGATGTACTATGTACATACAAATTGGAAGGATGAAGCAACAATATTGGCTTCCATTGATATTTCAGCCACCTACTCTATTGTGGCCAGTACCAGATTACATATACTATCAATATTACATAGCTATAGAAAGGACAAGGTGGAGCAGATTGGAAAACAAGCAAGGATTCTAATTCAGATACTGTAGAGACCGGTTTGGGATAGTTGGCAGTTGGTGACTTCAGAGCTTTGACAAGGCAAAGGAATAGAGCTCCCTCTCTTGGAGGACTAGTAGAACATTAGGTTGGGGGAGATGTTGAGTCCAATTAATGACTCAATTTCGATTGGGTTTATCATATATTTGTTGTTGATACTATAGACTATGGCACTTGGTTATTGACACTCTCGATGTTATTTCCTTAAATCCATAAGCCCTATGCATAAACTTATCCTTGTGACCTTTAATGATATTAGCTTGCTATGTGATTAATCTATGTTAATTTTACATGTAGTTGAATGGATGTTACTTTAAGGTAATTATGGATATACATTTGTCTTGTGCACGCTAAAGTTATAATGTAGGTCCAAATTTAGATGTAGAAATAAATGGAGCTTGCAATGTGGACGGTTGCTAAAAAATTCAAGTAGAGATGGACATTGAAAAATTCAAGTGGTTGGAAACTTCTAGCTCATGTGGAAGTTAACCTTAATAGCCATGTCTATTAGTTGAGTATATTTAGGAGATTTTGTTATGCTGGATTTTTGTTGAAGTAAGTTTGGTTTGACCAAATCTTGTGCATGCATAACTTTCTTCCTCTTTTTCATGCTTTCAATAAGTGGCATCCTCCTAATCTATTGGAGTCTACTGCCTTGTTAGTTAAGTTATTTGGAATCTCTCCTTCTATAAATAATGGTAAGATGCTCCTCTTTAGGAGGTTGAATGTTCTGAGAATTATACTTGCACTTTCAGTTTCAAGAAATACAATTATGTTGTTGCTACATTGTAATCATGTTTTCAATGAATCAAATGATATTTTAGTTTGTTGCATTTGAGTTAGTACTAGGAAAACTCATTCAAGGGGGGCCACTCGGTGATAATTCCATCCTTTCAGTTTAGTAGTTATTTTCCTGTTCAACAATTAGTTATAGTCTTAGTAGTTGTTTGTTCTTGCAACCATTGGAACTTCGTTTTGTGTCTGTTCTTGCAGCCAAGGCAAACAGAGTAACTTCTTGTCTATTTACTGAGACTTTTGTTTCTATAATTCATTTCAGTTAAGTTTAGTTGTTGGTCTATGTTCAGTACTTATGCTGCTTCATTTCAAGCATTCACTTTCAATATTACTTCCTTTCTAAGTTATAGGATAAAGATGGCTACAATGGAATCCTAGTGCATATACAGTGTTGAACCATTTCAAGTTCACATCCCTGGGTTGATAATGAACTGAAACTTCATGATGAGCAATATAGCTACTTGGTATAGATATTTAATCTTCAAGTTATAGCTTTGAGGGCTTAGTTATTAAACCATTAAAGGAGGCTAACAGGTCTAACAGGTCATCTAAAGGAGACCATTCATCAACCTACTGATGATAAATAATTGAAAAAATTGGAGATTGATCATGACAAAACACTTGGATGCATATTTTCATTAGTCTCATTTGATTTAAAATTATATATTGAATAGTGCAAAACACCTAAAGAGGCTTGGGAGACTTTTGAAAATTTGTATGGTAAAATAGATAAGATTAGGGGATATCAGATTGATAATGATTTGATGAATCTTGATCCTAAATGTTTTGACCAAATCCAAGACTACATCTCCAAATTTAAACAACTAAGAACATATTTGAAAGAATGCAATGTTGATAAAGAGGATTTACAATTGATTATGAATGTGTTACCCAAGCTTGGTCCTAAGTATTCGATGTTTGTTTATGGCTTTCATACCCATCAAATTTCTATGGGAGTATCATGTGTTGATCCTAAGTTTGATTACTTTGAAAATCTCCTAATCCAATAGGAACCTAAGAACAAGCCACATAAAGAATTAGAATCCTTTAAAGGAGAATCGTCTAAGAAGGAGAGGCCTTTTTGTGCATATAGAAAGAAGGATGGACATGAAGAAAACTATTGTTATAAAAAGGATATTGATGAGTTGAAAAATCTTCTCAAAAGGAATCACATTGATTTTCCTTCTAGAATGCCTGAATCATCTTCTTCTCCTTCTACTTCAAAACAGTCTAAAAAGGACAAAGGTCAAGCATCTACATCAAGAAATAAAAGACATGCTCTTTGTGCTCTTTCAGGTCATGGATTAGGGAGATGGCTTCTAGATTCATGAGAATCTCATCATATGACATCTTCATAGTCTATATTCTCTTCTTTTCAACCTTGTACTATGTCTCCTATCTTGATGGGAAACAATACATACATGATTGTAATTGGAAAGGGATCTATTAGTTTTGGGGACAACACTGTCTAGGATGTCTTGTGTGTTCCTCATTTGATGAAAATATTCTTTCCATATATTAGATTACACATGGAGGAGATGGGAGAACTGTGGAGTTCAAACCTAATTTATTCATCATTCAAGACTTGGAGAGTAGGGAGACCATTGCTACTGGGGTGGTTGATCATTCATCTCAGTTGTATACCTTTCCATATTTTGCTTATGATGGTGATGTTGTTCCTTCGATTGTTGATCGTATGAACCATGATTTGGAGGAGACATTTAGCTTTTTGAACTTGGGAGTTCTCACATCAGATCTAGTACTTGAGCCATGCATTTCATCTCCTCCACCTATTGTTGCAATTGGTCATGCTTGTGATCCCACAATTTGGGTTCCTTGTGATTCAGTGTAGTAGGACATACATTGTCTTTTAGATTTGGCTACTTTGGATGACTTCTTGACAGGTATTCCAAAGTTTTTGGTGGACTCTCATCTTGCAGATTTGGGGTACATCATCGATAGCATTCGTCTTCTCTTTGATGAAGATGATCCTTCTTCAATTGTTGTAAGGGAACACCTTGACCCTCTTGTTCATTCTCTACATGATCATTCTTTGGAGTTTGATGTGACTTTGAATACTTTTGGACAACATTTGGAGGAGGCTTCTTTGTCTTTAGAGGGGATATCCTTGTCTTTAGATCATGTTATACATTCATCTCTACTAGATTTGGGATTGTCCTCTTTAGAAATGTGGCCTAGAACGTCTGTTTGGAGTGTGTCAACTTTTGACATTGAAATGGAGACACTTGAGCAATGCTTCAAAGATATCATCATCCATCTTCCATACATCCTGCATGCATCCATGGTTTTGTTTCTTCCTAAAGGGAGGAACGTTGTTCAGCGAGAGTGGATCATCTTCAACATTCAATGTTGAGTTTCTACCATCATTGTAGGAGACTCAACATTGAGGGGGGCTATCTTGTCTCTCTTCTTATTCTCTCTTATGGGGGGGTATTTTTCCTCACTTGGGGTTTTTTCCTTCTCATGCATCATTGAGAGCATTTCTTTTTTGTATTTCATCTCTCTTTTGGGGAGGAGTTTTGCCCCACTGGGTTTTCTCCTTTCCTCCATTTATGAGGGATTTCATTTACATATGTACATGGGTACCTAACATGGCCTAGTAGCTGGGACCCATCCTTGCATCTTTGTGTCGTTTGCATAATAATCAGCTACTCCCTAAGTTGTACTTAAGGGGGGCCGTTGGTGTAAATAAAGTCTTGTACCTATTTAATTCATTACTAGGGGACTTATTTACACATGTTAAGTTTACTTAGGTCATAGGAAGGAATCTTTCTAGAAGGTGTTAGTTGTCATTAGTTGTTATGTTATCTTCTGACTTGTAACACATGTGAACCTAGGTAAGTGTGATTAGTTGTCTCATGTCATATGATTAAGACACTTGTCATAATCCTATGACATATTGTAGAGCGTGTAGAGCGAGATTTGGTGCAAAGAGAAGTGTGAATCATAGTTGTGGTGAAGTACGAAGTGTGTTAAATCATTTTTTTGAGTTCAGTGGAATTGTATCTTCAACATATATCAAATGCATTGTGAGCAATTCATAATTGGTAGTGAGCCACCCTTTCTTCTATCTCTTTCTATTCTAGGCAGTAAGCCACCAGTAGTGACCCATTCTTTTTTTTGGACAACGAGTCCACTATTTTGTATTAGACATTATAATTGATTATAATATATTGTGAGCTAATCCTCATCATGGTTTTTCCTTTTTTGGGTTTTCCACGTAAAATTTGGTGTTCTTGTGTCTATTGATGTGATTCATGCTTTTAATGTTTCCTTCTATTACTACACATTGAATGAGATGTTGTGAAATGCATTTTAAGTTAATGACTTTTAGGGAATAGTGATTCACCCCCTCTCAATATTTTGGGTCTTCAAAAAAGGTGTCATTGATTCTCCTATGGTGATGATAGCTTTTCCCTAATTGCAAATTATAATTTAATAATAAAAAATAGGAACCTCTTAACACTAATTTTCACTTGGCCTCAACATAGGCCATGGTCTTGTACAAGCAATGACATAAATTAAATATGAGGAAATATAAAAAGAATCTATTGATTGGGAAGTGGACGATCATGTGATGTATCCGGTCATTGATAAGTTGTGCCCAATACAAGAATTGCACACCTTCAATAATAATCTACATGAAGAAGTACATCCACTCCTCAAACTCACGAGCCCGCACACTACCCCTAAATCTATGTAGAAGCACAATTATGTCAAAAAAATTGCCCACAAAGTGATTTTTGTGCAGATTTTTGGGCAATTGAGATTTGCACTTCTTATGTGTGGAAAACCATTCCTTGGAATCACATTTTAGTATGGACCTTTTTTCTCCAAAAAAGCATAGTATGAAGAAGTAAAATCAAAATTTGTGATTCTTCTCTATATGGGATCTTTAGGCAAGAGGATAATGTATCCCTTTGTATTTTCACTACCAATCAATTATCATTCTTTCTTACCTCCTATGTTTGGGGCTTATAATGGTTGATGCATTTTGATATTAAGTCGGGATATTGAATAGCTACTGGGAATGTGGCGACTTGTAACAATCCACTCAATTAATCTCTAGGTAATAGGTGGTCAATTATCTTTCCCAATTTTGTCCCATAATTCATCCAAACTTACATGCCCTAGCTTGGTATCCCCTATCTCCGAGATTGTGCTAGTTAAGCCAAAGACATACTCATAGACCTGGTATTTATATTACATGGTGATTGAAACCCTAAAATATACACTTAATTCATAAAGGAGAATGAGAAAATCTATGCTAGTGTAATTCTCCTCCTTAGGGTATAATTGTACTATCTTTCAACAAATTATAGCTTAACCAAGGAAAATAGTACCTTCAAATGTGCGCAAAGCTCCAAGAATTATCAAGTGCACAATTTTACCTTTTCTACTTCACTCTGATTTTGTCTCTAATTGCTACTAAAGTGTACTTCCCAAATAGCTCAATTCACTTAAAAATACCTACAATTAATGTTGGGGAGTAGTGTGTAGTTAATGATCACCTTATTAACCTATTGGTGTGTGTAAGATTTCCCACCTTTCCTTTTGCTCCAACTATTTTTTGAATATTTGAAAATAAATAGATAGAAGAAAATCTCACGGTGTAATGAGTGATTTCGACAACCTCGTTAGGGGTCGATAGAGGTTTCAAAACTATCATGTGGTTTTGAAATACCATATCTTCAACATAATCTTCCCTACATCGCTTTTTGGAACAAAAGTCTTCAAAACTAGTTTGCCTTCGAGAGAAATCATGGTTTTGACAACCTTTTCGGAGGCCGATATAGGTTGTGAAACCTCCACATAACTCTGAAATCATTTTAAATTCAGTTTTGTTGGCATTTATGGAAGTTGTGACAAGTGGTTCAGGCCCCAATGCAGTTCTAAAAACTTACAAAAGACCAAATTCAAAGGTTGACTTAGACTTAAGTTTTAAAGTGTCAGGGGAAGACAAGGTTGTGACAACCTAAGCAGGGCCCAAAAAAGTATTGAAAACCAAAGGAAAGGCCAACACTTTTAACTTAGACAAAATTTGCATAAGTGGACACGATTTTTCAAGGGGGGGGCAAAAACTATGGTAACAATAATTAAAATAAAGCGTCTATAATTTCATTTGTAGTCAACCTACCTTCTTTTAGCAATCATCAACTGAATCTAAGCTTGTTTATTACTATCTGCTCAATCGGCTTGTTTTTTTAGCCTGATTTTTATCATTTGGAGTCAATCGTTATTGTTTCATACATCATTCTATATACAAAAATCTAAAAAATATAAAGTTCTTGACTACATCCATCTTCAATGCCCTCAAATGACCGAGAAATCATTCTTGGAGACCAAGAAATGATACTCCCAATTCATTGCATATGCATTTATTTTTGCAGTTGCAAACTATAATTCAGATGTTTGGTTCAAACCATTGCAACTAAAAATGTTGGCATTATTTGCAACTTAAAAAGTATGTTTCCATCACATGCCATAGTTCCTCCTTCGCATGGCTTGTCTTCCTGTACACAATCATGTTCATATGATTGAAACATGACATATTTCCTTTGGCATTGCCTATCATATCATAATCTTCTTGATTCATCTATAATGCATTATATATCAAAAGGATCACATTTACAATAGATGACAAATAATTGTAATATCAGGTAGAAATAATGAAATTGAATTCAAGCAACCATATATTCGCTATATAAAAAACTTCTCAAACAACATACCAAAGAGCAGTGTTTAATAGCATTTATATCTATCATAATGGTGACAAATTTAGATATCATTGATGTCTACAAGGATTGAAACCCTTCACTCCTCAAAACACTTTTTACATGCCAAGGATTTTGGTAATTGAAATACAATTTTTCTAAAATTAAATATGAAATTAAACAAAATAGAGCAAAGAAAATGAAAAAAAGTGAAAAAAGAAAAGAGAAGAGAAACCAAATGGATGATAAATGTCACATATTGGTATGTATTCTACACTATATCACAGTTAATAGTTTTCAACAAAATGTAAACTCCTTGCTCAAAACTAGAGAGATTTGTCTATAAATTGCATATAAATGGCGTGATACTTTGTAATATAATTCTCAGTCTCTCATAGACCTTTGCTACCTCCTCTCATTCCTTGTCCTTCTCCTAATAATATTCAACCTCTACATAATAATAATCCTCTATGATATTAGACTTTTCACTCCTCTCAAGCCCACACTCACTTTCTCCCCGCGGTATGAATAATGCTTGAACAAAATACAACAAACACAAAATGTAAAGCATCGGTCCACTATTCCCTCTCTATTTACCTGGCCTTAACCACTTAACTGCTATTAATAAATTTTAAACTACCTTTTTTACAACAACTAGATAAGAATCATAAACTCCCTAACAAGTGACGCCACTTCTCCCTCTATTCGCATTAATATGCATATTGTAAATGGAAGTTAAGGGAGAGGAGCCGATGGTGGGTAGGGTAACTTTGAGTGAGGGGTCCATGCCATCAACGTTCGAGTCGGCGTAATTTATTTTTCCACGTCCCTTGACTGTCGAGCTGGTAGTATGTGATTTTTTTGGGGGAAATTTGAGCACGTTTTCTAATGTTTTGGGGTGCTTTTCAAAAAATTGCCAAAAATGTTTAAAAATTTGGCGTATACCGATCATGGACATTTGTATGATTGATGATTGTTTGGTGTCACGCCAGTACTGGCTCATTACACTCCTAGTAAATGTGCATTAACTGCCACCTATTCCTTTGTCGTCAATCTTAACGCTACCTCCTTGACATGCACACCATTCGCTTAGTCTTGCTTTGGGTTCACGAAACATCCATTTATGAAAACTTTATTCATTTTGAGTGGTTGCATTTAGAACTAGCTATGGTTAGGATGGATGTCGACGATGTTGAGGCCATGGGCAAATGGTGGTGATGCATTTTTCGAGATTTTTGTGTTTATCAACATCACATTCAGTATAAGGAAACTATTTAACTTCTTGCTATGCAGGTGATGTTGTGTTCCAACCTCGCACAGGCAGTAACTATGCATTGCAAGATTTTTCTAGTTTTTTTCATGTGAGATTTTTTTGTTTAAATAGTTTTTGTCAAGTTGTAATGATTTCCTCATCTAATGAAGCTTTGTTGCAACTTATTCATGGTCGCTTTTGTGTATATATATCTCTATACTGATATATATGTATATATACATATACATATCTATATATAGATATATACACATAAGAACGACGAGCAAATTTAATTTTCCAGCAATAATGCACCTATATTATGGCCGATTGTGTGTATATATTAGTATACAGATATATATATATATGCATATATATGGCTGAGTGTAAATGTGTGTATACATAGATATATATGCATGTCTATGTATATATGTGCATATATATCTGTGTATACACACATGAATGACGAGCAAATATAATTTTGCAAAAATAATGCAACTATATTATGGCAGATAGTGTATATGTGAGTATAAAGATATATTTATGCATATATATGGTTGATTATGTGTATATGTGTATATACACAGATATATATGCATATATATATATATATATCTGTGTATACACACAATCCACCATAATATAGACTTTTGTTTTTGTTTTATACCTTTGTAATTTGTATATGTATAGTGGCAGTATTGGAAGTTAATATACTCTTCACCATGAATAGATTCTTGCAGGTAAAATATGGTCGACTGTGTATATATTCAAATAAATACACACACACACACACATATGTGTGTGTGTGTGTGTGTGTGTGTTTGTGTGTATATATATACACACAGTCGATTAAGGGTTTCATGCACCTATATTTTTGGTCGACTGTGTGTATACATAGACATACCATTCATGGGTTTGTACAACTCGACTGTTAAGGGTTTCATGCACCTATATTTTTGCCAATTGTGTTCCACCATTGTCATGAACCCCTCACTCAAGAATTCCCAACCCCCATCGTCCACTCTTCCTTGTCCACCGTCTTTGCCTGAATTATGGATTTTTTGGGAATATTTCATATCCATTTATAGGATTTTCATAGTCAATTTACTAATCATTTTAATTTTTTAATTGACTAATCATCTATAGGATTTTCCTAGTCAAATTAGTAATCATTTTAATTTTTTAATTGACTAAACATTTAAATATTATTAATAACATATATTTATATAATAATGATCAACTAATATTATGATAAACATTTAAATATTATGTATGTATGTGTGTGTGTATATATATGATACATACACATACATACTTACATATTATGTCATATGTATGTATGTATAGTAGACACACACGCATACATACATGTATGTGTGTATGTGTGTATACTATACTATACACACATACATACAGGTATGTGTGTATACTATACTATACACACATACATACATGTATGTGTGTATGTGTGTATAATATGCATACATACAATAATACATATGGTAGTTCATATCTATGTATGTATGAAGGTCATGCAGTTAGCCATACTTAAGGCATTTATATGTAACATACATACATTACTTTACTATGATGAATGTATGTATTTTTTGAAACCAATCATACATACATACATACTTTGGCCAAAAGATAGGTGCATGACACCCTCAACTATAGAGTGTATGATAATGTTCTAATACTGCCATTATATATATGCAAGTTGCGGGTTTACAATTACATATGACAAATATATAGAAATTGATGTTTCATAGAGCCTTGTTCATTTACATTTATATGAATTTGATGCATAGTTTAATTTATATTCAATTAAATTCACAAGTGTGACAAAGTTTGATTTATGATTTATATTGTTTGATTTTTGTCAATTAGAATTGGGGATGTGATAGTATAACATGCATTTCTTGTTTCATTGCACAAATACCCTAGTTCATTTGCAATCAACTCAATTAGATGCATGGTTAGTTTGTTCTTTAATTACCATATAATGTTGCATGTATATATATATATATATATATATATATATATGTATATGTATATGTATATGTATGTACATATGTATGGTTGTTTAAGGGCAATGGACCGCTGGTGGGCAGGGAAATATTGATAGTATTTGCTATGGATTGCTTGTTTCATTGCACACATACCCTTCATCATTTGCAATCGACTCTATTAGATGCATGGTTAGTTTGTTCTTCAATCATGCTCACACTTACAAGTATGAATTTGTTATTTCAGTTTGTATCATTCAGTTATTTTTAAGAGTATGATTTGCTAATGTCATACTATAACATGCAATTTTTGCTCCATTACAAACATGCCCTTCATCACCTCAAGGATACCATTACAAACATGCCCTTCATCACCTCAAGGATATAAGAGTTACAATTGTGGACATACATTGAAAGAATTCTAATCTGTCCAAGATATACCGAACTAATGTTGATGATGGAATCAATGGTTTCTTTGTATATCTTGTACAAATAATTCTTCTTCCAATGTATATCCCTCTTCATCTTATTACAAAAGAAGGGCTCATTCCTATTAACTTAAGACACCTCAATATTACATGTATAACATAACACCCTTGTTCATTTGCAATCAGCTCAACATGCATTTTTTATTCCATTGCATAAAGACCCTTGTTCATTTGCAATTAGCTCAATTAGATGCATGGTTAGTTTGTCCATCGGTTACACTAAATCTTACATGTATGAATTTGTTCTTACACTTTGTATCATTGTTTGATATGTATATGTATATGTATATGTATATATATATGCATTGTATACATATATGCATACATATACATATTACATATGAATTTGCATATGTATATGTATATATGCATATGCAAACAAAAAAGTGAAGGTTTTCTTTTATATGGAGAGTGGAGAAAATGGAAGGAACGATGCATAAGCATAAACAACAAAAAAATTACACTCTCTATCAAAAATGCATCGTACCTTCCATTTTTTACACTCTCCATCGAAAATGCATTACATATTCATATATACATTTACATATGCATATGAATATATGTATATATACATATGCATATGCATAACATATATGCATATGTACATTCAACCTAATTAGATGTATGATTTGTTTGTTGTTCAATTAAAGTGACTATAAATATCGACCCCTCTCCCTTACAACTAACTATGATGATAGTTGACTCCTACTTATGTTATAACCATTTCTCAAATAGATACTGAAATATAACTTCATACAACATAACACTTTCTGATACGACATTATCAAATTTATATATAACTTCAAACGACACTATGGTATAGATGCATGGTTAGTTTGTTCATCGATTACACTCAATCTTACATGTTTGAATTTGTTGTTACACTTTGTATCATTGTTTGATTTGTGTCAATTATAATTGGGGATGTGATAGTATAACATTCATTTTTTGTTTCCTTGCACAAAGACCCTTGTTCATTTGCAATCAACTCAAATAGATGCATGCTTATTTTATTCATCAATTACACTCAAACTTACATGTTTGAATTTGTTGTTACACTTTGTATCATTGTTTGATTTGTGTCAATTATAATTGGGGATGTGATATTATAACATGCATTTTTTTATTTCCTTGCACAAAGACCCTTGTTCATTTGCAATCAACTCAAATAGATGCATGATTAGTTTGCTCATCAATTACACTCAATATTACATGTTTGAATTTTTTGTTATACTTTGTATCATTGTTTGATTTGTGTCAATTATAATTGGGGATGTGATAGTATAATATGTATTTTATGTTTCCTTGCACAAAGACCCTTTCTCATTTGCAATCAACTCAAATAGATGCATGGTTAGTTTGATCATCAATTACACTCAAACTTACATGTCTGAATTTGTTGTTACACTTTGTATCATTGTTTGATTTGTGTCAATTATAATTGGGGATGTGATATTATAACATGCATTTTTTGTTTCCTTGCACAAAGACCCTTGTTCATTTGTAATCAACTCAAATAGACACATGATTAGTTTGTTCATTGAAATTACACTCAATATTACATGTCTGAATTTGTTGTTACACTTTGTATCATTTTTTGATTTGTGTCAATTATAATTGGGGATGTGATAGTATAATATGCATTTTTTTATTTCCTTGCTCATTTGCAATCAACTCAAATAGATGCATGCTTAGTTTGTTCTTCAATTACACTGAATCTTAAATGACTAAATTTGTTGTTACACTTTGTATCATTGTTTGATTTGTGTCAATTATAATTAGGGATATGATAGTATAACATGCATTTTTTGTTTCCTTGCACAAAGACCCTTGCTTATTTGCAATCAACTCAAATAGATGCATGCTTAGTTTGTTCATCAATTACACTCAAGCTTACTAATGAGAGCTAATTGTGTCCCATTTTATGGCATATTTTATCCTATTTTCATATACCTTCATATCCATTCCCACATTCCATTTTCGTTCCATGTCATATTGTTTCGCCATTTTATATTGCATATGATTAAATATATATAAGCGATATTTAATAGAGTTTTGGATAAAATGTGGAAATTAATGATTGGTTGTCTTTACTAATAAGCATTGTGATTTTAAGACTTGAGAAATAAAGCTTGCAACATGCAGATCAGAAGAACTTCCTGTCACCTTTTATGCAAAATATCTTCCTGTCACGTTTTGGTCAGGAAATTTTGTGTATTACTTTGTGACCAACAATTTATTTCTATTGTCTTTCCAAATGGTGACATCAGCCTCCAAAGTGGCATCAATTACCTCTTCAAGTGTTAATTGTGTTCCAGATTTAAATAGCCATGAGAACTCGTAGGTGGATATTGCTAGAGAACCATCAATCTTAACATTGCCTACTTTTGTTCATTGTTACAAAAAAATAATTTGTAACTGCATGATTCTCTTTTGGTTGCCACCTTAGCACTATAGTGTGGAACACATTTATGATTCAAATATGTTGTTTGAGGAAATCAAACTCCACATATCTCCTATTTTTGTTTTCTTCTATAACAAAACCATTCTTCATTTCTGGACAATGACTAAGATTTTAAGGGAGTCATTATTTTGGCCACAAAAACCCATGCTTGAAATGTATTTCTAGATCGCTTGAGGAGAAGGGTTGAAAGCTTGTCTTTTTCTATTTTTAGCTACAGTTGTAACAAAGCCATTTTCCAATCTGTAGCCTACAAACAAGGATTCACATGAACCTTTAATCTCTAATATGGACTATTTTATCTTAGGCTTGTTGGATGTTGTGGTTGCATTGTTGATATGTCATTGTCATTGATGTCAACACTATTAGCATTGGTGATTCTGAAGGTTGTATATGTTGAATATATTGAGAAAATTGTAATAAATACATTGCAGACAGCTAGTGAAGCTAAGAAGGTCAAAATATTGGGAAGTTGTGAACGTTGAGTTTCTGGTGGCACAAACTAATGGGTTTGTTGCTCAATCCATCTAGTATGTTATTTGAAAGTGTCAGTGGTATGCATCAATATTTGAGGAATTTATGAAGTTCTATGTGTCTACAATCATTTTGTTACTGTAGCAGGTGTTCTTGGAAGAAGAGGATGAAATTATGGTAATTTCAGTTGTTTTGCATGTACCTGTGATGTTCATGGATGAGTCTAGATCGTGCTCTATCCTTGTTGTATGTCTGCATTGATCAGAGTGTTTGTGATCGAAGAATTTTTCGATGTGTGCTCGAGTTTTCATGTTCTTGACCGACATGATGGTGGTAGCGTGTTGTGGATACATGAGGATTAATATTTTATTGTTTGGCATGTTCTAAGGTGTTTGTTTGGGTCCTCACTATGTTGTGACAGACTTGTGTTGGTACACATTAATATTTATTCATGTATTGAGGCTGACAGTTGTAATTCATTATTTATTTGTGGTCGACGAAGCAGTTGATGTAAATCCGTGTGGTAGATATATAAGAGCGATTGTTTACTCATTTTGTAGTGTGCTCAAGGTATGCTCGGTGTGTGCAAGTGATGTACATGTGTGAATAAAGGTCAAATCATTCAAGAGTAGAGCAAAGTGTGAAAGAGATTGAGCAGAGTGTGGAAGAGTGTGTAGAAGTTTTTGTGTGCCTAACTAAAACTGTAATCAGGCTTTTGTAGAAGCCAATTTATCAATTCAAACTCATCAGATGGATTTAATTTGATTATTGTATGTAAGGCAGTGAGCCTTCCTTTGAGCAGTGTGCTCTAGGTAGTGTCCCTAAATGCAAGTGCATTCCCTTTTCATTCTTCATTATACTTCTAATAGGGTATAATCTTGTGGACTAACATCCACCGTGGTTTTTCCCCTAATAGGGTTTCCACGTATAAAATATTGGTGTTCATGTGTCTCTGATGTGTTGTTGATTTATGCTTGCATTGTTAATTATCAGATCTGAGATTTAAAGTTGATTAATGTTGAATAAGTTTGATTTTGGTAACAACTGATTCACCCCACCTCTCAGTTATCTATCCTTGTTTTGCCAACAAGGCTATCATTTGATATTTATATATGAGCTGTAATATCAGCTCAGGAATAGATTTTTTGTAGGCAAATTTTTACATAGGAAAAATATTGTATCAACTATGTTATTTTCTGATTAATAAAATTAGTATTGCATGGTCACTCCCGTGTAGAGAAAGCTTTTCATTCTATCACCCGTTGGTTGTCTGGGAGGAGGGCCCACTCCTTAGTCACCGATTGGACTTCTTGTTTTATATTTTTGTGTGAGGTATGGATTTAATTTGTTTAATAATTCTGTGAAGAATATTGGTTTATTACGCATAAACATTTGTGTGTTTAATTTATTGCAAGTGTTGTGTGCAGTGAGCAGTTTCAAATACGTAGAAATAGAAGATTGGTAAAATGGATAGTCACTGTCACCATGTTGTAGCATATCCAATTGCTGGAACAAGTCATTATAATTTATGCAGTATTTATTGATGTGTCATGGTTAATATTAGAATTATGAGAATTAATTGAGTCTTATATAAGATAGAATTTAAAGTGTCAATGTTTCAATTATTACAGTAGGATTTCATCTCATAATTTTCTTTATGTATAATTCTTGTTGCCAACTAGAATATAACAATTCTTGTCCCCAGTCTCATTTTGATTGTTGTAGAATTGTTTCCATGTATTCTAGCTACATTTCATCCTCACTCAACTCACGAATTTCACCCCTTCGATTAGAGTATAACCATGATACATCTCGCAAGTTTACACCCCCAGATTGACACGTATAGACCAAACTGAAACTCATTACAAAGTATTAAAACTTTCTTATTCTTTACCCTAGTATTGGCCTATCACTTACATGTTTGAATTTTTTGGTACACTTTGTATCATTGTTTGATATGTATATGTATATGTATATGCACATATGCATATACGTACATGCATATATGTATATGTATATGCATATGCATATGCATATGAAGTTATATATAAATTTGATAATGTTGTATCAGAAAGTGTTATGTTGTATGAAGTTATATTTCAGTATGTTGTTTGAGAAATGGTATTAACATAAGTAGGAGTCAGCATATACATATGCATATGCATATGTATATGTTGACTCCTACTTATGTTAATACCATTTCTCAAACAACATACTGAAATTTCTAAATTTATATATAACTTCAAACAACACTATGGTATAAATATTTCTACCCTTTATGATACAACATACTGAAATTTCTAAATAACTTCAAACAACAGTATGATACTATAAATATTTCCAACCCTTTCTAATACAACATAATGAATTTTCTAAATAACATCAAATAGCAATATGATACAACATAATGATACATATATGTGCATAGTTAGATAAATACATATGTTTCCTATAGTCTTGTTCATTTTCATTCAACTTAATTACATGTATAGATACATATGTTTCCTATAGTTGTGTTAAATGTGTATATATATATACAACTAACTATTGCAAAGATAGATACATACATACATTTCCTATAGGCTTGTTCATTTACATTCAACATAATTAGATGTATGCCTTGTTGGCTAATCAATTACAATAACTCAAACAGTCAGTGACAATAACATGATGGAATATGTTGTTTGTATTCAATTCATACTATTGTTCCAAGTTACAAACATTCAAAACAAAAAAGTTCAAACATTGTTTCAAATCCATCAAAACCTTCAGAATAAAATAGTTGCAACCAAACATTCAAATCAATCAAAAAAGGTAGGAAAACTAAAATTTGATGTCATGCTATCTTGTGAGTTGGATGTGGTCTATGACAGAGGACTCCAAGATTGAATTGGTTGGATTATGCTTGGGGTAGGTGAGGGTTGGTATGACTCTGAATGAGGACTCCAACTCGGAAATGGCTGGGTAATGCTCAGGCTAGGTGACAGTGTATAGGACTGTGAAAGCGAAGGAATCCAACTCTAAAATGTTTGGTTGCTAGCTTGGGTAGGTGATGGACAATATTGGGGGCATTGAATAGACACGAAATCTATGAAGATACTATGGCGATCAAGCAAGGGATTTAGAGGGTTGTTGAGTCACCTCTCCTTTGTAGCATTTTCTCATGCCTTCTCCAAATCTTTTTCCCTTTTTTCAGCTTCTTTTTCTATCCTTTGCTCCTCCCTTTTTTTGTCCTTCTCCTTTTGCAGCTCCTTTTCAGCCTCTGCTGCTAGTCGTTGCTTTTCCTTTTCAATTCTCATAAGATCCTTCACCTCCAATTCTACAATCCTTTCTATCTTAAGCTCTACAAGTTGTTGCTTCTTCCTCAATTTCAGTTCTTCTAGTTCCTTCTTTTCCTCTTGCTCACTTAGCAAGGCCATGTAGTCATCAACAGTTAGGAGTTGGGATCCTCTTTACAATTTGATCCCATGATCAACTACCTTATTAGTCTTGTCTTTCGCTACATGAACCGGTAGCTTCGAGAATTGTGAGATGTGTGAAGTTGGTTGGCCTCCCAAAGGCTCAATCAAATTGACATTATTTGTTTATGGCACCTCACTATCTATAGCATCCAATCCATCTCCTAACTGCTCATTGTCACTGTCTCCCCAATCAACATAGAAATGTACTAACATATTTGGACCCATATTGTGCAATGGAGATGGCATTGTAAGACTTTGGTCTTCACCGACATGCATATCCATACTAAGATTAACAACACCATCTAACAGCTAGGAGGGCTGCTTGGGTGGAGTTGGTAGGGAAAGAGATATGTCTCCTTGAGTATTTTGGTCTCCCAATACTACTGCTTCAAGTGGTTCATTGGAATCTAAAACAACAATTCAAACATGTAAGTTCGAAATTGAAGAACAAACTAACCATGCATATAATTGCGTTGATTGGAAATGAAGATGGGTAATTGCATAATATATTAACAATGCATCACATTTTGTTGATCTCCAACTTCTGCAGTTCCATCATTACACTCACCCTCATTCACTGCCAAACCATTGTTAGATAGGCTTAGAATGTTTGTAGCAGTTGATGCTTCCTCGAGGGCAACAAACTGGAAAGTCTCGCTAACCCTCATGTCCTTCTCCAAAGCATTTCGATCAAAGGGCCAAATACCTGTCCTCTTGAAGCCAATTGTTATGTTTGAAACAATCAATGACTTTTGAAAAGATAGGCTGCCAAGTGTGGCCAATTTTTCCCTTCTTATCTCCAAATTTGGATATCTAATAGTCCAATCTGATCTTTCCTTTTTGAAGTTAGACTTGAAAGATGAGAAAACAATCACATCAAGAGTCTGCAACTTGTGTGATGTGCGGGTCGGTAGGGTGAGCAAGTCAATACCAAGGTCCCTTGCTTTGATAATGATAAAGAAGGCTACATGGCTGCCATGCCCATCAAATATCAAGAGGTTTTTATGGCTAGGAAAACAACCCCCAGGTACTTTCATAGCAAATAACTTGAGCCATTTGATAAAAATCTCTTTGGTCATCCATGCGTGAGGTTGAACAATCATCAATGCTCCTGCCTCACAGCTGGCTATGTAGTTTTGTACATGATTTTTGCTTTTGAATGAATAAAAACCTGGAAGTTTCTGACCTACATCATTTACACATGCTAGAATAGTGATCCACTCCCGACTCTTTGGGATAATGTAAGCAACACTTTTGCTGCCTTTGTTGGCAAACACCTTCATATTTTCATTCCGGCCAGCTTGCTGCCCTGTCTCGTTGCAGTTCCAAATCCTCTACAATCCATAATTCCCTCTTACATATGCCTTCTCCAAAGTTTCATAGAAAGAACTTGCAACTGTAGGCCTAATATTTATAACACAATCTCTATCTTTTCCTTGGGTTGTTCTCAAGCACAGATCGGGATACCTTCTTTTGAATCCCATCCACCAAGACTTGTCAGGAAGCCCATTCTTGAAGGGATTATTCCTTATTTGGCATATTTGGGCCACTTCTATTTTGAGATTGACAATATCCAAACCATGGCCAACAATAGACATCTCCTTGCACCATTCGACGATCAATGACTCTTTGTCCTTAGTTAAGACTATTAAGGGCCCTTTCCTTCTACTAGTGCTCACACCACCCAACCAATTTGACAATGTTGCAGTTGGAATACCCCACTTTTTGGTTGTACCTCTAGTTGACCACTCATTGTCTTCGACATCTACAAGGGCACGGTCTATGTTAGCCATGGTCCATTCCTGCCTCGGTGCAACCTTTTTGGTTGATACAACTGAGTTATCTTGGAGTACAGATTCGGTTGGTTGCTCCATAATAATTTCTAGCTCCTCTTCACTACTTGGTTCTTCAGTTGGCTGGTAAACAAGAATCACAACATCCTCATCACTATATGGTAGATGCACACCTCTCTTGTGTGCAGGCATAGTTGTTTGCCTCCGTTTTGGTACAAGTCTCTCTGTTAAAGGTCACCTTGTATTTGTTGTCACTTTTTTCTTCCTCTGCATTGAACCAACACAGTGATTAGTAAATAACATACACTTATAATTGTTACAATAAAAATAATGATACAAGCAATGCATGGTATACTATCATATCAACAACTCTACCTCTTATAAACATTTGGGTGATCATGTTAAACCCTTCCTCATACAACATTATGATACCAATATATATAAACTAGAAACAATAGTATGATACAAATGATACAACATTACAATACAAATATATATCAAAACTTGAAACAACATAATGATACAAATATGTATATCTTAAAAGACCATTACGATACAAAAAAGGGTTTTGAAATATTTCTATCATATTGTTGTTTCAAGTTGTGTAAATGTTTCATAATGTTGTTTGAGAAATGGTTACCATACAAACACTTGAATTAAAGAACAAACAAATCATACATCTAATTAAGTTGAATGTAAATGAAGAAGGGTATAGGAAACTTATGGATTTATCTATCTCTGCAATATGTGTGTGTGTGTGTCTATCTTATTGTTGTTTCATTTATGTTGTTTGAGAAATGGTTATAACATAAGTAGGAGTCAACCACTATCACAGTTGGTTGTAAGGGAGTGGGGTCGACATTTATAGTCCGTTAAATTGAAGAACAAACAAAACATACACATAAGGGAGAGGAGTTATGTGTGGGCATAGGAGCTGATTGTGGGTATAGTTTTAGACATATGACATATAGTGGGTATGGTATGTGATAGCCTGGTATAGGAAACATGTATACGTTGTATGAAAAATGTTTATAACATAAGGAGGAGTTAGCCATTATCATAGTTGGTTGTAAGGGAGAGGGTTCGATATTTACAGTCATTTTAATTGAAAAACAAACAAAAAAACAAAGGACCTTTTTTGCCCTACAGAGAATGTAGTGAAGTGGTATAAAGTTCATGACATTTTCCATGAAATTAAAATTCATGGCATCTGCCAAGAATTTATAAGTCATGGTATTTTCCATGGATTTTATGCCACTTCTGACTGCATGCACTGTAGGGCAAGAGTGTTTTGATGCGATGTATACGTCGACCCGTGCATATACATATATGCATATGTACATTCAACCTAATTATATGTATGCTTTGTTTGTTGTTCAATTAAAGTGACTGTAAATATTGACCCCTCTCCCTTACAACTAATTATGATGATGGCTTACTCCTACTTATGTTATAACCATTTCTCAAACAACATATTGAAATATAACTTCATACAACATATAAATTGGAAATATATGTTAGAATTGGCTATGGCAGCCAAGATCTTGAGACCAAATGAAAAGCACAAAGAGAGAATGAAATGTGACAAGAATAAACCGTATTCTTATCAATATGATTGTGATGTGATGTACAATGTAGTAGAAACGCCTTGGTTATATAACCAAAGTGAGATGCAAGATAGCATACGATTATGACAAGTGTCGTAATCATATGACATGAGACAAATAACCACACTTACCTAGGTTCACATGTGTTACAAGTCAAAATATAAGATAATAACTAATGACAACTAACACCTTCTAGAAAGATTCCTTCTTAGGACCTAAGTAAACTTAACATTTGTAAATAAGTCCCCTAGTAATGAATGAATTAGGTACAAGAATTTATTTACACCAACACCCCCCCTTTAGTGCAACTTAGGGAGTAGCATATTATAATGAAAATGACACAAAGATGCAAGGATGGATCCTAGCTACTAGGTCATATTAGGTACCCATGTACATATGCAATGCAATCTCTCACAAATGGAGAAAAAGAGAAAACCCAGTGGGACAAAACTCCTCCCCAAAAGAGAGATGAAATACAATAAAGAAATGCTCTCATTGATGTATGAGAAGGCCAAAACCCCATGCGAGGAAAAAGACCCCCCATAAGAGAGAATGCAACCCCCCTCAATGTTGAGTCTCTTGCAATGATGGTAGAAGCTTGACATTGAATGTTGAAGATGATCCACTCTTGTCGAACAATGTTTCTCCCCTTAGGAAGAAACAATACCATAGATGTATATAGGATGTCTAGAAGATGGATGATCTATGATGCCTTTGAAGAATTCTCAAGTGTCTCTAGTCAATGCTGAAAGTTGACACACTCCAAACAAGCGTTCTAGGCCACACTGGTGAAGAGGACAATTCAGAATCTAGTAGAGATGAATGTAGAGCACGATCCAAGGACAAGGATATCCCCTCTAAAGACAAAGAAGCCTCCTCCAAATGCTGTCCAAAAGTATCCACAATCATGCCAACATGCGGAGAATGATCATGTAGAGAATGAACAAGAGGGTCAGAGTGTTCCCTCACAACAACTGAAGAAGGAGCATCAACATCTTCATCAAAGAGAAGATGAATGTCATCAATGATGTCTCCCAAATCTGCAAGATGAGACTCCACAAACAAGTCTGAAATACCTGTCAAGAAGCCATCCAAAGTAGCCATATCTAGAAGACTATGTATGTCTTATTGCATTGAATCACAAGGAACCCAAACTATGGAATCACAAGCATCATCAACTGCAACAATAGGTGGAGGATATAGAATGCATGACTCAAGAATTGAATTTGATGTGAGAACTCCCAAGTTTAAGAAGCCAAATTTATCCTCTGAATCATGGTTCATACTATCAACAGCCGAAGGAACAATGTCATCATGAGAAGCAAAATCTGCAAAGGTATACAACCGAGATGAATGATCAACCATCCTAGTAGTAATGATCTCTCTACTATCCAAGTCCCGAATGATGACCAAATTAGGAGTGAACTCCACAGTCCTCCCATCTCCACCATGTGTAATCTGATATATGGAAAGAAGATTATTCATCAAATCAGGAACACACAAGACATCCTGGAAAGTGTTGTCCCCAAAACTAATAGATCCCTTCCCAATTACACTCATGTATGTATTGTTTCCCATCAAGATAAGAGACATAGTACAAGGCTAAAAAGAAGAGAATATAGACTATGAATATGCCATATGATGAGATGCTTCTGAATCTAGAAGCCATCTCCCTGATCCATGACCTGAAAGAGCACAAAGTGCATGTCCTTTATATTTTTATGTAGATGCTTGACCTTTGTCCTTTTTAGACTGTTTTGAAGTAGAAGGAGAAGAAGATGATTCATACTTTCTAGAAGGCAAATCAGTGTGATTCCTTTTGAGAAGTTTTTTCAACTCATCAATATCCTTCTTATAACAATAGTGTTCTTCATGTCCATCCTTCTTTCTATATGCGCAAAAAGGCCTGTCCTTCTTAGATGATTCTCCTTTTGAGGATTCTGATTCTTTATGTGGCTTGTTCTTTTTCTTCTTTTGCTTCTTATCAAGATTCCCTGATTCTTTTTGTACCTTTGAATCACTAGCCACCAATGCTTGGAAGACTTGATGAGACCCATGTTCATTAACTTCGCTTCCTCTTGGATTAGGAGATTTGCAAAATCATCAAACTTAGGATCAACATATAATGCTCCCATAGAAAGTCGATGGGTATGAAAGCCAAAATCAAATACTAAATATTCAGGACCAAGCTTGGATAACACATTCAAAATCAACTATGAGTCTTCTTTATCAATGGTGCATTCTTTCAACCGTGTTCTTAGTTGCTTGATTTTGTAGATGTAGTCTTGGATGTGGTCAAAGCTTTTAGGATCAAGATTCATCAAATCATTATCAATCTGATATCCCCTAATCTTATCTATTTTACCATAAAAAAATTCAAAACTCTCCCAAGCCTCTTTAGGTGTTTTGCACGGTTCAATATGAAATTGTAAATCAAATGAGACTAATGAACATATGCATCCAAGTGTTTTCTCATGATCAAGCTCCCATTTTTCTAATTCTTTAGCATCAATAGGTTGTTGAATGGTGTCCTTTAGATGACCTATGAGACCTTTCATCATGAGATAGTTCCATACTAATTTTCTTAGGAGTTCAATTTGAGATCTCCCCATCACAAGAACACAAACCAAGCAAAAGAATGCAACCAACCACTACAAGATTACCCCCAAAAAAAACACTCAATCATGAAGCCCCCAACAATATTTGATTTGACACTTTATACTTAGTGTGTTTACAGTTTCCACTTGCCAAAACAATGAAGTGGACTTTAATTTTGGTACATGCAAATGCCAAAAATAGGCCACAAGTTCAAATACAATTTTTGGTACAAAATAAGATCAATCTGATCATACCATTGAGATGTTCACAAAAAATAATGCACTTTCAAAAAAAACTACAGCCAAAAATGTTACCGTAGGACCAAGATATGAGCTCCCGAAGTTCCCAAAATGAGGACAAAGCAACAAAACCTATGAGAATCTACAATTTATGGAAAAACTAGACACCAAAACCAAAAAATAATTGTACCATTGCAAAGAGCACAAAATTCTACCCCAAATCAAAAAAAGTTGCTCGCAAATTGGAGGTCCTGAGCACAAGTTATGAATGATTGAAGATCAAGTGCAAAAATGAAAACTTCAACTAGGGGGTAGAAAATATTCAACCAACTGCTAATGTCACCCATTTATGAGCTTAAAAATGATGTTCATATGATCGTCACACATCTCCAGGAGCTTAATTTTGACGTGTTCCTAGCCTTCGCCGATTTAGTTGGACACAAGAATATTCTTTTGGAATATCCTAGAGAATATTCGTTGGTTTTTGTTAGAGTGCCAAATTTTTCAAAGTTTGCCGATTTTTATAGAAAGTGTCGGATTTTACTGTTCCAACCACCTCACTTTTCCATTCGACGGTTTTTAAAACTGAATTGTTGACTTTTATTTTGAAACGTCACCGCTTGGAGGTGGGGGTCGTGGAGCCTGGCGTGCCTCATCGCGGTGGCACCACGTGGCGCCTATGGAGGGACCCGGGTACCACGATACCTACTCTACAAAGATTGGTACAAGTCTGCAGACTTAAATATATATATATATATATATATATATATTTTTTTTTTTTTTAATACAATATTTCCAAAACTTTTAATTGGGTACAATATGATTTTTTTAATAAAATTTTTTTCGGACTGATTAAAATTTAATTTTCAGAAGAAAAAAATCGTACCATGTCATAGTGACGACGTGGGGGGCATACGACTCCTTGGGAAAATTTATTTTGCCTCGCCGGACAACTGCTTGGATTTGGATGATTTGGCAGTCGATATTAGGGTTTTTGGCCCTTCTAGACACAATGGCATGGTCGGATTTGACCCAAAATGCTCCAAAAATGCAACTACCATATAGATCTGGCAACCACTCTTCAACTTCAAACCCTCATAGATTTCGCCTCTTATGCTTGATTTGGATGAAACAAAAGGAAAAATCAACTTTCTCAAACTTTTCGGATGTAATAGTGACCTTAGATTTGCACCAACAAGCTCTGATTTGAACCTGTAATAAAGAGCCAAAAATGGAACCTCCCCAAATTTGGTATCTCTCTTCAGAAAAAAGTATCTCTAATGGCACCCAACTTGCTCTGATACCATGTTAGAATTGGCTATGGCTGCCAAGATCTTAAGAACAAATGAAAAGCACAAAGAGAGAATGAAATGTGACAAGAATAAATTGTATTCTTATCAATATGATTTAATGATATGATTGTGATGTGATGTACAATGTAGTATAAACCCCTTGGTTATATAGCCAAGGTGAGATGCAAGATGTCATAGGATTATGAAAAGTGTCTTAATCATATGGCATGAGGCAACTAATCACACTTAACCAGGTTCACATGTGCTACAAGTCAAAAGATAAGATAACAACTAATGACAACTAACACCTTCTAGAAAGATTCCTTCCTAGGACCTAAGTAAACTTAACATGTGTAAATAAGTCCCCTAGTAATGAATGAACTAGGTACAATAATTTATTTACACCAACAATATATATAATTTGATATACACATATTTGTCCATTTTGTTTATATATTTAATCATATATATGTGTGTGTGTGTGTCTGTCATGCCTTTTAATTTTTTTCTCTAACATAAGTAGGAGTTAGCCATTATCACAGTTGGTTGTAAGGGATAGGGGTCGATATTTACAGTCACTTTAATTGAACAACAAACAAAGCATACATCTAATTAGGTTGAATGTAAATGAAGAAGGATATGGGCGACATACATATCCATCTATCCCTGCAATATATATATTTTGCAGAGATAGATAGATATGTAAACTGAATTTAAATGAACAAGGCTATAAGTAATTTACGTATCTATGTATCTCTGTATATATATATGTATCACGATGTTGTATCAAAAAGGGTTGGATAAATTTGAACCATACTACTGATGAACTATACACTATTATATAAATTTCAGTATGCAATATATATATATATTGCATAGATAGATAAATGCTTAAGTTTCATGAAAATGAATAAGGCTATATATAAATTTCAGTATGTAGTATACATATATAGCAATATATATAAACCTATATATGTACATGTCAACTCACTTTTAATCCAATGAGACTTATATTTTGGATAATAAAATATCCTTTTATAACAACCTTTTATTGGGAAGGTGGCAAAGATTATTTATATTGTGGAAATAAGTTTATCACGATGCATTCACTTAATATTGTGAAGGTGGCAAATAAATGTCAAGTTGCATTCACCTACTATTGAGAAGGTGGTAATAAAAAAGTCTACCTATGATAGGACATATTTTGAATTTAATATGAATCTGTCATATCATATTTAAAAGCATTTTTGAAATTTTAATTGGCATATATATTGCCCAACGGTGGGCCCGAGGCTATCCAAATCTATACCCATGATCGATGCTTGACCCAAGATCGACTCCTCTCCCTTACTACTTCTTAATGGCTTTAGCAATCAATTGAAACTTTCAATGCCATCTTTACACTCTCCATAGTGGCATTAATGCAGTTTAAAACTCTCAATTTGAAGCCTTCGATTGAGGCTTTTAAGCCCCACGAAGTGGTTATATAGTTTGAAGATTTTTACCTTTTTTATATGCTTTTATTAACATGTCAATTTTCCTTCAAAATATCATTTAATACTATATATATATATATATATATATATATATATATATATATATATATATATGTATTCTTGATTATATATCATATATATATATATATATTATATATTTAAATAAATAAATAAATATATAAATATATATATATAAATGAATTTAAATAATAGTCGATTAGAATTTATATAAACAAAGTTGATAAATCAAAATGACAAAGATGATACTTATGTAACACTTTACTTTATCGAAAAATACTAGGCGAAGGACTCGACAATGCTCATCCTAACCTTACAAATCGACCCAAATTTAGTCAAAACACAAAATTAACTCAACGACAGGACTAGAGTTACTTACCCGAATTGGTTACATAGACCTATGTGAGTGTGTGTTCAACTCATTTGGCATTAGCCTATTTATTTCCATGTCTATACTCCTCTGCCTCCAACGATATGCTCCCTCTCCCTCTAGAAGGGTAAGAATTTGATCTTGCGTTTCACTTAGAAATCCAATCAAATAGTTAATCTATTATTAATCACAACATCATCATAATTTTGATTAGATAATAATAATTGATAAAATTGAAACACATTGCATTGCATTATAATTTCATCAAAATGTCAAATAACATACAATCATCTACTAATATCTAAAACACATTTTTAACATAAAAGTTAAAGTAATTTGCATGTCAAAATTTGAGGTGAAACACAAAATAAAAGTCCATCCTAACTAATTTAACCTTTATGCATATAAAAGAACCGTCTATTTCTTCCCCAGAGGCCTCCTAGAATGAGTGATTTGAAAACACCCAATTGTAAGAATAAAAACCTAGAAAAAAACTAATTATTATCTCAATTTTGAAATTAAATGGCACCTATAATGTCTTTCTCTGATACCATGTTAGAATTTGTCATATATATAAATATACATAAGAACAAACAATAAGATGACACTAATTCAATACGCAAACAATAAGAATATAACAATATTTCAATATTTGTATCTAGGGCATATAAAAATAAGGAAATGGACTCTAATACATAGGCTCTAGGATATATGAGTCAAGGTGACAAGTGTCCTATAGGAGATCAATTAATTAAAGGATTGACTTGACTATAGGAGTAGAAGTGTCAAGTGAAATCATTTTGATGAGGGAGATGCAAAACCTAATTATCATCAATCAAAGAGTTGAATTAGGTAGAGGTGACATGTGGTCCCATCAATCAAGTAAATGACATGTGCTCTTATTTCCTAATTTATGTAAGTGAATAACATTAATTATTTAAGAAAACTTAAAGTAAGTATAATAGTAATTAGGAAAATAGTGAATGAATAAGCCTCAATAATGCTATTAGAGTTGGAGATGATATAGTAAGTGATGGAGGGCACATAGGGGTTTGTAGTGGTGTAGGCCACTACTATATTAATTGTGAAAGGTTTTTGGACCTATTACACATGGGCTCTAGCCTCTTTATTCTTCTCTACAAATTATTGAGTGATATGGGGTCTTATGTATGGGCATATTTCTTCTCCCATGTAATTTTTTGTTAGTTTTTTCCCTTTTTCTTGGGTATTTTAGAGGTGGCTATTAGGGGTCAAGGGGACCTCTCTTCTCTATATTTGAAAGGTGCTATCAATATTGACGAGCCTTCTACATCCAATCATACAAATATTATTCTTTTCTTGTTGCATGCAACATAAGATCCTAGATCTAGTCATTAATTCAAGGATTCATCCAAAACCTAATGGTTGTCCGAAGAAAAACAAATATTACCCTATTTTTGACTTGATTAATATAAAAACCATTATTTATGATGTTTTATATTTTTCTAAGCATGTATTAATCTAAAAATGTATAGCTATTTAAATCTCCTTAGCTTTTTTGGAGGCTTGAGATAGAAGGAAGTGAAATCATGAGGGTGATACAACAAGAGCCTTAGCTAAAAATAGTTATTTCATCGTGTTTTCTCAAATGCTAGATCAAAACATGAGTTTTTAAGGAGGTCCATATTTTCACAATCAAGCTAGCATATTTATCAAACCCTACCATGCAGGGTTTGATCCAATGAAGGAGCTCTCGTCAAAGATTTCTATCTAGATCCATTTCCCTTGGCTTCCAATGGAGTTTTGGAGATAGGACATTTTGTAATTCATAGAAGTAGTGATTGGGAATCCCTTAGGCCCTTCCCACTAAATTCTTGATAAAAAAAACCACTTTTTCCTATATTTGCATTGAAATCAATCTGAATAATCTGCTTCTTGAATCTTTGGAAATTATATTTGGGTAGTATGAAATAGATCTAAAAGATTGGTTATGAAGTGCTACCCTTTCATTATCACACATGTAATGAATATTGAAACTATTAGAGATATAGTTCAAAAATAGTTCCCAAAATTCCTCAACCCCCTTTTTAGGTGTAGCTAGTCAATCTTAAAGTAAAATAAAAGGCCTCAATCTAAGATGATGTGCTAGACTCAAATGGTTTCATTCCTATGGGATCTCATTCAAAGGGGAAATCTATGAATAACCAATATAAATATGCTCCTAAAGGGATCTCCAAAAATAAAGTTGATGTTCTTAAAAACTTCAAGGATGTAGACATAATGGAGCATGATACCAACCTAGCTAGTTAAGATATTCAACTTTTGAGCTCGAGTAATTTATCCACTCATATTGTTCGAAATCCTTATTTAGAGATGCAAATGATACTATGGGAAGGGGATTTTCATGTTTCTATTTAGGTTGATAAAAATTGATAAGCAATAAAAGGTTTCAAGAAATTCCCTCAAGAGGAGTTGATTATGTCACTATGACAATGATTCAAATAGAGTAAAATGAAATCAATTTAATGTTGGATCATATGCAAGAATTAGGGGTGAAAGAAGCTAGTAAAAAAATTCACCTCCTCTATTAGGAATTAAGCAAGAGAATGTCAAGAAAGGAGGCACTAACAAGGTATCTAAAGTAGGAAGGAAAAAATACTAGGAAAAAGTGGAGTTGATGAGGGGATCATTGGTGGAATCTAGTGTAATTAAGACATCAGACACTCACATTTCTAGCCCCCTAAAATGATTATGATCTCTTGGAATGGTAGGGGTTTGAGTATCATCCATCAATAAAGGTTGCTCGAGATATTATTCAAGAACATGGACCAAATATTGTTTTCTATCAGGAAACAAAGCTTTCAATCAAAGATATGGCAAGTATTTCTTCTAGGATTTGGAGAGGAGGTCAATGCCAATTTATTGGTTCTTAGGTACTACTAGTGGGGTGTCTTAATTTTGTAACCCTCGTAAAATCAATCATTCTTGGTGGTTAGGGGGCAAAATTTCAATTTATGTGGTGGCTTCATACTTTCATTTTGGAGAAACTATCCTACTCATAAGCTTATACACCCATTAATCTTCCAAGTAAAGTTACACTCTAGTCCCACATTATGTTTTTCATTCTTTAGTCCCTATTTTCCCTTAGATTTAGGAGGAAATTTCTCTATTATAACTATTCTATATGAGAAACTGGGGGCATTAAGAATCTTGGCCCATCTTCCACCTTGTTGAAGGATAATATATTTTTTCTTAAGTTGGTGGATGTAATTCCAAGAAATATAATCTTCACCTACAATAATAGGTGATGTGTAATTGACTCTATCTCAAAAATATTTGACAAGTTTCTTGTTTCTAATTTTTGAGTTGTTAATAAATGAATTTTAATTTGGAGATTTTGGGATGGAAAGGGTGTGATAATTCACCTATTGAACTCTCTTCTCAGTGCTCTCAATGTAAAAAAATAGTCCTTTTAAATTCTAATTTATGCAACTTAGGAATTCTAACCTTCATAAGCTAATTAAGGGATTATGGATGGAAGAAAAGCCTTATTTCAGAAAAGTTATACATTCCATCTTTAAGAGACTTTATTTTTCCAATATTAAGCTTAAGAGGTGGAATAAATTCTCTTTTGAAACTATTTTTCAAATTAAGAACCGTCTTTAGAAAAAGCTAGAGGGAATCACTTTTTAGATTAAAGATGAAGGCATGACTGAGGAGCTATTGTGGGAAAAACCTATACATTCTAAGGAACTTTCAAAATGGGAGCTTTGTGAAGATATTTTTTAGAAATAGAACTTGTGGATTGAATGGCTTGAGGAAGGTGGTAAGAACACATCTTTATTTTATAATTTTATGAAGGAGCATATAAGTGGTATGTTGTAACCTCTCTCATTTCGACTTAGGGAGAACAATTGACATCTTTGAAAGATATATCCAAGGAAGTTGTTAGGTACTCTTCCTCTTTTTTTTATTGAGCATGGACCTCTAGTGATGGGAGAAGATAATCACATTCTTAATTTTATCCCTTCCAGAGTTTTGAGGATATGAAAAATTACTTTTAGGCCCATCTCAATGGAGGAGCCTAATACAATTGTATTCCAAATGAAGAAAGGTAAGTCTTCTATGCTTGATGGTTTTCCCATAAATTTTTTCCAAGAATTTTGGACAATTTTGAAAATGGACCTACTAGAGGTTGTTTGTAAATCCCAAAATAATAAGCATATAATAAAATCCATCAAGACCGAGAGCCTCTTCTTTATATTTTTTCCCCTATTACACCATGAAATATTACACACAAGACAATTACCAAGCTTAGGGTAGAAAGGTTGAACAAGTTTCTTGTTTCCTTGGTCTCTCTTGAGTAAGGGGGATTTGTGAAAAGGCATCAAATCTTGGATGACATTGTTGTGATAGCTAAAGCTATTCAATATATGTACACCTCTAAGGAAATAGCCATGCCTATTAAGCTTGATATGTCTAAGGCTAATGACAAGGATAGTTGGCCTTTCCTTTGAAATATGCTTCTAGCTTTTTTTTTTCTTTTTCTTTTTCTTGTATTCACTTGATTGGGTTATAAACAATATGATTTGACTTCCTTTTCTGTGTTAATATTATCTACCAATCAACAATCTATTTGGTGGTTTCTTGTTATTTCTTCTCAAGACTACTTTCTTGCTAAGACACCATTTGTTTGAATGCTTTAAAATTTTATAATAGGGGAATCGAGACTTTGTTTGATCTAATTTCTAACACCACTAAGAATTTTCACTCTTGTCTTAGGGTGAAATTGAAATATAGGCTTTCCAATTAGTATCTAGAGACATACCAAACAATTATTGATTCAATTCCCCATAATATGCTTCATAAAATCATGTTTAGAATTTTTAAAATTTCATGGGAAGATTAGAAATGGTGCCTAGACACACCATTTCACAGCTACAAACCTCACAAATTTTATGCCTAGCTTTCTCTACATTTTCACATCGAGTTTAAATTGAACCATAAATGGATTCTTTAGTCTTGTTTGGGCTCTTGGAAACACAAATTTTAGATTGTTTGGTCAATTATCCTTGAATCAGAGTCTACCCATTTGGTTTAATGCATTCTTTATCAAGGCCTTTGTATTAAAACCAAATTAATTCATTTGATATTTTCAACCCTTGTTGTCCATTCAATGGACACTAGGAGACTTTGAAGCACCTTTTTTGTTTTGTCCTATAGCTTAGGAAGCTTGGAATTGGATTCATGATTTTTTCAAGCCTCTTAGGTCCAAGCATTTCTCATGGCATGTGATTTTATTGTGATACTAGCCTTGATTTTTTGTTGAACTCACATAGATTTGTTATGCTTTGAGGGTGAAAATTCTTTTTAGAATTTAGAAAGTGAAAGTCTACTATATTCACTAGCCATTTTGTCAAAATTTGCTTCAATTTTTTTTACTAAGGCTATGATCCAATATTCTTATGTAGATTCAAGTGCAAGAAAACAAGACACACTTGAGGTGGTACATCTACAAGTGCTTTTAGATCACTAGGATAATATCTCGTGTATGATTTCCAAAGATCCATTAGTTTTAGCTTTTAGTAGAGGCCAGTCTCCTCCTTGTGGACATTGACATGAATGTTATCAAAATGTCTAGAGAGGTCACAACTCTTAATCATAGGATTTCCAACCCCCATCAAGAAGAGTTAGGGATTGGTCTATTTATGGCAGCTCTCAACTTTCCCGCTCGCCTTCAACCTCTTCTCAACCTCATGGTTGCGGGGCTTCCAAATGACTAGACTCTAGCAAGTTCCCTCGCCTTGCATTGACCATTTCTCCTACTTGTGGTACTTAACTATCTACAAAAGAAGAAAATGAAGAGGGTGAGATTACTGGTTGGGAGCTTGTTCTTGATGGCCCAAACCTTGTTGATGTATAGGAAAAACCAGATGACCATAATCTCCTCTACCTTCTTTTGGTATAGATCTCATAAATTAATCTATTTTGTATCTTTAATTTATTGTTCTAATATAACCCCATGGCATAGCACAACATACTTAACAAATAAACAGTTTCTATCTTTGAAGTGAAAAAGCACGTAGGGCATACATTTAAAGGTTTGGAGCCAGTCTAATTTAATAAGTCTTCATTATTTGATCAAAATAGTTTCATTTTCTTCGGACTTTGGAGTGGCTGCGTGTTCTCTATGCAGGGGATTTCTATGAAGCCCAGGTAGGGCAAGCATTCAACGAAATGCTAGTAAAATCGAAGTAGGAGATCAAAAGAGGTCATCATGAAGCTAATATTCGTAACATAAGTTTTCAATCAAAAAGTATTTGCAGTGAGTGCCGTTCTGCTAAACACCGGATTTAACATTCGATAGTTGGAATTTCGGCAGATGTTTGGATTTATTTTGGTGTGCATAGTGACCCAAAACTTCACAGTCAGTTATTGGGCAAGGGCGGCTACAGTTCGTGTAAGTTCTATTTTATTTTTAGTTCGATACTCTTGCTTGGTAGAACTGTTTCATATTTCTAATGCAATGATTCCACTGAAAATTGCATAGTTTGGGTCTTGCTATGTGTTTGCCAGAAGACCTTTACAGAATACTTTTTGTACTCTTGTGCTGATGGTTTGACTCGGTGTATACGACTCCGTATGTTGAATAGTAAGGCATTTGGGAAATTTGGGTGTCGACACTCTGCATGACCGAGGCAACACTGTTCAATAAATTGCGGTTGAAAGGATTAAACAGAGGGTAACTCGACAACCTTGTGTTTAGGAATAAATTTGCATATGTGTCTTCCTCTTTACCAGTGATCTTCGTAGACTTTATCCAAACGAGTTAAAAACTTAAAACTTTTGGTCCGGTTCATCCCATTTGTGAAAACCCATTGTAATGTGCTGAATGATACTCTCCATTCACACGAGTTAGTTCAACAGTAGCAGACTCTGACAATGCACCCATGTAAAATATATAAGTGAGCCATTGACGATGTTTTTGTGTTAACATATGTAAACTAACCATACCACGTGGACGGTAAAACACAGGGGTTGGCACTAGGAGTCGTTTTTGTTTTCGATATCCTCTTGGTCAAAGTTTAATATGGACCTGTACTGGATATAATAAAGCTACTGCCTACTATCAACCTGTGGGCATGGTTTGAATCTTTCGCTTATGTCACAGTGAGGTTAATTTGTACACGCTACACGCTCTAAGGTCAAAGTTAGGACCTATCACGCTGACCTGTGACTTTATTTGCTAGGAGTCTGAAGCTTTTATGTGCCTGGATATCTGCATGAGATTGATCACAATTGTATCAAGGGAAGATGAATGTAGAGTTATTGATAAGAAAGGTTGTGGCATTAGAGAATCACTTCACGTGTTCAACTTTGACTAGTATTCTACTAACTGAAAGACGAAAAATCAGGTTCCTAAGGTGTATAAGTCCTAGGAGGACTATGCATTAATTATGTATAAATCAGATAATATCTCAGAAATAAACCTGAAAATTGCAGAGAAGTAATTTCTGTCATTCCACTAAAGTAGAAAAGATGTGTGCAAGGAATTTTTTTTATACTTCAACTTTCAAATAATTTTGTAAACACAAAATGGTTTGAACGTCTTTGTCATATTTGTCTCTTTGCAGGCTTATTGGTAATCATCCACAAAAGTTATGGCGCCGCGTTTAGTAAATTTAATTCACCCTCTAAACAGGATACTTGGCATGATCAATTTGAACCCTGGTACGCATTTTATTTTTTCCTCTTGATATCTCTTGTACTTATATCATAGTATTCTTCTATTTTTTTGTTGTCATAATTTCCATAAGAAATATGCATGGCTTCTTTTTGTGATTGTCATATATTTTAGAAAGCTATTGTTAAACAACGTGATAATTTCTCCATCCCTCTGGCCTGTGGCCACCTAGCATTCTGGATGTGCTTTTATACAAAAATATTTTTCAATTTAAATTTGAATGTATCATGTTTTTGGATTTTACATTTTAATGATTATTTTTGTAAAAAGTGCATCCAGAATGCTGGACAGATGTTGCCATCTCTTTGCCCCTTCTTAAATTTCTTTCTAAATATGACAGATATTGAACCTTGTTGGTCTTATTAAACACAAAGGGTATTGATTTACAGCCTGTAGGTGGATAGGGAGCTACAAACTTGATGAACTTGTGCCAGACACATGCTTTGGCGATTTGTGTGAGTTTAGGGAGGGAGCTTGTTTGGTGTGATATATGTGCCAGGACTATGGATGCAAATTTAGTTGTAATGGTCATGGAGATTAAGACTTATTGCGTATCTGCTATAGACTCATTGGATATCTGCTATAGCAACAAATATTCTTAGATGCCAATGAGGTTTAAAATTTTGTAATGGACTCAATGAATGCCAAGTGGACTATTCATGCTCATGAGAGATGGGTTTGTTTGAACCGCTACTCATGAAACATGGGTGAATGAGTCTGATTAAAAAACTATGCAGTTGAATCCTGACAAAACAACATAATTTTGTAAAATTGTTATCTGGAATAAGCTTGCTCTTCATACCATTGTATTCTTTTGAATAGAGTCTTTTGGCTTGTACAAACTCAAAAAATAGAGGACAGTGAAATCACTGTAGATTAGAAGGCAAAAGCACAAACAATATTTAAATAAGAAAATTACGAATATGATTGCTTCCATGAAAGATCAGAGATAACCACTTCAAAATTCAGACACCTAAATTGGTTGTTCATGTGGAAACCTCTATATTTCACGGGTTGTAAAGCTTGTGATGAAATTTTGTGCTAACCATGTTAGCCCAACTCATCCTACTTTTTTGCTCCATGTCACTCATCTATACTTATTTAGGGCTGTTCTTTTCATGAACGTTTTAGACACGATGCATTCTATTTGAAACACAAATGAAACCTTATTATGGGCAAGGTCAATGTTCTTGAAGTCTAGACAAATCAACTCACACTCATTTGAGATTATTTGGAGATGCATGTAGTTGTTGAGAATCTTGGAAGATAATTTTTTTTTTCAAAGATATGACTAGCTAAAAAAAACATTGGAAAATTGAAGAAAATAATGTAGCATTGCAAAAGTTTTTATAGTCCAATTATGGATATACCTACTGGACTCAACTAGGGTTCTCTTATGCATCCATGGGACTCAAGCCATGACTTCGCTATTGTGCTCAACATGTTCAATCTGAAACAAAACCAAATATTAGCATAATTATGGATGGCAGTTAACTTCCACTTTCCAACAGCAGATTTCTCATAATATTTCTTAGTCATAGATTACAGTTCAACTTCAAAGAGCATATGTGCTCAATTAAACATTTGTTGAGGGTGTATGCGACTAAATCACAACATGCATTGTGTCATTCAAAAGTACCTTGCGTGGGACTATGGGTGCAAACATCCTTTTGCTTTGTTAAGTGTTATGGATTTCTGCAACATTACCTGCCAATTATGCATGATATTGATTTTGATCTCAAGGTACCAAATTACTTTATGGGTCCCAATCATAATGTTGGAAAGTGTGTTTGATTAGAGACTAAATGACCATTGTAAATGACATAGTGGTGGGGAATGAGATTTAAAAAAGAAATGATGAAAATTGAAACTAAGTGTAAGCGTATATACTATAACTACATATTTTCCTCCCAATCGTTATTTTATTGAATTCCTAAGCTCAATTGAATTTATATAGTATTGGTTTGTGGGCTTCACTAAGCATAATATACTATACTTATTACGTTAGACACTAGAATTGCTTTTTGCATATGCAGGATCATAATATTGGGAATTCTGTGCCAGCCATATTTCCTTAACTCTATGTCACTCTTCTATGTTCATGTTCATATAGCGTCAGGAGAATTCTTCCAGCCACGATATGTTGAATAAATTTGATGGAGCCTAAATGGCTATCAAATTTATTGAGATGCAATTTCATGAAGAAGACATTATCCCTTGACAAGGTTGACATCATGCATCATTGTGGATGCGATTTCTTTTAGAGGAAATTAATAATTGTTATTATTGGAAGCCGACCTTGCTAAGTCGTCATTTATGAAGAGGCGCTTCATATTTATTTGTAATGCAATAAAATGCTATTTATTATTGGAGGCCGACCTCTTGTGAGAGAAGACGCATCCCTTCATGGATGAATGTATAAATACAAGGTGTTGTTCTTTCATTTCATAGGCAATGAAGTTCATTCGTGATAATTCGCATTCCTAGAAGAAGTTCATGCTTGAGCGGCAGATCATTATTTTGTAGCAGCGCATCATCTTGTAGCAGCAGCGCATCATATGCTACATCATCTTGTAGCAGCAGCACATCATCTTGTGGCAGTGAATCATCATCTTGCAGCAGCAGGTCGTCATTCTGTTGTAGTAGACCGATTTCAAGGAGAAACATATTTATTGTATCTTTGCATCAAGGAGAGGTGCAATTATTCATTTTATCAAATCGGCATTGTGCCTGAGTTGTAAGCAGATCTTTTCTGCTCTTATTTATCAATATATAAGAGATATATCGGTTGGGTTTTTCTCCCTCAGGTTGGAGGGTTTTCCCAGGGTATCTGGTTGTGTTCATTGTCTCATGTGTTGCATTTTCTGAGTGCCTTCTGTCTTGTTATATCTGATCATATAAAAACTAACATGGTATCAGAGCGGGTATAAGAAGATCTAGATCAGATTTATACAAGCAGCAATATCCTCCATTATTGTTCTCATCTTGAAGGCATCCATCCTATTGTCAAGATGGTGAACTAGGACAGATCTTGAAGGCAAAATATTGCAGATCTGAGGTTACAATTTATTAGACCTAAGGGCAGATCCTGAAGGTGAACTAGGGCAGATCTTTGAAGGTGAAGTTGGCATAGTGCAGATACTTCATTATCATCATCTAAGTCTTAGTTTGAAGAGACACAATTTCAGGCTATAGATTTTGAGTCTACTTCGACTTCCCTTGTTCGTGTTTTTAATGTGAGTGAGGTTCTTGCGAAGGAGATACTCATCAAGATTTAGAGCTCTTGCATCGGGCATGTCATTTGATACAAATTCATGCAATTTGGAGATTTCAAAATTCTGTGTAAAGAGAAATCGAGACTCTTCATTCAAAAAGTTTGTCGAAGATATTCATGAGATATTCCCGAGTTGTTTACTAGGAATCTCGGCTCTTTATGAAGAGATAAGTATTCCTTGTTTTGTTTGAATTCACCATTCTAGGCTGAAATACAATTTGCTAAGTTGTGCAAATCTGACCTTGGTTATTTGAATCATGTGTATTTAAAATCGTAGGTTCTCTTGAATAGTGATCATTGGGACAAGATCCTTTGGAGATATCACTATTCCTTGCAAATTATGGAAGATCTTTTGAGTGTGACTCTTAAGATGAAAAGAGAATTGCAACTTCATTGTGATAGGATGATCACATTGATAACATTCTCCTTTCGCATGGGCTGTGATGGTGCCTAAGAGAGCTGATTCTATGTTGTATATGTTGGCTGCATAATGTGTCTAAGAAATTTGAGTTGAGCAGATAGTCTTTTGTTGTGCTGAGCATAGCTCCTTTCGAGAGAAGTAAAAGATGGAAGAAAGATATATCAGTATCAATAAAGATAAGTTATATTACTTCTTTATCTTGATCTTTTGATATTTGCTGCATCTTTTACTTATAGTTTGTGTTTTATAAACTATTACTAATCCTTTGAAATGAAGGATGAGATCAAGTTGCAAAATGGCTGCAACGAAGTCAATTAAGAGATAAGTATTATATAATGTTCATGAATTCTTGTGTAGTTATTAATTCATGCTATAAAATTGTTTATATATGCTTCTAGCATTTCTCTTCGAGATAAGTAATCTCTCTCTATAATGCTCCTAGGACGGATCAAGAAGCATTAGGGTGATGAGAGATTACATAGAAGAGCTTAAGGCATCTTGTGTGGAAGTCATGCTGAATGAAGAGATTAGAGTCACAACTTGCAGTCATGGGTCTAAATTAGTAGCTGAAGTCATCTCTCGAAAAGGAAGAACCTATTCAGGTTGTCTTTGTGATCAGTCCTTTTCAAAGAGGAGAAATTAACCTTCAGAGGGAGTTCTGTGACTCTTGGAGTAAAAGTTGCAAGGCCTGATGCTTGAAGACCTCTTCAGCTGCTGAGATTAGAATTGCACCTGACAGTCATCTGGATTTGACATTGGTAACTCCACAAACCTATTCAGAATAGAGTGATCTAGGATGAGGTCGAGGAGGTCAATCCTAAACTCTATACAGTTTTAGAGGTGTGCGCTGAAAAAAAATTCTCTAAGGCAAGCATTGCAGGCAATCTTGGACAAATAGGTCAGAAGGTTGTTGCAAGTACTTGAAGATTCAGAGGGAGCCTATTGAACCTGAAGAAGATGGTTGGGGTTTGCGATGATTTCTTGGTGTAGCAGGAAGCAGTCTGCAGTGGCACTGAGCACCGTAGAGGCCGAGTATATTGCAACTTGTGTGGCAGCTCGAGAAGCAGTGTGGCTTCAAAAGCTCCTTGCAAGATTGTTTGGACAATTGATGGAGCCTACTATCATTCATTGTGATAACTAAGAGCTGTATGAAGCCTTCTGTCAATCCTGTGTTTCATGACAAAACTAAGCATACCACTACATCAGAGATATGGTATTGAGGAAAGCAGTTGAGGTATATCAACATTGATAAACAGTCGACATACATTCTCACCAAGCCTCTCTCCAGGATAAAGTTTGTGTACTTTTGAGATAAACTTAGTATGGTGGAGAATACAACCCTAATTGAGGAGTCTTAGTATCAGTGATCCTCTTTAATGAGTTCTTCTCTGTGAGAGAAGTTCGAGATGAAATCCCTTGTTAATGAGTTCTTCTTTGTGAGAGAAGTTCTAGGTGAAATCCCTTGTTAATGCATTCTTCTCTGTAAGAGAAGTTTGAGGTGAGAGCCCTTGTTCCACCCTCTAGGAGAGCCATGGTGGATGTCATGTGTGTGACTCCATGACAACATCACGTGAGAGAGTCCGTGATGATTTCCTTGTACTTGTGTTTCACCCTCTGGGAGAGCCATGGTGAAAGTCATGTTGAGGTGGCAACATCACGCAAGTGATGAACACTTGTACATACCATACATGGTTGTAGCCATTATGGTTGATATCATGATGAGGTGATATGCTATCACAATGAGGTGATAAGTTCTTTCTTTTCACACATGGGTGCAACCATGGTGGTTGATATCACGATGAGGTGATATGCTCTTTTACACATGAATGTATTAATGATGTTTGTCATCACGATGAGGTGATATGACTTGTACAGCTGGAAGTATTCCTCCCTAGCTGAGAGGGAGTGTTGATGTTCATACAGCTTCAGGAGAATTCTTCCAGCCACGATATGTTGAATAAATTTGATGGAGCCTAAACGGCTATCAAATTTATGGAGATACAATTTCATGAAGAAGACATTATCCCTTGACAAGGCCGACATCATGCATCATAGTGGATGCGATTTCTTTAAGAGGAAATTAATAATTGTTATTATTGGAAGCCGACCTTGCTAAGTTGTCATTTATGAAGAGGTGCTTCATATTTATTTGTAATGAAATAAAATGTTAATTTATTATTGGAGGCTGACTTCTTGTGAGAGAAGATGCATCCCTTTATGGATGAATGTATAAATACAAGGTGCTGTTCTTTCATTTCATAGGCAATGAAGTTCATTCGTCATAATTCGCATTCCTAGAAGAAGTTCATGCTTGAGTGGCAGATCATCATTCTGTAGCAGTGCATCGTCTTGTAGCAGCAGCGCATCATCTTGTGGCAGCGAATCATCATCTTGCAGCAGCAGGTCGTCATTCTGTTGCAGCAGACCGATTTCAAGGAGAAACACATTCATTGTATCTTTGCATCAAGGAGAGGTGCAATTATTCATTTTATCAAATCGGCATTGTGCCTGAGTTGTAAGCAGATCTTTTCTGCTCTTATTTATCAATATATAAGAGATATATTGGCTGGGTTTTTCTCCCTCAGGTTGGAGGGTTTTCCCAAGGTATCTGGTTGTGTTCATTGTCTCATGTGTTGCATTTTCTGAGTGCCTTCTGTCTTGTTATATCTGATCATATAAAAACTAACATTCTAAACCTATTTATGGGTGTCCCTTTTCATGAATATTTTGGATCCAATGCCTTATATTTGAAGCACAAATGCACGTCATTTTGGTTGATAATTAATCATTTTCAGCAAGGTCAACGTTCTTGATAAAATACGAGACAAGTCAACTCAGTCATTTAAGATTATTTTGAGATGCAAGTAGTTGTTGAGAATCATGGAAGATAAAATTCCTTGAAGACATGACTAGATAAAGAAATATTGGAATTTGGGAATTTGATGCTAAGAAAACTAGGTCTCTTTTTATGTATGGACCATTGAGGTCATGCCATAAGTGCAATTCTTTTGTTGGGCAAAAAATAACAGTCATAAGGAGTCAAAAGTTGAATATTTTTGCATATTCAGATTCTTCTTAGAAAGCTATGCAATTTAGAAAAACAGCATCTCATTTTGAGTCTGTATGAGGACGTTATGACTTTGGGAAGTTGCTGCTGAACTGTGACAGTTGCTGCCAATGTTCATGAGACATTGTTTTAACCCACAAAGATAATTTGTGGGTTGTTTTAGTGGATTATACAAGCAACACAAACATTATATGTGGCAAAATAGACATCATACATGCTGCCAAAACATCACAACAGCTGTGGGGAACACAAAATGCCACGTTTTAATTAAAAAAGCCCAAAAAGAGTTATTTTTGGTGTTCCAAAGTGTCTGATGCTTTGGTTTCTTCTCCTTTTGGTCTTCCATTTGGCTGGAGGAAGGTTTTAATGGGGAACCATGCCTGGAAGTGGGTGGACTTCTATTTTATTTTTGTAGTTATTTTATCATAGGATTGTTGCATGTGTATTTTAAAGTGGAGAGTAGTTGCAAACTTGCAGGCACAATGGAAGTTCTAAATTTGTGCGAGGGCTCTATTGATGCCAAGACGGCCTGTTATCTACATGTGTTCAGCTTTATGTTAAGTTTCTCTCATTGTTAATGGAGGATGTGGGAGTTCAAGTTTCATGGAGTTAGTGGTTCTAGTCCATCTCTGTTCATCGGAGTTTGGGGTTTTTGTCCTCCTCGCTTTCATCCATATTCATGCTTTACAATATGTTGTTATTGGTGGATTTCTCTTTCATCCATTCTATTAGGTTTTGTACTATACTTGCAGGTGTGCATTTCCCACCATTTCTTATAGTTGCAGCGGTTTTTGAACAAGTTGGAGGTATCTATTAAAAGCATTTGGGGCAATTGATTTCTAGTTCGCTTGCAATTAAGGAAGGGTTTTGACTTAAAAATCATTGTCTAATCTTTTAATCTTCAAATGCTAGTCACATCGTGTGGAAGTTGCAGTTTCTTGTTGTGGGGGATTTTTAGAATTGTGTGTAGAAATACTAGAGGGAGGGCATCATAAGTAATTTTCATTAAGTAGTTGCAGGTGTGCTTTTGCTACCATTTTTCAAAGCCATGAGAGGTTTTTGAAGAGGTTGTAGGTATTTATTGAATGTGTTTAGGCAACGCAATTTCTAGTTGGTTTGCAAACATGGAAGGGCATTTCTAGTTATCGGATATTTTTGGGGCACAAATCTACAATATAGGAATTGGTTTTCATCACTAAGAAATTGTGACATTTGTGTTGGAGGGCACAATTTTCTGTCATGATTTTGCACTATGCTCAAAGAAGAAAAATGACCCTTGGTAGAAGTAAATTCTAACCTATAGGCTTATACAATGAACATAATGGTGCTCCCTTTGATGCAGGGGTCAATAACTCATCATCAAAAGTTGTTGACCCCCAAATTGAATTATGCTAGCATTTACAACTCGGTATCATGCGTTGAGGCGCTAGGTTTTGAACTCTAGGATGTGTTGTTGCTGTTCCAGGCACACTTGTAGGGGAAATATACTATTATTGCTTATTTGTTAGCAAGAATTACTAAACTTGAACAAGCCCAAGTCACCCCCACTAATTCCCCATGCGTCCAATAACTTAATGAAGTGGTTTTATAAATTAAGAACAAGCAATCATAGACAACCATTTAGCACGAGCACCTTCTAAAAGAAACCAAGACCCAACAACAATCTATTTAAAAATAGGTTGACATACAAAATTTATGGCTGCAAGTGGCTAAGGGGAAGAAAGTGCCTTTGGTTGTGGAAATGGCTGTCCAAGCAAAGTTTGAAGAAGAAAAGGCATGTCAAACCAAGACACTAAATCTTTGTGTTTGTGGCCTCTCTAAACTAGCTAATCATATATAGGTAGGGTATTCATTCTTGCATGAGTATTTGAACTTGAATGATATCTCCCTTAACAACTTTTGGAGATTGTCGGATAGCAACCTTGTCATCCAATTTTGAATTGCAGGAGACATTTGCAAGTGCATCAAGAAAAAAAAACCTCTTTTCCCTTAGGTAGAAAATATATGTTGGTGTAGAGCTCACATGATCCTAGGTGGAAGAGCTTTAGAAATCTTGTATTTAGGTTGTTGCTATGAGAAAGAAAATAAATAGGTTGTTATTAGGGATTGTATGGTTGTCATTTGTGATTCTTACCCTCCTATTTGGTCTCACCCTAGAACATTGGTATGATAATGACCTTTGGTCCCCGTGAGTGGTTGCAATATCTCCATTGCTTTTTGAAATTGCAATGGTACTATATGGTCTTTCTCTAGGTATGTTCTAGGATGTTAGTGCTTCCTAGGATCTCATCTTCCTCACTAAGACCCATGAGAGCTTTGAATAGGCTCGAATTACTAGTGGCTTTCGGCTTCTCGTTGCGAGACTTGTAGATCAAGTGGGGTTTGTGGTTCTAGTGTTGTGACTTGCCTCATAGCAAATAGCCTTAGGTCTAGAATTTCACTTATGAATTTTGATGTCTACTCTAGATACAAGTGGCTACAGTTTTAGAGGGGCCCACCTTGTCTCCAAGATGCCTTCATAGCAGTTTGCTACTTCTTCTCCGCATATTCATTTGTTTGTCAAGTTGATGGGGAACCATACCTTAACCTCTATCTATAGATCTCATAGTATTCTACTATTGGTGATATCATCATTTTGGGCAATTGAAATGCCCATATAAGGGACCTTCAGATGCCTATTTAAGGGACCTTTAGATGCCTATTCATGACCTTATAGAGGATGAGTTATGTCTTCACAAGTTGGACCTGGAGGAATTTGGTTTACAAAGTGCCTTTGCTAACAAGAGTTTTATAGCTACGACCTATTGGAGACACTTTCTTCGATTGGATGAATCTTAGAGCTTGCAAATTTTCAACAAGCTTCCTCATTTCCTGACTTTGGTACATTCACTTTTTTCCCCATGGCAATGGTTTGAGCATTGTGGACTATGTTCTCACCAAAAGGTTCCTCATCTCCCACACCTTTAGCTTTCTTGTGTCTTCTAGCCCCACCTCACTAACCATGTCATCTTGACACTCACCCTCCATACTAGTTCTCATCTCTCATCCCCTTTTGCCCCACCACCCCATTCTCTAGCATTAGACATACAACAATCAACTTTGATGATGATTGCACCATTGGTTATGTTGCTTGTCTCTCCCTTCCATGTCTAGGTTCAATTCCCTCCTTTCCACTGTCATATCCATGTATAATTCTTTTGTCAAACTCTTTAGAATGCTGCTATGGACTCTTGTCCCTACACCACTTATTACTCTAGATCCCCTTCCCACCATAAATCTTGCCCTATGAACTAGTGATATGACAATGAATGTAAATCCCATTATTAGATGCTTCAATTTTCGTTAGCCCATCCTTCCTCCATAGTCACCCTCTATGGAGAGTACTATCATCATCTTCGACATAAGAAGTGATAATTTCTTGCATCTAGATGGCTTGCACCCCTTGTGGATCTCCACCGCTCACCTAAGACCTTTTGGCATATGCTTCTCTTGAGAAGAAACACCATTTTCAACATCACCTTTGACTCATGGGTCTCCTATGCTAGTTTTGACAATCCCGTTGTCATTGCCCCTACTCCTTTGTCATCCTCCTCTATCTTCTTCACATCTTTTGTCAAAAGAGCTATTTTGAAGTTGTGCACCAACAAAGCATTGAATTGTGAAGGTCTCCAATCTGAATTCATCAAATACGGTGTGGACTCCCTTGTCTTTCCCTATGCTGCACTCTTTAATGGGGTGGTGTGTTAAGGTTTTTCTCAAGATTGGCCCCAACACATGATTCACCCTATTCATAAGTCCATTGCTGTCTCTATTCTTGGCAACTAGAGGACCATTATGATTAGTCATACATTTGTCAAACATTATGCCATGGTATGGGGCATGCAATTGTCATAGTACTTGGAAAGGAATAATATTAGAGCTAAGTGGTATGCATTTAGGAAGAACTTCTAGACTATTGACCACATCTTTACACTATAAGCTATTATTGAGAAGGCTTATCACAAGTCTTCTAAAGTCTTTTGTTGTTTTGTTGACTTTAGAAAGGCCTTTGACTCAATTTTGTGACTTTTCTATTACTACTATTTAGAGGCTTTATGAAATAGTTGTCGGGTAGTTTGTACTTGCGATGGTCTCTTTGACTTCGTGAAGAGTACCATTGGGCTCAAGCAAGGGTGTTCTCTCTCTCCAACCTTTTTCAATGTTTATATTGATAAGTTAGAGGAATTTTTTCAGTAACATATCCATTTAGATGATAGTTGTATTTTACATGAGGTGGTTAGAGCTATTTTTTCTTTTTGCCATGATGCTTACACTTTGTCATGGGCTGAGAGTAACAACTTGACACTCTTTTTTGTTTCTATGAACTTCAACAACTTTTGGTCAACCTTTGTAACACGAAGGTCATTATTTTCATTATCTAGATTCTAGTTTTTCTATAAAGGGGAATTTTTAGAGATCACATCAACCTACACATACTTGGCTACATATCCATCCTTTAGTATGAAGTGTACCTCTCACTCACGCCTTTGCAAGGGGTATGCCTCTCTTTCTATCTTAGAAAGCTAGTGTTTTCAAATCCACTTCTAGGACATCCCTCCAAATTGCATCTTTTCAATACAATCATCAAGCCTATGGTTTTTTATAATTCAAAGGTTTGGGGACCTAGCTTGGGGGCCATTGAATAGTCCTGTATTGAAAGGGTCCAGACTTTCATGCTGTAGTGGATGATTCATTGCAAATGAAGAGTTCACTAGTGCGTAATCCAAGCCAAAAGCTTTTTGCCCAACAGCTATGCCTTGAGACTATCTTTAGGCTTACTTTGTACATCCATAAGCTTTGATCCATAGGGGCTTTAATATCCATATTTAACACTTTGCTCCTTTGAGGGGATTGCTTCACTTGTCCTCACTACTTCTTGATTCCCCACCAAACATTGGCCGCTAGTTCTTGGAGATTAGGTTGCTTCTTCTTTCTATTGGCATTTCTATTGATAGGCTATGTAATGTCCCCACTCTCAGAGTGACATCATGGTGGCTCGATTCTAGCCCATCCAGCATTCCCATGGGTTAGAAGGCATGAAAAGGGAATGAATTTTGGCATTAAGTATCAAATTTTGGAAGAATGGGTTTAGAGAATTAAGAGAGTGTTACCTTTAATCCAAGCTAAGTTAATGCTGATCTCATTTTCCACTTGAAAGGTCAAAGCAAGCAAGAAGGTCTACTTGCTGGTCAAAGCAGGCAAGGAGGTCTATTTGCACAACCAAGCACACAAGGAGGACAAGCAAGCAAGGATGTGAGTCGACCTCATCCAATCTGATTAGCTTCTAGAAGCTTCCCCTTCCTATGGCGGTTTAGGTGACTTAAGGGAGAAGTTACCATAAATTAATATTTTAATATCAAATCTGATCTCTTCCTTGGGGCAGTTGAAGGAAGCTTCCAAGATAGAATTTTATAATATTCTAAAAGGCAAAAAGGCAATTTAGATTTTCCTAGAGACTTGGCCAAAAAGAAAGTGAATATTTTAATGGAACAAATCTGATATTCTTTGGGACACTTGGCTAGTTGCCTTAACCTTGAAGCAAAGTTAATATTTTAATAAAAGCAAATCTAATTCAACCCTAGGGAGGCCTTGTCTTAAGGGCCTATTTAAAGAAGGCTTGGGGCATGAGAAAGGCATGTTTTTTGTGTTACTATTTTGCTGTGACAGATTGAAGAGAGAAATCTTTTGATTGAAAGTAATTTTCAGTCCATTCAAGGTGGTGCTCCCTTGAATCCTATGGCATGGTGATGTCCCCATCCCACCAAGTTAGTTGATTTCAGACAAAATTCAACACAGAGCTCAAATAGATTGCTTTGGCAAGTTCTAGTTGTAGATTACATCCTTATTTTGGTGGCACTTTCATCTCTACTTGCTGGTAAGAGACTTTCAGGAGGTTCTAGGCGGTTTCCAGCTTAAAACATGACCAGGTTTTGCTACAACAGTTCTCAAACAGAATTTATCATCGAATCTGAAGAATTCCTGGGCATATTCAGACTCCAGTGATCTGCTACAGTGTTTTGTTTCAGTCATCTCCAGCTAGGCTTATCATCCCACACTCTTAGCTTCATTCTCCATTCTTGCAGCTAGGGTTTTGTCTTGTGCTTTGGCACAAACTGGGTGTAACTAGAGGTCTGAAACTCAAAATCAGACCTAACAAATTGTAACATCTAGACCTATCTGTTGTAACCAGTTTCCAAATCAAATAAAGTGGGATAAGCTATCTTTGTTGGGTATGTACATCTTTGTTGAATTCCTAAACTCTATGTTCTAGGGCATCTCTTGCTGTTTATATTTGATACCCTTTTATCTACATGATATAACAAATCTTGTTGAAACATAAGTTTAAGGCAAGTCAGAAATTTTCAGACCCAAAAAAAAGAAGAAGAAAAGTTCAGTTTGAACCTGTAAGGGTTCTTATAGTGGTATCAGAGCCAAGTTCTTGCTAGCTTGTGGGTTACAAATCAGAGTTTGTTTCAGTTCTTTATCAGGTTACATTCATGGCTAGAATCAAAGATGGTACATTGCTAGCTACTTTCCTTCCTGCTTCACCAACAAAGGAAAAGGTTTCAAATAAGAAAAGTTCAAAGAACCCAGCTCATAGTTCACAGCAGTATGAAGATTCAATACCAAGGAAGCCTGAGTATTCTAGAGATTCAACAAGATCAATAGGTACAAGTTCAAGTTCATCCAAGAAGGCTAATGATAGAGTTATGCAAGAGATTATGAAGGGCATGAATGATCTCAAAATTTTTTATATGCAATCCCAACAACAATTGTCAACAAGTTTAATGTCAACCATCGTGTCATTTGCACAACAAGAAAAAGAAAAGAAGAATAAAAGAAACTCATTTGATGCATCTACAAGTGAAGTTGTCAAAAGCCTCCATGAGGAATTTGAGAAGCAAGTTGATTCAAAGCATGAGTATGACATTAACATGGGTAACTCTAATGATTGGGAGAATGGTACATCAGTTGTCATTGATCAACCTATAGGTGAAAATAATTCTAGATCAGTCATTGAAGAAAAACAGGTTGCAGATGAGTCTAATTTCTATTGTGATGATGATTCCTTGCATCATCATGAGGTAGCAGCCATTTCACGTGAGGATGATGGCATTGTAGAGTCTTCTAATGTTGGTACTCAAGATTTGGGTGTTAAAGATGAATTATGTGTTGTGGATTCATGCCACAAACATTCTGATTTTATATATCAGACCGTGGAAGATGTGAACAAGACACAAGCTTTGTGTGATGGGTGGTTGCAAAGAGCTAGGAAGACAAAGTTGTTGGCTGCTCAAGCAAGACAACACCTTCAAGAAATCAAGGAACAAGTCAATCAAATAGATCAAGCAAGACAACGAAGAGAAGCCTATTTTCAATCATTATTTCTTCCAAGGGAAGAATGTGTAGAAGTTGAGCATGCAAAAGAGGAGCGTCTTGAGGTAAGCAAACAAGAAAAACATGTAGATGAGTGTGAACAAGAGAAGAAGCATGATTTAGAAAATTATGTTTGGGTATCTAGTTTGCATTATGAGGTTCATAAGTTTCCTCTTTTAGAGAACCCATTGAAGGCTCAAATCAGAGGTGATATTGGGCACACACTTGGTGGGTCATCTACTAGTGTTATACCTACACATGTAGAGGGAGATGTAAGTGATTCCGTTTGGGTTTAACATACATCATCTACAATGGAAGGACACTTGCCAAGATTATAGGAGGCATTTTGTCATAGAGAGTTGTTCATAGAGATTAAGAGGTTGCCAAATGGGAAGATACTCCACTTTGACAATGTGTGGTTCGTCATGAACCTTACACCATGGAGTTGGTGGGAATATAAAAACAGAGCCGCCATAGAGATGGAAGCATCTAGCAGGTTTGGGACACCTAAACCAGCGAAGGAGACATATTATGTTCAACTCGCTACACCTCCTAGACCAGCACTTCTTGAGGAGTTACCCACTATGAAGAGAGAAGCAGGAGAAGACAACCAAGGCACCTTGGAAAGGTATGATCAGCATTCAGATTTTTTGAGTTTGAACAGCAGTATAGCGTCCTCATGTGAGTTTGAATCCAATGAAGATTGTGGAGATAATGATCCTAATCATGCTAAGTGGGAAGATAAGTATGTGATGGGGAAATTCATTTTGCCAATATCCTATATCAGCAAATGTAGAGAGGCATGAGTCTATTGATATGATGCTTTTTCACTCTTATCATGATAATCCCTTGTTTGAGTATGTTGATGAACATGATGGTACAGCTGAGATCTTGTGTGAGGAAGGCAAGTCCTATCATTCACGTCCCTTGATGAATCAACTGAAGGTAAAGGAGGATATGATCATGGCAGCCTTATCCCATTTTGATCACATTTATGAGATGGTAGTAGATTTGTGGGGAAAAAATAGGCCCTAGGATCGTGAAGGGTTGCAAGAAGCTTTGATCAAGATGAAAAATAACCATGTGCACCTTCTTGCGGATAGAGATTACCTCTTCGCACTTGCATTGAGGACCTTGAAAGAGAAGTTAACTTGCAGCCATGATGCCTATACTCTTTAGTTGGGAACACATTTAGTTGATGACCTTCCACCCATAAGGGAAGAGAGGATAAAGATCTATGAGGACTTCACACACAAGCATGTTGCTTCTTGTCCTTCACACATTGATGATCATGAGACGGTTGAGACACTACACTCAGTGATCCCATTTGAGGATCAAATCATTTTGGTTAGTAATGAAGGCATCTACGTTATATCCTTGGAGTTGTCACCTATTCCCTATGATATGACAACTGTTCGTTGGTATGATGGTAGCATAATTTTCATGGATTCGTTATTGGTAAGTGGCTGTCCTGTTTGGGTTCCCATTTCACTTTCAGATTTAGCATGGTCTATAATAACCATTGAGTTGCTGGGAGTGTGTGGAGACATATCTATTTGATGGATATTGCATATGAGATGAATTATCTACTTATACATGGGTATGATGACACCATTGACATTGGTCTTAATGCTGGTTTGAGTCATCACAACAGCATTTGGTGGCCTTATGGATTGGTTTATATGCATATGAGAGTTCAATTTCACATCTTCTTACTGGTCTACCATAATGGATGGGTGTTTCATGGTGACTTCGTGAGAGATTCCAGTTGCATCTCTTACAGCCGGTTGGATAGATTGGTTTGGGATCCAGGTATTGATTGGTTGGGTGCATCATTTCAAATGGATTCTATTATGTTGCTTCACGGATTATGGTATATTGGCATTTCAATCAGAGTGGAGCAGCGAGTTGTATGGCGATTGCTTGAGGGCAAGCAATCCTGGGAAGGGAGGACTGTAATGTCCCCACTCTCAGAGTGACATCACGGTGGCTCGATTCTAGCCCATCCAACACTCTCATGGGTTAGAAGGTATGAAAAGGGAATGAATTTTGGCATTAAGTATCAAATTTTGGAAGAATTGGTTTAGAGAATTAAGAGAGTGTTACCTTTAATCCAAGCTAAGTTAATGCTGATCTTATTTTCCACTTGAAAGGTCGAAGCAAGCAAGGATGTCTACTTGCTGGTCAAAGCAAGCAAGAAGGTCTACTTGCTGGTCAAAGTAGGCAAGGAGGTCTATTTGCACAACCAAGAACACAAGGAGGACAAGCAAGCAAGGAGGTGAGTCAACTTCATCCAATCTGATCAGCTTCTAGAAGCTTCCCCTTCCTATGGCGGTTTAGGTGACTTAAGGGAGAAGCTACCATAAATTAATATTTTAAGATAAAATCTGATCTCTTCCTTGGGGCAGCTGAAGGAAGCTTCCAAGATAGAATTTTATAATATTCTAAAATGCTCAAAAGACAACTAGATCTTCCTAGGGCGGTTTGGGAAACTTAGCCAAGAAGTTATTGAATATTTTATTTGAGCAAATAAGATCCTCTTTAGGGTGAATTGGGCTAGGTGCCTTAGCCATAAAATAAGTGAATATTTTATTGAAACAAATCTAATTCTCTTCTTAGGGCAGTTTTGCTTTGAGGCCTTATTTAAGAAGGCTTGGAACGTTGAGAAAGACATGTTTTGTGATGCTATTCTGATTGAAGAGAGTTGTCTCTTGACTGAAAGTAATTTTCAGTCTATTCAAAGTGATGCTCCCTTGAATATTGTGGTATGGTGCTGTTCCCATTCCACCATGTGAGATGAATTCAAGTAGAGTTCATCATAGAGCTTAAACAAATTGCTTTGGTAAAGTTTCAGTTGCAGATTGTGACCTTGTTTTGGTGACACTTTCATCTTTACTTGCTGGAAGAAGGTTTCCAAGAAGTTTGTGTGGCAAAGAAGGATAGTTTTGGCGATTTTCAGCTCCAGGCATAACCAGATTTTTGTTACAGCAGTCCTCAAGCTGACTTCATTATCATATCTGAAGAGTTTCTGGGCATCTACAATCTCCAGTGGGCTGCTACAGTCAATTTTTAGTCATCTCCAGCTAGGCATATTATCCCATTTCACATAGCTAGGGTTTGGACTTGTGTTTTGGCACAAGTGGATGTAATTAGTGGTCTGAAATTCAAATCAGACCTGACTGTTTGTACTTCTAGCCCTTTCTATTTGTAATCAACTTCAAATCAAATAAGAAGTTGAGCTATCTTTGCTGGGTATGTCCATCTATATATTTATGTGCCCTATTTAATTGCCTAAAGTCTATGTCAAGTTCATTGCTTTCTATTTGTGCTTGGAATCTTTCAATCTGCATGTTATAATAAACCCTAGTTGAAATCAAAGTTAAGAGCAAATCAAAATTTTCAGACCAGCACAGGGGAAAAATTTCAGTTTGAATCTGTAAGGGTTCTTACAGGCTAGCCCCTCTCATGTACTCTTTGGATTCCCTACTAGCTCCTTCCCATGAAGGACGTCATCACTAGAACTGCTAGAGAGGACATTTGTAAACAATATATTTAGACTATTCGGGTCTCCACCATGAGTTGCTCAACTCCAAATCGGCTTTTTATGCTGAGCATTTCTTAAAGATGGTTAGAATTTACTGTCCTCACTATCTCCAATGTCATTGGTCCCTTCGCTAGTTGAGAGTGTGCTTTCACTAGTTATGGGTTTAAACTAATCTTCACATCCCCTGTCAGGGCCAGGTTTGATGTTTTTGCTCCCCTTGGAAATGGAGATCAAGGAACACTTCATTTTCAGATACCCCATTTACTATGAGATCTAGGGAAGATTCCATTGTCTCTATAGGGACTTGGGCAACAATCTATTTCTACTTTCTTCATACATTTAGGCTATTAGTGACAACTCTTTTTCTTTGTGAGGCCATCACCCTTTGTAATATCCCTCAAATAGGGATAGAGGAAAAACAACAATTTTCCCAAAAATATACAACATAACCCAAAAAATATACAACAGAAAATTCTGAAATTTTATTTGCAAATAAGATATCCTTTAACAAATCCAGATTTAGACTCAGATTATTGATCTGATTATTTTGCTAATTTAAATAAATCTCTAATTATTTCTGCGTATGGACAAGTCACAGAAAAATACTCCAAATCTGCCCAGAATTTATAGAAATGGCTTACATTGATTTTTCCGTAATATTCTGAGATGAATATGATTAACAGTATGCAGATTTAGGCACAAATACCTCAGAAATATCTTCAAACCCTAGCCGCCCTTGCAAAACCTCAGTAAAACAGCACTAAGTCTACCCCACTTGTCCTTTCTGTTATTAGCTTTAGCGATCCTTAGAAACATGAAGACACATTGCTGTAGATAATCCAAATATGATTCTGATATTCTGAATCTCATCTCCCAAAATGGCCTCCAAACTTGATAATGAAGTGCAGCTCTGAAAAATGATGTGCTAGGGCATCATAGACCAAAGCCCTTCCTCCAAAACACACCCTTCTGACTAGGGGGAGTCCGTATATCTCTCCGAAACCAGGATGCTCAAGGGTTTTCAAACCTTAAGCTAAAGATTGCAGCAGCAACAGAGAAAAGACTGATAACATAATGAGCTCCAAAAGAACCCTAAAATATTATATAATGACTCTCAAAAGAAGGATTTAACCTTAGCCATTGATCCATTACCAACTCAATCCAATGCTCCAATTTAAATCCTTAAAAAATGAACCAATAGATTCCTTGGAATCCCACGCCCCCCCTTGACCTTTTTGACACTTGTTTAATAAAATCACTTAATGTACATGTCCTTTAAGTCATTAAACTTAAAAAAGGGGAAAACATAAGTCCTTAGGCTAGGAACCACTTAAGTTGCATAAAAAGACATGCCCACAACTTAAGAATAGAATAGGATATAAGCCAAGAATCACTTAAGTTGCATGAAAAGACGTGCCCACATCTTAAGAATAGAATAGGATACAAGCCAAAGACTCTATACTTAACCCAATAATGCTCTACATCCTCTTCCTCTTGGGTAATCCAAGGAGGGGACAACCCATGCATCGTTAAGCCACATGGCTTGAGTTGGGGACATCACACCCTTCGGTGCAAATCCTTACAAGGGGGAGTCTAGAGGCTCTAGAGCTCCCATGTTGATCGCCTATTTTTTTTGGCCCACCAAAGTGATAGGAAGCACAAGATGGCCTTTGGATATGAGTACTTCACATATTAGAGCTAATAGATTAGTTAGGTGGTGCTTTTCCGAGCACACCATTACTACTCAGATTATTTAGATTCTTCAACTTGCTTTTCCTCGGCATCTTGGCTCTACTCAATCTTGTCTACATGATTGGGCCTCATTTCAATGACTCAAATCTACTACTCACTGGTTGCCCCTCAAACCACAGGGGAAGATTGGTGCAGTTGGGGACCAAGAACCCACTTAAGGGCAGTAAATACTTGCAGCCTTAAAACTCAAAAGACAAACATGTACATAATGCAGAAGCTTAAATGCAAAATACCATAGTTTATTAACTTCTTGTAGCTTTAAACAACTTGCACCTAAAATATGTTATACTGCAATAACATTTCTTGTAGCCTGCTTTTCTATCTCACTTACAACATAGGTTCACACACAACCATTATCCCATTACAATACCTTTTCAAATTGCAAGGTTTTATCTTTATTTTAGTACTTGTACAGAGTTACTTTCTCTTTTCTTTATCTAGTTCTCTACATATGCCAGTGAATTCTCCTAATGAACAAAGATGCATTCCTCACTCTCTCTGGTCTGCTCTCTAACATCTGAGAGTCAACAATGAATCTCTATACCCTTTGTCCTTTAATCAGCCTTTCTTTTTATAATAGGATCAACTGTCTTTTTCCAAGTGATTCCCCTCCACAAAAACTAAAATTAATCTTTATATCTGTTGCAGCTCTGGGCCAAGAAACTGTTATAGTCCTTGTTGCCTTCCTAAGTGATCCACAACAAACAGTCAAAAATCCCTCTCGTAATAGATCCTGTCATAGACTCTGGAAGAGAGCAACCACTCGATTTTTCTGGGATTGTAGTTGCTGTTCCCAAGGAAGGATAATTGAAAATTACCACAAGGAAGAGGAATAGCCAATGGAATGGCCATGCCAATGTGTAAAACACCTACTGCCAACCCAAATCAGTTGCCAACAACCAAGAAACAGACATGGTGTTATGAAAGAGCTGTTGGCTCCAAGAAAAAATGAAAAATCAAAAAGATATGTATTAGAGAAGCTGCACACAATCATCAATGAAATGCTGCCATAGGTATATTCAAATCGATCAAGGATGAACAATCATGCTGAAACGAAATATTAAATGGCCAAGATCATCCATGCTTCAAAGAATTCAAATAGTATTAGCCATGTAGCCATTGGGACATTGCCGCATGCCAAATTAGAAGGATTGGATAAATCTCAACCTTAAATAAATCAGCTGCCATGAAAGAAAAGTCAGCCACAAGAAAATATAAAGTTTTGCAATACAAAGACTATATTGTCTTTAGCAATAATGGATGGAAGGATAAATTGACCTTTTCAAAGCACCTGCCATGAGTCATGAATGATTGAAGCTCTCCAAAATGAGTAGATTTCTTAAGCAATAAGATAGATAGGAATAAATCAAACTCATTACCTTCAAAGGTAGAAAGGGTGTGACAGTAGGCAGTTACATTAAGAGTTTAAAATATAACCATTTTTTAATTGTATTGTCAAAAGCAACAATAATTGTTAAATCTGATTAATACCATATGTTACTAATCTTGAATAGCAGAAATAAACTTTTGTTTGATTCTTTTACCATGAAGAACCAAGGTTAAACATTGAAATGTAGACCTCCTGAAGCTAAAATCACACAATCCTCTTGTAGTTGAATAATACATTATTCCATCATAGAGTAACAAATGATCTTGGAGCTGAAAAACATAAACTTCACTTGTAACAATTTCTGTAGCAGTCAAATAAAACCATCCTGTAGCAGCTTAAATTAATCTTGCATCAACTTGTGAGAGTCTTGAAGTAACTGTTATCACCTGGAATATGCACCATGCTAAATCTTGAATCCAGCTATCCTGTGAAACATGGGATGACCTCTCGAGTTGTGGGACTCACGGAACTCGAGGTCAACCTCCGATTAAAGGGTGGCTACCCCTTGGTAAATCACCTAAAAACTAACTCTAACTAAAGAACCTTGCTGGGAAATGAGAGGAGAAAGATCTGATAATCTGAAACTAAAATGAAAAATGGAGGTGATACACCAAATATAGTAGATTTCTACTTCGTTTCAGCAACACAACCTATCTAAAGCTTCACACAATAATTGCAAACAATAATTCGGAGGTAAAGTTAGAACAACAGCAATCATGGAGTCATAGAACTCACAATAATACTTGCTTTTCTTTCATACACAAAGAAAATTGAAACAAATAGAGGCAAAAATACTGATCTTTGAATTACTGAAGGGTGCTACAATGACTGTTTTCTAGAAAAATAGCAAAATATTACATCACAAGCATACAATCAACCATTATTTCAGAGTGAAACAAGGTTGAAGATGCAGTTAATGAAGAAAATTCCAGAAGTAAAGACTTGATTATGACTGAAAAAATCAAAGGACTGAATGTAACTTTGTCATAATAAACTTTTTCAATGTTTGCAACAAAGCATAGGCCTCTTATTTATAGATTTTGAGAGCCTAAATTCAAAAAGTCATGTTGACTTAAGATATTTTTCCTATGATTTGTCATCCTTATCCTCCGTAGATAAGATTTGCCTTTTTGCTTTATGAGTTGTCAATCTTATCCTCTGAGTTGCAATCCTTATCCTCTGTGGATAAGATATTTTGCAATCCTTATCCTTATCCCTTGACTTTGACTTCTTTTGACTTCCTTTGACTTTGACTTCCTTTGACCTCATTTGACTTTCTTCCTTTGGCTTTGACTTTGACTTTGACTTTCTTTTGCAGAAAATATTTTCCTTTTATTTTTTGTTCTGATTTTCCATAAAAAATCAGGTAACAGTAACTTATAAATGTTTTGTAGCATGGCTGCAAGTTTGAAACATATAATTAACTTTGCATTCTTCTTGTAGCTGCCTTTGAAAAGCAGATTGATGAAGCCACAAAGTAGCAAACACACCAAAAATGAAGTAGAAAACTGAAACAAACCAGCAAATATTTTTGGTGATGTGGGATTGTACATGGAGTTGGATGCTCTTGCATCATAGACTTGCATTATGAGCTTCTTTTCTACCATAGGAGCTACATGGCCTTGGATGTTAGAGGATTTGCTAGAGGAAGTGCTTTGATCCCTCCTAGGATATCCTAGCATGTCCTTTTGACCTTGGATACTACCCAACGAGCATTATCTCTCATATTGACTGATGATGATTCAAACTCTTCCATTTTAGACATTGATAGGGATATTCTATGAGATTTCCTTCTAGTCTACCCTGGCACATGCTTTGTGGGCTCTAATTTGCCCTCCAGTGCCATTTGTATTGCCATTTGTTAGTGGCATAGTGCTTTATTTTATTTTATGTACTTTTATTGATTTGATTCTAGGGTTCTTTCTTCCTCGAACCCTCTATTGTTAATTGCTGTGACCTCTAGTCCCATTGACCTACATTTGGTCATTTGTGGACATTTATATAATTTGTTTTTTTCTTTCTCAATTCTTTGGAAGTTAGTCCTTTTTGTTTTGTAGCAGGAGTTGTTGTAGTTATATGTCATTGTAAGAACACTTTGTGCCCTAGTTTCTAATGCTGGTTTTTGTTTGTTTGTTTGTGTTTTTGATGTTTTATGAGGGTTTTTCTGTTTTTTTGTTCTTTTTGCAATATGTATAAAAATAACAATGCAAAGCATAAAGGAATACAATCAACTATAAAAATAACTCCTCCAATATATGTATTATTGTTCAATATTCAAGAGAATAGATTTTTACAATCATACCCGAAGTTATTAGAAGACATGCAGCTGCTGTTCACCACTTTCAGCCAAAAAGTACCCCCTTTAATTGATCGATTCTCCTCCAATCAGCTGCCTTTTAAATCAAACTTGGTATGGCTGAGATCCTAAGACATAGGCGCCCCACTATGATTTATTTCAGATTTTTTTAAACCCCTCTTGCACAAAATCGCCCTTGCTGGTTTGGCCACCCCTCTGCTGCATGCAAGTAGTAAAAATGATCAAGGCCGTACTCTTCTTTGATTTGACAATAGCAGATTAAAATGGAATCTGCAGTGCTTCTCCTTATCTCTAAAAACTTTGTAAAATCATGCAATCAAACACTTCCATTTATCTTTCAAATTCGCACAAATAGAACACCTGAATGATGCCCTCCTGAATGCCAAATTCAACAGGTATTTCATTGCTTCAAACGGCTGCAAATCATTGAAGAAGGAACGTTCTCCAATGGCTCGAGGATTGAAAACCCTTGCTTTCACTCTCAAACACAAATTCATCAACAACAATGCTCACCCAATGATCTTCAAATGACTCCAAAATGAAATATATATCTCCTCATGAGAAAGTCAAACTTCTCCAAAAAGGCATTTAATAACATTAAAAAATGTTATTTATTTGCATCATTTAATATTTCATTAAAAACTTAGGAGTTGGCGCCCAATAATTAATTCATTAATTTGGCCCCCTTTTAATGACGTTTTGACCCTCAAGTTACAACATTAAAATATCACCTTTTAATTAATTAATGTCATTTAAGCCAAATAACATTAATAACTCCTTAAATTCATCATTTCTCATCACGCCATTTGAACTGGGGATGCATCTGATGATTCTCCATACGATCATATGCCTTACTAAAAATAGTAAGGGTCCCACTCTGTCCATATCTGACTTACTATTAATAGTAAGTTGAGCAAGTTGAGTCCCGAAAACCTCAAACGAAAGCCAAAGCTGATTATCACTGAACACTGGAGGTGATACCATCCTCATAAGACCCTCTCATCACCTTCATTAGCCTACGAGGGCCAAAATGGTAGGCTAATCTACTGACTACAGATGTCTCACTTTGGAGGGGACATTTGTAATGTCCCCATTATAACTCAGTTCAGGAGCATGTTGAGTTAGCCTATCTCTTGGACCCTTGTAGGTTGACAGGATTTGGTTAGAGGATCGGTGGACGTTTTTGGTGGGTATTGTCATTCTCACCTCTTTAGCTTCAGTATAGGATTCAGTATGAGCGTTTGGAGTTCAGTGTTTGCCAGCTTCTGACAGCACAAAAAGATATTGAGTTTGGAGGAAGTTATGAACTTTTTAGTGGTTAATATTTAACTTAATGGATTATTATAAAGTCAAATTGACTTTATAAAGTGACGCCACTTATAAAATATTTCATAAAGTGATTAATTAAATCACTTAAAGTTGGGCACCCAAAGTATTTAAGTGGAGACTATTGAAAAAGGTGACTTAAATATATTTTAATATATTTAAATGGCAAAAAGGGCGTCACTTCTTGGAAGTCGTGCATTTTGGCTTATAAAGCAAAATTAAGGCAAATCAAACTCATTCACTTATGACTATTTGACTTTGCTATTTGGCTTCTCTGTGATATTCTCTGAGACACGTGTTTCAGTAGTTTTTGCTATTGGAGAGCGAGATCTTCTTTAGTGTTGGGCATATTTGAGGCTGTGAGAGACCAGCTAAATCTGTGTGTCTGTGAGGGCTTCCATTCAGGAGTCCATTGAGCTTCATCTGGATTTATCTGAGCAGGGATTCATCAGATCAATGTTAGGAGAGGGGTTTATTCATCTGGATGCCTCCATTCAGCATCTGACTTCATCTTTCAAGAGATCTGCCTGTCTTCTTCAAAGGCTGTACAAATCACCTTGGGAAACGTGCTTCATAGGGAGAGGCGTGGGAATTTTGGAGGCAAAACGCCTCACCTTTGCTCTTGGTTTCTTTTGCAAATTGGTTGCCTAGCCTTTGCAGGCATTGTGTCCAGTTTCTGGCATGGAGAAGTCACTATCCTAGCTTGGACGTTGATTTCATCAGTTTTACAGCTTTTCTGCCTGGCATGTGCCAGATTTCTTTATTTAATTATTCTGGAGTTTTTCAGGTATGATATTTGTTTGCAATCTCATTGTACATATTGTCAAATAATATCTATTACATCTATTGCTCGAAAAATTACTGTATTTCAATTCTATGTGCATTTATATGCATGGCGCCCCTTCTACTTCTGTCTAAATTTCTCTAAAAACAATATTAAAACACAAAAACACAGTCATAAACAGTTTGGGTTTGATTGGAGCCAGTTAGGCTCATCACAGTGGTATTGGAGCTTTGACCCTACTAGCTTGTGGTGCTAGCGGGTGCTTATCAGACCAACAATTGGTCTTCTACATTTAGAACTATGGGTGCATCTATGTTTAATGACTATATCTGTATTAGGTTTAATGAATATCAATCTCTTCCTAAGAAAATCCAAGATCTTCTCACTTTCAATTAGTTCTTGGGTGGACCAGAAGAAGAAGACAAAGAAGTTGTGAGAAGGAAAGAAGAGAATGTTGATACTTATGGTGCTCAAGAAGTTGTTATCAGCTATGATAACAATTTTGATTCTTATGACAACAGTCATTCTTTTGAGCATCAACATGATTCAAAAGTTATGGCACATGAGAAAAACGTTGTAGAAGAGATTTCTATTGTTGGCACGCAAGATATGAGTGTCAAACATGGAGGATGCATGGAGAAAACAAGCCATATCAGTTAAGATTTTTGTGACAGCAGTGAGGTTCCTTTGCATCAGCATCAGACAATAACTACTTCACATGAGGGCGATGGTTCCATGGAGTTGTCAAAGGTAGATAGGTTTGGGTATTATTGATGCATTTTGTGTTGTAGATTCATGCCACAACAAGTCCGATTTTTTGAATCAAACCATGGAGAACAAATCGGAAAATCCATCTATTGGCAATGAATCCCAGGATCATAGTACATGGGATTCTTTCAGTGCATCGAGATTTCAGACAGGGCTCGTTGAGGAGTTTCATGGTGTGTACATGGTAAGGAGTGTTCACAGTTTCACTTTCGATTTTCATGTACATGATATTTGGCGGATGCACCGTTCAGTTGCACATGGATTAGATGATTTGTATGATAGCTTATTCTGCGCATGGTTTGGAAGCAAGCATTGTTAGTTTTCAGAGTTGCATTCCAAGTAATGCTCATGTTCTTGCAACACTTGCGATTGAGTATGATTCAATTTGGTAGGTCTTAGTGATGGTGTTGCAGGAATGGATTGGGAACATTTCACAATTCTACCCATGGGATCCTGGTGGGTCTAGTGGTTTTTTAGCTTTGAGTTTTTCAATGAGAGATTGCTTGCGGACAAGCAATTTCGGGGAGGGCGGATTGTAATGTCCTCATTACAGCTCAGTTCAGGAGCATGTTGAGTTAGCCTATCTCTTGGACACTTGTAGGCTGACAAGATCTGATTAGAGGGTCAGTGGACGTGGACCCTTGTAGGTTGACAGAATCTGGTTAGAGGGTCAGTGGATGTTTTTGGTGGGTATTGTCATTCTCACCCCTTCAGCTTCAGTATGGGCGTTTGGAGTTCAGTGTTCGCCAGCTTCTGACGACACAAAAAGATACTGAGTTTGGAGGAAGTTATGAATTTTTCAATGGCTAAGTTAAATATTAATATTTAACTTAATGGATTATTATAAAGCCAAATTGACTTTATAAAGTGACGCCACTTATAAAATATTTCATAAAGTGATTAATTAAATCACTTAAAGTTGGGTGCCCAAAGTATTTAAGTGGAAACTATTGAAAAAGGTGATTTAAATGGCAAAAAGGGCGTCACTTCTTGGAAGTCGTGTATTTTGGCTTATAAAGCAAAATGAAGGCAAATCAAACTCATTCACTTATGATTATTTGACTTTGCTATTTGGCTTCTTTGTGATATTCTCTAAGAAAAGGGTTTCAATAGTTTTTGAGAGAAAGCTTTACTTTTATTGCAAAGGGCCCTATGATATTAACTATGACTGTCCTTCCAAACCAAAGGGACAAAACAGATAGTTAGAATGGTTTTATGAGGAAGAATTAAATTCTGATTTTTTTGACCAGCAAGCTGATGAAGAAGGTTTTGAAGAAGAAAACTTAGAAATTGTAGTGGAAAGAGAAGTGGAAAAAGAGCTATAGGAAGCTCACATGTCAAGTATGCAAAGGGAAGGTTCTTTTCGTTTGCGTGGACTCTTGGCTGGCCAAAGAGTCATATCACTACTTGACACAGGTGCAACCCACAATTTTATAGAAGCATGCTTAGTGGAGAAAAGAGGGATTCAAACACAGCAGTTTGAAGGCATCAAAGTGAAGGTTACAGATGGTTACACTCTCACGTGTGACCGGATGATTCCGGATCTGCCCATGAAGCTCAACAATTATGAGTTCAAGGCAGATTTCTATGTGGTAACAATGGGTGACATCGATGTAGTTCTTGGCATGAAGTGGCTTCATGCAATCGGTGAGTTTACTCTCAACCTTAGAGAGATGGAGACGAAGTTTAAGGTTGATGGAACAAATCATGTTCTAAAAGCCCTCCAAGACAACAACTTGAGAGTTATTGTTGATGTTAGTACAACGTCGGTCTGCACTTCCCAAGAGAAATATATTAAATGAATATCAACTAAAGCATGGGCCGACCCTATATTGAGTTATATCATTTACTTGTTGACTGGCCGACCTAGATTGTATTTATTTATTTATCATTATTTGTATAATGGCCGACCTAAATGAAGAGGCGCCAAGAAGATATATATACAAGGTTACTTTTGGTCATTGAATATATCCGAATCAAAAAGAGAAAGTTCGCTATTATGATTAAGGCAGAAGTTCGCAATTACATGAAGAGCAGAGTTCATACTTGAGTAGAATTCACAGTCCTAGAAGAAGCTCATACTTGAACAGCAGATGAATTCGCATTCATAGAAGTTCATACTTAATCAGCAGATCATCATTCCTATAGCAGCAGACTGTTCTTCAAGGAAGAGCAGATTCATTTGTATCTAAGCATCAAGGAAAAGTGCGAAATCCTTAGCCATTGCTGGGCTGTGTTGTAAGCAGATTTCTGTCATTATCATATATATATAAGAGAATCATTGCTGGGTTTTTCTCCCTCGAGTAGGAGGGTTTTCCCAGGGTATCCTGCTGTGTTCATTGTCTTATGTGTTGCATTTCTACTGAATAATATATTATCTAATCTGATCTAAGAAACACTAATAGTTATTACACTCAGAAGAATGGAGAGGTTAGTAAAAAATGACATGGTTGAGTGGGTAGTAGTGTGTCAGTTGCAGCCATCTTATGAGTAGCAGCATAAAACACCTTACCATCTCAATGTACAGGAGCTTCACTTGAAGCATAAGAAGGTGTTTAGTGAAATACCTCATGGAAGACCTCCAGACAGGGGCATAGAGCATATTATTGAGTTGGAGGAGGGCACCAAGCCCATTATGATTACTCCTTATGGGCACCTGAAGCGATTAAAAGATGAGATAGAAAAAACCATCAAAGAGTTGCTCGCTATGGGACACATTAGGCCGAGTAAGTCTCCATTTGCTTCTTCAGTTGTATTGGTGAAGAAGAAGGACGATACAATTAGAATGTGTATCGATTACAGGATGTTGAACAGGAAAACCATCAAGAACAAGTATCCCATTTCGCGTATTGATGAGTTGATAGACGAGCTTCATGGGGCTTGCTACTTCTCGAAGATAGATTTGAGGACAGGGTACCATTAGATTAGGGTCCGAGAGGAAGACATTGAGAAGACCGCTTTCAGATGTCAGAAACTACTGAAACCCTTGTCTTAGAGAATATCACAGAGAAGCCAAATAGTAAAGTCAAATAATCATAATTGAATGAGTTTGATTTGCCTTCATTTTGCTTTATAAGCCAAAATGCACGACTTCCAAGAAGTGACGCTCTTTTTGCCATTTAAATATATTAAAATATTTTTAAGTCACATTTTTCAATAGTCTCAACTTAAATACTTTGGGCGCCCAACTTTTAAGTGATTTAATTAATCACTTTATAAAATATTTTATAAGTGGCGTCATTTTATAAAGTCAATTTGATTTTATAATAATCCATTAAGTTAAATATTAATATTTAACTTAGCCACTAAAAAATTCATAACTTCCTCCAAACTCAGTATCTTTTTGTGCCATCAGAAGCTAGCGAACACTGAACTCCAAATGCTCGTACTGAATCCCATACTGAAGTTGAAGGGGTGAGAGTGCCAATACCCACCAAAAATGTCCACTAGCCCTCTAACCAGATCCTGTCAGCCTACAAGGGTCCAAGAGATAGGCTAACTCAACATGCTCCTAAACTGAGCTATAATGGGGATATTACAACATTGCAGTCATCTTCAGGATAGCATGTGGATGCGATGGAGCTCTTAGTGTGAAGTAGAGCTTTGTAAAGCCAAGAGTGCAATGCACTACCTATATTACTATGGATTAGTTGCATGGGAGCAAGTGTGTAATGTCCCCTATTCAGTCCTAAGCCTATTAGTGACCGTTAGCCTATTTCCAGAGTCTTGTAGGCTATTTAGAGGCGTTTTAGGGGATTCCAAGAGTCTTGGAGGATTCTTGCTAGCACTTTCAAGGTGTATTTGCAAAGGGTTGCCAGAGTGTTTTTTGGGTTTTTCTAGGTTTTTTGAGATCCTTGGTGGGTAGTATTGCTATTTTTAGCAATGTCTATTTTAGTACTTACTATTTTTAGTAAGTTACACCTCAATTTGGGCTTATATGGAGTCTGGACACACTATTTTTAGCAATTGCTATTTTTAGTAATTGCTATTTTGGGCAATGGGTCTTGGTAGCAGTTTAGAGTAGGGTTTCCAGTTTTGGTAGGGTTGGTAGTTTCAGTGGTGAGTTTTATTAATTTTGGCATATTATTTGTCCATAATTACTTAAGTCCTTGAAAAAGTTAATTTTATGACTTAAGTTATAAAGTTATTATTTGACCCCTTGTACCCCATGCTAGATTTAACAACTTAAAGTTGTTTTAAAAAGGGGAAACTATATTTCCTAAGTTGGACACCCAAATGGAGGGATAAGTGAAAATAAAATAAAATATTATATTTTTGGGGGGTGTTTCATTTGGAGGGAAAAGGTGTTTTGAAATTGGAGCCCTAATTTCTATATAAGGCCCATTCTGCTCTCATTTTCATTATGCAATCTTATGTTAACAAAGTGCTGTTGGAGTGAGGATTGAATCCTTCAAGGGCTTTGGAGACGAAAATTTTCAAAGTTGCTTCTTGTTTCGGGGTTGAAAGATACTTTCTAGCCGGACGTGGGTGTTGCTTCATTGCAAGAGTCACCATTGGAGCTTATTGGTGATGGATTTCAGTTTGCTTTCACTTTTGGCTTCATTTGATGTTTTCTAGTTATGTATTTGTTGTGATAGCTAATCTTGCAAAGTTTTTTGGAGGGATTGGAGAAGATTTTTCAGAGTTACTTCTTGCTGATCATGTCCTTTTTCCACCTCCTAGGCCATACCATTTTGTGAACTGCAGTGTGAAGCAACAAAGATCTGATTTTGGGCATTGGAACTATCATCTTCTCTACCTTGGGCAACCCTATGCACCAATTTCCAGAATTTATGGTGGAGAACTGAATTTTCTTGAGGCAGATCGCCCCCTTCCAAGGCCGTACCATTGCTGATTGGTTTTAAACAAATCTCATGTCTGAATAGGTAGCTGTCAATTGGCTTTACGATGGCACACTGATGCTTGACACTATGCAATTGCCTAATTTTCCAGATGGACTTTAACAATCATGATTTGTGTGGATTGCAAACTTGCAGTTTGAAAGTAGCCTTCCAAATTGATGTTCATATCGTAGTGTAAAACTATATGGCAGCAATGTAGCCTTTGGGCATTTTGTTATAAGTTTATAAATTATAACTTGTAAGTTGTATGTTATTTTTTAATATCACAATTCACATGCATATTGACAATGAATTCTGAATTTTGAATGCATATTGAGTATTGACAATGAATTTTGAACACAAATATATGTTAAGCTTCTATAATGTATATTACACATGCTTTATCCATATTTTCATATGAATATTTAAAATTTCCCTATATATTTTAAATTTTAAAAAAGGCATCTGATTTCAAGTCTTTATGAGGAAGTTATGGCTTTGGCAAGTTGCTATTGAAGTGCTTTTAAACTGCCACAATTGTTGTCAAAGTGTTTTGAGTTTGTAAGATGTTGTAATATCCCCAATGGGATCTGCCCTAAAATTTCTGATTTATTTTTCTGCACTTTCTGATTTAGTTTTTTTGCTCAAACCCTAGGACTGAATTCTGATTTTAATTTTCAGAACGATAAACACTTATAGGCATCCAATAAACATATGCCAAACATATAGATATCATCAACCATGATAATAACCATGAAAATCAACCATCCAAGTGCCAAACATAGGTCCAATAAATCTGATTTCTGATTAAAGAAGTCTGCTACTACAAAACTGAATATCCAAACATATGCCCAGATTTCTGCTCTACAAATCAGACCTAAAACTATGATTGTACATACCAAATATATGCAAAATAGTCTTCAAATATCAAACCCCAGATGGGCGAATTCCTCCTTGGCAAGCGCTTAGGGTTTGCTGTTCCAAATATGCAAAATCGCCCTCCAAAGATGGGCGCTCAAGTCTGCTCCAAAATGGCGCTCCAAATTAGGGCAACACCCTAATGCAATATGCTCACAAAATGCCACATCAATGCTGCTCCAAATCTGATCTTCAATTCTGATTATGCAATGGTGGTCCAAACCTCCAAATGTCTCCAATGAAGTGCAATTAGAACTCCCTCATGAGTTCTCCACAAGATGAGCTAGGGTTTTGTCCAACTCACCACATTCACAAGGGTTTTCGTCCTTGGAATGAAGCCCAACCAAAGTTGCAGCCAAAGAGAACAATCTCCAAAATGAAATAAGATATGACTGGATGCCCAAAAGACTTGCACTTTACTTTCTTTAATAGCCCTCCAAAATAACCTTATCAATGCTGACCTCCTTAAGCAATATATTCTTATTTTATTTGATTTTTTCCCTCCTTCTTAGGGCTGACCTCATGCAAGGCATGCTAGGCACCCAAAAAACACAAATATTTTATTTTATTTTATTTTTCGTTCCTTTCTCCAAGTGGGGCGAACCACTTGTGGCATTAAATATTTCATTTCTTGACCTCTCATTAGGTCATCCACTTCAAGGGAGTTTTATTTGGATTTATCTTATTTTTCTCCTTCAATTTGGCCGACCATCCTTGATATTTCCTCCATTTATTTTCCTTTCTTTATTTCCGTTTTCTCTCTCCTTGGACGCTCATCTTTAGGGAAAATTATTTTATTATTTTGTATTCACCAATAAGCTCTCAAAAATATACAAGGTCATCTCTCATCATCAATTTGCCCTAATAAATTGATTAAATATAATATTTAATCAATTAGGTCATTCCCTTAGCCCTCTGGCTTAGCCTACGGGAATAGGATAGGCTAACCAACTCCATGAGGTGGCCACTTGGAAAATGGGGACATTGCAGATGTTTTTTTTTAACACACAAAAAAATGTTTGGGTTATCTTGGTGGCTTATATAGGTGGCACAATCATTATATGTGATAAAAATTAAAATAAACATCATAAATGTTGACAAAACATAACAACAGCCATATGAATGACAAAATGCCATGTTTAATTAAAAGCCCCAAAAGAGTGAGTTTTGGGGTTCCAAAGTGTGTGACGCCTTGGTTTCTCTTCTTTTGGTCTTCCATTTAGCGGAGGAAGGTTTTAGTCTTTCATAGGACTGTTGCATGCGTATGTAATACTTTCCTTCATGCAAATAGTAGTCGCAGGTACAATGGAAGTTCCAGATTTGTGTGAGAGTTCCATTGAAGTTCTAGAGGGCATGCTATCTACCTTTATTAAACCTTAGATTTCTCTTATTTTTTATGGAGGATGTGGGAGTTCGACATTTATGGAGTTGGTGATTCTAGTCCATCTCTTTATACTTTGGAGTTGGGGCCTGTAGTCCTCTCTATTCTTTGTAGGTTATAGTCTGTTTTGCCGTTGTAGCAGGAGTTGTAGTCATACGTCATCTTAAGGACAGTATGCAGGTGTGAAGGAGGTCACAACGAGAAGTGGAGCTTTGTAAAGCCAAGAGGGCAATGCAATCACTTGTATTATTGTGGATTAGTGGCACAAGGAGCAAGTGTTCACTCTCCCTAGAATTTTCTGCCCATTTGAGGGTTTTTCCAGCAGTATTTTGTGTGTTGCAATAATTGTTTATTCCCTCATGCTTAAGATTTTCTCAAAATTTTCCTTAATTTGCACAAATTACATGGGGATTGACATCCATGGTAGGTGGTATTGGTGCATGTTGAGCTAGTTTGAGGGCATCTTTTTAAATCCTTATTGCTGATGGCTGGAGTGCGGCATAGCTGCTCCACTTTACTGATAAAAAATTGAGAAAAACAATGCAATATTTCAAAGGTTTTTATAGTACAACTATGGATATACCTACTGGAAATAACTAGGCCTTGCTTATGCATCAATTTGAAACAAAATCAAATCTTTGCATATTTGTGGATGACAATTACCTTCTAATGGCAGATTTCTTATAATATTTCTTAGTCATGGTTTGCAGTCCAAACTTGTAAGAGCACGTGCCCAATTAAAAAACATCCTTTGAAGGAGTATGCAATTAAATCGCAACATGCATTGTTTCATTTGAGATCAAGTCTGGAGTCATACCTGGTGTTGGTCTTTGGGTGCAAACAGCCGAGCCTTGTTTTGTTAAGTGCATCATAGATTTCTTGACATTACTTGCAAAATACACACAATATTGATTTTGACTTAAGGATATCAAAGTTCTTTACATGTCCCAATCATAATGGTGAAAAAGTACCACAAGAGAGTAAAGGATCATTATAAACAATGTAGTGGTGAGGAATTGGATTTAAAAAAGAATGATGGAAATCAAAACGAAGTTTAAATGTATAACTGAATATAAATTCCTTCCAATGATTATCCTATCAGACTCCCAAATATCTGTTGACTTAAAAATAGTAGTGTTTGTGGGTTTCACCAAGCTATATATCACATTATTGACTAGAACGGCCTTTTGCATATGCAAGAGCATAACGTTGGGATGCAAGAGCACACATTGGAGGAAGGAAGTCTCCAATGATATTTAGGTCCTCAGTGGAGCCTCCTCTTGCATGAGATTGAAGGTAATCTCAAGTATGACTATATTAAAATTTTGAGAGAGATTTTGTGATTGAACACATATACATCCTTGAAATTAACTCCCCAAAGAATGCTATTCATTAATATTGCTTAAACATTAATATTATTTTAATTAATATTGTTATCGCTGATTATTGTTCTACTTGTATGCTGTTCTTGTGAGAAGGTATGGTAGAAGTTCTCTGTATATACAATATAATTGCAAAATAGGAGTATGTCTCATACACAATCACATGAAATATCTTTATATCATATTTGACAATGATGGATTAAAGCCCCCACTCTCTTGGTTTAATCTTAAACAAGTTTGCTTTGTTTGCATGCAACATCTAAACCCTAGATTGCATTCTAGTTAATAAAAACTTTAGCCTGGATGCATATTTATCTTTTAAAGGTATGTGCATGGAATCCATTATTAGTCAGTTGTGTTGCAGGTTTACTTGGAACTCAGAAACTGGAATACTCAACTCTTATTTATGATTCTAGTGAAGAGAAAGAAATCAAAGATGTAAAAGGAAATGATGGAATTGATACAGAACAAAGAGAATTCCAGCCACAAGGTGTGGATCCTAGGAAGGGATGGGGTTTTCGTGGTGTTCACAAGGTTTTCACTACTCATTTTCTTTAGTCTTATATTTTGGCTGTTAAGTGAAATTGACATTCATCCAAAGAGCTCAAGGGAATGCATATCACCCTTGGGTAATAGCAAAATCTACCTTTACAAGCTTCACGTGTAAGTGCTAATTCTAAGGTTTGTTGTTACTATATTGGGTGTTTTGTACAGGCCATTATTTGTGGAAAAGTGGGACAAACACCAGTACAGAAAATATTGAGGAACGGTCGAACTGTGACCATCTTTACTGTAGGAACAGGTGGTATGTTTGACCAAAGGATGGTGGGAATGGACAGAGTTAGCAAACCCTTGCAGTGGCACAGAATTGCTGTTCACAACGAACAACTTGGAGCATACGTCGTTCAGCAATTGATTAAAGAGTATGTAAGATTTGGAGTTTAATGACTTGTATTTATCTGAATGGAAGCCTTTTTTTTGGGAAGGTAAACTAGTTTTTGATTGAGGATCATTATAGTTTTGTCTATGAAACAAATAAATTGGAAATGTAAAACACTTCAAAAGCACTTTGGTATTTTAGAGTATGTAGTAGTCTGTATTTATACAAGAGTTTAGTTTTCCTTATGTGTTCTTGGATGGTTTGATGCTTTGGATTAGTGCATGTGTGTATGTTGAAGGAGATATTGAGACGAGAGTCTACAATGATAACATCAATGGCACAGTTAGGAATGTTCCAGAAATTTGCATTCGACGTAATGGTATGTAAACTTCTCTCATGGTTTAGCAAATTAGCTAGCTTGTTTTATCCTCTATTTGAGCAATTAGTGAAATATATGTAAAACAAAACCCTTTCATATTGATAAGTAGGATACAGATTGCATTCTTAGTAGTAACTTGACATTTTCTGCTGGTGAAATTTTCAAACTTCATTACATTTAGGTGAGAAGTTGATTACATGTCTTTGATAAATATAACTGATGAGGGTGCTTTTATTTTTTCTTTGCACAAAATTCATAAAAGATCTTTGGAAGGAGCTTTGGTTGTGAGGGGAGGTGAAAAGTTATATTCTTCTAAGAGCTTCTTCTTGTCAATCTTGGTTTTCCCTTAGTGGTTGATGATTTTTTGTGTTCAATTTTCTTTTTTAGTTATTACTGGTTTTGTGTTTCAATGAAATAAGGTTAGCTCGGGAATAAGAATTGAAAAATACATCAGCTTTTGTTGGAAATGTTGTCATTGATGTCAAAGGTACATAGACATGTCATTGATGTCAAGAAGGTACATGAACAAAGATTGTTGGTATAAGGATTCAAAGGTATTGAAGTATCCATTGAAGCATGTGTTATCATTGATGCTAATTGTGCAAGAAAGAAATCGTTTATTGATTGAAGACTACAAGTCGGTTATCACTCCGTTTTGGCCGTAACCATCAAGATCAATGTTCCCATCGTATTCGACTATCATCATGTTGAAGAGATTAATTGTATTGTTTAAATTAAAGATTTAAACAATTATTATAATAGTGGCTGACTATGGAAGAAATTGCTAAATGATACAAATGGAATATATGCTGGCCGACCTGAGTGAAAGGAAACTAAAATGGCAGCGCTGAGATTTAAATTTGATATGGCTGACCTTTTAATGATAAATAGCGACTCATATGGTATAAGGAGAGATATACTATAAGGCAGTGATTTGTTGATATAAGACATATGTTACAAAGACATATTGGAATATCCTTGCTGGTCTACCACACATTTTAGAATATGTTTCAAAGACATATAAATGTTTAATTGCCCAAGCTCACTATAGCAGTAATAACCTTTACAAGAAATAATTAAAGATGCTGCGATTATTCTTACAAAGGTAGGATGAGCAACCCACATAAGGGAAGTTAAAAACAGATTTAGTTAAAGCAATTGACTTTCCTTTTAGCGCCCAAGGTAATAAATCAAGTTTAATTGCCTAAGATAAAGGCACCTATAAATAAATAGTAATCACCTATGTGGATGACTAATAAAAAAGGCAGCGATTAGATATTCCCAAAAGCAATGCTTGGTATTAGAATGTAGCAATTAAGCTTATGAAGATAATATTTAAAGTAAAGAAAGGCACTGGTAAAGATATCATAAGCAGCGATTAGTTTAAAGGCAGGGATCAACATTGGTAACAAAAGTCATGTCCATTTAAAAGATTATCTCCTTTCAAAGAGATACAACTCTTTGTAGAGACATGAGGATATAAAAGGAAATAAGGAATGTGGATAAGGGAGTGAAGAATACAAGATATAACATAAAAACATCAGTAGATTTGAGGAGAAGGATATAATAGAAGATCATTCAATATGCAGATTTGAAAGAGGAGAATCTGTAGATTTGAAAGGGAGTATAAGTAGATAATGAAATATCATTTACAAGCGGATTTGTGAAGAATAATGAGGTGATATCATTCTTTTACCAGCAGAATTATGAAACAAATTAAAGCAAGGAGCAATGAAGATATAGTGAAAGTAATTTTATGAAGGAAGAATACCTGTGTTGAATAATGATACAAGAAGATTTCTGAAGAGAATATATGTGAGAAAAAATGCATGAATGATAGTAAATAGAATATATATGAAGATTATTCAAGGAGGAAGAGTGTTATTGAATAAATATTATTGAGTGAATAAATATCATGTAATGAATCAATAAAGGAGCATGTATGAGTGAGTATGAGAGATTTATGAAGGATATGTATGTGGAGAGAATTTGCAAGCATGTGTGATCATACAAGTAGGTTATGATTAATAAGAAATTGTGGAGTAAGTAAAAAGAAGAAGATCAAGATATACATCATCCATTGAAGAATTTGGAGGTTGGTGCCTATCAAAGAAGAGATTGGTGTCTCTTACTAAGTTGGTGCTCAGTTGTGAGGATTGGTGTCTCTAGTGAGTTGGTGCCTACAAATTCTACAAGTGGGGATTGGTGTCTCTAGTGGGTTGGTGCTCACAAATTGTTTAAGAGGGGATTGATATCTCTTGTAAGTTGATATTCCAAGGGCGTCATTATTCAACACTCAACAGGTATTTACTATTTAGCATTTTGATTTTTAAAATTTTTATATGCTTGTTCGAGTCTCCTGTTATTTCATTTTCGATTTTAAAATTTATAATTATTAATTTATTTAAATATTTTATTTGCTGGCATTTCTGCAAAATGTGGAAGCACAGGCAAGGCATGTGAACTGTTTGACACTTGACAGTGAGTCAATGACTGAATGCATGAAGGCTAGGCATTTGAACTGTTTGACTGAAGGCAAGGCATGTGAACTGTTTGACTAATGCATTCAGGCATCAAGGCAAGGCATTTGAACTGCATTTAGTCAAACAGTTCAAATGCCTTGCCTTGATGCATTCAGTCAAACAGTTCACATGCCTTGCCTGTGCTTCCACATTTTGCAGAACAGACCACATTTTGATTTCTTAATTCTTATGCATATCTTGCAATATTGCAATCCATGAGACCACATTTATGATTTCTTTCAAGTTTCTAAGTTTCGTTTATATTATATAAGTCTGATTTTTTTTTTACATTGTAGGTCTGATTATTTTTTAAATTTTTAACTTTGTTTTTGCATCATCATCATCATAATGAGTTCACACAACAAAAGTGATGATGAACCAGGAATTCAAAGTGAAAATGATTCATCAGATGATCCTGACTTTCAAATAGGAGGGGAGGCTGTGGGTGAAGTTGAACCACAAGTTCCACAACATGGCTCAACTTCAAATACTCAAACTACCACAAGTTCCATTGGCACTAAAGATAATAGTTGCCCTTCAAAAATCCTTCAAGAATGGGCCAAGGGCCTCTTTGATCCAAAAACACCTTTAAAACAATTTGCATCCAAGGTAGCAGCAAAGCCTGGGGCAACTGGGGGCACTAGATTATGGAAGTGTCACATGTGTGAGCTTACATGGTTTGGCAACATTACAAGAACTAATGCACACTTTCTTCTTATTCGAGGCAAAGGTGTAGATGTATGCAAAGTTGTGGCAGATAACTTGAAGTACAGGGCTGAAATTTTAAAATTATGGGGTTGTAATGAGGATGAAGTGCCTGCATCTGTTACATTGCCACATAAGAGTTTGGGTGATCAGTTTTCAGCAATGTCTACTTCTACTTTGCAGAGTCAAAGGCCACCAAATCCGTTCAGTTCAAGTGCAACAGAGCCTATGGGAAACGTAAGATGGCATCTTCACAACCTTTAGCAGATTTATTCAATGTGCAGGCAAAGGATGAGGCAGATGATGCCATTGGCAAATTATTCTTTGCCAATGGCATTCCTTTCCATGTGGCTCACTCTCCTTATTATAAGGAAGCTGTGTCAAAGATAATAAGGGCAGGACAATCATATGTGCCACTAGGGGAGAATAAATTGAGGACAACAATCTTGGATCAAAACTATTCCAAGATTAATATTTTGATGGAGAAGATGAAGAGAACCTGGGTCACAAGTGGATGCAGCATAGTCATGGATGGGTGGACGAACATTAGGCATCGTCCACTCATCAATATCATCGTCACATCTGTAGCGGGCCCTTATTTCCTTAGGGCTATTGATTGTTCAGGGCATAGCAAGGATGCCCATTATCAATTTCAGATCCTCAAGGATGCTATAGAGGAGGTTGGACCACAAAATGTGGTGCAGGTAGTGACAAATGCGGCCCATGTGTGCAAAGTTGCAGGGAGGTTGATTGAGGCAGCCTATAGACATATTTTTTGGACTCCTTGTTGTGTGCATGCTATGAATAATGCACTTAAGGACATGGGTAAAATCAGCTGGATCAAACCTATTGTCAGTGATGCTACAGATTTGCAGATGTTTATCTGCAACCATCATCATTCACATGCACTTTTCAGGTCCTTCTCCAAGAAGGAATTCCTGAAGCTTGTAGAGACTCGGTATGCATCATACTTTGTTCTCTTGGAGAGGATGCTTGAGTTGCAAGAGCCTTTGCAACTAATGGTAATGACAACAAAATGGAACAAATGGCCTGAGTCAAAGACACATCAGGGATTGAGGGTTAAGGAGGTGGTGAAGAATGATGTCTTTTGGGCTGATGCTAAATATATTGTCTCCATCATTGAGCCAGTCTTCAAAGTTATTAGATTTGGGGATTCTAATGCACCTTCCCTTGGAGAGGTATACGAATGCATTGATTCCATGCTTGATCAAATGAAGGCTAAAGTGCGAGAGAAGGACCCCCACAATGCATTTCTACACCGAGCATATTTATCCAATCATTTAGCATAGATGAGAGAAACTCAACACTCCCTTACACATGGCTGCCTACGCATTGAACCCAAAGTGGTATGTGCCACGTCTTGGTAGAGTGACACCTATAGAGGATGTTGAGGTGAGGGAAGGGTTCATGAAGGCCATTGACAAAATGTATGATCCTATAGAGGCCAGCTTGCTTCGTACTAATTGGACAAAATTTGCTACTCTTTGGGGATATTTAGAGGCAGCCAAATTAGATTTGGAGACTATGTCACAGGAGGACCCCGAGTTGTGGTGGACTATGCATGGGCCTAGATCTTTGATTACTACTCTAGCCATTCGTTTTTTGTCCCAGGTTTCTAGTTCTGCGTCTGAGAGGAACTGGTCCACTTATAACTTCATCCACTCTATTAAGAGGAACATGCTCACTTCTAGGAGGGCAGAGAAGCTTGTGGCTGTCCATAGTGCCTTACATCTCATTGATCGCAACACAACTACATACAAGGAGAGTCCAGCAACCAGATGGGATGTAGAGCCAGAAGAGCCAGCACAGATAGATGAGGATGCTACACAGACAGGGCTGGTTGGTATTGGTTTAGATGAGCTTGAGCATTTGGGGTCCTCGTCTGACGGTTCCAGTGATGAGGAGATTGGCATGGAGCTTGGAGTTGGAGATGATTAGATCATTAGAGGCATTAGGCCATTAGCTATTTAGTATTTAGTATTTTGTTTTTGAAGTTTGAAGTTTGAACACTGTTGTGTTGATAACTTGATACTTGATTGTAATTATGAATCATGACTATGAAATTTTGAAATTCAAATTATGAATATGAAACAGCTAGTTCTCGTTCCAATCACAATGTCTATTAAGTTACAAGTATATTTTCATTATTTCAATGTTCACTAGTTCAATGAAATCATTGCAATGTGTTTAATTTTAAAGTTTAAAGTTTAAACTCTAAAATTTACTTATTCCTTAGGCTTTTACAGTTATACATCTTTTTATAACTAATTTTTCAAGTACTATATGTATTTTAGCGCGCCGCCCCCCCGTCGTCCCCTCGCTGCCCCCAAACTTAGACCGCTTGCCCCCGCGCCCTTGAAATTTGTCCCTTGCTGCCCCCCCGTCCCCCCGTCCCCGTCCCCGAAACTCAGTGGAACTATGCTTTGTTGATGCTAACACAAAATCTGATTAGTCATCATTGAAAACATCCACGATACCTTGAAGAAACCAGCTTGCAAAAAGAAGCATTTCTCATTGATCTAGTGTTGAGTTGCTAGCTATGACATGTCTTGAGAAGTGAGCTTGTGATAGTGTGTTTGCATTTGTATTCTTTCTCAACAAGTGATTGTAGATAGCTTTGTCTAAAGGCAAACCTAGTACATTAGTCAACAAAGGAATTCCTATGCATTTAGAGAAACTGTAGTTGACCTTGTTGCAACATTAACATTAGTATTATAAACTTGTTCATAATTAGTTTGGGCCTCCTCAAAATCCCTATTTATATGCAAGCTTGTGAATGTTAATGTGATTTCCAAAGAATATTCAAGATTGTCTTGCTCCAAGTCTACATTGAACTATTTGATGCTTGCAAATGAATTATTTTGAACATAAGGAAAATAATATCATGCGGTGCCAACTAAATGCGATCCAATTTCATTGTCCACAATGTTCAATATTCTTAATACCTTTATTAATGGAATTGAGAAAATCATTATTGATAGGATGTTGCAATATATACATAAGGATGGTTTGTAAATAACCAACCAAAGGCAAGCATACTTGACCAAGCAACTATAACTATCTATGATAATTATTATTTATGTGTTAATAATAATTAGATATTATTAAAATATTACAATAATTTATCATATTTCGAAAATTGTACGATGCAATATTATAAAATTCTAACAATCCCCCCCATATTACATCATATGCTTTGAATGTTGTGGCTGTGGTAAATATGTTAGCACGTTGCTCTTAAGGGGAACAATACCAGAATTGGATATTTTGTTGTTATGTTCGTGGATATAGTGGCATTGAACCTCAGTGTGTTTTGTGTGCTCACAAAAAACAAGATTCCAAACAAGCTTCAACACACTTTGATTATTGCAAAACAAAGCTGTTGGATGTGTTTTAGGAATAGACATGCGTGTCGAAATGTGATGCAACCACATCGCTTCATGGGTAGCTCTAATAGCAACATGATATTTTGCCTTTGTAGAAGAGTGAGCAATACTAGTTTGCTTTTTGGTCCCCCATAATATTAGACTAGATACTAAAAAGAAAATGAAGCTTGAAGTAGATTTCTTGTCATCCACATAATCAACATAGTCCACACCATGTATCCTTGTAATGTCGATTTGTAATATGTTCATATCTAAGCCTTATTCCATTGTATCATGGATGTACTTCAAAACATCCTTTGTTACTTTTCAATGAACAACCTTAGGTTCTTGCATAAACTTAGAAAGATAGTTGACATCATAGTTGATATTAGGCTTGGTGTAGGTTAGGTAAATGAGTCACCCAATCAACTGGCGATAAAGAGTAGCATTCATCCAAGGTGATGTGTCATTGTGGGAAAGTTGCAATTTTGTCTCTATTGGGGTAGGCTAGCAATTTTCTATTTTCAATTTCTCGAGCAATGTCTTAGCATATTTCATTTGAGAGACAAAAAATTGATTCTTCTATTGCTATACTTCAAGTTTAAGATAGTAAGGCAAGAGCTTGAGATCTATCATGTTAAACAATTATTTGAGATCATTCTTTGTTGTTGTAATCATTTGTAGAGAACTCCCTGTAATGACCAATTTGTCGACATGTACAATCAAAATTACAATCTCCCCACCTTGCTCTTTGAGGTAGAGATTGGGATCATATGTATTCCTAGTTAATCCATGTTGAAGTAAATGCTCATTGATCTTGATGCACTAGGCTTGTGGAGCCTACTTCAGACCAAAGAGGGATTTCACAAGTATGCACACTTTGTGTTGTTGACTAGGTGTTGCATATCCCTTAGGTCGAGTCATGTAGGTTTCTTCTTTGAGATCTCCATTAAGAAAGGCATTCTTGACATCTATTTGCTAAAATTTTCAACCAAACTTTATTGCCTTTGCAAAAACCATGCGGATGGTCTTGATCTTTGTTGTGGAGGCAAAAATTCCATCATAGTCAATATCTTTCTTTTGTGCATAGCCCTTAGCCACAAATTGGGCTTTGTACTTATTGTTGCTACCATTTATCTCATATATGATTTTGAAAACCCATTTGCATCCCATAGCATTCTTCTCTAGGGGAAGATCAACTAGTTCCCATGTATTATTCCTTAGTAAGTCTTGATATTTTGCATCCATGGCTTCTTTCCAAGGTGGTGACTCAAGAGCTTGCTGTAATTTTTTTGGATTAGAACTTTGAACAACTATGCCCATTAGGGCCAAGTTGACCTCCTCATGAGACTTGCTATGAGTTTTGGGCGTAGTGGAACATTTATTTGCAATGACATTTGCATTGGCATCCTTCACTATGGTAAAGTACCACTTAGGAATCTTTTCATGCATAGGAGATGTGGATTGAGGTAATGAAAGAGGTCATAATTGATCAATTGGAAACAAAGCCTCTTCTCATGCTTCATCAATTTCCTCATCTTTAGGCTCAATAATTTTGTTTGAGAACTGATAGGTGATGGTGAGGAAGAGGTGATACATCCTTTTTCCTTAAGAAAAACATCCTTGCCAATGTACACCTTTTTGTCACTATATCCATAAGCCAATATCTTGTCAACTTTGAATTACCCAAGAAAAATACATTTCAAGAACTTGTTAACCCAACTTTGTCCTTTGCACCTTGGGAACATGCATGAAAGCTTGTGCCCCCAAACACTTTGAGATGTGAAATTGAGGGCTTCTTTTTGGTCTAGGCTTCTTCCAATGTGATACTTTCAAGGACTTTGGTGGGTGCTTGATTTAACAAGTACATTGTTGTATGAATTGCTTCGACGTAGAATGTAGGAGCAAGTTTTGCATCCTTAAATATATATTGCACCATTTCCACAATAGTATGATTACAACTCTCTACAACACCATTTTGTTGAGGTGCATAGGTATTGGTCAATTGTCATGCGATCCCATGTTCTCCCCCCTCCCCTCCCCCTTGATTTGAGTGGAGGTCTCTAAGGGAGTGACAAGAAATTTTTGCAAGGGTTCAAAATGCTTTGGATTTCTTAAAGGCTTAATTTTTGTGAGCCAAGCAATAGACCCACATTTACTAGAATAGTCATCTACAAAAAGTAGAAAATACTAAGCATTATTATGATTGGGTGTCATAATTCCACACAGATTAGTGTGCACCAACTCCATGGGACCAAAGGTGCATGTTTCTACAATAGGAAAATGAGCTTGATTTTGCTTCTTAGCAAAACAATTGGAGCAAAGAACTTGTAGTTTTTGCTAGAGGAAAGTCCTCGCATCATATCTCTTTTACTTAATGCAAGGAGATAGCTAAAATTGAGATTACCAAATCTTCTATGCCAAAGAGTAGTGGATGAACTGGTTTTGATTGCAAGGGCCTTTTCTTCATGTGTGACATCAACCAATTGAAACATTTTTCCAACCCTTGATGCATGAGCAACAACTATGCCATTGCAACTCTTGTCTCAAATGAGATAGTTTCTCATTGATGTGATTGCCAAATTCAACCTTTAAGTTGTGCTCTAGCAATTGACTTATTGATAGGAGGTTTTTAGTGAGCCTTGGAACATATAAAACATTAGTCAACATTTGTGAGTTTTGAGTGGCAATGAAATATTTTCAATTCCCTACGCTTCATAGGATGTATCATCACCAATGGAAACTTGGCCATATGAAGTTGATGGGATGAGATTATAAAACCACTCTTGTTCTCTTGTCATATGTCCAGATGCACTAGAATCAACATACCATACAAGACTATCAAAAGTGGAAATCTGTTTCTATAGCATACAAGAAGTATTTTCCATGTGAATCACTTGCCATGTTGCTTGTTTCTTTGTCATGTTAATCTTCATTAGCATTGGATCAATCACTTGGTCGCTCGATAGTGGAGGTTTAGTTATTGGTTCTTCATTCTCACTAGGTTCCAATTGGGTTGTAGCATGCAATGTCCCATTCTCCCTCGATACAATAGCATTTTGAAGTTCAGGAATAGTCTGTAATAAATCAACTACTTTAATTGGTACAGTAGCTTGAAGTACTTGTCGTGCAATATTTTTCTCGGATTGCAGTTGCCTTGTTACTGTACTTGCATTTGCATTTGAGTGGTGTCGTTCGTTGTCCATAACATTCTCCACTTCGGCCCTTTCTTCAAGAAGCCTTTCTTTTTCTATACATGGGTCCAAATACACAACCTTCTTTTCTTGGGCATGAGTAATGGTTAATACTTCATTATGCCTTACATCAATCATATTGACACTAGCCTTTTTCTTTGGACATTTGGTGTTGTTGTGGTTTCTAGGTCCACACCATTTGCACAATAATTGCACTGTTTTGCTTGTTCTGGCAATCTTTCACAAAGTGTTCCCATTCGCTACATTGTATGATAGGGTGTCCTTTGGGGTCATGTTGTATTTGGCTTTGTCCTCTTTGATTTCAATATCTGCTTGAAGATGCATTCTATGGAGTGGACTCCTCCTGCGTAAAGAGTACTTGTGTACTCCTTGTCTTCAAATTGTATGGGCACTTCTTTATCGAATGACCCAAAACTTGTCAAATCTCACAAAACATCTTTTTAGGACCCCTCCATTTTGCACTCAGTACACCATAATTCATTAGTTTCTTTGTTGGTTTGTTTCTTTCCTTCAATTCTTTCATCATTCAGAGCATGTCCCTCTAGAGTGCTTGCACCGTTCCTAATTCATTGTCACTATTGTCATTCGAACTTCCATCTTCCTTTGTTTTTCTTCTACTACATGAGGACATTTTATCTTCACTTTCTATGTCCATTGCCTAATTGTAGGCTTCAATGTACGATGATGGAGGCACTACTTTCATTTTCTTCCTCAACGAAGGAATCGATCCTTCAATGAACTATCTTTTCTTTAGTCGATTGGCTGGCTAGATTTCTAATTTCACCAATAACTCTTTCAGCCTATGATTATAGGCTTGTTCATTTTCATGTTTTCCTTGCTTTGTGTTGTATATCTCTGCTATGATTTTGTTGTCGTCTCTTATTTGAATTCTTCCTAGAATGCTCTTTTTTAATGCATCCCATATGGTTTTGTGCGCTACGTCTAATTTTGTATACCAATCAATTGCCATGCCTTTGAGAGTCGCTAGAAATGCTCTTAGCCAATATGCTCTATCATCTTGACCATTTGCTACCTAGATTGTCTCACGTCTTGCAATGTCTCACAAGATCCTCTAACCCATTCCTTGTGAACTTTGGGAGTTTCTATCGTTCAACATTCAGACTTGCTGGAGGAGTCACCATCTTACCTCTTTGATGCACCTTCTATGATGATAACCTATTTGAAGAGTTTTGATTTGTATGTTCTAGTGAATTCCTTGCACTCTCGGACATGCCGTAGTCCTCTACTCGCCCCTCTTTAGCGGTCATCACTCTTGGGCTGCCTTCGGGGTCCTTCCAGTGCTCTCGTTGTCCTAGTGTTTTCGGCTCTGATCTTCCAATGTTTGGTTCTTCCGTCAATGTCTAATGTTCAATCTAGCATATGGTCTCTATTAGACCATTAGTAGGTTCTCCCTCATCTTCCCTTTTGCCTGACGGTGAACCTCCTTCGGTCAATGATGATGGTCTCAATGGTTTGTCGATGGCGCTTCCTCCTTTGTTCGATGGTGATGGTCCAGACGGTTCGCCGATGGTGGAGTTGGTGTGTTCTCCTTTGCTTTCCCTTTCGTCTGACGATGATGGTACAGACGGATCTCCGACTTGGTCGACAAGGTTAGCAAGGTTTGTGTACGCTTCGTCAGGGAGCGGTAGGTGTCGTGCTATTTCTTCTCACTCTCCCTTTGTCCGTTCTCTTGTCATGAAAGTTCTCTTTCACCCTCGACTACAGCTTCTGCTTATGCTTCAACTTTTGCTCTTGGGTGGACTCGGGCTTTCGCTCATAAACCCTTTGTCTTATTCAACTTCACCTCTTAGTAGTCTCCTTCGTTCTCTTTGTTCGATGATCCTTAAAGTCGCCTGATCTCTTGAACTTGACCAAATTGTGGTCTTTTCTTGCCTTTATTGGGGTCTAAGGGCATGAATCTCTCAAATCTGACCCAATTTCTTTAAGGCAACGATGCCAAATGTTTGCTGCTCTGTTTGATAAGTTAAATACATGAATTAATAATGGCGATGACAATGCATACCAAATACATGCGGCAAATATATCTTTATTTTATCATTAAATTATTACAAAAGAAGACTAGAGATGGTTAACCAAGGATCAGAGTCGATCCGACTAGATCATACTACTCTCGTTGACGATACACTGTATTTAAAGGACTTGATGGTTGCCAAGAAGAACACAACTGTCAACCAACCAATGCTTATAATTACCCCAAAGCCAACAACCAGTTAATACAAACAATTAATACATAGTTAGATAACTAATATTATTAAAGCATAATAATAGACATTGTACACCGACTACACACAAGTCATCATCAAGGATCTTTTGTTTAATACTTTTTTCTTTAGCAATATTTGCAATAGGTCATCTAGTCCACTTTGAATTGACTTTCATCAATTGCAGATCTTCCTACACCTCAAGCATCCTCTCTAACAAAATGAAATAATTGGCATACCTAGCCTCCACAAGTTTTAGAAATTCCTTCTTCAAAAAAGTCCTAAAGAGAGCAAGTGAGGACTGGTGGTTGCAAATGATTATTTGAATATCTCCAGATTCTGCCACCACTAGCTGCATCCAATCTATCTTCCTTATGTCTTTCAATGCATTAACACAACATGGGGTCCAAAATATGTGTTTGTAATCATCCTCTACCATCATATTAGATATCTTTTATACACATGCCAAATCATTGACCAGTTGTATGTAAAACATTTGAGGCCTCAACCTCATCTATGGCCTCTCAAAATGTGAAATTGGAAGTTTGCATCCTTGCATTTGCTAGAAGTTCAATCAAAAACTCTAAGAAAATAAGAGCTAGCTGGACATGTGATGATGTTGATGAGTGGCTGATGTCTAATATTGGTGTACCATCCATGACAATAGAACAGGCCGTCCTAATCCAAGTTTGCCTCATGTCCTCCATCACCAAACACACCTTAGAATATTTTTTGTTAAGGAGCGTAGTGCATAGTTAATTTCTCTAGGGTGGATTAATGAGGGACCAATAGAAGCTACATCTTTGAACATTTGTTTGAAGCAAGGAGAACGCGCTACATGGAATGGGATGGCATGGGCATAGCAAATTTTGCAAATAAGACTTTGCCACATCTTGTGTTTGCATATCGAACATACTTGCAATTGTCTCCACCTTCTCATTAGCTCTAGTTTTTCTCTTTGCTATTGTAGAAACATTTCAAGTCTCAACTACCACCACCAACCATGGAGGGCATAGGCATAGCTGATTGTGCAAATTGTGTTGGCATTGACATACCCTTAGACTTTGCTTCCACCTCCATATGCAATTTATGAACCTTTACCTTCTCATCCCCCCTTATATTTAGACATACCTCAACCCCATGTCTTGTGAGGCCCAAGAGATGAGAATATACTATGGTGTAACTCCCTCTAAACTTCTTTTTGCAAATATGACATAATAACACTCTACTACCCCTCAATTTTTTCTTATATCTTTGCCTAGAGCTGTCACAAATTGGAAAGAGTTTTTTGGAATTAAAAGGGCCTTTTGCGTAAGGTTTTAAAATGGTGGAAGGACTTTGTAATGGATTTTTTGGCTGTTTTCCTTCACCCACAACACTCGCACACCTTGATGAACTCCCAATTGAGCTTGAAACTCACAAATTTTGTTCGTCCATGTCATGTTCACTACTCTTATTGTTGCTGCTCAAGTTGTTTTGTGAAACATTAATGCAAGTGCAAACTGAAAATAAGAAAAAAAAATCATAAATTTCTTCCTTAAAGATTTGAAAAAAATAGAAAAATAAAATGGAAGAATCACTAACCTCTTGTCACTTCTCTTGCTATTTCACTCCTCACTACTCACTAATGTTGATTTCTCCAGCTGCACCTTCAAACTCTGCTCAAAATGAATTTTGGTTCCAATTTGGGTGCAAATATTTTTGGCATGTAAAAATGAGTTAGAATGAGATAGAGAGGCTTTTTTTGTTGACTTAGGGCTAAGTGTGGTGTGGGGGCCCACAAAAAATAGCAATAAAAGAATCATATTTTTATTTAGGACCTTTTAAAAAAAGCTAAGTTACCGGTTCAGGTTTGAGGGTTCGGTTCGCGGATTCAATCAAAATGTTTTTTGGGTTTGGGGTTGGGTTCGTCCATACAAAAACATATACATATTTGCAATAGTTGTTAAGTTCAAAATACCACACATAGCATCATATATTGTATAATAAACAAAACCACCATAAAAATAAAAAACATTAGAACGTCAATTAGTCAAACGTGAATGTCATGATATATATTATATATTAAAATTAAAAACATTGCTGCATTTCTCCTTCTAGGTAAGCATTAGGGAAGATTGTCCAATTGGATGGTGATATTATAGATGAAGACTTGTAGGCAAACTTGGAAACTTGGACTTGGAGAGTATATGGCAACTCAAATGAATTCAATGGGAGTTTGGGGGCAATGCCCCAAATGGGGTCGAGGGGCAACACCTCTTGTAGGGGTCTAGGGGCAGCGCCCCCAGTAGGGTCAAGGGGCAACGCTCCTTGTGGGGGTCGAGGGGCAGGGTCCCTTGTGGGGTTTGGGTCCCTGACGCACTCCCTGTCGCGATACAAGGTGGGGTCGAGGGATAGAGCCCACACCACCAAGCCCAAATTAAGACCTCCAAAACCACACAAACCTTCATGGCGTACATCATTTTGCATTCACAATAAGACCCAAATTAAGACCTTCAAAGCCACACAAACCTTCATGGCAGACATAATTTTAGGGTCGGGGGGCTTTATTTAATATTTTTATGTCAAAAAAAAGTAAAAACAATTTAAAAAGAGAAAATTTCTGAAATACATCATGGGTCCGCTGAGGTTTGAAAGGACCGAATCCACAGTCTGTGGGCCAGATCCTATTCGAACCCACAAGGGACTGGACCCCAAACCTCAGACTCGGGTCGGACCGGAGTGGGACTTGGGGGCCCCAAGGGGCAGACCGGTAACATAGAAAAAAAGCTTAGTGAATAGCCATGGGGACAAACTACTATCCTTGGGACAATTGAAGGATGTTTGAGACGTCCCTAGCCATCTTGGGGACATTCAGCTGTCCCTTTGGTGTTCCCTCGACTTGGAAACTTTTTTGGGACAGCTAGGGGAGGTCCCTGGAATGGGTGCAGCAGAAAAAGCCCCATGGACATGTCCCTGGGGAACAAGAATTTATTTGAGAGTAAACAACTTATGTGCCTGTTGTTTGCCGTACTTTGTTTAGATTCTAAGCTCCCATTTAATCACACATTGGAAGATTGATGGCAATGTTGAAGGAATCTGGTTTTACAATTCCCAATTACATCTGTTTAATGATTTCTAAAATCCTTTCCAACAGTTCCATTTGCATATACCTAGCATTCCATCAGATTACATTTCAAGCTTCAAATACTCAATACATTTGCACTAAAAGACTCCAATTGGCTTTTGATTTATGTTTGCAAGTGCAAGTGGGGTTTTGGACCTTGCTTGCATGTATATAATGACTACATGAATACATCAAAAGGTTGTGCTCTTGCTTGCAAAATTTGAAATTTTTAATTGCCAACACAATGTACATGGGCTTTCCCCCTTGACATTTGTAATAGTTTACAAAGCTACAACAAAGTTTGCTTTCCACCCCTATACAAAAGTTGAACTTTTAATCATAGACACAATAATGCATGTGGGGTTTCAGACCCTAAATGCAATTTTGTAATTATTACAATGCTGTGGCCAAAGTTTGCATCTTCGCCTTAATATATTTCAGTAGACTTTTAACTTACAAACACAAATTGAAAACTCTGCTTTTTGTCTTTTGGACTTCTGACTTGAAAATGTAAATTGGAAATTTCGCCTCTAGAATAATTTGGACTTTTGGAGATTATCATTCTTACGATCATTACAATGATGCACTAAAAGTCATCATTCCCGGTATAATGTGCTTTTGTGGACTTGCGAAGTCTTTCGGCAAGTTTGCAACTCATAAAGGTACACTCCGACTCTATGCATTTTTGTGAGAGAAAGGGGACTGCTGTTATTATTGCAAAGGTGGAGGAGAAGCAAAATGTCTTGCTGTTGATGTTCCAGAAATAAATGTTGCTGCTGCTGATTCAAATCTTTTGATCTGCTGGACATCCAATAAGTGAGACTTTACCTGCCATGAGATGCAAGGGAACAGCACTCATCTTTAACTTGGATTGTGATTGCAGAAAACTAAAATAAAGATGCTGAAGTGATCCATTGGAATGCCTGGCAGAGGTAGCTAAGAATTTTGAGCACAACACGAGAGGGGAGGACTGACTGCCCAGTGTGAGCAGAGCTGATTTAAAGACACTCAAGAACTTGATTTTGAGAAGTCGTCATCACTTCTTTTACAAGAGGAACATTGACAAGCTGCAAAACAAGTCCTTTGATATGTCAAAGGGTTCCTTGACTTTGGCATTCTATATGAGCAATTTGTTGACTTCTAGCTAACAGGATTTACCAACTCCAATCGGGCTGGATCAGTTGATACAAGAAAATTTACAGCAAGTTATATTTTCACTCTTGGATCAGGAGTAATTTCTTTGGTAGAGCAAGCTACAAAACACAATTGCATTATCTTCCACTGAAGCATAGTATAAGGCAGCAGTTAGTAACAAGTTGTGAGTCAATGTGGTTAAAAAGACTATTGGTTAATATACAATTGGATCAAATTGCAGCAACCTCACTTTTCTGTGACAATCAAAATGTTCTCAAGATGGTGAAGAACCCAGTTTATCATACCAGGGCTAAGCATATTGAAGTTCATCATCATTACATTCGGGAATTGGTTAATAACAAAGACAGTCAACATTGTTTCATTTTATTTTTTCTGGCAAGCAACATAAATAATATTCTCAGGGACTTGATTTTTTCTTTCTTTGCTGCTAGGGTTTGCTAATCTTTTGTCTTAATGATATTGTATTGTTAACGAGAATATGGATATGTTTGTATTGTCTATTTACAGAGGGATTTGTACCTAGATTACTTTGGTGGTTTCTTTTTGTTATAATTGGTAAATTACTTTGGTTGTTATGTCCAGGTATAATCCGTCTAATTAATGGGTCAGAACCAGTTAGAGAGATCGCTTTTGAAGGACTGGGTATGATATTTAAATAGCATTTTTTCAATATATTAATACTCCTTTCATAATTGTAGTTTTATGTGTGTGGGGTAAAATGCATCCCTTCTTGAAACGGTAAATTTCCTTTTATTTTTATTTTTATGGATTTGTACATTTGATTATTGAATTCACTGCTGCTCATGATGGTCTTCTACTACTGGAAACAGGGGAAAACTTATTGTAGTGGTGCCATAACACTAACGTGCGTAAAGGATTGTGAGTCTCAAAAGTATTTCGCAAGATTTTCATGTCAAGGATGAACTTTGGATCCATGTTAAGTGGGCCTTTCCTCCTATATGCTATATTTATACAATCTTACAGGAGATTCAATGTCATAATTTTTTGTTACTTAAATGGGAATTTCTTGTATGCAACCTAGTATCTGCAGGGATTTTGAGAGCTACCATCTGCTGCTGTGATATTATAGAGAAAATTCTATTGAATTGCTCGTTTATTAGAGACTTGTGTGAAACAGTGGTCAGGAAATGGCATTTTATTGCATCCTTGTGTTTTGCTTTTGCATTGATGCTTGCCATCTCATGCTTGTAGTTTGTATATTCATTATAGTTCCCATCTCTGAAACTATCAAAGAAATTGTGGATAAGTAAATCGTTTTATTACTTGGAAACACTATCCTGTGCGGGATTATGTTTTGGAACAAATAACAAATAGAGAATTTCATTGAAAAGGAGATTGAATTCACATATTAAGGTCCTTGCTATTATATTTTGTTTGCAATTCTTGAAGATGTTGATTTCCTCTAATTTTGTGAGGCCAAAAGCTTTCACAATGCACCTATATACTCGCGGGGTTTTAGCATATGGTGTTGGGGAGTGCAATGATTAGTAGATTATTTGAATCATGTTAAAATCTTGTCACATAGTGGCTTGGTTTGATTAGGGAGAGATATTTTTCACTTCATATTGCGTGTATATGGCATCCACAAGTATCAATCATAGAAGAAAATAAGAGAAGGTTTAGCACTAGAAAAAGCTGAAGTATGATGGATAAATGTAAGGAAAAAACCTATCTCAACATTTGGAGGATAATCTTTGCCTTGGTAAGCAGCGCTCTTTCAAGGGTCCTGATGAAGATTGTAAACTAGAATTGCCATAGTGATCTTGCACCTCTAATAAGTTAGTTTCATCATAGCCTCAAGATTTCATCATTAGCGTCAAGTTTCTCGGAATATTCACACCTCATGATGCGAACAACAAAAATAATGGAATAAAATGGGCAATGCTCCAAACAAGAGCTTTTATGGGCGTACAACTTAGATGTATAGTACGCAATAAAAGGAATAAAAGGGTGATTTGAACAATTATAGATTAATAAAAGACTTATCATTTTTTTTTGGTAACTGAGAGGTGTTCAACTTAGAATCCGAAGGGCAAACTGACTAATCCTTTGGGCCCCTTTATTCTCGAGGATGTCAACTCCTGCTGTGGCTAGTTGAATCGGGTTTTGAACCTGCTTTGATTGTCCATGTCTTTTAATGGCTCAACTAATCGGTCTACACCCGGAGGCTAAGGCTAAGAGACATTATATATTTACAATATATAATAGTGAATAAAAGAGTACTGTCGTATTTAGCTGTTTACGAGTTTTTTCCATCAAAATTTTATCACTTTGTGATCCATTATTAAAATGCGGAGAAGATTTAGATCGATTGTAGAACTTGCTACTTAAAAGAGAGAAGGTAAGAGAGGGAGCAAGAAATGATAGACAAGAAATACAAATATTGTAAGGTTGAACTACAAATAATTAAAAAAAACAAAACAAAACAAATAATGATTGATATTAATTTCTGAACTACAATTTTCTAAAATATTATAAATCATAAAATTAAAAAATAATATATGAAAAATGATAAAAAATATGATATTATTAAAATAACAATAACGGGAATAAGATTAACAATTAAGATTGAACTTCATGACATGTGTGGAGAATGCAAGTACTAAGCCATTGGGAAAGGAGGATTGTGGTGAACAACCTCTCGTGCCTAACATGAAGGCCTTAGGGCAAATCCACCCATGGCACTCCTCTTGCTTGTTAAATTGCATTTATGATTATGCTTATATTTTGGATATCTAGATATTAATGCTAGCAATTATATGTGTATGTGGAAATTTTATTAAATTGGTAAATGCAGATTTCATTCTAGGATTATTTGATAGAGAGAATGTTCCTTGGGAAAGAGAAGAACCCCTAAACCTAATCTACAAGAAAATTCTAGGGAAAACTGGGTAAGGGACATTATAGTGGTATTAGAGCATCTTTCTTCCCATCCTGTGCGTGCTTGAGTTATTTTGTACCCAAATCAATTTTTTTGATTCAATAAGGCATTTGGCTTAAAATGGTCTAAACCTTGTAAAAATGATGTCAAAACATAATTTTTGGGAAATTCAAGTATGGGCTTTGAGTTAGTGTGATGCCACAGAGATATTGGAAAAATTTGGAAAAATTGAAAATTAGGGTTTCTGGACCCCTGTTTTTAGGTCAAAACCCCTAAAAACTGAAACTTGTCAGAATTGGCTGAAACTTGTTTTTATTGGCTTATTTTGCTTCACGATCACAATGGTGAAGTTAGTTTTAGTTAAAAATGATTGAAATTAAGGAATATAATCATAAACAATTATATTGATAATGAATTAACAATACTAGATTTATAAAATTATTGGGAGGATCTAATTAAGATTATCAAAATATGAAGTTATTAGTATAATTAAAAATGTAAATAATTGAAAGATAATAATTTTTTATTATGAGGAGGATCTAATCAAGATTATCAAAATATGAAGTTATTAGTCTAATTAAAAATGCCAATAATTGAAAGATTAATAATTTTGTAATAAAATTAGCTCAAATGAATTGGCATGTTATAAATAATTCTAAAAATTAAGTATTGTTTCAATATCGTAATTCAATCTATAATATTATATTACAATATTATTATATTATACTATAATGTTTTTGATATTGATACAAGTGGGATCGAGAGGGCCCTTGTACAATAGATCGGTCAGTCAATATATATAACTACCATGAGATATGGGACAAATCAAATAGTCCATTGAAATAAAATTGAGTTACACACAATTGTAAACAAGTTGTCACACGCTTCAATAAAAAATAAATACGAGACCCTAAGGTCCAACTTAGATGATGTTAGACCCAACCTTGTTCAATCTCACTCTTCACTCTAGTATGAGATTGAGAGATAGATTTAGGAAGGTATTTCTTTCTCCTTTGTATAATCGTCTAAGAAATATTCATCCAAGTCCTCAAAATAGGGAGAAACAAATGACCATTCTTCCATAGAGGGACATCTATGTGTGTAGAAGGAACATCGGAATGGCCAAGTAGAGAAGCCAAACATGGAACCACCACCACATGACTAGGTTGAAGTCGAAGGGATAGTAGATTGAGTGATCAAAGTTGAAGGTGGATGGGACTCACCAATGGGAGTTGATGGAGCAATAACGGTAAGATCACCTTGAGTTGTGGTAGGCATCTAAGAACCAACACCCCGAGAAGACGAATTGTCATAAGAGAAGTCCTCAACTAGAGAGTCAGAGGCATGAATGGTTAAGTGATCTTTGTGAGCATTCTTCCACCACATCATTATGCCTTTACGTTTGGAGAACTTGGATAATTGACAACTAGGTGATTGATTGTAAAACATTTTCTACATTAGAAGGGAAGACCCTCATAGTCAAGTGATTGAGTCCAAGGCCTATCTCCCACCATCAAAATTTTATCCTTGTGAAGAGGCTCAAAGATATCAATGTCCATCAAAATATGAACAAAGTTAGAGTGACCCATGAAAGAAGTGGTAGATGCAACCTTCAAGAAACACCCAATAGAGTTGCCAATGGCCTCATAGTATGAATTTTCCAAATTAGGAGAAGAAGATTCAAAAGGCAAACCCACACAGGTCTGAAATTGAGAGGCTTGGAAAGGAGGTTGAAGGAAGTAGTCCAAGGCTTGACCTAAAGCAAATGCTCTACCTAGAACCACAACCTACCATCAAACACTAAACCCCTATTCTTTGAGGACTCAAAAGACACAATAAAGAAACCCCTAACACAAGAGAATAGCTCATTCTCACCCTTGACAATAGGCCTCTAAGAATCCAAGACCCATTTGTGAAGATTGAGAAGGGAAGGTCAAAAATTGTTAAATCTACAAATTGAACCCCTATAGAGAAAAAAGTCTTCATTTTCATTAGAAAGTATTAAGATTGTGTGCAAGTGATTTTTCTACCTAGAATGCAAAACATAATGAAATGCAAAGAGAAAAACACTAACAAACACTCAAGATTGGCCTATGTTGAATCCAAACAAAATGATAGAAAAATAACCTTTTACCTTGCTTGGATTGATGAGTTGGTTGGCCCTTTTTGATGCTTGATTGTGTGCTCCTTCGATGGCAAATGATGCAAAAATGGATGCAAAATGGAGAGGAGGTGATGAAGATTGCAATGATGGAAATGGGTATTGTAGTAAGTATGGTAGGTGGATGCAATGAGAGCTTCAATGGCTGCAATAATGGAGGATGCAAATGCTAAGTGCTAAGTGCTTGAATGAGAGTGAATGCAAAAAAGATTTAATCTTCTAATCTTCTAATCCCTTTAATTTGAGACCAAGTTTTCCAATTTAAAAAAAATGGATGGCTAGGATTTAGCCATCATGGATAAGATGGAGGGCTATGGTGAGTTGAGGACTCACAAATCTTCACATCTTGCCATGTGAAAAGTGAGGTGTGAAGAGGACAAATGATGTGGAAAAATGACATGTGAGGTGGAGGTACTTACAAATACCTTGGGATTATGAGAGGATTTCCTCAAAAAGGAAGTCCTTGTCCCCATATAAGGCTGATGGTGACAAGTGAGGAATTTTATAAAGTCCTCTTTTGTCACCATGGGGATGAAAGAAGTTGTTGGGGGGATAAATGTGAATTTTAAATTCACATGATTGGAAGCACCTTGTGGATAAAACAAGGTCCTCTTAAAGGAGGTCCTTGTCCCATGTGATTGATGTGACCTATCACATGGGGAAGAGGACATGTGGATTGCAAATAGAATTCAAAATTCCATTAAGGGTGTTGGAGGAAAAAAACGGAATTCCATTGGGATGTGGGAAGAGTTAACTAAATGACTGATTAGACTAGTTGATGAAGGATTAGAAGAGAGTTAGGTGGCTAATGATAATTAGGAGCCAATTTGCAAAAGTTGGAGGATGTGACACATCCTAATCATCCCTAATGATGGGATTAGAAGATGAATTAGGATTAACTGTGGATGAGACATAAAGAGAATTAAATAAGTGGGTTATTTATTTAATTCTCTGGAAGAAAGGGATATAGGGGTAAGGTATTTAATTATTTAACTAAATACTTTAGAGATTTAACAAACTGTAGGGGTGTTAATTAAATAATAGTAACATTATTTAAGTAATGTGGATAAAATGATATTTAGACGAAAAAAGTAAAGTTGACCAAATATAAGCGGTCAAATTTAGATGTCTACATTTTGCCCCTCTTTGAGATGATGTTACAAAGTAGCATCATTTCAAAGAAAATTAAAACATAGCACCTAGAAGAAGATGGTTAGACTAATAAAGATGCCCCAGTCATTCAAAGAGTGACTAGGAGGAAGGATGATGTGAGTGAAGATGAAGATTAGGGATTGAGGATGACCCTTAGAGAGGACATGCAGGTTTAAGAGAACACGAGTGTGCTCTCGAAATGGATGAGAGGATGCAAGGGTAGATGGGGAAGATGAGGCAAAATGATGGAGGGAATAGGGAACGGTAAGATGAAAAGAGAAAAGCAAGCACAAATGGATTCAAAGACAAATATGATGTTGCCCTAGTCAAGCTACAAGCCAGGATGGACTGATGATAGATGGAGTGTTGTTGATAAGGGAACGATACATTCCAAAATAAAACTAGGATAGGGAATAATACATCCCGATGAGAGTGTTGTTGATAAGGGAAGGATACATCCCAAACAACACAAAAGATAGGGAATGATACATCCTGAGGGTGATGAGGATAATGATTGGGTCAAGGCTTGTAGCAAGGTTGGGAACAAGACCAAAGATGTGATTAGATGATTTGTGCTAGATTGGATGGGTCATGACTGGATTGAGATGGGATAGAGGATACATGCAATGCAATGGAAGAGAAAATGAAATGCAATCCTAATGCAATTTGCCATTTTTGGAGCATTAATTTTTGCTATAGCATAAGACACCATGTACCATGGTATGTGGAACCAAGGTGGATTAGTGTCTAACACATACACAAATACAACAAACAAGGAGGCTATCCCAACACCCCAAAGTCACGATGAATTTGGTCGGGCCAGGTATTAGGATAACCACAAGCACAAAAGGATGCCCCAGCGTAACACAAGACCTCAGGGGTCTTCGTGGGTACTACGTGGGACAACCAAGAAGACAATAACAAACAAAGATCAAGATATGCCCCTATGTTAACCAGTCAAAACACACCATAATATTATAGATCATGGCAACCTTGACAAGTGATGATAAAGAGCTCAAATGATAAATAGAAGCCAAAAGTATCAAAAGATTGTAATCAATTTCAAAACATCCTTTGCCATAGGATCTAGAGGATGGATGAGGTTGATGAGGTCTATTAGGAAGGATACATTCTGTTGAGACCAAAGATGGATACTAAATTAAATGATCGACATGACTCAGGATACTCGAAACCAATTAGATCTCGTGATACTAGTGACCATTTATCTTGGAAGCACCAGTTAGGATAGGGACATACTTGACGACACAACAAGACGACGAGACATAAGATGACAAGACGACAAAACGACAAGGCGACAAAACAAACACATCCTAAATACCTAGGGGACACAAGACTGACACACCCTAAAGACCTAGGGGACCCAAGACCGACACACCCTAAAGACCTAGGGGCTCGGGGGTTGATCAAAGATCAACCTTGCCTACGTGAAAGCGTAGAGCCCTCGTAGTTCGACAAAAGGCCATGGATAATGCGGAGAGAAGACAACGGAGACCTCGATGGACAGTACAGATTAGATAGACAAATGCCCTGGGGGCGGATCAAATGATCGACCTTGCCTATGTGAAAGCGCAAGGGCCACATAGTTCAACACAAGGCCAAAGACAAACGATGGAAGATGACAGACTAGACAAGAAGCAGAGCCCTGGGGGTGGATCAAATGATTGAGCTTGTCTACGTGAAAGTTTAGGGGCAACGTAGTTCAACACAAGACCAAAGATAGACGATGGAAGATGACAGACTAGACAAGAAGTAGAGCCCCAGGGGCAAATCAAATGATCGACCTTTCCTATGTGAAAGCACAAGGGCAACGTAGTTCGACACAAGGCCAAAGTCAAACAATAAAAGATGACAGACTAGACAAGAAGTAGAGCCCCGGGGGCGGATCAAATGATCGACCTTGCTTATGTGGAAGCGCAAGGGCAATGTAGTTCGATAAAAGACCAATGACAAACAACGGATAGGGGATGATGAGATGATCATGATAAATGGATAAAGGGATGGAGCCGATATGATGAGCCAAGATAGGCCGTGTGGATGGGATGGACGATATGCATAAGAGGTGGCGCATGTGAAGCTCATGGATGGGATAGTTATCCAAATCATCGAAAAATGACGTGGGAGGATGAGACGATGGATAGATGAGTGACAAAGAATGATAAAATATTAGGAAGATGGAAGGAAAGATAGAGGGAAATAGATGGATTGATAAAGATGGGGAAATAGAAAGATTTGGAAAGATAGATAGGAAGATAAGGATAGTGAGATGGATGAGATGTTTAGATAGATGGATGGGGAGATAAGGATGAAAGGACATAAAAGGACTAGTGGATGAGAGTATAGGAAGATAAGGATTTGGTAGATGGAATGGATTGTTGGATGGATAAATGGATGGGGAGATAAGGATGGGAAGGATGGGGAGATGGAAAGGATTACTTGGAGGGATGGATGGATGATGTCTCCAAGGACTCTATCACAAATAAGAAGGTGCCTCCACTCTAGATGTGTTATGCATGACGAGGCAAGAGGGATAGCAGGATGGGTGGATAAGGGAGTGAGATGGACATAGATAGGAGAGATGGGTAAGGAATGGATATGGGTGTTGGCATGATGGATGGATGTAGATAATATGCACGGATCATAAAAGTAGACGGGGAGGATAAGGAATATGATAGTGTATGGATGAGGGGAATATATGACAAGAGGCATCCAAAGCATGTATGTTTGCCCCTATCTAGGTCAAGATCACAAGGAAGATGAAGGGACGAGATACAAATATGATATGATGGGTAGGATGTGGAAGATAGACAGATGTAGGAGATGGAAGAAAGGAGTGTGTAGGTGGAAGTTGCCCCCAATTGTGGAAGTAGATTGGATGGGGGATTTACGCATGACACCTGGTTACTAGGTTTTCATCATGGTACTTATCCAAGGCACTTGTTTGCTAAGTTTTCACCATTGGACGAATTATTTCTCTTTACTATTTTTTTGGATTTTTTGGATTTTTTTTTCACTTTTCAGACAAATGCAGATGGAGATGGATAAGGATAGAGATGAATGGATAAATGGATTTAGAAGACATGTGATAAGGGGATAAGCATCAAACTCCATATGAGGTAAAAAGAGTTCATGTGTAAAGCAACTATTGGATGTTGGTACAACCTTATTAGAATGGATGGATTATGCAAGGGGATGGATTAAAGGTATTTGATGGGGGAGATATGGGGGATAGTGGATGGGGTGTTGGAAAGTATATGGATAGAATGATGGAGTGGATGGGTGATGGGGGAAGGTGTTTAGGACCAACACTGGCACATGTGGTGGATGTGAAATGATAGGAGGGTTGATGGATGGAGAATGTGGCGATAAGGGAGGAGTTGGGATATTAAATTTTGGGACATAAGGACCCAAAAAAAATTTAGGAGATGGAGGATGTGAATGATTAGCTTTGGGATTAGCAACTTTGGATGTCGTTAGGGATTTTTCATGTGATGGAGCGAATGAGCTACTGTGATTTGAGATGGAGTAGATAGGATGGTAGGATTTGGATTCGGTTGAGGAAAGGAACTGTGAGATGGGATGAATGGGGGACTATGATCTTGGGATGGAGTGGATGGGATGGTAGGATCTGGATTCGGAGGAGGGGATATGCTTGTATCCTTTGGACTAAGCTATTGGCATGGCTAAGCTTGTGTGGGAGGCATGATGACGGAGGAGTGTTGGATGGACTCCTCAAGTGGGGGAGATGGAAGGATGGAGGGCTCATGACTGTCATAGGATTGGACTAGGGTGATATTAGGACTAGGGGGAACATATTGGATTCAGGTGTCTTGATGGGTTTCATTGGTTCCAAGAGTAGAAGATGGGGATTCAACAAATTTGACAGGTTTGATGGTTTCAATTGCTTGGATGGTGATAGGAATGGTAACAAGGGTGATAGGTATGGGATGGAGGAGGGCCTCATCACTAAGGATTGTACATGATAGAGTGTGAGGGCATGGTTCCACAACATCAAGATGTGAATTTGGGGATGTCTCTTCTATCATGAGTCCTTGGACAACATTTAGAAAATCTTTGGGCATTGCAGGTTTAGGTGGGGTGATGGGAATGGATGGAGGATTATGGATGGTCGGAGGACTAGGATTAGGGATTGCTGGATTAGGATTGGATGGAGGACTAAGATGAGATGGAGGATTAGGATAAGAAACTGGTGGATTAGGATTGGATGAAGGATTATGGTATGATGAATTGGAGGAAGGATTATGATATAATGCTATGGAGGTGGAAGTGATGTGGGAGGATGTGGATGCTGGATTAGGTTGGGGAGATTGGGATGGTTGATTATAGTAGGAATATTGAGATGGTGGATTATGATAGGAAGGTGTGGATGTTGGATTATGATGGGAAGATTGAGGTGGTGGATTGGCATAGGAAGACATGGACGGTGGATTGGCATAGGATTACATGGATGGAGGATTAGGATAGGAAGATTGAGATGGTGGATTAGGATAAGAGGACATGGGTGATGTATTTGCGTAGGAGGATGTGGGTGGAGGGTTAGGATAAGAAGATTGAGATGGTGGATTAGGATAAGAGGAATATTGGGATGGTGGATTATGATAGGAAGGCGTGGGTGTTGGATTAGGATGAGAATATTGGGATGTGGGATTAAGGTAGAGATATTGCGATGGTTGATGATGATAAGGATAGGAGTATGGTGGTGGTGGATTACTATAGGAGGATGTGGATGTTGGATAGGAGAGAGATGTAGAGGGAGGACATGATGGATATGTGGATGGTGAGGATATTGGATGTCCCTTTTCATGGGTAGCATAAGAACTATTATTAGATGCAGATGAAGGCATGGGGGAATAGTTCAGAGGAATGGATGGACTTGGAGAAGGGATCAAAAGAAGCTTGCTAGCAATGATAACATCAAGGGGATATATTACACTCTTTTTTATCAACAAGACTTTCGTTATCGTCATCAACGTAGTTAGGATTCCCCTTGACCACTATTATTGGTTGTGCAGGAGGAGGATAAGGATTCATGATATTAAGTGGAATAGATTAGAAGGAAATAGTAGATGATGGAAGAGGACATATTGGAAGAAGATAGGGGAAGATATCTTAAGATTTGTTTTGATATCAGAAGATCTTGGATATGGGTGGATGAAAGCTCAAATCAAGATTTAGGTTAAGCTCGGATTGGGATTGGATAAAAGTTCACATTCAGATTAGATAAAAGCTCAGATTAGGACGACTAGAGGATGGGATGGGATGCAATAGAATTGATGAGATAAGATCGGATGATTGATCAGATAGATTCTAAACCCGGTTTAGAGATTTGACTTAGATGACATAAGGTGCCGACGATTGGATTGGATTGCGAACGAGATGATTACAATATCGAATCTACCTCGAGATGGAAGTTGATTGATTGGGTTGTAATGATGATTGAATGACTTAGGATGAATAATGATCGGGATTAGATACTTAAGCCGATTTGGATAACAACCTCAAAAAAAAAGTCTAGAGGATTCATATTGATGAAACGATGATGGACACACGATCTAATGAGGCTCTAAGATACTTCTAGATGATCTGATTGATGAAATGATGAGCCTTTTGGAAAAGGAGATGGATGAGATAGATGATTATGGGAAGATAGATGGTGATAAGATCTTTCATTTGTGGTGAATGACTTAGAGAATGACAGGCTTTCAGTCACCTATTTTAAGGCAGGGTCGCCTGATCTGGGGTAGGGTCGCTTGTTCTTGGGCAGGGTCACCTGTTCTTGGATAGGGTCGCCTGTTCTTGGGTAGGGTTGCCTATTTTGGGGTAGGGTTGCATGTTCTTGGGCAGGGTCGCCTGTTCTGGGGCAGGTGATGTGAGTGTTCCAAGGCTTGCTTGCATTGCAACTAAGAGACCCAACTTGTCTCTTCAAGGAACCTAGTCTCCTCTAGGTCCTGATTGGCTTCAATGATTAACTAAGTCCAATTCTAACTCTTCTCTAAGAGTTCTATCCTTTGTGCTTCACCTTGGAGGACTAACACCATTTCACAAGTTCAATTCCTCTTCCTCACTTAGAAAACTCTAAGTGCTATCTTCTCAGAAATATCATTCTTCATTGCAGGGGTGTCCATCCTTATGAAATCATTCATAAGCTTGCATATTTGAACCATTCTAGAAGGTTCTTCAACCCTATCCTTACCGAGTTCAAGGATTCACCACTTGAGACCTTAAATAGGCCTATTCCTTGTATTCTTTACCAGTCCTGTTTTGTCAATTTTTACAAAACTTTCCCAAAGACACTACAAATCTAAAAGTAGATTCGGATACCCTTTTGGAAGTTTTAAAAGTTCTAGTGGGCTTCTAGCCTGACAACTTCCATACACTAGCTTCCTACAACTTAGGACAATAGGGCAAATAGGCCTAATTTCTAGGACTGACTGTATTCTTGTTTGTAGCTTGCTCAAATCATAAACCAAATGATTGACATGAATTCAATCCACCTAGAATGTTGAGCTAAGGTGAAACCCTACTTGAACCTGTACCTGTTCCGTACAGTACCTCCTTACCCTGCAAGAAATCTTCAATGACATTCCTAAACCTCTAACCGAGTTCTGTCTGCTTGCCTAGAGACTAGTGATTAAAAAGAGTTCTCCACTCTTTCATGCTTCCTAAACCTACAACTCTGTACACTAATGACTCCCCTAACATTCCCACCTATCCTTAGGTGTTTCCCAAGGCTAGACTTCATGGGGGAGCCATGAAAGCACCGACTGGTCAAGACTGGACCAGTAAGAACTTAAGACCAAAACAATTTAACTAACACCAAATATCTACTCTAAACAAATTGCCTATCAAATGAAAAAGTCTAAGACAATGCTATAGAACACAGTACAATCACTAAAATCAGTCTATAAATCCATTAAGCATCTTTGTCATCACAAAAACTCGAGTTCTTCTTGAAAAACACTGTTTTTAGAGCTCTCTATTCCACTTCAAAACTAACTACAAATTACATAACTGCATAATCAACATGAGATTCGAGTCTTGGGTCATATTAGATGCCCACTCCATGATTCTAGGGCTTGTTGGCCGATCTCCCACTTCCTATTCTCAAGGGAATCCAAAGGCAACCGAGTTGCATGCAACAATTAGAATAATTGCCAAGGTTGCCATGCTAACTTCCTTACAACATTTGACATCTTTCTTCATGCCTTGATCCTATTTCTTAGGACCACCATTCCCTCTAGATTCCAAGGAACCAACCCATTGAATGGCCTTAAGGCATCTTTACAACCACATTAAGTGTTTAGAACAACTTTAAGACTATAATCTCCCCTAGACAACTAACATTAAGAAAACATAAACTACTAACAATGGCTAAAAGTGTGACCTTAGTTCTAATGACTAACTCACCTAGCCCACAAAAGCAATGACCTTCTAAGGTTTGAAAGCAAACAAACTTCCTGACGTGGCTAGAGTCAAGTACAAGCCAAAATAACAAAAATGGAAGTTAGCCAAGGTGTGCTCCTGCACCATCCTCCCCAAACAGAAAGTTGAATCCACCTTGGATTGAGGATGCTTGAATCAATCCCCATCTTCTTGATCTCTGCTTCCTTGATCGATACTGCATCATCATCAACTTGACCATATTTCTTGATCAAGTGTTCCTTGTAGGCTTTGGTTCTAGTCTGTTTGTAGACCCTCGTGTCCAATATGCTGTTAGCTCCTGTAACTGTAGTAGTAGGTAAGTGTAGATCTTCCACATCTCTGATCACTTCATGAAGGTTTTGATCCATGTCTTGTTGTGGACCTTTGTAATGGACTAAGTCTGCAATGTTGAAGACAGGGGACAGTCCACTGTCATCCGGTAGCTCAATTTTGAAAGCATTATCACCATACTTAGCTAAGATAGGGTAGGGACCTATCCTCCTCATCTGCAACTTGTGAGGGACTCCCTTTTGAAGTCTTGATTTGTTAAGATGCACCATAACCAAGTCACCCACATTGAACTACACTGTTCTTCTATGCTCATCCACCTTGGTTTTATGTTTGATGGTGTTCTCTGTCAAGGTCTTCCTCACTGTTTCATGTATCTCCTGCATAGCATAAGCAAAGTCATCAGCATATCCACTTCCCTTCACTCCATCCTTCAAATCTCTCAACTCATAAACTCCTCTAGGATGTAGTCCACAGACTATCTCAAAGGGACTCTTCCCTGTGGATCTGTTTATAGTATCATTGTAGGCATATTCAACTTGCCCAATCAACTAATCCCATTTTTTCCCATACTCCTTTGTCAAGCACCGCAGTAGATTTCCAAGGCTTCTATTAACAACCTCGGTCTGACCATCAGTTTGGGGATGGTAGGCTGATCCAAAGGACAAATTAGTGCCCAACCTTTGCCAAAGAGTCTTCCAAAAATGACTAATGAATTTAGTGTCTCTGTCTGATACAATGCTGATAGGTAACCCATGGATTCTTACTATCTCTTAAAAGTAGAGAGAGGCTATTTGACTAGCATCATGGGTGGTCTTACATGGTATAAAGTGAGCCATCTTGCTGAACCTATCCACCACCACATAAACACTATCCATGCCTTGCCTTGTCTTGGGTAACCCAACTACAAAATCCATACTCAAACATTCCCATGGCCTAGTAGGAATAGGTAGTGGTTGATAAATGCCTGCATTTGAAGAAGTGCCCTTGGCCTTTTGACATATTACACAGCTTTCCACATACCTCCTAACATCAAGATTCATCTTAGGCCAATAATAGAACCTTTGAACAAGTTCTTGAGTCTTAGTGATCCCAAAGTGACCACTCAAAGCACCATTATGCTCTTCTTGTATCAAGTTCTCCCTAATGGAGCCTCTAGGAACACATAATTGATTCCCTTTAAACAATAGACCACTTTGCAAAGTATACTCAACATATTTACTATGAAAATGGCTCTTGTATTCAACACATACCTTATAAATGTTTGCAAAATCTTCATCATCAACATACAGATCCTTGAAGTGATCTATTCCCATGCTCTTCAACTGTATTTCTTGAATTGTGAGGGCTCTTCTTGACAATGCATCTGCTACTTTATTGAGGACACCTTTCTTGTGCTTGATATTGAAGGTGTAAGCTTGTAGATACTCAACCCACTTCATGTGCTTGTGGATCAACTTTTCTTGTGAATTCAGGAAACTAAGTGCTTGATTATCTGAATACACAATGAATTCCTTGGGGAGCAAGTAGTGCCTCCACTTCCTTAGAGCTTGAACCAATGCATACAGCTCAAGGTCATAAGAAGAGTACTTCTTTTTGGCTTCACTTAACTTTTCTGAATGAAAAGCCATCGATCTACCCTCTTGGCTTAGAACAACCCCAATTGCCACATTGCTAGCATCACACTCAATGGTGAAAAGCTTCTCAAAGATTGGTAGCACCAAAACTGGTTGGGTAGATATCCTTTCCTTCAACAACTCAAATCTCTTGTTAGCATGCTCATTCCATACAAATTTGGTCTTCATGCCTCCCTTAATAGTATCCAACATAGGAGCACAAATTGCATTAAAATGCCTTATAAATTTCCTATAATATTGTGCAAGGCCATGAAAACTCCTTACCTCTATTGCTGTCCTTGGAGTAGGCCAATTCATGATAGCCTCCACTTTGCTTTGGTCCATTTTCAGATTGCCATGTGATAGGACAAATCCAAGGTACACTAGCTCTATTTTGATGAACTCACATTTCTCCAAGTTGATCATCAACTTCTCCTCCTGTAGCTTCTTGAAAACAATCTCAAGATGTTCTAAGTGCTCACTCCTTGTCTTGCTAAAAATCAGTATATCATCTAGATATACTACCATAAATTTGCCTATGTAGTCTTTTAGGACTTCATTCATGAGTCTCATGAATGTGGAGGGGGCATTGGACAATCCAAAGGGCATGACAAGCCACTCATATAGACCCTCATTAGTTTTGAAGGCTGTTTTCCACTCATCTCCCTCATGTATCCTAATTTGGTGATAGCCACTCTTCAAGTCTATCTTGCTATAGTACTTAGCTTCACCTAGACAATCCATTAGGTCTTCAATTATGGGGCTAGGGAACCTATACCTTATAGTTATCTTATTAATAGCCCTTGAATCAGTACAAAGCCTCCAAGTTCCTCCTTTCTTAGGTGCTAGGACAGTGGGTACGACACATGGACTAATACTCTTTTTAATGAAATCTTGGTTTAGGAGTTCTTGTACTTGCCTAGCAATTTCCTCATTTTCTTGAGGGGTCATTTTGTAAGCTGCTTTATTGGGAAGGGTAGCTCCTGGGATAAGGTCTATCCTATGACTTATGGCTCTTTTAGGGGGTAAGGTTGATGGTTGTCCATCACTTACTATACCTTGGTAAGTCTGCAACATGCTTTGAATCTCTTTTGGTAACTCTGTCTTCTTGGTTACCTTGCCTTCATCTCCCTCTCTTGGTCTTAGCACCAATTCGTAACCAACTCCTTCATTCTCTTGCATGGCTTGTAAGAACTCTTTTTCACCCACCATAAGAACATTTGGACCTACTGTCTTCACCTCAGCATCTTCCAACAGTGACTGTATTTTGAAGGTCACATTGTCTTTCTTGAAAGAATAAGAATTCTTTCCTCCATCATGTATGGCTTGATAGTCAAATTTCCATGGTCTACCTAGGAGCAAATGACATGCATCCATAGGTAGCACATCACACAAGACTTTGTCTTTATACCTTCCAATTAAGAACTCCACCCATGCTTGTTCATTCACTAACACATGTTGTCCTTTATTGAGCCAAGTGACCTTATAAGGATTGGTGTGGGGTATCCTTGTCAACTTTAGTTTGCTGACTGCTTCCTCTAACACAATGTTATCAGTAGAACCTGAGTCAATGATGACTCTACATACTTTCCCCATCATCTTGCACTTTATCCTAAATAAAGACCTCCTTTGGCTTGGCTCCTCTTTCACCGGCTCCTTGATCAAGGTTCTCCTCATCATGAGATTCTCACCTTCCTCAAAATTTAATGGAACCTCAGATTGCTTTTCTGCTGCATTTGATTCCTCATGAACTAGGTTAATTCTCTTGTCACCTCCATGTGAAGAACTACCTTTCTCTAGACATCTATAGGCAAGGTGCCCCATTTGATTGCAATGATAGCATTTCATGTTGGCAAAGAAGTTGCCTCTTCCTCCTTGTCCACCATTTCTTCCTCTAGAGCTAGAGTTAGAACTCCTTCCTCTACCACCTCTACTTGAGCTTCCTTCTTGCTACTCACTGGATTTTATGTCTCCTTGAGTTTTTGTTTCAAAACTTCTTCCACCATAGCCACCTCTTTGTCCTCTACTATCCTTGCTTTTACCTTTACCTTTAGAGGTTTGGTCTTGCTTTCTCTTGCTTTTCTCTTCTATCTTCAAGGCCATTTGATAGCATTGGCGAATGGTTTTGAAGTTTACTAGACTCATTTCTTCTTGAATAGACCATTTGAGGCCATTCAAGTACCTTGCAAGCTTAATACTTTCATCTTTTACTACCTTTGATCTCAAACATAGCTTTTGAAACTCCTCGGTGTAGGCTTGGACATCTAAATCTTTTTGTCTTAGATTGTGTCTCCTTCTATGCAACTAGACTTCATAGTCATCAGGAAGGTAGGTCTGCTTCACTTTGTTTACCATGCCCTTCCAAGTAACTATAGGACCTTTTCCATCCTTTTCTCTTTTGTTTTGCACAAACTTCCACCAAGTAAGAGATGAACCTCTTAGTCTAGACTTGGCCACCATAACTTTTTGTGCCTCTGAGATACCATCACACTCAAAATGGTTCTCAATGCTGTCTATCCAATCCACAACTGAATCTGGATCCATTTGTCCACTAAATAGTGGCACACCTTCCAAAGCTTTGCCACTCAATGCCTTTAGTGCCTTTAAGAATGGCTCTTCAGGAAGAACAGGGTCAGGTGTTGGTGCTTCCTCCTCCAACTCTAATTCCTTTTCCCTTGCTTCTTCCTCTTCCTTTTGATCAATTTTGTCCTTTACCTTGTCTGCCTTTTCTTGGACTTCATCCAAGAGTTGTTCCATTCAAGCCAATCTTTCTCTCAGTGACTTGTTGTCTTCTTCTTGTTCTTCTACCTTCTTGGCTAACTCAGCATTAGTCACCATGGTTGTTCCTTCCTCTGGTGTATTCTTTCCCACTGATTCAGTAGGCTGCAACATCCACCACAAGCCTGATCAAAATAGGCTTTGATACCAATATGATGTGAGTGTTCCAAGGCTTGCTTGCACTGCAACTAAGAGACCCAGCTTGTATCTTCCAGGAACCTAGTCTCCTCTAGGTCCTGATTGGCTTAGATGATTAACTAAGTCCAATTCTAACTCTTCTCTAAGAGTTCTATCCTTTGTGCTTCACCTTGGAGGACTAACACCATTTGACAAGTTCAATTTCTCTTCCTCACTTAGAAAACTCTAAGTGCTATCTTCTCACAAATATCATTCTTCATTGCAGGGGTGTCCATCCTTATGAAATCATTCATAAGATTGCATATTTGAACCATTCTAGAAGGTTCTTCAACCCTATCCTTACTGGGTTCAAGGATTCACCACTTGAGACCTTAAATAGGCCTATTCCTTGTATCCTTTACCATTCCTGTTTTGTCAATTTTTACAAAACTTTCCCAAAGACCCTACAAATCTAAAAGCAGATTCAGATACCCTTTTGGAAGTTTTAAAAATTCCAGTGGGCTTCTAGCCTGACAACTTCCATACACTAGCTTCCTACAACTTAGGACAATAGGGCAAATAGGCCTAATTTCTAGGATTGACTGTATTCTTGTTTGTAGCTTGCTCAAATCATAAACCAAATGATTGACATGACTGCAATCCACCTAGAATGTTGAGCTAAGGTGAAACCCTACTTGAACCTGTACCTGTTCCGTACAATACCTCCTTACCCTGCAAGAAATCTTCAATGACATTCCTAGACCTCTAACCGGGCTCTGTCTGCTCGCCTAGAGACTAGTGATTAAAAAGAGATCTCCAATCTTTCATGCTTCCTAAACCTACAACTATGTACACTGATGACTCCCCTAACATTCACACCTATCCTTAGGAATTTCCCAAGGCTAGACTTCATGGGGGAGCCATGAAAGCACCAACTGGTCAGGACTAGACCAGTAAGAACTTAAGACCAAAACAATTTAACTAACACCAAATATCTACTCTAAACAACTTTCCTATCAAATGAAAAAGTCTAAGATAATGCTATAGAACACAGTACAAACACTAAACTCAGTCTATAAATCCATTAAACATCTTTGTCATCACAAAAACTCGAGTTCTTCTTGAAAAACATTGTTTTTAGAGCTCTCTATTCCACTTCAAAACTAACTACAAATTATATAATTGCATAATCAACATGAGATTTGAGTCTTGGGTCATATTAGATGCCCACTCATGATTCTAGGGCTTGTTGGCCGATCTCCCACTTCCTATTCTCAAGGGAATCCAAAGGCAACCGAGTTGCATGCAACAATTACAATAATTGCCAAGGTTGCCATGTTAACTTCCTTACAACATTTGACATCTTTCTTCATGCCTTGATCCTATTTCTTAGGACCACCATTCCCTCTAGATTCTGAGGAACCAACCCATTGAATGGCCTTAAGGCATCTTTACAACCACATTAAGTGTTTAGAACAACTTTAAGACTCTAATCTCCCCTAGACAACTAACATTAAGAAAACATAAACTACTAACAATGGCTAAAAGTGTGACCTTAGTTCTAATGACTAACTCACCTAGCCCACAAAAGCAATGACCTTCTAAGGTCTGAAAGCAAACAAACTTCCTGACTTGGCTAGAGTCAAGTACAAGCCAAAATAACAAAAATGGAAGTTAGCCAAGGTGTGCTCCTGCACCAACAGGGTCACCTGTTATGGGGTAGGGTCACCCAAACAACTTCTAGACTTGTTTAAATAGTCGAATGATGTCAATAAAGGGAATGAATGAACAAAAAAACTCTTAGGACAGGAGGACAGATGCTCAAGATGGGGAAATAGATGCTTGGAATGGATGAATAGATGTTCAGAATAGGCAAACAAATGCTTGAAATGGGCGAATGGATGCTTGCAATGGGAAAACGACACTTGAAACAGGCGAATAGATGTTCGTAAGAAGAAAATGGATGCTCGAAACGGGAAAATGGATGCTCAAAATGAGGAAACGGATGGACGAAATGGGCAGACAGATGCATGTAATGGGAAAACGATGTTCAGAATGAGCAAACGGATGTACTAAATGGGTTAACGGATGCTTGGACCAAGGAAACGATTGCTCGGAATGGGAAAATGAATGCTCAAAATGAGGAAATAGATGGATGGAACGAGCAAATGGATGCATGCAATGGGAAAACAACATTTAGAATGAGCGAACAAATGTACAAAACAGGTGAATGGATTCCCAAAACAAGGAAACGGTTGCTCGGAATGGGCAAACAGATGCTTGAAAAGAGGAAACAGATGGCTGGAATGGGCAAACAGATGTACGAAATGAGTGAACGAATGTATGGAACAGGTGAATAGATGCCTAGAATAGGAGAAAGATGCTCGGAATGGGAAAACGATTGACAAACTAAAGGTGGAATTGACTATCTGGAGGGCATGGTTGCCTATTTTGGGGGTCGGGTCACCCAACTTGGGGCTAGGCCGCCCATTTGAGTGCATGGTGACCCCTTTTAGGTCAGGGCAACCCCTTTGAGGGCAGGGCCGCCCCTTTGAGGTTAGGGCCACCCCTTTGAGGGTAGGGTTGCCTTTTTGGGGGTCGAGTCGCCTGTTATGTGAAATTTGATCAAATTTAACTTGGACAGGGTGGAAAACAATTGAGACAGAAAGGAAAGGTGACCCTTGTTAAGGGCAGGGTTGCCCCTTTTAGGGAAGGGTTGCCTTTTTTAGTTGACCTGGACTTGACTTAGGCAAAAATAGCAATGGAAAAGGATAAAAATAGAGCAAACAATAAGCAAAAGGCCAAGACGCACTAGTTTTGCACAAAGAAGATAGTTCAAGCAACATAATCCTAAGATTAGTGTGAAGGTATGACCAACACGGTCCTCTAACTAGGCTGAACAAGGCAACTAAGGGAGTCCCCAATATACACACGGTATGTGGGGCACAATCGTGAACACCAACCTGTCTATAGGCGTGAGTTGGGAGCAACCAATGAGGTACTGGAAGCTAAGACCAACTCTTCACATCTTATCTAGGGCTGATGCAAGAAGTTGGGTCCACAGAAAGCTCAAAAAGTGGAAGTGTTTTTGCTGTTTTTCAGAATTTGTCACACTTGGACTGAAAATTTGAGGCACTTACACAATGAATTTTTAAAAAAGTCAGTAATATGAAATTTAGAAATTTGAATCTAGTTTATAAATATGTAAATTATTCAAATACCCAGATTGTAGAAATTAAATTTTGATAAGGATCTATAAAAACCAGTTTTTAAAAGTCCTTTTTTTTTACCATACCATGCACGTGTACGGACAACACTTTTTGACTCAAACAAAAGTATTTTTCTAATTCCTTTTGGGGAAAGAGAACTAACAACATGAAGATTGATGAGGAATTTTTTTTGTAATTTTTTGTTGAATATTTTCTTTTCTATTAAATTTTTATTGGCCTTAATTGTTGTTTTTAAAAATCAACGTGTATGGACAACATAATTTGACCTAAACTAAACATTTTTTGAATTTTTTTTTTTTCATTGTGTAAAGAATTGTCTGAAGATTGATGTCATATAATTTTTTTACAAAAAACTTAACCAAAAAAAGTTATTAAAAACAAAAAAAGTCTGATATTTCAAGTTTAAGGACTAGTTTGCTTTGAAATTAATTAAAAAATAAAAAATATAATCCAATCTTAATAAAAATTATATATTTAAAAACTAGACATTGTGTTCTGTAATGGGTTTTAATTTTATAGATTGATTCAGAAAAAAAATTCATCAGCCATATTGTCAAAGTTGAACATTCTTCTTCAATCTACTTTAGTTTTTTAGTTGCAGGTCAAAGGCTAAGGCTCGGATTACCAAGCCTTTCCCGAACCTAAAACCAAGTTTGCAGGTGGGTTGAGAAACAACTTTTTAAATAACGCGTACGCGTTATTGAAATGAAACGCATATGCGTTATTTTTTTACCCGTTGGGTAAAGGTAACGCGTACGCGTATGCGTTCTTTTTTTAGAATGCGTATGCGTTTCATAATGCGTACGTGTTTTTGATATAGCCGTTTTTCCTAATTTGACATTTTCTGGTACAACACGTTTTTCCTGCAACATTCTTTTTCTGCAGTACGACCCGAAAGCTCAATTTTTTGTATTTTTTATTGCAAATTTGTCTTGTGCAGGGCATATTCTATTGCAAATTGGTTGAAAAGTCAAGCGTAGGTTGAATTTTATGAAGTGGAATCAAGTACAAGAATAATTTACAAGAAGATTCAAAAAATAGAGTTTTTGGATGTATTCATGATATTTTTGTGTACTTCAAAGTTCAAAGAAGAAAGGATCTTCATAGTACAAAGTGTTATTTGAATATTTGAAGGAGGTGAAAATTTGAAAATTGGTTACAAGTAAATCATTTGTTTTTTCATCAAAAAGGGTTTGGTAACCATGGGATCAAAGCAAAGACAAAGAAAAAAGTGTAGAAAGTCAATGACACCTGAAGAAATTCAAGCAAATAAAAATATGGAGACAAAAAAACAAAAGGATAGAAGAGAAAGAATTCGTCAAATAAAAAATTTGGAAGCATCTAGTTCAATGAATGTTGAAGAGAAAGTCATGAATGATGAAATGAATGTAGATGATGCAAATGTGGAGATGGTGAATATAGAAGAAAATGCAATTATGGAGACAAACTCAACTATGTTTTCAACTTCAACTTTGAATGATATGGAAATAGTACCTATGCAAACAACTTCGGGTATGTCTTCAAATCCACCTCCCAATGATATGGAAAATGCACCTATTCAAACAATCTCTCCAGGTATTCTTTCAAACCCAAGTCTTGATAATATTGATTTTGCTTGTTTAAATGATGTTAGATACACCATTGATGATATCAATAATTCTAGGGTTGAAAGAATGCAAAAAAAATAAAATGATGAAAATATATCTTATGAGAATGCAAATGTTAATCAAATCCCTCATATTGATGAAAATGAGAATGAAATCTTTTTAACATTTGAAAATGAAAATGGAACCCCTTGTGTGAATGAAAATGAAACCCCTTGTGTGAATGAAAATGAAACCCCTTGTATGGATGAAGGTGAAAATGTCTTTTTACAATTGAAAAAGATGTGTTAGATAACCTTCGTGGTAAAGTTTCTTGGAGACAAATTAGAACTTATGGAAATAAAATATATAAAATGTTTTTTTATAGAAAGAAATTAGGATTCCAATGTCAACTCATGGTGCAATTGATGAGAATGTGGAAAATGAGAAAAGTGATGAAAAAATTAGGTATTTTTGTAAAACCAAAAAAGAAAGATGATTCAGTAGAACAAGTCATTTCTAGTGTTGCTAATGCTATTGATTTTATAGGTAAGAAAAGTCGATCTAAAGATAAAAATGCGGCTCGTCGTGCAATAACAACTGCTTTAGTTGATAAAGCAACTTCAAATAAAAGAATGTTAAGTAAGATTAGTAAATGTATAAAAGTAAATCCTAAAACTTTGATTAGAGCTGCTAAAAGAAGAGAAAATATTGAAAAGGATCCAATTAATCAATGTTGGAGTTTTAGTGGTAGACTCCCAAGATCAGACATGAAATTAACTAATGAAATTAAATCTTTAATTGATAAATTTTGGCATGATAATACAAGAGTATCACCTAACATTAGAGATGTCTTAAAATTAAGGGTGGGTTCCAAAATTCGTGTACCTCATCCAAAGCATCTCTTAGATATGACTCAAACCGAATTATATAATTTTTTTTTAGATGCTTCAATCTTACCATTGAATATTAAAATAAGTCAAAGATCATTCGAAAAGTGTAAACCTTGGTATGTTAGAATTAGTAAGCAACGAATCTCTTGTTGTTGTAAGACTCATGTACAATTTCGTTATTATTATGATAGTTTTCGATATATACGATGCACTTTGCATGTTAACCAAATTATGCAGGACATTTGTGGTATTAATATGCCACCTGAAAGAATCAAATTTTTTTATATCAGGTTTGTTTTGTGAACCCTCTAACAGAAACTTATTTTATTTAAAATCATGTATTTATGGAGAATGTGATAAATGTGCTAACTTTTCATTATTAAGAGAATGTATGTATGAAAGTAGTTTAAATGAATTTGGACAACAATTAGTAGATGTAAAAAGCTTTAAAAATGTTGAGTATTCTTTAAAAGATGGAAAAACTGGAAAACGTTGTGAGCTAATTATGGAAAAAAATACTATGCATGCATTTATTAAAGAATTTAAAGATAAGATTGTACCTAAATATGTTCAACACTCTCAGTATGCTCATTGGCTTGATAATCAATTTCGTTTATGTAAAAAAACATTCCCAATTGGAACTATATTGTCAGTTGTTGATTTTGCTGAAAATTCTCTTGCTCCACAAGAAGAAATTCAATCACAGTATTATAATTCAGTGCAAGTAGCTATTTTTGTTCATATTGTTTATAGACATGTAGATGATAGTAGAGAAGATAATAGATTTTTTTTGAGAGAGTACCATTTTTATGTAAGTGATAATCAATTGCATTCATCTAAGTTTGTTCAATATTGTTTTGATATATTTTACAAAAAATTAAAAGAAAGAGGAATTCAATTGCTAGAACATCTCATATGGTCAGATAATTGCACAGGTCAATTAAAAAATGCTAGGATGTTTTATTGGTTATGTAGAGTTCATAAGGAAAATTATATCCAACACATATGGAGTTTTTTTGAAGCCGATCATGGTAAGGGAGAACACGATGGAGCAGGTGCATGTGTGAAAAGAGCTCTTGCTAGAGAGCAACTAAAATTTGAGGATGCTACAAAATTTAGAGATGCACGTGCAATTCTAGATTGGCGCAATACCAAATTATCTACAAGAGTAAGTGAGAGCTCAATAATTCACCGCTTCTTTTGGTTAGTTGAAGAAAATGATATTTGTTCTCGACAAGATTGTGAAACAATTAATGGATCTCCAAAATGGCATTCATTTAAGAGTTCGAATGCAAACACATGGACAATATGGACAAGGGAGTTGGCATGCTTTTGTCAAATTTGTATTGCAGGTGATTGGGAGGCTTGTGAAAATATGGAATGGGTTGAACAATGGAAACAAAGAGCCTTAACACCTACATCGACACATGTTCAACATGGAACAATAATTGAAGATAATCAAGTGTTCGCATAAGATGATTATGATCGTGTTTCTGATCTTGTACAAGAAGGTACATTATTTATTGAGATGAATTTTATATGTATGCGTGTTTATATACATGAATTAAATATAAGTCGTGATCTTTATTGAATTTTTTAATCTATTTTTGTAGGACATGTGTATGCTATTGTTGCACCCAAGGGGAATGAAGAGGAGACAGAGTACTGGTTGGCTAGATGTGTTGAGAGAAAATATAAGTTGGTACATCCTAGAGTGGATGATGATAACTTTGAGTATCCAACTAGTTCAGTCGTTGTTGTTGGCACTTGGCTTCAAAAATATTTGATAAGAAAGAATGGCTTGCTTGCATTTGAAGATTATGAAAGACACAAGAAGATTATACATTATTCACATTTGATTTTGGAAACCAATATAAAATTAGTTAGATATCACAGGAGGCCTGCTAATAAAGTTTTAAGGACACTTTCAATGGATGATCATGAGACAATCATAGATGCATTACAAAAAAGAGAGGATGCAGATGGTACAACATAGTAAATAAATATTGGTAAGTATATCTAGTTGTATGTATATATTTAATTGATATATATATTTGTCTTTAAATTCATTTCCTTATTAAAGTTTTATATCATTTTTTGTTTCAGGTCTCCCTTGATACTAGATGTTTTACAAAAAAGAGAGGAGATGCACTCTTATTACAATGGAATTCGAATCTAGAGACAGGTAACTATATATAGTTGTAGATACATTTGGTTGAGAGTATAAATATAAAACTAAATTTAATTCATTGTCATTTTATAAAAAGTTTATAATTTATTTCATATCCCCTTAAGCCATTCTCTTAAAACCCCTTAAGCCATCCTCTTATGTACCATTAATCCATCCTCTTGCATCCCCTTTAAGTCTCTCTATGAATTCCCCTTAATTCATTCTATTAGGACCCATTAATCCATATACTTGTATATCTATCCTTAATCCATCCTCTTGCATCCCCTTAAGCCATCCCCTTAGGTCACATGGTCTAGGGTTTAGGGTTTGTAGGGTTCATGAGATGCTTAAATAACAAATTTATATGGATTAATGGTTTAGGGTTGATCTCCTAGGATTTAGGTCACATGGTTTAGGGTTTAGGGTTTCTAGGGTTCATGTGATGCTTAGAATAACAAATTTATATGGATTAATGGTTTAGGGTGATCTCCTAGGATTTAGGTCACATGGTTTAGGGTGTAGGGTTTGTAGGGTTCATTTGATGCTTAGAATGACAAATTTATATGGATTAATGGTTTAGGGTTGATCTCCTAGGATTTAGGTCACATGGTTTAGGGTTTAGGATTTGTAGAGTTCATGTGATGCTTAGAATAACAAATTTATATGGATTGATGGTTTAGGTTTGATCTCCTAGGATTTAGGTCACATGTTTTAGGGTTTAGGGTTTGTAGGGTTAATGTGATGCTTAGAATAACAAATTTATATGGATTAATGGTTTAGGGTTGATCTCCTAGGATTTAGGTCACATGGTTTAGGGTTTAGGGTTTCTAGGGTTCATGTGATGCTTAGAATAACAAATTTATATGGATTAATGGTTTAGGGTTCATCTCCTAGGATTTAGGTCACATGGTTTAGGGTTTAGGGTTTAGGGTTTCTAGGGTTCATGTGATTCTTAGAATAACAAATTTATATGGATTAATGGTTTAGGGTTGATATCCTAGGATTTAGGTCACATGGTTTAGGGTTTAGGGTTTGTAGGGTTCATGTGATGCTTATAATAACAAATTTATATGGATTAATGATTTAGGGTTGATCTCCTAGGATTTAGATCACATGGTTTAGGGTTTAGGGTTTCTAGGGTTCATGAGATGCTTAGAATAAAAAATTTAGAATCACATGTACCCTTAATCCACAATCTTGCATCCCTTAAGTCACTCGCATAATTCCCCTTAATCCATCCTCTTAGGACCCATTAAGCCAGATCCTAGGGTTCGTGACATGCATCCCCTTAATCCACCCTCGTACACCCTTTAAGACATTCTATCAACTCCCCTTAATCCACCCTCTTGCATCCCCTTAAGACATCCCTTTAAAGGACCCTTAAGTCATATCCTCTTACATGTACCCTTAATCCACAATCTTGCATCCCTTAAGTCACTCGCATAATTCCCCTTAAGCCATCCTCTTAGGACCCATTAAGCCATACCCTAAGGTTCATGACATGCATCCCCTTCATCCATCCTATGACAAACATCATTTGAATTTGTATGGAATTTATAAGATCCAATTTTGTAACTTTTACTATATATTTACTTAAATGACTCAAAAAAATTATAGAAATACTTACTTACATTAATTATTTTTGTAGGTTCTCATAAAGTCGGTCTACCATGCAATTGTCACTGAAAATTTATTTTATCAAGAGACTATGTAAATATCAATTTTTGGTCTTCACGTAAAAGTTGATAAGCTAAATAATTGGATATACATGTGCACACATATATGTTTCATCATGTTGTATAGTTGTATGATTTTCAATGAACTTATTAGTAACTTTTTAAAAATCTCTTTCCAATTTTATAGATTATACATTTCATATAATTGTTCAAATATTTTCTAGAATTGGAAAATAGTTAAAATTACGTGCTCTTAATTTATTATGAATATAATCTAAACTATTTAAGGAATATTTTAATTTGTCACCTTTAACCATGTGATAAATTATATATTTATGAAATTTGATTGTAGAGATAAGAATTTATATAGTGCATGTATTACTTGAAAATTAGATAAAATATCTAGATCTACTTATGTATGAGTGCATATAATCATCAAAATGAACATAACATGATCATAATTGACTGCATATATATAATCATCACATTAAAGTCATCTGATATAAATAAACAAAAATATGTATATGTCAAGTCCAACACATAAAAGTTTAAATAAAACTAGAGATGTTTGGTCTATTTAAAAGTTAAAACCATTTAACTATCAGGCTGATCAGTCAAATCAAGTCTCCTCTTTGTTCCAGGTCGATTAGATGTACTTGCATCGTGCTGTAAAAGAGTACAAGAAACTTGAAATTAGATTTAAATTTATTTATAAATTTTGATATAATTAAACATATTTAAACCTGAAAATATAAACTTTTGGATAAAAAGTAAAAAATTTAATTAAATATCTAGTAAATACAATAAAAAATGATTTTTAGTACATGCATAATTTACCATATGATCATGTGAATCTACTGGAATATTTTGTTCAATGGGTAACATAACTGTCACTTGAGAAGATCCACATGCCTGATCTACTATATCCTGCACATTCATATAAAGCAATCAATATGTTAAAACCTCAAATATATATATATATATATATATATATATATATATATATATATATATATATATTTAAAAGATCCATAAAAATTGTTTAGGATATTTAGTAAAGTTTACAACCTTGAATGATATGACCTCAAGATCACACACCTGAGATTTCCCATGCATAAATGCTGACGATGTCTCAGGTGCACCTACAATGGGTGTCTCATGAAATCCCTGCATATAGATGTACAATAATTTGTATAGATCATTCACACATGTGTATGTAAATATAAAAATTGTTTAGGATATTTAGTAAAGTTTACAACTTCGAATGATAAGACCTCAAGATCACGCACCTAAGATTGCCCATGCATAAATGCTGATGATGTCTCAGATGCACCTACAATGGGTATCTCATGAAATCCCTGCATATAGATGTACAACAATTTGTATAGATCATTCACGCATGTGTATGTAAATGTAAAAATTAAATTAAATCTATGATGTGTATTTAATTCAAACTTAACAATTTTTTTGAAAGAATGCACCTGAGTTGATGATGACTTAGGAGCGCTCACCACAACTTGTGGCTAGTCAGCACTAGACATGCTCATCTGACCTCCCTGCATCTAGATATAATATATATCAATCACACATCATGTGTAAACATTCAAAATAAATTAGATATATATCCACACAAACTAAATTTAATATATATTGGTTTAAGTACCTGACCAAAAGGTGAGCCCATATCTACAACACTCGACATATAGACATGATCATTTTGAGTTTCAGGCATTTTATGATCATGTGTCTACACCAAACACTTATTGAATTAATATTGTATTATATATATAATTTGATGTTATTATTTAAACATGAATTTTACACATTCCAAAAAAAAAAATTAAGTTCAAAAGATGAACATACCTGTGTAAGATGATGCTTAGAATATAGTAAATCCATAAATAACTCTATCTCAGATGCATGTGGGTCACCTGAAGTGGATGCCTGAGTATTCCTATTGCTCGAGCCTCCATGCTCTCTATTGACCACTTCAGCTGCCGCGTGTGAAGTCTGATGAGTGAGATGTCCTGAAAGTGAACTCAATGCTCCTAATGTTGATAGCATGGTTTGCTACTGAAATGCAATGGGAACACCAGGAGAAGCAGGAGGAACAATAGGAGCAATTGGAACACGTCGCTGAGGATCAACACGTGCTCCTAATCTATGTTGGGGCATGCCACGCCCAACTCCCTGAAATGACCTCGTATCAAAATAGTTGGGTTTTAAACCCAACTCAAACTATGCCCATTAATTTCTCAAAAAGTATAGGGGAACCTTAGAATTTCCATGTGGTGGAGTCTCAAACACCATCCACCATCTATCCCAAAAATGTGTAGCTATCTGGGGGTGCCTACACCATAAAATTGGAATTCGTTTTTTGGTGGGTGGAATTGGTTGGCTAGTTTGGGGGTTAAAAAAATACTGGAACATGGCTTCTTTGGTAATTTTAAGGTCATTAATTTCTTTATAAGACAATCCATCTGCATATAATTGTCTCCTCTTATCTCTCCATTGATGGAACCTATCCAGGTCCGCATCAATAGATCAAACATAATCGATAATAGTTTGCATCGTAGATGCAAACCGTGAGAGATGGGGGGAATTCTAGGCTCATTTTTTATCAGATCTATATTTTCTTGAATCACCATAAGATTTTCCCTAATGCTCTCTCTCAACTGATCCCAGTCTACTATAGGGGGTGAGGGGTTAGGAGGTGGAGGGTTTGGAGGCATGGGGTTTTCTTGTGGTGGTGGGTTTGGATCTATGGGATCTACAAGAATTTGTGGTTCAAGCATAAAATCCTCTATGCTAAATAGTGGATCCATGTGAATGTACAGCCAAATGGCAACTACACATGTTAAACAATTAAAAAATATATATCAACAAACTAATTAAATAATGCATACAATTTGAAAGAACGATTTAAAAATCACATTGAATGTGCACAAATTCAAAATACAATTCATTTGAAGACCATTTGATTTATAACATTAAAAAATCCATAATGTTCATTAAAAATCCATAGCATGTACACATTAAAGTTTATAATTTAAGTTTGTACAAGTTTTGAAAATTTCAAGTTTGTGGTTTACGATTTGAGTTTTGGGTAAGGGTTTGTGTTCATATTTTAGAATGTAGGGTTTAGTGTCTAGGGTTTTCTTGATTAACGATATGTGATTATGTATGGTTTGGAGTTTACATATAGTCTGAAAGATATCTAGGTTTTATGGTTTAGGGTTGATAGATAGGATTATATGGCTCATGATGTATACATATAAGGTTGTAGGCATCTATTTCAAGATTTGGGGATTTTGAAAGTTATATATGTATATTAGAATAACAATAACCATTAAGATCTAGAAATTAAAAAAATTGGTTATAAGGATACATTTAAACATATTAAGGATACATTTAAACATATAATAATAGAAACATAGGAATCATGGTATTTGAAAAGGGGAAATGATAATAGGAGTTACCATAGAATACAAAATATTGTTCATATGAGAGACATAAAAGGTATGAGAATTAAATATTATTTTAATAATAAATTATTAAACAATAGTATAGTATGAAACTTAAAGGATGCAAATAAATTAAAATTATAGTGATTGAAAGTAATAATTATGCAAGAAATAAGGAAGCCAAACTACCAATTCGGTAGGGTCAAATCCAAGAACTTGCAACCCAATCCTTCACCAATTATAGAATTTAGATTTATACATTTTAATTTCTTGATTTTTTTAAAATTTTGAGTAATAATAATGAAGGAAAATCTATAAGTTGATGTTCTAGGACCCCCTTTGACAAAATGGTAACAATCGACCTAGATTATGTTGAATCTAGAGTGAAGGAAATAAAAATTCAATATGTTATGACTAAAAGTCTATGGTTGTTATAACAAATTGAGGGAAATGCATTGTCTTGTGATACCTCACAATTATCACTACTAAAAATAAACTTTGTTGATCACACCTAAAGACCCCATTGTTATATAAGTTTGTAAATAAACTCTTTGAAAACTAAGATTGTGAGAAACATAAATTGAAGAAATAAGACTAAAACTCTATGTGTTTTAAAAATTTCCACTAGTATTCATGATTTTTAAATCCTTATGAAACCATCAAAAACCTTAGGTACCTAAGTACGGGGATATTGGCTCAAATACATAGTTTCAAAACTAAAAAACTACTAGAGTATGGATTTTAATGACAACAAAACCCTAGAATAGAACAACCTTTACAAACATCATAAAAAAATTGAGGGAAATTCTCTATGATTTAGGGTGTAATGGGCCCAATATATATGCACATGATATATTTTTTTGAAGGATTTTTTTAATATATATTGATTTAAATTGTATGCATGTGTGCATATGTATTTGTAAATGAATTCGTTGCATCCTCTTAAGTTGTGTTCTAGTTTAAGAACAAGTTGAACATATTGAATATGTTCATATAAACAACTTGAATATGTTTAAGAAAAAAATCAAGAACACATAGAAGAACAAGTTGAACAAGAACATGTTAAATAATAGATTAGAAAAACAATTGTTAGAGATGAAAAATTGGAGAATTCAGTTCAAGAAGACATTGCTAATAGATTTATTTTTCAAGTTACAGATAAAAAATTTAATCGATATAGATGAGGAATTTTTTAAAATATGATTTCATCTAGGGATATGTTGCCTTATATTAGAATTTCTATCACACTAATTCTAACTTGAACCATAGATGGGCTAATTATAACTTGAACCATAGACCCTAATTATAACTTGAATTCTAATGTATTCTAACTTGAACTCTAACCCTAATTGTAATTAAATTGGGTATCATAACCTTAGTTGAACACTAACCCTAAATGCATATAAACCTTTTAATCATAAACCTAATTAAATATTGATTGAATGTTTAACTCTCACCAAAATTACAACCATTTAACCCTAGACTCTTAATTTAATTTTTACCCCAACCCTAGAACCCTACACCAATTGACGGGGCTAATTCTAACTCCAACCCTAAGCTTCATCTTAAATTTTAATTCATAATTTCATAATCCTAACCCTAACCCTAATAAAAATATAACCCTAACTCTAAACCTAGTTGAATACAAACCCTAACCTCAAGCCTTACCTGAATATTTATCTTAGAACCCTAACCCTAGAATGAATTTTAACCCTAATTGAACTCCAACTTTAATTGAACCCTAGAAGCAAGTAATTGAATTCTTTAATATTAAACAAGTAAACCTAATCATAACCCTAATTGTAATTTTGAAATCTAACTATAATATATATTAAAGTTTAAGCCAAACCCTAATTGTACCCTAGCTTTAACCTAATTTTAACCTACAAATAGGGTTTTAGTTTACGTTTTCTAGGGTTTAGGTCCAAGGATTAACGGTCTGAGTAAATTAGTTTTTTGAAACCTACAGTTTAGGGTTTTCAAATTTCAAAATTAAATGTGTCGAATTTAGGTTTTTTTTTTGGTTTTTGATTTAGAATTTTATGTTGTTTGTTTCGTTGATGTTTTTGGTTAATTAAATGTAGTTTAAAAACTATTAAATATTAAATTAAAACAAACTAAACAAAAATAACTAAATAGCAATTATAAAACCAAAATAAATAAATAGCAATTATAATGCAAAAATATTGTAGAATTCAACCAACCTGGAGGTCGCTGAGGTCAGGTGTGTCGACGGGAGGAGGTGACAGTGAAAATTTGGCAAATTCTAGCCCTCCAAAACGCGTACGCGATCTGCTTCTCCTCCTGGCCCACAAAACTCGATTGTGAAAATGATTTTCACAGTCGCTTATTTAAAAAATTAAATAGTTTTTAGAAATGCGTATGCGTTCCAAAACACGTACGCGTTATGAACGCGTATGCGTTCCAAAACACGTACTTGTTATGAATGCGTATGCATTTCATAATGCGCATGCGTTTTAGGTTCATGTCCCCGAATTGTAACACGTATGCGTTATGGATTTAGGATTGGGTATGTGATACATAACGTGTATGCGTTTCGTGCGAGAAATTTTTTTTCGGCCGAAACTTTCCCTCTTCGTGGACCCAACTTCTTGCACTTACCCTCTAGGTATCACCCTATCTTTGATGCTTCGCTAGACATGACGTGACTGGATTGAGGTACAAATTTTGTCTCCCCCCTTTATATACCCCACCGGTAATGCGTGGTTGAAATTGTCCCTTGGGGTGATGAAATCTACAAGTAGGTCCCGCTAAAAAAAAGAAAAGAAGGTACACAAAGGAATAAGTGGAGTACAGTTTTTCTTCACTCAAGATCGCCAAATGGCACAAGGGGATTGGATACATCAATAGTCCACCTTTGCAATCACAACAAATAAATTCTTTGACTCCCCTAGTTAGATCGATGTGCCTAGTTAAACTATAAATAATAAGCAATAATCTAACTAATGAAGGTTGTTCTCTCCCCCTGCAACAAATATGTTAGAAGTTTTACTTTTGGACTTCAACAAACATGAAACAACTACACAAACATTAGTAAAAACCAACACACTCACAAACAAAGCAAGTTAGAGGGTCAGTAACTAAGAAAAACAACAATAAATAACCTTGGAAATGAACTTTTAACTCTTTGTTTTTACTTCTGTTACCTTGTCCAAGGTGAGGCCACTTCTTTGTTAGGGCTAGTCTGCCTCTTTGTTAGGGATAGGTCACCTCTCTATTAGGGCTAGGTTGCCTGTTTGTTAGGGCTAGGTCGCCTGTCAAGGCTAGGTTTCTTGTATGTCAAGGCCAGGTCGTTTGTCAGGGCCAGGTCGCCTCTTTGTTAGGGCCAGGTCACTTGTCAGGGCCAAGTCGCCTTTGTGTTAGGGCCAGGTCACCTGCCAAGGACAAATTGCCTCTTTGTTAGGGCTAGGTTGCCCCTGTTAGGGCGCAGGTCCCCTATCTTCTGGGTGGGGTTGCCTCTATGTAACCTGAACTTGCAAAATATCAAAAAAACAACAAACATAAAAGGAAATAGACCCTTTTGTGGGTCCCACCGGGCATGCCAAAAATGTGTGCAAGTGATTTTTCTACCTAGAATGCAAAACAAAATGAAATACAAAGAGAAAAACACTAACAAACACTCAAAATTGGCCTAAGTTGAATCCAAACAAAATGAAAAAGAAAAGAAACTTTTTACCTTGCTTGGATTGATGAGTTGGTTGATCCTTTTTGATGTTTGATTGTGTGCTCCTTCAATGGAAAATGATGCAAAAATGGAAGCAAAACAAAAAGGAGGAGATGAATATTGCAATGATGGAAATGGGTATTGTAGTAAGTATGGTAGGTGGATGCAATGAGAGCTTCAATGGCTGCAATAATGGAGGATGCAAGTGCTAAGTGCTTGAATGAAAGTGAATGCAAAAAAATGATCTAATCTTCTAATCTTCTTATCCCTTTAATTTGAGACAAATTCTTCCAATTTAAAGAAAAATGGACGGCTAGGATTTAGCCATCATGGACAATATGAAGGGTTGTGGTGAGTTGAGGACTCACAAGTCCTCACATCTTCCCATGTGGAAAGTGAGGTGTGAAGAGGATAAATGATGTGGAAAAGGACATGTGAGGTGGAGGTACTTGCAAGTACCTTGGGATTAGGAGAGGATTTCCTCAAAAAGGAAGTCCTTGTCCCCATATGAGGCCGATGGTGACAAGTGAGGAATTTTAGAAAGTCCTCTCTTATCACGATGGGGATGGAAGAAGCTGTTGGGGGAATAAATATGATTTTAAATTCACATGATTAGAAGTGCCCTGTGGATAATACAAGGTCCTCTTAAAGGAGGTCCTTGTCCCATGTGGCTGATGTGACCTATCACATGGGGAAGAGGAAATGGGGATTGCAAATGGAATTGAAAATCCCATTAAGGGTGTTGGAAGAATAAAATGGAATTCCATTGGGATGTGGGAGGAGTTAACTAAATGACTGATTAAACTAATTGATGAAGGATTAGAAGAGATTTATGTGGCTAATGATGATCAGGAGTCAACTTGCAAAAGTTGAAGGATGTGACACATCCTAATCATGGGTTACATCCCTAATGATGGGATTAGGAGATGAATTAGGATTAAGTGTGGATGGGACATAAAGGGAATTAAATAAGTGGGTTATTTATTTAATTCCTTGGAAGAAAGGGATAAAGGGGTAACGTATTTAATTATTTAACTAAATACTTTAGGGATTTAACAATCTTTAGGGGTATTACTTAAATAATAGTAACATTATTTAACTAATGTGGATAAAATGATATTTAGATGAAAAAGGGTAAATTTGGCCAAATACAAGTGGTCAAATTTAGATGTCTATAATAATATTATAATGTTAGTACATATTTATTAATAAATATATATTTTTAGTTGGTGAATTGCAACCTAGTGGGTTTCTCCCTTTTATATTAAAGAAAAAGATTTATAGTGTTTTTTAGAGAAGGTTCGACACATTGTCGAAGCCACAAAAAGCCAAGCACAGGATAAAATTCTAACATCATTAGCCAAGTAATTGCAAACCAATACAAGCGAGCATATTAAACTATTGAAGTCGAAGCATACTAGGAAAGATTACAAAACCTTGACAATAGCTAACTTCAAAACATAACTCACTATATAGACACTATTACAATGTAGAAGAAAATAAAGAGGGACTTGGTTAATTGAGTTGTGGACAAGCTCTATCAACTACTCTACTCCATCTATTTTGACTAGACATATCTTTTTTCCAAGAACTCAACACATTTTGATGCCTTGCAATGCCTTTGAATGCCTATGCTAGGACATGAGAAGGAGATAAATGGATGCCATTCCACCAAATACCTAGAAGATTGGAGTTGGAAGAAGTCAACAAGCATAGAGATGACACTACCATATTGGGCCACATCAAGCAACTCATCCAAGCCATCCCAAATTTTCTTCTTGATCAACACCATAATAAGAGTCTTTGTTGTGCCGTTTAATTCACCCAATTCAATAGAGAACAACAACAAACATAGATGCAATATCAAAGTTAGCCCTATAGAGAAAATAAATTCATCTCTAAGAACCCATTGAATTGTTGTTATTATTAGACCACTTCAATTTTTAAAAACATTCTATAACCATTTCTTAGAGAACAAGCCTAAGAAGGCCATTTGCCTCTGGGAGCATTGCAATCGAACAAGGCTCTCTATGTTGTAAATCTAGTCAAGGAAATGCACTAACATTGATGTGGAGATATGAAATAAACCCATACCCAAGAAATATAAGATAAAATAATAACTTTGCACAAGAGAGCCAGACACAAAATAAGCCAACAAATAGATTCATTATTGCAAATCAATTGAACTAAAAATTTCACTAACCTCCAAACCTTGACCACTTGGAGTGATTGATGATTGCTTAACTTTGATTGATAGATGAGTGTTGACAACTACAAATTCCATGCACAAAGTCGTATGTGGCCACATATATCTCCCCATCTTAATCAATTGCCGAGTTGGCTAACATGCCAACAACTTGATTAGCTTCCCAATAGACATAGTTTAAGGAGAAGCTTTCTAAATTCTCAAGAAAAGAGAGTGTAGAGGACAAGAGGCAATTTAGCTTCCTTTTAAAGGATTTTTTTGTTTTGACAACATTGATTACTATCATTGAATTGCCTTCTATTGAAACCATTTCTAATATTTAGATTGGCACACATTTCCAATCCTAATAAGGCCTCAAAATTCAACCTCATTGTTGGTCCCAAGTTTGAGTCTTTTGAAAGCCTTGCAAACAACCTCCCTTTCCAATCCTTAATCACATAGCTAACCCAAGACTTACCTAGGTTTTCCTTCGAGGCCTTATTAAAGTTTAATTTATACTAGCTTATTGGGGGAGGGCAACCATTTGACTTTGATGTGCTTTCTTCAGATCTCAACAACCCCAACCCCATTTATAGGGATTAATATAAATTCATATTGTTATATAATAAAGATAATATTAATTAGAAAGTACTAAGATAAGATTAAAACTACAATTATCAATATTAAAATAGAAATTACAAAATTCATCTAATGCTTATATAATGATATTAAAGATTAAATTATAACACTACAAATTACGTTGGTAGAGTAGTTATAAACTAATAGAAATACAAACATTTATTATAGAAATATAAATATAAAATTATTGTTACATACATTTAATAATATTTAATTTAATATAATATTATTTAATCTAATTTAATTTTAACATTTATTATAAAATAAAGATAGGTTAATTAGAAAGTATAAAGAAAGGATTTTAAGAAATATAAGTATCACTAATGATTTAATTCTTATATAATATTATTATAAATTAAATAGTATTATATTATATTATATGCTATTATATTTAATTAATTTAATTTAATAATTTAATATTATTAGGAAACAATTATTATAAAGATTTTAAAAAATATGATAAAAGGAATTAAAATATTATACAATAAATTAGAAAAGAACATAAAATATTTTTTCAAAATAAGAGAACCTAAAGTAACAAATATAATATTAGAATATAAGAATTGAGATTTTTTTTTAAATATCAATAAGTAAATGAATTGTTAAATTATCATTATAGTAATGCAATAAAAAAAGAGTTAGGAATTATAAAATTAGGATGTAAATGGAATTAAATAATTCAGTAGTACATAATTGAAAGAGGGAAGATAATATAGTGTAGTCTCCGGTGAGGAAATTAGTAGAATTAAGATGTTAATAGTCTTAGCTGAGGGAAGATAATATAGTGTAGTCTTAGGTGAGGAAATTAATAGAAATAAGATGTTAATAGTATTGATAAAATTTATAATATTAACACACAGTATCAAATAGAAGAAATATTAGGTAAATGTATTAAGATTGGATTCTAAGAAATGTGAATATCAATATTAAAATAAAAATTATAAAATGGATCTTATTTTTATATCAAGATGCATTATGGACTAAATAATTGATACCAACCATTGTAATTAAATAAAGTAAGTATTAAGAAAAGAATCATGACATAAATAAGACACAAGAGGATTAAGGAACAAGACAACAAAGGTGAAACATTGCGTTGACAATAAGGGGAACAATAATGTTGAACACACCAAAATATTGAGAGGGGGGAGGGGGGGGTGAATCAGTATTCTATCAAATTTCAAACCTTGAGGAACAAACAAATACTTGATGCTCTACCACATAAAAATAAACATGAATGGTGAAGATAGTGCACAACACAACACGACACCAAATATACGTGGAAAACCCCATAGGGGAAAAACCATAGTGAGAAAAGATACTAGGAGCTACTGTCCTAATCCAACCTTACAATACAAACTTTTTTTTTTTACTTTGTTTTAGGGATACAACCCAAGGAAGCTACAACTCCCTAATTATAGGTTTTAAGGTCACTCCCTGATTACTCTTTGTTTTAGGGCTACAACCCAAAGAAGCTACAACTCCCTCATTTGAGTACAAACTCAAGAGTGATTACATAATGACAATCCTTTCACTGTTTGAAACTGGCAATTAATCTTGAAATCCTTTTGATGATTTCAATTTTGCTTTAACCTCTTCTACAACTTCTTCAAATGTCTTCCCAACTAGTTACTAACTCATTTCTTTCACCAAACAAGATGCCTCCAACAAATAATTAAGCACACTTCTTCACTTCCCTTATGTCACAAAGATATGATCAAGATGAAATTAATGTAGAGGTGGGAGTGTTAAACCTTTCAAAAATACAATCAAGTGTGTTTCAGACAGTTTCCAAAGTAAAATCTAAAGATATCTTCAAAAACCCACTCTTGACTAGGACTGACCTAATAGCCTCCAAACTCGATTTAAAGGACCTTACACCCAAACCTTCCAAAGAACTTCACAAATAGATCAATGTTCTAAGTACCCTTATGCAATTTCTCTAACATATCCAAAAACCAACCTAGAATTATTTGGAGGAAATACCTGATCTAGTACATCCACCGTTGTCCCACTAGGCCTAAATAGGTCACTTTTTCAAAGTAATTACCCCTCAATATATTACAACCAAACAAAGATTACTACTCAGACCTCAATGACAGGTATCCAATGGCCTATTTCATCAACCTTCAAAAGCATATCCCTCCATTTATCTACTGCTCCACAAAACCCTCATTCCACAAGCATAAAGAGTAGGGTTTATTGATTCTAATGGATCCCACACTCCTAAAACCCTCTAAATTCCTCAAACATGCTATATATAGTCTGCTAAAACTCAAAAGACTCTCACTTAGCCATTTCATTCATTAGTTTTCAGTATTACCACCTAGGTTCCTCATTTTTCTTAAAGAAACACCATTGCTCAGCCTTAGAACTTCACAACATGTTGAGTTTCTTCATTCCCTCAGTCTCCAAGGAATCTAATCATCTAACTAATCATGGTATAGGCCAATCCATTGAGCCACAGGTTTAGAATAGTAGGTGGATTGGCTAGTTTTTCATGATGTTACCCTCAAACCCTTAACACAGAAAACATAGCAACTTCTGGGTTTGTTGATCCCTCACACATTAACAGTGATTCTAAGCCCCTAAAAAAAATTCAAAATATAGTAAAGACATATACAAATAATTTCTCATGAAATCAAGACATATCAACCTTGTATGGGCTTATGCCAAGAAGGAAAAGTTTAGAAAAACAATGAAAAATACAGTGATCAGTGTTGCAAATTGTTATTTTCCTCTTCAAGACTGAACAACCAACCTTCTCCTCGAGAGATTACATGATTTTATAATAGTTCCAACATCAAAATACCTCCTAGAACTGACCAACTTCCCTACAACTGAAATTTAAACCACTAATGACCGTTGGAGGCCAAAATTACACCCTTTACACAATTGATTAATCAACATCAATACATGTTTTGCAATGTTTGCTCTTTTTGACCCCATACTCACCCAACCTATTAAAAATGTTCTAATGAAACCTTATTTACTTAAGAGACATGACTTAAAGCCACCCACTATCTACCTATAACCCATTGTCAACATTGACATATATGGACAACTTATGACATTGCACCTTATTTCAACATATTTTGCAATGTCCTCATTGCATATAGTTTAAAAATCTTCAAATTCACTCATTGAACCTTTAAGACTTATTCCCCTTTCATGCCAACGTGATGGTTCCCCTGCACTAGAAACTGAACAAGATTTTCCACAACTCCTCTTTCTCTTTCAGTCGCTCATACAATTATCATCATTTCACACTTATAATTCACCCTCAACTAGGTTTACAATTTATACAAGATACTAGATTGATTACATAACATATGTCAGCCTATAGTAATAAGAATATTACATTTGCAAGTCGACCAAAGATAAAACAAACAATATGAAAATTGTAGAGGGAAAGACCGAAAAGACCACACACAACACCAAGAAGAGGAACATGCCTTATAGATTCCAACTTATGCTTAACCTAGTCCAAAAATATTCACACCTTCGATCTTCTATGAACATCATCCACATGCTTCATAAATTCAATTAGGTTGGCTATAAGCAAGAAAAGATGTAACTTGTAGCATTTCGGCCTTCATACATTGGCATAACACATGTGAATGATAAAAAAATGATTGTGCTTCTCACAGATGAGTCGACATGACCCATACAACACATTTAATCACTCCTTGAACTCCACACATTTAAAATTATGGCACACATCATCAACATATCTTAGTCGACCAGACAAAATCATAAGCTAACAAAAAATTCATTTCAAACCACAACCTATTCTAGAGAAACCAAAACACTTTGTGGAGAAACAACAGGGATCACATGATATTCAAGAACACTCACATACATCTCTCTCATGACTTCATGCAACAATAAGCTGGCGTAAGCCAATAGACATTGAAACTAGACACCTGACAACACAGTCCTACACTTTGTCACTTCCAATTTTCTTTGCGGAAGGATTAATGATATGAGACTTTGGATCTATAACACCTTCACATCTGCAATAACTTATCTTTTGATCCACACAACCATATCTGCAAATGCGGAGATATGCAAAGCCAACTTTGTACCTCTAAAAAACCTCACAGAATCAACACAGTCTTCAAATTGCCACTTCCAAAACCACCTTTTCGGTAACCCAAAAGACTTGAAACTTGGATCAAACATGCCTTGAAACAATATGGTTTCAAACGATAAGAGTAAAACATTATCAGTAGAGAAATGCAAAGAAGTTCTAAGAGATTCTAGCAACCAACCAATTAGATTGTAACATATTGCATATAAATTTTGACATCAATGACAACCAAACTGCAAAAATCTCCCCCTTTAGCATTGATGGAAAAACCAATTTGATGTGCACACTCTCTCCTCCTTTGACATCAAGGACAAAGGGAAAATGGTCTTTATCTCCCCCTTTGGTGCAAAATCTCACATTCTCTCCCTCTTTTTATAATCTCTCCTTGAAAAAACTTATAGGCTCCCCCTATCAGCATTAACCACTACCTGCTCCCCTTGAGAGATATCCACCATCAATTCAGGAATAAATATATGACTTGAATTACCCTCCTAGACAAATGCACCAAATATGCATCTAGCAAGAGGGAGGAGCAATTAACCCTAACTTCTACCTCAGATATTCAAATGTATCCTTTACAAATGCCTTTGTGAAAATGTCTACAACCCGATCCTTTGTAGATACATACTCCATCTTCACTTATTTATCTACAATCTTCTCTCTCAGAGAGTGATACTTGATTGATATGTGCTTGGTTCTAGAATGCATCACTAGATTATTTGAAATATTGATAACACTTTTGTTATCACATAGAATATGAATGGGATCATTGTCGGCCTCCTACAATTATTTTAATAACTAAGCCTTTACAACCATGATTCAAATATTGGACATCCGAATTGAATAGCCATCTTAACCATCATGAAGGTACACTTAAATTGTCAACCTAGGGACGTGAACTTGAAATGGGTCAGCACAGTATATGCACTAGGGATTTCAAAGTAGTCATCTTCATTCTACAACTAAGAGAGACTTACTGTTGAAAGTAAATTGCATGAAAGGAAACAAGGTAAATGCTAAACATCACCCAATCAAAATTTAAACTGAACATGCATAACATGAATGAAAATCTAAGCAACAAATAGGAAATTGCTATGCCCACTTTGGCTGTAGGAACAGTCACAGAATGGACTTCTAGTGGCTATAGGAACAATCAATGCCAGATTATTAATAAGTACTAAAAAAAAGTTAATACTAATCTATCTAGGCTAATAGATTACTGACCAAGTGGGCCCCCTTGGATGAGTATCCTCTAAAACTACTGCAACCTTAGATTGAACTTAGACACTTGATTTTGAATCTCATTTCATTCATTGGAAAATTCAATTACAAAAAGAGCTTGTACAATAACTTGGTGATCAACTCACTAACTCGCTAGCTTGCTTTCTCAAGGAAGGAGGATTCGAGCCTTATTTAAACCAACAGGCCAGTCGAATCTCATTAAGTGAGAGGACGCCATTTAGGGAAAGCAGGAAAGAGAGTGGAAGCGACAGTTACACATGCAGGGGAATCCATTGGACATGCAAGCCCAAACATGGACTCAACCATTGCAGTAACGCCCTTGATGCTCAATGGTGTTAAAGATTGAAACAAAGCGGTTACATGTGGCTGACAAGGAATCTTCCACCGACGTCCTCCAGTTGACCATTGTGCGCATCCTCTGCATGAGCAGCTGGCGACTGCATTCCTTAACTTGGCATTTCCAATCATGTTTGCATGGAAATGTCAATACACATAATAACTGCATAGCAAAAATTATCTAAAAGAACATCCATCAATCACATGCAAGATAATATAGATAGTTCACATATTAAGTCAAATATCATTAAAATTGGCAGAGAGGGAATTAAACCCAAATGTCAGAAGGTCTGAAAGAAACTATAAAAAGTATCAACATGCAATGTCAAAGTTCATGATAATCTCAAAAAATAGACCATGGATTTAACCCATAATTAACCCAAAAATTGGACTCATCACTCCCCCCAACCTAACATTTTGTTGGTCCTCCAACAGGGGAAGAGTTATGCTTTTGCTTACTCATGGCTCTGAAATCTGCAACTGATAACTGCCCAGTGTCCATGTCTGTTGTGGGTGAATCAGGGTTCCAGTAGAATCCTGCCAACCAGCTGAGTCTTCTCCATCTCTGGTTTTCCTCTGTAATTTCATATCGGAAGAATCCAAAATTTGGTACGGGCCACATGAGGATAGGTGGCTGAAAAGTTAGGGGAAGCCATTCTCACCCTTGTGTTCTCCCAATCTGAATATACCTTTCAATTCTCTTCAGTTCAACAACATAGTTGTGGATGGAATGTGGCTTAGCTTGCTTTAGCTCATCAGTTAATGTGTTCCATCTCTGAGATAAGTATCTCCTCATAGTATCCTCTTTTACTACTTTTTTGACCTCATACTCACTGTACGCTACTTCAATCCAAGGCATAATCCTATTTCCATAGCTTGGTCTAAGGATTATTATGTTTTAGTCTGTATAAATGCCTTTGGGGTCCCTGGATTCAACTCTAATAGCTAAAGGAGTATTGGATTCCTCCCCCCTATAAGCATTATATTGCTCACCCCAACCGATTTCGTTCTAAACCTAGGACATGAATTCCCTCAATTGGACATCCCCCACATAAAGCAATGGGTTCCAATCTTGGTCTTTACTAACAAAAAAATTGTGCGAATAAAACTCACATAGCAATTTTTTCATTTTTGGGGAGGCAATTCTATAAGCATTGAAAAAATCCGTAGGGGTTTCAATTGAAGGATTCAAACCTGAAATGTGTCTTGACATTTTAAAGGAGAGATACTTTTCTTTTAGGCATAGGCCATAAACTCTTGGTGGTGTTTTGCATGCTACAATTTGTGGCACCAAGGTTGCAATATTATCCATCTTCTTTTTCAGAGAGGAAATCTCCTGATTCTTGTCCTCAATGATCTCATCCTTCTCTTCAATTTCCTTTTTCATCCTTTTCTTCTCCTTTTTCCATTCTTCCTCTCGTCTTTGTATCTCTTTCCACAAATTTAAAAATGTTGCTTGAACTATAAAAACCAGGGGGATTATGAACTCCTACCAGTACCTTTGTTGATGCTCCACATAGTACCAATTGCATTGATTCGGGTAGTCCAAAAGGTTCTGATTGCGGGGGTACACTTTCTTCTCTCACTGCCTGTTGCATGGCTTCTTCTTCCTGTTCTTGCAGTTGCTGCAAGAAATCTTGTTCTTGTTGTAGGAAAAAATGATCTTGTTGTAGGAACTCCAGATTTTCTTCATGCTTTTGAGTCTCCACTTCTACAACGACAACAAGATCTGCCAAGGTCATTTTTGTTATTTCTTCAAACATTGACATATGGTAATAAATTTGCAACTTTTGTACCCCTCCCCCCAACCTAAATTTGGACATGTGTCCACACATGTGAAATGGAAGTATCGACATGACAACGGGAGTATGTGAATGTCTACACTATCATACAGTAATTAAATGAAACGTTCTAAAAGATAATAAAATATGCAATTAATGGGCACATACCTGAGTGTGTACAACATGATGGGGTAGAGGATTCATTGTAATGATCTTGGAAAAAAGTACCGCTTTCCTTTGTAAGTAATAATTGAGCAATTAATGATGAGATGAAATGGAGCGAGGTGGAATGAAGTTATGTGGAAGAGATAGAAAGGTGGTATAGATGGACAGATGGGAAGATGGGTGGAGAAATGGACTTCTACAAAAGTAGAAGTCTTTATTATGATAAGTACATACCTAAATTAGGTAGAAGGAGGGACACTAGGTCCACTACCTTTAGTTGCAGGAACTTCTTGGCTATAGGAATTGTGCTCGGGTGCTATATGTTGAATGAACTACTGGAAGAATTCTTCTTTGGAAGCTGGCTTCTAATATAAAATGAGATGATGCCCATTGAATAGTAATTTGAATCTAATAGGGTCAATGGTGGTGAGTTACACAAATCCATTGGGAAATACCTCAGTAACTTCATATGGCCCTAGCCACCTTGTCTATAATTTTCCTATGTTATCCTAATACCGTGAGTCATAAAGCAATGCCCAATTTCTTAGTTGAAATTTATTTTATTTGATGAAATTATCATGCCATTTGACTCTTTGATTATGCACAACTTCAGTATGGTGCAAGGTTGATTTCCTCATCTCATCTAATGCATTCAGCTACATGATCCTTTCTTTCCGTGCTGCAAAAATTTCCATCCCTAATTCAATTGTTGTTCGGAGAGTTTTGTGCTCAAACTCAATGGGCATCATGGTTGTCTTCCCATACAATAGCTCAAATGGTGTGAATCCTGTATTTGTCTTCCATGTGGTTTTATAAACCCAAATTGCCTTTGATAATCTATTTGCCCAATCCTTTTTGTGAATGTGCACTATTTTTGTGAGGATGTCTTCAATCTCTCTATTCGTCACCTCAACTTGTCCATTTTCTTGAGGGTGATATGGAGTGGACTTTCTGTGTCTTATATTATATTCATTAACTAATGTTGTAACAAGTGTTGAGGTAACCTGATTCCCTTGGTTAGTTACTATTTCTCTTGGCACTCCATATCATGTGAAAATTTCTTCATAAAGGAACTTTGTAACTTTGTTGTCTCTTGCATGTTTCATGGCTTTGACTTCTACCCATTTAGTCACATAATTAGTGCATACCAAAATATAAGACTTACCATTAGATGGAGGATCAATGGGTCCCACAAAATCCAATTATCACTTGTCAAAGGAAGTAACTACTACTTGGGGATAGAGTGGCATATCATCTGACTTCGTTGGCTGGCCCATCCTTTGGCATCTATCACATTTCCTTGTATATTTGCCTGCATCTTTGTGGAGTGTAGGCCAATAGTATCATGTGTTCAAAATTTTCGTTGTTGTCCTCTTGGCTGCAAAGTGTCCTCCACATGGTTCATCATGGCATGCATGAAGAATATCAAAGGTCTCATCTTCCTTCACACATATTCTCATAACACATATTCTCATAACATGATTTGGTCTAGTATAAAACAAGCATCCAACTATCCATGAAAAAGGGAAATATTTTTCAATCAACACTCTTCTCTCTTTTGGAGAGAAGTGAGGAGGAACCTTCCCTATCACAAGGTAATTGGCTATGTCAGCATACCAAGGTGTCTATACACTAATGGAGAATAGATGCTCATCAAGGAAGGAATCATCTATGGCTTGACTATTCTATGATGTGGTCAGCCTTGAAAGAAAGTCCACAACAATGTTAGCCTTCCCTGGTTTGTCCACAATAGTTATGTCAAACTCTTGCATTAGTAGCAACCATCTAGCTAATATTCCTGAGATTAGAGGTTTATTCATGAGATATTTAATGGCTACATGATCAGTGTGTACAAAAAATGGGTAACCTATGACATAGTGCATGAATTTATTCGAGGCATAGATTATTGACAACATTTCTTTCTCTGTTACTGTGTAATTGAATTATGCTCCCTACAAGTTTTTACTGACAAAATAGATGGCATTTTCAACAGCTTATGCTTTTTGTCCTAAGACTGCTCCTATGGCATAGTCTAAGGCATTAGTATGTATATAGAAAAGGATTTCCCAATTTGGTCCTTTGAGTACAGAAGCATGAGTTAGGGCTATCTTTAAATCGGAAAATGCTTTGTCACAACCTTTTGTCCATTGAAACTCAACATCTTTGGTTAGAAGAGTGTATAGGGGGGCAAATATTTTACTAAAGTCCTTAATGAAATGTCTGTAATAGCCTGCATGTCCTAAAAAACCTCCTAGCATCCTTTTGTTTTGTAGGTATAGGCAGATTATTTATTACCTCAATTTTTTTTGGATCAACTTGCACACCATGGTGTGAAATGTAGTGACCAAGGACAACACCTTCTTGCATTATCATGAAGAACTTTTCATTGTTTAAGGACAAATTATGATCCTCACATCTCTGGAGTACTTTCTTTAGGTTCTGCAATGCTTCATCAAAGGTGGTACCATAGGTAGTAAAATCATCTATATAGATCTCCATGCAGTCAAGGGAGATGTTTGAGCATATACTGATGACTACTCTCTGGAAAGTGGCAGGGGCGTTACATAGCCCAAATGGAAGCACAAAATATGGATATGTCCCCCAAGGACATGTAAACCTAGTCTTCTCTTGGTCTTCTAGTGCAATTTGAATCTAATTGTATCTACTAAATCCATCAAGAAAGGAGTACTATTTTCCTGCAAGAGAGTCTAGGACTTGGTCTACAAAAGGTATGGGAAAGTGATCCTTCTTAGTGGCAACATTGAGCTCCCTATAGTCAACACAAACTCTCCATTTTCCTCCTTTCTTTGGCACAATTACCAATGGAGACACCCATTGGCTGTTTGAAATAGGGTAGATAAATCCTGCATCTAGTAACTTTTGTTGCTCTATTTTGACAATTTCTCTTAATGCAGGGTTGATTCTCCTTTGTGGCTACCTTACAGCTGTACAATCATCTTTGATATATATTCTATGAGTGCAGAGCTTTGGATCTAGTCCTTTCATATCATGGTAATCCCAGGAAAATGCTTTTTGATGGACTTTTATCAATTTTTCCAATGTCAATTGTTGTCCCTTACTCAATTTATTGTTGATATTCAGATATTTTCCTTTAGACACCTGTACTTGTGTAACTAACTCTATCATTACTGCTTCATTAATACAAGGTATCTTAATTTCAAGCGACAACATTGTGTGAAAAATACCTATTGCTGTAGGAATTTTGCTTGTTGGAAGAGTGGTTGCAGGAAGCCTATCTGTAGAGTCAGTGGCTTCAGGAAGATCAGGCAGAACTGACAGGAGTGTTTGGTCAATGTCTACGGAACCAGATGGTGTTTCCTCTATCTGACATTGGTTCTGAAGGATACTATATAATACTTCATCTTCATCTTGAAGCTGCAGAAAAGGGTTGTTAGAGTAATAAGTTATTACACTTAAATAATTTAATCATATTGATTAATTAATTAAGTCACTTATTCCTTTAGGTTGTTTAAGCTAAACTTAGGCACATTAATAATTATTTATTAATTATTAAGTGTGCACACTAGGGTTTCCTATTTTAGGTTTTCTTGATCTCCTCATAAGGATTGATCACATTGTAATTATCATATAATTCAATAATCATTTTCTGGTTTTGAGCTTGCACATATTTGCTTTGAGGGTTTACAAAAAATCTCTTGCTGTTTGTTCTGAATATTTGTTGCATGTGATAGGTGATTGCATGTAGGTGATTCTTGGGGACTGTGAAGTTAGTTTTATCAACTTCTACATGGTATTAGAGCTCCGGACCTGCGGCTGCCTATTCGTGATTTGAAGATATTCTCTCACAGCGTTTTTTTCTGTGCAAGGGTTTCAAGTTAGACTAATTTTTTGTGCATCTGGGGGTAGGCATATTTTCTGTTAAGGAAAAAAATTCTTGACAAAGAGGCCGTATAGCCTCCCCAACACGCCGTCTGAGGCGAAAAATTGCGAAAATAAAAAAAAATATTAAAAAAATTAAAGTTTAGGCGGTTGAAAAACCGCTGGCAGTATAAAACGAGTGTTGCCAAGCGGCTACCTGCCACCCAACGACCACCTACATCTGCTACCACCATTGGCAGTCTCCACTGGCACCCGCCACCCGTAATGGAGGCCTCCTGCATCACCACCCTCTGTGCCGCTCGGCCTCCGCCCCCGTGGGCTCCTTTGTTTAGCCAGTGGTCACATCCGTGATTGGGAGCTGTGCCCAGACCCCGCTGGCTCCTAGTCCCCATGTGACAGTCATGTGGGTGACCAGGAGCTTTGGCTCCAGCCCTCAGCTGCCAGCCCCTTGGTCACCATATGACTAGGGGCTTATTTTTTTTAGCCCCGAGGGCTCCTGGAGGCCAAATTGGACAATTTGGAGCTGTTTTCACGGATTCAGGTGTATTTTTTGCATACGATCTTCGTTTTGAGAAAACGAGATATCCCCAGAAAGCTGGTTCCGGTGCTGTTCTAGTGATGCTAGTTATTTTTTCTCATTTTCTAGTTTTGAATCCTTTTTCGCCTGTCAAAGCCAGAAGTTTCTGTTTTCACTCCGGGAGGCATATCTTTTGCGTCGGGACTCAGTTTTGCGAAAACAAATAGGCATTGGAAAGCTGGTTTAGTGCTCTACATAGATATCAAGCTTGTTTTTCCAGATCTTTTTACCAGGTATCTGATATTACTGTTTGATCTCAGCCTTTAGTTTTTCAATTATTTTCTTGGGAAGAGTGCAATCAGGCTATTTTTTTGAGATCAGTGAGCATTTATTTATTTATTTGAGAGTATGTATTGTTTTTTTCTGTCATGGATACACATAACATTGCACCCCTTACTCCATTCAACTATTTTGGTTGGAAAAAACAAATGGAGATTCACTTGAAACACAAAGGTTTGTACAGGGTAACCATGGGTACAGAAATTGAACGTACAAGTGCTGCTGAAAAGAGAAAGTGGTTTAATAGATGTGATGAAGCTTATGGTAAATTATGTATTTCTCTTTCTTCTGACCTTCTTTTTCATATTGAGTCTTGCACTACACCCCATGAGGTTTGGACTACTTTACAGTCTTTGTTTGGGAAGCAGGATACTATGAGAGGGTTTCAGTTAGAGAATGAGCTTATTGGCTTAAATCCTAGGGATTTTGACAACATCCAGGAGTTTTTCACCAAAATCAAGTCTCTTAGATTGCAAATTTTTCACAATGTGGTGTTTGGAAGGAAGACTCTCAGTTGATATTGTCCATTCTTTCTAAGCTTGGACCAGATTATTCAGTTTTTGTTTCTACCTTTTATGCTACTAGGGATGCACTTGGTACTAGATTTACTATGCCTTCTTTTGATGATTTTGCATCTTCTCTCACTCGAGAGTAGGCCAAGTTGGACAATATGGGAAATTTGAATCCCTCTTCATCACATGCACTCATTGCATCACAGGAGCCCAAAGATCAAAAGGCTTCTACAGGAAAAGGAAAGAAAAAAAAACAAAAGGATTCTAAATCTCATGAGCAGCATAAGGATTCCTCAGATTCATCATCCTCTTCTAAGGGGAAATAATTTAGGAAGGAGAAGGGCCCATGTGCATATTGCAAGAGAGAAGGACATGCCAAACATAATTGCTACAAGAAGGACATTGATGAGCTGAAGAATCTTCTTCAGAAACATCAGATTGATTTGCCTTCTAGGATGTCTGCATCATCTCCTTCCCCTCCTTCTTCTTCAGAAACATCAGATTGATTTGCCTTCTAGGATGTCTGCATCATCTCCTTCCCCTCCTTCTTCTTCTTCTTCTTCTTCAGTTCAGCATGATAGGGGCACAATTGGTTTACATACTTCATCAGATATGAAGGGGCATGCTCTTTGTGCTTCTTTGAGTCTTGGATCAGGGAGATGGCTTCTAGATTCAGGAGCATCTCATGATATGGCTTCTACACAGTCTATGTTCACTTCCTTTGAGTCTCACACTATGTCTCCTATTTTGATGGGAAAAAATGCATACATGAGTGTTACAGGGAAGGGGTCTATTAGTTTTGGGGACAACACTTTTCAGGATGTCTTGTGTGTTCCTCATTTGACGAACAACCTTCTTTATATATATCCGATCACACATGGAGGCAATGGGAGGTCTGTGGAGTTCACACCTAATTCAGTTATCATCAGAGACTTGGAGAGTAGAGCAATTATTGCTAATGGGGTGGTGGATCACTCATCTCGATTGTATTCCTTTGCAGATTTTGCTACTAATGGTGCTTCTGTTCCTACGACTATTCATCACACTTCTAGTGTGAATCATCATTTAAAGGAGACATTTGGCTACTTGAACATTGGAGTTCTCACTTCAGATCCTGCTCTTGAGCCATCCATTCCATCTCCTTCACCTACTGTTGTAGTTGCTGATACTTCTATGACTCCAGATGTGGTTTCTTCCATTTCAGTGCAGCATGATCTAGTTGAGCATCCATCTTTGGAGGTTCCTATTCAGTCTTCACCCACTTTGACTTCTTCATTTGTTGAGGTCACACCTACTTCTATGGAGACATCATGGGCTACACCTACTTCACCTTTAGAGATTGCTTTCATTCGGCCTCTTCCCTCTCACTTCTTTCAAGAGATGCAGTTTCTTCAGTTCTTTTGGGGCTACTTCATTCTGGGGGGCATCTGTGGTCTCTTTCTTCCTCTCTTCTGGGGGGGTTCTTTCATGTATCTTTGTGATGGATGGTGTCCTTGGGGGGTCCTATGGAGTCCTCTATCTTTTATCACTTAGTTTCTCTTTGCATTCTATTTTGGGGAGGAGTTTTGTTCCCACTAGGTTTTCTCCTTTACCTTGGTTAGTTTAGTTTGCATTGCATTTGTACTTGGGTACCTGATCAAGATTTTGTTTCTAGGACCCATCTTTGCTTTCACGCATCTTTTTTTGAGTGTTTTAGCTACTCCCTAAGTTCATCTTAAGGGGGGGTGTTAGAGTAATAAGTTATTACACTTAGTTAATTTAATCATATTGATTAATTAATTAAGTCACTTATTCCTTTAGGTTGCTTAAGCTAAACTTAGGTACATTAATAATTATTTATTAATTATTAAGTGTGCACGCTAGGGTTTCCTATTTTAGGTTTTCTTGATCTCCTCATAAGGATTGATTGCATTGTAATTATCATATTATTCAATAATCATTTTTTGGTTTTGAGCTTGCACATATTTGCTCTGAGGGTTTACAAAACATCTCTTGTTGTTTGTTCTGAATATCTGTTGCATGTGATAGGTAATTGCATGCAGGTGATTCTTGGGGACTGTGAAGTTAGTTTTATCAACTTCTACAAGGGCTTCTTCCGAGCATCATGAGCTATGCTATAGAGTTAACGTCTTCATCCTCTTCACCAACTTGTGGCCACACAAAATTATCTTCATTAGGGGATGGCTAAGCTGGTGAATACAAAGCAAGATTTTTAGTTTTTGTGCCATTAGAAATAGTCATGTCACATGACCGACATCCAATATAAGAATCCACAGTTGATAGCCATGGCTGGCCAAGGATAATGGGATACCCTCCAAGTGTAGCCTTGGGAGAAAGAACTATGAAGTCGACAGGATAATCCAAAGAATTTAAATCACCACAAGGTCTTCTACTATGCCATTTGGCTTAATGGCGGAACTATCAACAAATTGCAGGACTGTAGGTGTGGATCTCATGCTTGTGATATTCAGTTGCTACAGGATGTCTTTGGTCATCACATTGATTTCTGCACCCAAGTCAATCAAAGCATTCTTTATGTTTATTCCATTTATAACAACTTCAACCATAGGGCTACCTGGAGCATTGTACTTGGGAACAATGACTTTTCCAAGCATGATGTCAGTAAGCTGGCCTACCACATGGACTATAGTGGGGTCTTTATTTTTCCTTCCTGATTTCTTAAGGCATGCTTCCTAGATTGCCTTGCCATAGATAGGGACATCTTTGATTGCCTGAAATAGTGGTATCTAGACACATATGTGCTTAAGCTGATCTAGGATATCAAAGTTAGTTTCCTCCTTGTTTTCTTTTTTTTGGTAGCTTCTAATCTTTGAGGAAATAGTGGGTCTTGTACTGATTGCTTTGTTGGAGCTGGTTCATGAGATTTAGTTGCACAAGGCTGAATGGGTTCAGTCAAAGATTCTTCCTGCTCTTCCACGGGTAGTTCAGTAATAATGGGGGTGGAAGGGGCTTGCAAGGTTGTTCCTGAACATAGGCGTATGTCACTTAAACTCACAACATATGCAAGGAATTGGTTTGGATCAACATAATATACAGGTTGCTGTTGTGGTTTATTATTTGGGTTAGGTGTGGGTTGGGCTTGTAACTGGGTAGGTTTAGGTGCATTTGTATTTGGATTAGCAGGAGGAGGCATTAAAGCAGGTTGTTGAATTTGGGAAGATGGCTGCATGTAGTTGGTGCGTTGGTTTGGCCATTGTTGGCCACCTCTCCATTGAGATGTTTGTTGTCAGTTTCCTAGAGGTGGTCCCTAAAACTGCTGCCAATTCCCCTGAGGTTGTTGCCACTGAGGTGGGGTATTTTGATATTTGGACCAAGCACTAGGTGGGTTATTCCAAGACTGGGGTGGGCATCCTCCATTGGATGGATAGGGTGGCTACCACTAGTTACCAGATGAATAAGAGTTAAAATATGGTCTAGAAAAAGATAGTGGATTTGGTGGCATACCTTCTCTTGAAGCCCACGAACTCTTTTGTGCAACAAAGTAAAATTGGTTTTCCTTAGTCTAGATTGGCTTGAACTCAAGTGGGATTTTCTTACTGTCAATGTTGGCTATCATCTTGCATCTGCAGTCTCTCTTCTTCTATCTACACTAAGGGCAATATTTTTTCAGTATCGCCTCTGCCTCCTCATGTTTCTTTTTAGCTTGAAGAGTATCCAACTGGTTAGCTAGATTGTTAATTATATCTCACTTGAAATCTTCCAACAAATTAGTAATCTCCATCCTTGAGACTCCACTGCTGGATGATTTACCCATAGAGGATTGATATGCTCTTCCTTTCTTCGAAGCTACCCTAGAATAGTTTTGACAAATCTTCTTGATATCATCCCAAGGGACTTGAGTGATATCTCCTCCTGCCATTAAGTCCAAGGCATCAGTGTAGCTTTCATTAATTCCTCTTAGGAAAAGTAACTTTTGTGAGTCCTCATTGAGTGCATGATGTGGATATTTCTACAAACAAAATAGAAACCTTGAAGTGAAATCTTCTAGGCTCTCATCTTCCTTCTATTGCATTTTGAAAATGTCACCTCCTCTCATGTCACTACCCCTGCAATATTATTTATATTTCTCAAGGAACTTTGTCTTCATATCTTCCTAAGTTTTCATAGTGTTTCTGCCAAGGGTCATAAACCATCTCAATGCAACTTCTTTCAGAGTAGTGGGGAACAACTTGAGTCTGTGGGAATTAGTAGTATAATCATAGCTTCTACAGAGTATGTCAAAATCAAACAAGAAGGTATCAGGATCTTCTGTGACAAGTCCATATAATTTAGGAAGGATTGAAGCAAGGATATTCTTGAGGTTATCTACTTCATCTTGTTCAACAATGGGAAAGGGGAAATCTGATTGGTTCTGCCTGTTAGGTCCGTCTCCATTTGCATTAGCCATATCTTGATGAAATTATAGAATAAAGGGTTCTTCAACAAGACTTTGATCTTCAAGGGAAACTTCAGAAGTGAATATATCAGAAAAGGGATGTGGCTCTTCTTCTTCTTCTTCATTTTTTGGTTGTTTTGGAAGCTCTACTAGCTGAAATGGCTCAACATGATTATTAAGAAGAAATCTTCCAAAAGCATCTCTTCTTCTTCTATGCATGCGGTATCAACTCAGTATTAGCCAACTCACATAAAGAATGGGTGGGAAAAAATAGTGGATTATAACCTCTAACACTAAGAGCAAACTCCAAAAGTACTACAACAAAAAACTAACAATTACTCCAAAGGACTCCCTAGTTTGACACCATCCCCGACAATGACGCCAAAAATGTCGACCTCCTATAATGATTTTAATAACTAATCCTTTGCAACCATGATTAAGAGATTGGACATCCGACCTAAATAGCCATCTTAACCATCATGAAGGTACACTTAAATTTTCAACCTAGGGACGTGAACTTGAAATGGGTTAGCACAATATATGCACTAGGGATTTCAAAGTAGTCATCTACATTCTACAACTAAGAGAGACTTATTGTTGAAATTAAATTGCATGAAAGGAAATAAGGTAAATGTTGAACATCACTCAATCAAACTTAAAACTAAACATGCATAACAAGAATAAAAATTTGAGCAACAAATAGGAAATACTCTGCCCGCTTTAGCTGCAGGAATAGTCACATAATGGACTTCTAGTGGCTGCAGGAATAGTCAATGCCAGATTCTTACTAAGTACTAAACAAAAGATAATACTAATTTATCTAGGCTAATAGATTACTGACCAAGTGGGCCCCCTTGGATGAGTATCCTCTAAAACTATTGCAACCTTAGATTGAACTTAGAAACTTGATTCTGAATCTCATTTCATTCATTAGAAAATGCAATTACAAAAAGAGCTTGTACAATAACTTGGTGATCAACTCACTAACTTGCTATATTGCTTGCTCGCTCATTCGAGGAAGGAGGATTCGAGCCTTATTTATACCAACAGGGCAGTCAACTCTCATTAAGTGAGAAGACACCATTTATGGAAAGCAAGAAAGAGAGTGGAAGTGACGGTTACACATGCAAGCCCAAATGTGGACTCAAACACTGCAGTAATGCCCTTGATGCTCAATGATGTTAAAGATCGACACAAAGCGGTTACATGCGGCTGGCAAGAAATCATCCGCCGACGTCCTCCAGTTGACCATCACATGCATCCTTTGCATGAGCACCTGGTGGCTGCATTCCTTAACTTGGCATTTCCAATCATGTTTGCATGAAAATGTCAATACACATAATTATTGCATAGAAAAAATGATCTAAAAGAACATCCATCAATCACATGCAAGATAATATAGATAGTTCACATATTAAGTCAAATATCATTAAAATTGGCAGAGAGAGAATTAAACCCAAATGTCAGAAGGTCTGAAAGAAACTATAAAAAGTATCAGCATGCAATGTCAAATTTCATGATAATCTTAGCAAATAGACCATGGATTTAACCCATAATTAACCCAAAAACTGGACTCATCAATCATCATACTTTATTTTGATATCCTTCAATGTTTTCTTCATCCACAACACTTGAGTACAACAAGATGTTGCAACAATATACTTTGCTTCTTTTGTTGATAAAGATATTGAATCTTGCTTTTTACTATGCCATGAAGCCAACTTGTTTCCTAAAAAGAAAGCACCATCGCTGGTACTCCTTCTATAATCAAATAACCATCCTAATCAACATTAGTGTATGCACTCAGATAAAATTTATTATCTTTTGGATACCATAATCCATAATCTAGAGTTCTCTTCAAATATCTGAATATTCTCTTGACTAGGTCTTCTCATGAGTTTCTTTGGGTCTAGCTTGAAATCTTGCAACCAAACATACCACATGCATAATAGCAGGTCTTGAAGCAGTTAAGTACAATAGGCTTCCAATCATAGATCTATATAGAGTTTGATCAACTAGGGAAGACTCACCATATTTGCTCGAATGACAACCAAATACCATGGGAGTACTCACTAGTTTGCAATCTTCCATACCAAATTGATTCAATATCTCCTTGACATACTTTTCTTGAGAAATAAAGATAACATCATCTAGTTGAGAAATTTGAAGACTAGGAAAGAAGGACAACTCAACTATCATAGAAATTTCAAATTCCTTATGCATTTCTTCAATAGGCTTCTTGCACATTTCATCATTTTCACCAAAAACTATATCATCTTGACATATACAACAACTATCAAAATTATTTCATCCTCAATCTTGAAGTAAAGATTACTATCTGTGGTACCTTTCTTGAACCCTTGTTGAAGCAAGCACTTGTCCAACCTTGCGTACCAAGCCCTAGGAGCTTGTTTGAGACCATACAATTCCTTTTTGAGCCAACACACCATGGTCGGGTCTTTTGATAACTAGAATTCATCAGGTTTCTCTATGTAGACTTCTTCCAAATCTCCATTTAGGAAAGTTGATTTGACATCCATCTAATACACTTTGAAGTTCTTGTGGGTTGAAAAGGCAAGAAACATTCTGATTGCCTTCGTTTTTGTAACCGAGGAAAAAGTCTCCTCAAAATCAATTATTTCTACCTGTGAATAGCCTTTACTTACCAGTATTGCTTTGTTTCTTATAACTTCTCCTTATTCAATTTATTCCTGAAAATCCAATTTATTCCTATCACATTCTTGTCCACAAGCCTTGGAACCAGTTCCCAATTTTGATTCTTCTCAATCTAATTCAACTCTTCTTCCATTGCTTGTGTCCATCCTTCATCCTTGCTAGCATCAGATTTTTTTGGTTTTATCTTTGATAGTAAACAAAAGTTTACTTATTCATTTTTCTTTTCAAGTCTTCTCCTGGTCATCACTTCTTCATTCTTATCTTCAATAATTTAATCTTCTAAATGATTCCTTTGAACATACTCGGTAGGAGTCTTACTGTGCTTTTCAACTATTTCATCTTTCTCTTCAAATTTTCTTCTTCTCCTTCTTTTGAGCAAGGAGATGCATTAGATCTGCAATCCTCAATTTCAAACATATTCTGATACAAATCTTCATCAACCCTAACATTTTTACTTTCAACTATTTTTCCTAATCTTTAGTTGTAACACCTGTATGCTTTACTCTCACTTGAATTTCCAAGAAAAATACCTTTATCAACTCTTGAATCAAAATTTCCTAAAATATCTTTATCTCTTTTGATGTAACATTTGCTTCCAAAGACTCTAAAATACCTAACAGTAGCAAGTCTTCCATTCCATCTCTTAAGGGGTCTTAGTGCTGTTAAGCCTTAACAATCCTCTGTTGAGAATATAGATTGCAGTATGAATTACTTCTTTCCAATAAACATAAGACATATTTGTGTTGGGAATAGGATTCAATTTAATTGCAATCCTAAACATATTTAATGTATCTCTTAAGTTCTTGGAAAGTGTTCCCCAAAACTAGGATTAGAAAGAGATTAAATTCAAATGAAATGAACATGTAAATTGACATTTGTAATTATTCCTAAATAATAGGAACATGTGGGGACATCCAAGAAGGGTTCCTAAACAATAGGAGCACATGGGGCACCCACATGGAAGGTGGAACCCACCTTGCTTCAATTAACTATTTGGTGGATTGATAACACTTCAGTAATACATGTATTGTTCCTAGAAAATAGGGATTGATATTTACATGAGTAGAGTGGCACTATTAGTTTAGTATCAGTTTAGTTTAGGTTAGTTTAGTTTAGTTTATTTTAGTTCAATTATGGTTCAATTATATTTAGTTGCATGTAGTTATTTTGAGTTGCATGCTAGTTGACTTGAGTTGCATGACTAATGACTTCAGTTGCATGATAGATAATAGGTGGATAATTTCAGTTAAGTGGGGATGATCAATCATGCATAGTGTTTTCATGAATTGGTGGAGAGATATGTTTTAGTTAACTAAGATTGACTTGGGTCCACCTTGGGCGCCCAAGTTGGCATCTTTCAGTTAACACCTTTTGCATGAGAAGATATTTACAAGGTTCAGTTAAGTGGGCTCATTCTTGGGCACCAACTTTGAGGTGGAGTTTACAAGATATCTTCTTGACCAAATTTTAGTTAAGTGTTCAGTTTGGGGTGCCTAAATTGAGGAAGACTTTGGTTTGACTTCAGATTACAGTTTGAAACTCTACTTGCCCAATCTAGACGTAGATTTTTGTGAGGAGCTTTATGATCTTGTATTTGTACAATTCTTGTGAGTTTACATGCTCATAATTGTCTATTTATTGCAGAAAGTGCATAAGAGTTTCATGAGAGTTTATTGCAGGTTGTGAAGAAGCATTGTTGAAGAAAAATGAAGCATATCAATCAAGGATTGATACAATATTATTGTAATTTTGTTATAAGGTTAAATAATACAACCACTATTGATTCTGGTGGAGCTTTTTTCTCAAAAGGGTTTCTCCATGTATATGTTGTGTCACTTCTATCTTCTTTCTCTTTCTACAATTGGTAAAATTGATCTAAATAGATTAATCATACACAAATAATTGTGACAAAGAATACTTAATTATATCTAAAGTCACATAGTTTTAAAAGTTTTAAGCTACAAATTTACCTTCATTTTCAACAATTTTCTTCCATCAACATGGTCCTTGCCATCTCTTGAAATATTCTATTATTTCTTTCCATAACCTCATTCTGTTGATGAGTTCTACCAGAAGATAGATGCCTCTTTATTCCATGTTTTTCACAAAAAATAATTAAACTCATTTGAAGTGAACTCACCTCCTCTATCAGACCTTAATCACTTGATTTTATCATTCATTTCATTCTCAACCATTGATTTGAAAATATCAAATCTATTAAAAGTATCAACTTTATCTTTCAAGAAAGTAACCCATGCCATCCTTGAGAAATCATCAATAAAAAGCATAAAATACCTTTCTCCTTTAAAAATCTTTGTTCTGGTAGGTTTGTGAAAATCAATATGTATTAGCTCCAATGGTCTACAAGAAGAGTACTCTTTATACTTGAAACTTATCCTTGTCTATTTTCCAAATTGGCATTCCTTGCACAAAGTACTTACAAGCTTGATTATAGTAGGCATATCTCTTACCACATGTAATGAGTTAATCTTCACAATATTGTCAAATTTGATGTGACCCATTCTCCTATACCAAAGCCAAAATTCACTTGCTTTTCCCATAAGACAAGTTCTCCCATTAACATCCCTTAGACTATATATTTCACCATTGGTCCTAGATCCTTTAGCCACCAATTTTCTATAATTTCCTTTTTTTAATTTCACATCCTCTACACATCTAAATCACACTAAAAATATTGTGCCTAAGACCTTTAACATAAAGAACATCTTTTGTCTCGTGCTTTCCATCAATACTTATTATACCTTTTCCACATATCTAAACTGAAGTATCATCTCCAAGGTTGACTATGCCTCCATTCCATTTCACAAGCTTGATAAAATTTCTCTTATCCCTTGTCATGTGGTTGGAACAACCACTATTAATTATCTAGGAGTTTGCCTCATATTTTTCATAAAAAAAGTACATACAACACTTGAATCTTTAGTTTTAGTCTTCTTAGCAACCAAGAACACGATTTCATCCTCATTATTTGGACCACTAGATTCATCATCCTTTGAAGATCAAGAATCTTCCTTGGAGTAGAGTCTCTTTTTGAAATTATTTCTTCTTGAATATTTGGTTCTCTTTTCAAAATATTTTAAGGGACATTTATAAGCAAAATGAACAACCTCTCCACACTTAAAATATTTGAAAGACAGCTTACCTTTTTAATTTATGATACCCCTCTTCAACTTCCTTACAAATTTTTCCTCTTCTTCATCAGTGTCACTACTTTGATCAAATGTTTCATATTTCTCATTCTTACTAGCTTTGAAAGTTGCTTCCTTCTTTGGGGCTTCTTTGTCAAAATATCTCATTTCATAGGCAATGAGAGCACCATATAATTCATCCATTAAAAATTTATCTAAATCTATAGCTTCCTTAGTAGAAGATACTTTAGGATTATAAGCTTTAGGAAGAGATCTCAATACCATTTTAACCACTACCAATTCTTCTAGTTCTTCACCAAGTCCTTTGATTGCATTGACCACTTCATCTACCTAGAGAAAATAACATGCAATATTTGAACATCCTCTAACATTTTTAGGTTCTTAGACTTGCCTCAATTTATCTACAACTTCACTTGATTTACTTTGATGTCTCCATATATGCCACTAAGCTTATCCCAAACTTTCTTTGTTGACTTGCAGTGCATTACTTTTACAAGATTAGAATATACTAGTCCACTCAAGCTTTCCATTATTCTCATAGGCCCTAATCTTTTCTAGCTCAGTTGGAGTAGTAGTAGGAAAAATATAACCATCCTTGTCTCATTTCCGAACACCAAACCCTAAAGAGGACAGATGGGTGCTGCCACAATAATAGGTTACACTTTTTGGGACATCCTGATTTTTGCCTAAAATCACATATTTTTGGAAAATATAATGATTTAAGCCTTTAAAAGTTCTATTTAAATTATTTTAATTAAAGGGGATTTGATCAAACCCCCTTGGATAGAACCCCGTTAGTTTTAAACCATACCTATAATGGAGTCTCCTCTACACATATCAAAATGCTGATAAAAAACTACTTTTGATTTACCTTTTGGGCGATCAAATGAATTCATTTAAAATTTATGTTTTGTAAGTATGCAACCCTTATTATAAGCTTCCCAAAAAGTATAATTTTAAATATATTTAATTTTATTATTATATTTATTTTTTATTTCTTGTGAATGTAGTTTTTTCAATTAACATCAATTTATTTGTTTCACACATATAAAAAATAGGAAAATAGAGAAAAACATTTCTTAAAAAATACATGTGCACTAGGTATTGATGTCCTGATTCCAACAAAAAAAAAAAAGTTAATTCAAATGCATACAAGAAAATTTATGTGGTTTGAAGTATGCCTCTATCCAAATTATAATTAATATGACTTGGAAAATTGATTAAAAAAAATATGTAACAAAAAAATATGAAAAATTATCCATGCACTAGATATTGGTGTGAAAAATTTGTATTTTAAAAATTAGAATTATACCTTTTCTATAAAAAACATTATGTGGTCCAAAGTAAATATCTCTTTAAAAAAAATTATTTAGTAAAAAAACAAATTATTAAAAATTACATAAAAGAATTTTTATAAGAATATAATTAGAATCTACACACAAAATCTCACAAATCACTAGTTTGATTCATATTCAAATTCTTAATGGTTTAGCTACTATAGGTGTAAGAAAGTGAAGATCTAGTGAAAAATGTTGATTTCAATGTCAAGTTTGGCCAAAAAGCATAACCCATTATTGTGGGATCACTTAGATAGGTTTCCATCCCAAATCATTAGAAAGTAAAATTTATTCCATCAAATATAGGCGCATTGTGAGATCCTTCTTATGCCATCTAAATCTTCCTCAAGGTGTTATAATTATTCTAAGGAACTAGGCTCTGATACCAATTGTTGAACACATCAAAATACTGAGACGGGGGTGAATCAATATTCTATTAAATCTCAAACCCCTTGGAACAAACAAATACTTGAAGCTCTACCGCATAAACATAAACATGAAAGGTGAAGACAATGTGCAACATAACACAACACCAAATATACGTGGAAAACCCCACAAGGGAAAAACCACAATGAGAAAATTTGCTAGGATCTACTATCCTAATCTAGCTTCACAATATGAACAACATTTACAACTTTAATTTAGGGCTACAACCCAAGGAAGCTACAACTCCTTGATTATGGGTTTTAGGGTCAATTCTAAAGAAGCTACAACTCCCTAATTACACTTTGTTTTAGGGCTACAACCCAAGGAAGCTACAATTCCTTGATCTGAGTACACACTCATGAATGATTACAAAATGATAGTTCTTCCATTGTCTAAAACTAAAAATTAAGCTCAATCCTTTTGATGATTGCAATCTTGCTTTGTAAACTTTTTCTGCAACTTCTTCAAATTTCTTCTCAACTACTTACTAATTCACTGCTTTGAACAATCGAGGAGTTTTTCCTTTCCCCCACTACGTCCAGAAAAAAATTAAGCACACTTCTTCATTTTCCTTAGGTCATAGAGATATGATCAAGATGAAACCAGACAAGATTTGTCACAACTGCTCTTTCTCTTTCAATCACTCATACAATTATCATCATTTCATAGTCATACTTCACCCTAGATCAACTAGGTTTACAATTTATACAAGATATTATATTTATTACATAACATATATCGACCTACAACAATAAGAACATTACATTGTAAGTCGGAAAAAGATTGAACAATATGAAAAATTTAGAGGGAAAGACCCAAAATACTACACACAACACTAGGAAGAGGAACATGCCTTGCAGATTCCAACACATGCTTAAGGGTGATCCCACAATAGTGGTTTACGCTTTCTGGGAGACCCTGATTTTTGCTGAAATCACATATTTTTAGAAAATATAATCATTTAAGCCTTAAAAATTTCCATTTAAAGGATTTCAATTTAAGAGGGTTTGATCAAACCACCTTGGATCAAACCCCCTTAGGTAGAACCCCACTAGTTTTAAACCATACCTATAACAAATTCTCCTTTTTACCTCTCAAAATATTGATAAAAAACAACTTTTGATTCACCTTTTGAGGGATAAAATGAATTCATTTAAAATTTATTTTTGGTAAGTATGTAGTCCTTATTATAAGCTTCCCAAAAAGCATAATTTTAAATAAATTTAATTTGATTATTATATTTATTTTTTTATTTCTCGTGAATGTAGGTTTTTCACTGAAAATCAAGCTCTTTGTTCTGCACATGTGGAAAAATAACAGATTATCAATTTTTTTTTGAAAAATATCAGTGCACTAGATATTGATGTCCCTGATCCAACAAAAAAAAGAAAATTGAATTTTGATACATACAAAACAAGTTATGTTTTAGCCAGTAAATCATGTCTAAATTTTAATTAGTTTGACTTTGAAACTTAATTAAGAAAAAAACATTCAATGAAATGCTATGAAACAAATTCCATGCACTGGATATCATAGTTATGAATCTAATTTCAAAAAAATTAGAATTTTATTTTTCATAGAAAAAAAGTTATGTGTTAGCGAGTAACGCCACTCTTTAAAAAAGGTGTTTACTGTTAAAAACTAGTTTTCGAAGGAGATGAAAAAAAAAGTGCAATATGATTCCAAATTTTTTGAAAAAAATATATTTAGAATCTACAGACAAAATGTCACAAGTCACTAGTTTGCATCATTTTCAAAATCCTCATGGTTTAGCCTCTATAGGTTCCCAAAAGTGAAGATTTAGATAAAAAAAATCAATTAAATGTTCAGTTTGGCCAGAAATTGTAAACCAGTATTGTGGGATCACCCTTAATCTAGCCATAAATAATCTTCACACCTTTTATCTTGTATGAACATCATCTGCACACTTTTCGAATTCAAATTAAGTCGACAATAAGCAAGAAAACATGTAGCTTGTGGCATATCAATCTTCATACATTGGCGGAACACATGAATGATAAAAAATTGATTGTGTTTCTCCCAGATGAGTCGGCATGACCCATACAACACCTTCAATCACTCCTTAAACTCCACACACACTTGAACTTGTGGCACATATGATCAACACACCTTAGTCACCAGGAAAAAGCATAAGCCAAAAGAACATTCATTCTAGACCACAACTTATTTCAAAGAAACCAAAAACACTTTGCAGAGAAACAACGAGGATCACATGATATTCAAGAACACTCACATACATCTCTCTCAAAACTTCATGCATCAAAAATTTAGCGCAAGCTAACATACACTAAAACCAGACACCAAATAACATAGTCTTGCACTTTATCACTTCCAACTTTCTCTACGAAAGGATTAATGATATGAGACTTTGGATATAACACCTTCACATCTCCAAGAAATTATCTTCTGATCCACACAACCATATTTTTAAATGTGGAGATATGCAGAGCCAACCTTTGCACCTCTAAAAAAAACCTCACAAAATCAACAAAATCTTCAAGTCAGCACTTCCAAAACCATCTAAATCCGATAACCCAAAAGACTTGAAACTTGGATCATACATGCCTTGACACAATGTGATTCCAAACTGCAGGAGTAAAACATTATCAACAAAGAAATGTAGAGCATTTTTCAGAGACTTTGGAAACCAAACAACCAGACTGTAACACACTGCATAGAAATTTTGACATGAATGCCAACCACACTGCAACATATAAGACATGACTAGTGGAAGGAAACAAGGGGAATCCAAGTGCACAAAGTGGGAAAGGAAAAGGAAAATACAAGGTAGGAGAAGGACAAAGAAACCCAAAAAAAAAGAGGGAGGGAAGAATAAGAAAAATATAATATGATTATAATAATAATGGGACTAAGATTAACAATTAAGATTGAACATCATGATTAATGATTTTAAGTTATGATATGATTGAAATTAACCTAAATATAATCATAAACAATTATATTTATAGTGAAAATTAACAATACTAGATTTATTAAATTATGAGGAGGATCTAATCAAGATTATCAAAATATGAAGTTATTGGTATAATTAAAAATATAAATAATTGAAAGAATAATATTGTAATAAAATTAACTCAAATGAATTGTCATGTTATAAATAATTCTAAAAATTAAGTATTGTTTCAATATTGCAATTCAATCTATAATATTATTATTTATATTATAATGTTTTTGATATTGATAAAAGTGGAATTGAAAGGGCCTTTGTACAACATGTATTAGTTTGTCAAACCAAGTTGTCACACAATTCAACAAAAAAGAAACAATGGACCCTAAGGCCCAACTTAGATGTTGCTAGTTCCTGTTGGCTCCACTGTTGCTGTTGCACCAAAAAATGACCTATTAATGCAACAACAAAACTAAACATTATGCGATTGCTTAAATTATCACGTGCGCCATGCTAAAGATTGTTTGACTTTAGACTATTGGTTGTCAACACCTAAAGGTGAGCCTCTGCAGAAGCCCATCCACAACTCCCATCTTAAAAAGTTTTATGCCTAAATCTTTCAAGGTATAGAACCAAAAATACAAAAAATGAGAAAATGTGCTGAAAAATGGTCACTTTGATGAAAACCTGGCAAACAGGCATCATGGTGACAACAAAAAAAATACAAAAATACAAAAATCCAAAAAAAATCAGAAAAGGGATTAAAAACAGTAAAAATTAATAAATCATCTTCTAGTGAAAACCACTTCGATGGTGCTTTGGGCAAGTACCTTGGTGAAAAATTGGAAAATAGGTGCCTTGTGTAAATAAGCACCTTCCATCCACTAGGATCTACATGACTTGTTCTGCATCACCCATCCATCACACTGCCATCATCCATGTATTTCCATCCATCACCTATCTCTATTTGCATCATAGCTTGATCTTGTGTTTGTGTCATGATCCCTCCTAGTACTACTCAACCTATTCTCAAGGTCAATTTGTCCTGCCTTTATCAGGGTAGTCTATTGCATCCCGTTGGGGGCATGTTCTCATCGGGTTGGATTCATGTATTCTTAAAGTCCCTAAATTAGAAAATCCAAAAACACCAGAAAAATCCGAAAAATCCAAAAATATAAAAAAATAAAAAAATCGAAAAACATCAGAAAATCAAAAAATCGAAAAACATTCAAAACATTTCAAAATCCAAAAATAGGTCAAAAATTCAAAATTAAAAAACAGATTCATCTTGTCGAACTACATCATCTCTAAGATTTGAACGTAGGAAAGGTTGATCTTTGATCATCCCCCGAGGCACTTAGGTCAGTCCTTTAGGAGTCTGTCATAATAAATTGGCAATCCATCTATTCATATCTCATCGGTAATCGAGTTTGTGTCAGTCAAACTATGTGGTCTTTGCGTGTATAATGTAGGCAAGGCTAATCTAGTTGATCAACCCCGAGGCCCCTAGGATAGGTCTTTAGGTTAGGTCTTGGTCAAAATATTAGAAAAACCCAAAACAATGGAAAATTCAAATATCAAAACATTTGCAAAATCTCGAAAAATACCAAAAACAGCCTCAAAACATTTCAAAAAAGTATATAAAAAACATTCAAATATTTGAAAAAATCCATCCATCCCCATCTCACCTTCACCCACAATAAAACATCACTTGTAATAAATCAATCGTCACCCTCAACCTTTGGTGAAATAGTCGAAAACAAGTATAGCAGTTTGAAAGTGAAAACTTAATCATCAAGGTCTCAAGTCTAGGTCAGTATGTAAACAAGTTAGTCAACTGATTGTGTCAATAGCTTATCATCCAATAAGTCACAAATCAATCATCTGATATTGTCATGTCCTAGGATGCATCCTTCCTACAATGGACATCAACATCAGGCATCATTGTAGTTTAGTCTTGGCTAGCAGTATGAAGAACATTAGCTTGTTTTTTTACTTGATCTTTTTATTTTGACTTATTTTTTTGTGCTCATTTCGATGACCTCTCGATGATGTCCAAACGAAGTGATTTAGAGAGAAAGGAATGGGGCAGCGATCATTATTGTTTTATCTGTTGTGCTTGTTGGATGTTCTTGTAATATAACCTCGGTCATGCGTACTTTGTTTGGTTTGTAGGGAGGGTGTTTTAGGTGTCTTGTTGACCACATAGGAAGGCTTGCCTTTCTATGTTTTGGTTTGAGATGTTTGAAATATTTGAACTACCTTTTAAATAAGGTTTCGTATGCCAGGTGTGAACAAGATTACTCCTATTTGATTTTTGATTCAAAGTCCATCACACTAGGTGCAACACCATCTTGGTTCTTTATACCTTGATGCATCATGTCTATGTGTGTTATAAAAAATAAGGTAAGTAGCCCTTTTAAAGTCCCAATTCCTAATAAGAAAATCATCCATCTCTTGTCATCATAAAGTTGGCTTTTTGAATCCTCTTGTCATAATCTCGTTTCTTCTTTTCCATTCTAACATCATACCAGAACAATTAATCATCATCGCTAATGCATCCATCTTGCATCCACAAACAATCAACATACTACATATCAATCATATCATACATAATAGGAAACACCGATCATTTCAAGTGCATTGCATTTCCATCATAATATAGATTTGTTAGTCTAAGCATCTCATAAATCATACATTTGCATAAAACATCCTTTGCATAATCATATAGGCATCATCACATCATCTATCTCAAATGCAGTACATCATCATTTTAAGTTGTTTAGGATAATATAAATTGGTTATTCTAAGCATCTTGAAACCATCTCATTTGCATCATCATCATAACCATTCATGTGTCCATCTTGAACCTCTTTGTCATGAGATCAACCTTCAAATTGAAATTTTAGCTTGATCTCTCGAGAGGGCAATGTACTAGTATACTTCTTTCCACTGGGGCATCTGAAAAAATAAAATAAAAATTGAAGCCTAATCTCAACAAGTTTATTCTTTGAACCAAAACAACAAGTACGTTGCTTCAAAGAGGGGAAAAATGTAGACATGCAAAATCAACATCATGCATCTAAATCTAACTAATTAACATCAAATTATTCTGTTAATCAAATAAAGCAATTTATTCGATTAAATTCCTCCTTTAATTAAATAAATCAACTTTATTTAATCCTCACATACCTCTTTGATTAAACAAATCAATTTTATTTAATCAAATCCTAATGTCCCTCTTTTAATTAAATAATTTACTTTATTTAATTAATCTCTAAAGTCATTCATTTAAATTAAATTAATTCATCTTTATTTGATTTAACACTAACATCATCCTCTTTGATTAAATAAATCAAATCTTTATTTAACTAAATCTAAAATCATTTTCTTCCCATTTTAATTTATTTTAATCCTAAAATCTAATTCAAAAGTCAAAATCACCTAATCTTCACTTAAATTAATCAAACCATGATTAATCCTAATCCTAATCACTCTAATCCTCTAGATTTCATAACTTCACAATAAATCAATTTATTTGATTTATTAATTCCTCTATTTCATTCAAAAAGGCATCTTAAGTGGAATATTCCTCCATTTCAAATCTCCCTCTCAAATGACTTGTCCCTTCCAACATGGCATTAACTCCTCTTACATTGTCTCTTACATGTCTCCCACTTGGCACATCTACATAATTCACTTCCTCGTCATCAAATATTTCTTCTAGTTTATTATCAGCGATCAATTGACATAAATATTTCCCATGAACAACTTTGTGGGCTTCATTTCCATGTCATACTCCTGGATTTTGGCAATCCAAACTCCTATTGAGTCAAGATAGACTTGACCATAGAATCCGACACTAATGCAACATGAGAATTAAGAATGTAGAACCTAAAATGTTTAACTAATTTGACCACAACATAAGCATGCTTCTCCATTGGTGAGTATTTGAGTTCATGAACTTTCAAAGGAAAACTCATGAATGCTATAGGATATTCAATCCCCTCATTGTTTTGTTGCACCAAGATAGTGGATAATGTATGTTCAGTATACATGATAAAGTATTTTGTGTAGTTTGGGTGGACTAAGACTAGAGCACATGAGCAATAGCCTCCTTAATGTCTTTGAAATTAGTTTTTCCCTTTGTGCTCCAATGAAATATTGACTTACCTTTCATAATATCCATGATATGACGATTTTTCTCTACGAAGTATGGAACAAACCTCTACAATAAATTCACCTTCCCAAAGATGGAGTGAACTATCATCTTACTCAAATTTAAAGTAATATTTTGAATTGACTTAACCCACTCAAGATCAATCTTGATTCCTTCCTTTGACACAATATTTCCAAAGAGCTTATCTTTTGTAACCCTAAAAATGGATTTCTTGGGGTTGAGGGAAATACCATGTTGTCGACACCTTTTGAGAACTTACTGCAAGTGATGATAATAATCTTGAAGTTTCTTTTAAAATATAGTCAAGTCATCAAGATAAACCATAATTAACTTACTCATTACATCACAAAAACCCAGGTTCATTGCTCTTTGAAATGTGGAAGCAACATTGATCAAACCAAAAGGCATTATGTGATAAGAAAACGTGCCCCATGGAGTAGTGAAAGTGATTTTATGTTGATCCTCTTCGCTCACCTCCACTTGATTATACCCTGAAAATCCATCTAACATAGATAGCATTTCCAAGCTTGTCATTATTTGTAATACTTGGTCCATTGTCGATAGTGGGTAATTATCCTTTAGTGACAATTGATTCAAGTTTCGAAAATCCACATAAATGTGGATTTCCCCATTCTTCTTTCATACTAGAACAATGTTTTATATCCATGTTGAATGATGGATAGGAAATACAATCCTAACATTTAGCATCTTTTGAATTTTGATGAGAATGGTAACTGAAATATTTGGGTTATACTACCTTTGCTTTTGCTTGTGAGGCATAGAACCCACCTTGAGGGGAATTTCATGTTGGACCTCCTTCGAATGAAAATATTTTAAATCATCATGGGAGAGGCAAGCACATCCATGTACTACCATAATTTTTTTCCAAACTTATCCTTTTCCTCTGAAGTGTAGCATTTACCAATATTTACCATCTTAGTATTCTCCTCTATTCCAAAATTCAATTGTTCAACTTCAGTTGGCGAATCAGATCTAGATTTTTGTTGCTTCTTGAATAGCGGCCATGTTTTTCAAATAAAATCCAAGAGAGACCAAATATTTGAGAATCTTATTCCCTTTTAACTGCAATATTTCTTTGCCTGTATCTTGATCCACCTCATAGACTAATTCTCAAGGAGAGGAATCACTTCCTTGAAAATACAATTCACTGAAATTTTTATCCTTCTCTAGAAAGGCCACAATTTGATGGTCATAATTGAAGAGTTTCCAATGATTAGAATTATCAGGAACACTAGGATGAAAAACCAACTCAATATTATATTTTTTTCCCTTGAAATCTTTATGGGGGATCATAAGGGTAGCTAATACTGCTAGAGAATTAGCCCTATCATTGTATTCCCTTGGAACTACAAAAATTTAAAATGCGTCAAAACCTTCAATACTATCCCAAACAAGGTTGTGATAATTCCTTAACCTTTCATTTTTTATCTAGTACAAATTTCTTACTCAACAAATGACTGATTCAACATCACCTTGAGCATGAAGATTTTTAATTCCTTTCTTGTGTGCAACTTCCATTCCTAACAACAAGGCCTCATATTCTACAATGTTGTTAGTATTATTGAATTGAAATTTGAAAGAGAAGGGAAATTTTTTTCCTTGTGGGTACACCGGATCCTATGGAAGATAAATTTCCATCAAATTCCATAGTCCAAGCATCATCCAGACTCCCTAAGCTGATAGTTTCAAATTTTGGGATCTCTTCATCTAAAGAGGTCTCTTTGTCTAAAGAGGTCTCTTCTCCGGAAGAGGATGAGCCATGAGTTAATTACTCTTCACTTGAATTGTTATTTGAAGACTCAAAAAATTCATGAATTTGCAAGAAATAAGTACCCATTCTAGAAGACAAAAAGAATCTGAGATCTTGGATCATCAGATTTTTTATAGAAAACTTAGCTTCCCTTTCTGGAAGTAGTTTTTGTATAACACCCTTAACGAGTATCCTAGCCTTAGACCAATCCATGTTTATTTCACCCCCTACATCTTTGCAGAAGTTTCATCCCAACAATATCCCATATGAAAATGGGACATCAACTACCAAAACTGTTATTTTAATCTTCTTGTCAGGAAATGCAGCAAATGCAAATTATGCATCTTTAATTTTCCCTATTAGGGGTACTTGCTTGTTTTCCATTGAAAAACATCGGCCAAAGGTATTTGTCAAATTCAAACCCAAATAATTTTCTACTTTGGCAGGCATCACATTGTCAAAGGCACCTAAATCAATGACGTCGTTACTTAGCTTAAAACCATTGACTAATAAGGAGATGTAAAATGGATCTCTTTTTCTAGGGATGAATGAGGGAATTAAAACAAAAATAATTTATGGAGGCCTTAGTTTGGAAACAACAAGGGTATTCTAGGAAGAATCTTAGCTAGGTTGAGTTCCTTTATCTTTGACAAACTTAGCAAGTCTATCAAATTGATCGGGATTGGCCTAACGATACTCAACTTTTGACATTTGAATATTTGTCTTCTTTGCATGGTCTATGATGTCAAAGGCTTGGTAAGGATTTACCAAAGAAGATGGGATATTTTCATTTTGGGGCTTGAGAATTGGGGTACTGGTCTTAAACATAGAAGAGGATGCAGGAGGATTTGAGGTACTTACTTGTTTACTTCCCATTGTGTCTTTTGATTGAATTATCAAAGGATTCCCTCTCTTAACGATTGTAACCACTGGGCATGAGTGATCCTTTGCTTTAGCTGCATCACCTTATTGATGATCAAGCTAATTCTGTGAGTGAGTGAAAATAGCATAAGCTTCACCATGTGTTTCCTCTTCTTGCTTAACTCCTTCATAGTTCAAAAACCCAATGTTAGAGTCACTAGCTACATATACTTCCTCTTCCTGGAATATATTGGCACCATCCTTTGAAAGATATTCCAATTGAGGAAGATCTTCTTTCTCAGATTCATAATATCCCACTGTTGCATTTGTAGGTGATGTTTCAAGCGCAAGTCTTCCTTGTAGTGCAAGAAGTCTATTATGGTTCTTTTCAACATTGCTAGGATAATTTGAAGCATTTGGATAAGTTCTCCTTGGAATGTCCTTATATGAAGGAATAGATGAACCTTGAGAAATTTTCTTCTTAAGATCTAGCAGTTCATTTGCTAACTTTTGCACCATAGGATTTGTGGTGCTTGTAGAAGGTTGAGCCGAAGAGGGTTGTCCTCTAGACTAATTCAGATCTTTCCTTATTTTCCCAGCATGGATTAAATCATCCTCCACCTCAGTAGCCATCACTTGAGTAGCTTCAATTGTAGTCAAGACTTCTCTCCGTAAAAGAAAACTTACCTTGGGTAACTATGTATTTATGAAGAAGCACTTAACATTTTCAGCTGTAGGCTGAGCAACAACTGGAATTTTGGTTTTTAATTTGTTAAAATTAGACACAAAATTATACATGGGTTTGTGTGGTTCCTTCTTCATCTATGTGAATTGAGCCAACAAGGCATGAGTATCTTCAACAAGCTTGAATCTTTCTTTGAATTTGGTTTGAAGAGTTTCCCAATTTGTAATAGTTCCAACATAAATATTTTCAAACCAATCAACTACCACTCCTTGGAGAGTTTCAATAAACAACCTTATCGACACATCTTCATTTTCTACACTAAGAACTCCACATGCAATATAGAATGCAAAAATATGCTCACTAGGGTGTTGTTTACCATCTCCATAGAACTTAGAAATTACCTTGAGTGAGCCATGAGGAAGTTCATGCATAGGTGGTGTCAAATTCAAAGGACCAAAAGCATTATCCCAAGGACCTTGAGCACCTTAAGCAACCATGCTATCTTGGTTGAATTGAGGGATAATAAATTTTTGCATTGGTGATAGAGACAAAGCTCTTTAAACACTAGAAGCTTCACTTGGAATAGGAGATCTTACACTTGCAGGAGGAAAACTCCTTGTGTGTTGAAGAGGTGACCTTGTTCATGGAGGAAAAGGATCAAAGTTATGTTTACACAATAATTCAAACAAAGGATCAATATGTCCTTGAGCCCTTTGACCACGTGTATTGCTTCTTTTTGCCAGAATGCAAAATTGTCAAGAAAGATAGATCAATAATGAAAGAAATAATTACGAACACAATAAGAAACTGGTATACTTCAATTGAAAGCATGAGGCTATGGTTGCATATTCATTTCTCCTATGGAGTTTCTAAACAATTGTTGGGTGAATATTTTGTAATCAACAAACTGATTACAAAATGGTGATTTCAACCATAATTACAATAAGATTAAATCTCTCCTCTCAGAAAGGGGAGGCTCCCTTCTTAGTTCTCACTGAAAACAACTAATAACTAACTACGATTATATACACTATAATTAACCGTGGGTGTTTTCGTCATCCTATTCTCTTGTTTCAGAATAGTGTTTTCCTCTTTCACAAATTATAATTATATCTCATGACGATTACAAAATGTAATTCACTTCAAAGTACTATTTTGAGCAATAATAACCAATATCTAGTTTGACTAAACAAAAATAAAATCAAAGTGATACCAATGAATGTCGATAGCTAGAAAACCCACAAAAGTTCAAAGTATTTTGTTGCTTTCTATGTTGATTTGAAAAGATAAAGAATATTATACATTGCAGCCCAAAGCCTCTGATATACGCCACCAAAAGATCAAAAAAACACTAATAATAACCTATAGCCCAAAGTCTTCGAGTAATTACTAAAGTGCACACATAAACATAATCTTCAAATATAATAATGCAGCCCAAAGTCTACAAAATCAGATTTTAATCCCCTTCTAAATATACAATATCACACCACTTATTCAATCATGTGCAAGATAGTGCAATGAGAAAGACATAAGAACATCCTCAATACATAAAAAATTAGATCTAAGACAAATATTGGATTTGAATTTTCCTATTTTATCGATTGAAATCTGATTTACAACTCAAAAACATAGTTTCAAATTTTCTCTTCAATTGAGCAGTGTTATGTTTCATAAGCTAAAAGGGTCTATTTACAATGGAGCTCCCTCATATATATAGAGGAGAGCCAAGAGCTAAAATATGAGAGCTAAAACTAATTTGACTTATGAACAACAGAGTCTGATTTGATTTAGGACTATGTTGTTTTTACATGTAATTGCATATTTACAAAAGACATGTAATATATCATCTACAAAATACATATTGCATAAAGGGAAAAAGTTGGAAATAAAATAATTCTGGAACAAGCATGTTCATTCATTCTTCATCAATTTTCTCCATGAAGTCTTCCTATTTCTTCAATGCTTCTTGGACTTCTGAATCATCTGGTCCTATGGTATGGTTGGAGACTGCGAGTACTCATGTGATTGAGTCCTCAATGTTGATGCATGATTTCTTGTGCCTTTCCAATATTATTTTCAGGTTATCCAAAGTTACTTGAAGATCCACCAACTTTTCAATAAAATCTAAAGAAAAGGCTTCATCTTCAACCTCTTCCTGGATCAATGATGTAAATTCTTGGATAACCGTGTCAACGAGAAGGATTTTATGATCATCATCAAACACTTGACAAGGAAGATCCTTAATTTTGGCAATGAGATTTGAACCTCTATCTTCGCCTACCTCTTGAGCTTCTTGTAATCTTTGATCATATCACTAATTACATTCTTCTTATGCTTCATTGTTTCTAGAATTCCAATGAACATATTTCTATTAGGAATCACCCATATTTCTTCTAACACATCAAGCTTGAGATCTTTCATTTTATTCCAAGCTTCATAAATTTTCTCTATCTCTTGTAGACTTTGAGATAGAGTCAATTGTTTGGCTCGGTTCTACCTTCACATTTTCCATATTTGTAATCCTTTTAACAAAGGATTTTAGCAATTGTGTACCTTGGGCCAATATCTTATCGATCCATTCTGTAACAACTAGGCTTCGTGCATGTGTCCTTTTGGCCTTTTGAATAGCAAGATCTTCTATGCTTGTAGAAATGGGCTCAATTGACTCAAAGGATTGGGTTATCTTTTGGATCACTGAAGTGAGTTTCTCAAACCTAAATTTTAGTTGGTCTTTGACAATCTTATATTCATCATACTTCTCAATTAAGGAAGCCAATGCTGCTTGTGCATCTTCCTTTTCACTTTCGTGTGTCCTTTTACCCAACTCTATCTTGGTGATAGAATATTTTGAAATATCAACCTCTTATGTTTTACCAAGAGGAGGTTGTGCTACCTCTACATACTTGTAACCTAATTTGTCAACCAATGCCCTCGAAAGAGTTTTGGCCTTCTTTATTGACTTGGTCTTGATAGGCACCAACTAACCAAAATCAAAGACGTCAGGAGAGAAGGATTGCTTCTTTATCTTTGGTGTTTGAGAGGCCAACCAAAGGGGAAGCACAAAAGAAACTTCTTTAGGACCTATTACCATAGCTTGAATTGATGGTGTCGCAATGACAATGGTGGTGACCACAAGAGGTGGAGTGTTGGAAAAAACTGCATTTGGAATTTCCACATTAGATATACTGTGTGAGGACTTAGTCATGAATTTATCAAACTCAGATTGTGTATTCACATAAAAAATGGGAGATGATAAACTAGGAAAATAAGGTGAGGAGCCAAAAACATTTTCAAAGTTATTCCTAGGACTCTCAAAAATAGACCCATAATTTGGGGATGAATGAATAGATTGAAAAGATATGGTAGGAGCAATAGAAATAATGGTAGTAGAAGGAAAATTTTGTTCAATTGTCATAGCAGGAGGAGTGGGACTAGGCAATGTAGCAGTAATAAGAGTAGAAGAAATATGAGAGTCTTCTGGAGAGAACTCATGTAGAGATTCTTGTGGTTCTTCATATGGATTCTCCACCCCTTGCTCTTCGCCTTGAGTTGATACTTCTTCTATCAGAGTAGATGGCCCATCTATCCCCTTTCACTATGAAAATGAACTTAGGCTTAGGGTTTTTACTAGTACTTGGTGCATCACCCTTATTATTTTCCTCTAATCTCTACCTTCTTCCCAATATTCCCTTTAGTTTCCTCTTCTTTAGATCGAGTATTAAAATACTTTAATTTTATTCCCCTCCTATAACCAAAAATTTATGTTAGCATGAATCAGCTGGAACCTTTCCTTGATGGAGATCATTTCCTTTTTGGACCACTGGATGGGAGGAAGTGGGGTCTCAACAAAGTGATTTCCTTCATAAGAGGGATCAAGGATATCATCTTCATCCTCCATATCTTCTGGGATATCAACTAGATTCAAGTTTATAATCTGATCCAAGGTAAGGTGACAATAGTCAAGCTTCCTTATGTCTTCATCTGTCCTACAATCTGCCCATATATCCTCCACTCTATGCTCATGTGTATAGCTCTTCTTGAGCTTGTCCTTTATTCCTCTATAATTAAAGTTAGGCATCCTTCTATATGTCTTCATTATGACCCACTACATCTCTGCTTCCATAGCCTTGGCTTTAGGAGATGTGGTAATGGAATACCTGCCAATTGTGAGAGGGAACTTAAATCCGGGCTTGTGTGATTCAACTTGCCTACTATGAACTTCCATGATTTTCCTACATGGCTCCATGAGTATAATCTTGTCACTCGGATACCTTGGAAGCATATATGGGTATCCAAAAAAACACCCAACTCGGATATATGTGAAGGTGGGGAATTGCAGGAACATACAACCAAACTAATTAACTAGATCCCATGCCTCATCTGATGCTCTTCTCTTTTCAAAATATTTGTCAAACATGTATAGGTATGCAAAAAAGAAGGCATCATTGACCCTCCTAAAATTTTGGATACTTTTCTTTGGGGCTAATTAAGAATAATATTGATAAACGAAAACATGCCTTCTATTACCCTTTGACGACAACCCTAGAAAATTTTGCATTGAGCCAACAACATAGACTAAGTATGAAGTCATGTAAAACTTCAATGAGGTGGAAACCTTTGTGAGCTGATCATGGATGGCATTACTTATATTCTTTCCCCAAAATATTTATTGTTGTCCCTTCCTTATGACATGAATATAAAAGTACATCCACTTCTGAAAAGTGGAGGAAGTGGGCAATCCCTTAATCTTGTTGAGAAGTGTGATCAAGTCATTTACCTCCTTGATGAAATCACTTCGAGGAATGCTCTTGGGCCATCTTGAGATATTTGTCCTAGAATTCTTGAGCCACCTTGTATTGATTTCCCTCTTGCACTTGTTTGTCATAATGAGCCTGTGCATGCTCGATGGTGAGGTTAACGTATGTATCAATGCTTGGACATTGGAAGATCTTATCAAAGAACTCTTCATCCAATATTATGACTATATTCTCATCCAAATCCTTGACACTTTTGGTTTCTTTATCGTAATGAATTGTTACTGCAAGTATGAACTCAGGATTATGTGTTGATGCTAGAAATGTGGCCACCAATTAGATATTGCTTTCCACAATACATATCATGCTTACATCCAGTGGTTGCTTCTTCATCCTTTCCAAAGATTTAGACATATTAACATGACCAATCTTGGTATCCTTGATCTCATCTATATTTGAAGCAATAGAGGTTGTTGGAAAAACCCCTTGGTACTTATACTTCATGTTTTTCTTGCTTGGTGAAGGATCATACATTGACGGAGCAGCTGTCAAACAAAAAGAATAAAAAACCCTAGCAAGAAGAGTGAAGAAAAACTTGATCAACTGCTTGGAAACTAATCAATACTTCAAGACAAGCAAGGAAGAGCAAGAACATGCAAGAGAAGAGATAAATAATGATAAAAATGGAAATAAAACCAATTTAAAGTCATTAAAAACCTAAAATCCAACACATCTAAAACTTCATTAAAACTGCAATAAATGCCAAACGTGTGGCATAAGGGGTGTAATTGTGCTGAAAATCAACATGACTACATCCCTAATTATAATTAACAAAATATGCAAGGGCATTGAAATTTATCGATCCTGCATGTGCGGGGAAAACACTAACTTTGAAAACAGAGGTTTTTGCAGTTTTTCAAAAAGCAAGAGACTTGGCCACTTGAAATGAATTTTTGAGGGATCGGTCCATGCATGAGGATAACCATAATTTTCCTCTATTTACGTGCTTAGAGGAAGTGGGCTATGAAATGGACAAGTTTCATAGGGGTTATCCCACAAATTAAATATGTTGAATTAGAGGATAACAAGCATGAATCCACACATCCCATACCATGCTTCACATATGCACTACTCAAAAAGACTCAATAATGACAAGCCACTCACCCAACCAACCTTAACCGCTAAATATGTGTTTGATTTTATAGAAACAAGATCACACAAATACAACCAAGTGGTAAGATAAAACCATGTGCCACAAAACTATGTGAACACAAAACCATTGACCTCTCATTTAATATTGGGGACTAAGTTTTCACATTATTAAATACTTTCCCCAACTAATTTATTATCCTATGTCTCCCACACATAAAATAATAATCCAATGTTACAATAAAACTTTACAAGTGGCCCCAAATAATTACCTACTATGGCTAAACACACCTCCTAGGTGCACCACAGCTAAATAATTATTTAATTACATTATAATATAACATTTTATGCAATGGTGTACAACACCATATCCTAAAAATATAATCATCTCCATGTAGGATTCCACCTCAACCAATAGGTCCCACAATATGACTTGACATTAGTAGGAAATAAACATTAGTATAAAATAAATAAATTTCACCAAATTAAATTATAGGACTTGCAAAGTTTGGGACACCCTAATCCCAACATTTTCCCACTTGTTGAAGACCTTTCAAGAGTCAAACATTAATCAATTGTTAAGGGCCACGACACCCATGAAATTGAAACACCGTCTAAACTTCTTCATGATCATAGACTTTGTCAATGCATCTATAATATTCATCAAAGATTCAACCTTCTCCAATTTCACCTTCCCATCTTCCACCATGTCACAAAAAAATGAAACTGAACATCAATGTGCTTCATTTTAGAATGGAAAGTAGGATTTTTTGCTAAGAAAATGGATCTCTGAATATCATAATAGATGGTAATCATCCTTGCATCAAGACCAACATTTGAACACAAAATTATAAGACAAATGGATTCCTTACAAGAATGATTAGTGTTGTACATCTTGCACACACACCCCGCATGAATTAGGGACCCCCTTCCTTTCTTTCATTTTGCTCTTGCCATGTTGGTCTATGCTTGTGTCACTTTTTTCCTTCACTTTTTGGCCTAATGATCAAAATATTTTGAAAATTGAAGAGTCTCCATGATTCCTTAGCCATCTGCCAAAGTTTCATTAAGTTTGGAGAAGTTGCAAAAAGTTCTCTGCGGGTTTCCATCTCGCAGAAGCCACACTCATCTTTGTCATCTGCAGAAATTGTGATATGGGTTGCCATCGACGAAATTTTTCCACCTTGGCGCCATTAAACTCAGTATCCACATTATAGTTTTCTTAATGGAATCAACATAAATAAGATACCCATCATGAGATTCCACACCTAGGGTTTCTAGTCGTGCTTTTTAAAAAACCTACATTTAATGGCCTACATTTATGATGCCAACTCTATAAATAAATAGAAAATTGACTTCATTTGCACCCTAAGATTTTGGAGAAGTTGAAGGAGCTCATTTTGGCTACTGATACGTTGACTAGTAAAGATTTAACACTCGAAAATTACTCATCCATTCACGAGCTCACCAGGTTAGAAATCATTCACATTTGTCAATCATTTCCCTTTTGATTAGTGCTTCCACCATTTTAGGGTTCAGTGTAATTATTGTTAAACCTAAACCAGAAAATAATCTTCATGGAATTCACTCGTGGAACAATTGAAAACAAAACACGAACCCAGTAAAACCCTACCACCTATGCGAGATCATAATCCCCAGATGTCGTTGCCCAACTAGCAATATTCATGGCATAAACCTTCATGGCATCCATCCACATGAATCCCACATGAATCTTTGAGCGGGTATCAAAAAACTTGAAAAATTCTAAGTAATATAGGCGAGTATAGAAATATGATGGTGGGATGCCATCCGAGGGGTGTCATTTCATTGGAACGAACTATCATGGCTTTCGCCCCCTCGACCTCTGCATGAATTTTGAGGGAGTCATGAAATCATTGAATTCAAAGATATTCTAAAGTCTAAAACTCCTATGGGGGCAGACATGCGGGATGCCACCCACATAAAGCTATATGTTCTAAGTCATTTTGATGGTAGCTAACTCAATGGCTCCTACTCCCTTGGTAGTTGCATGGGAAATGTCTGTATTCAATCAAATTTATGGGTAGGTCACTTTACAACCCAGATCTTGGACTCCTACTCCATGCATAATTTAATGAGTTTGTCTGATGAAAATCTCAAGTGACGAACAATTGTGGAAACTCACTTGTGAAATGTCGTTGGTGGGAAGCCAAAAACCCTAAACCATTTTTTATGGCATGACTATGAATGGCATCTACCCCAATGGCTTCCACACTTGCACCTCCTGTAAACATTTAAATGAGGCATAGGTGATGTAGGCTTTGACTTTAATGCTTTTGCATCCACCCTTGGAGTTTCTAATCGAAAATACTAAGTATTTGATCCTTTGCGGGAATCTCTATGTGAAATTTCAGTCTCGGGTTGTCATGACTTCCAAAAAATGATGGAGGGTGATCCTTTACAATTTTTGGCCTTGGACACTGAATTGATTTTTTCTAACTAAATCTTCACTTTCGGGCACCTATAGCGGCTAAACTGTGAGGAATTTGAAGATGATGCAAAGTAGTGATTTGTGACATTTTGTCTAAGAATTCTAAATATATATATTTTACAAATTTTGGAATCAGATTGCACTTATTTTTCCATCTCCTTCGAAAACTAGTTTTTTTTCAGTAAACACCATTTTAAAGGAGTAATGCTCACCGTATACAACATAACATTTTTTCCATGAAGGATAAAATTCTAATTTTTTTGAATTTAGATTTGTAACTATGATATATAGCACTTTCATTTGGTTTCATAGTAGTTTATTGAATATTTTTTCCTTAATCAAGTTTTGAAGTCAAACCAATTACAATTTAGACATAGGCAGATTGTATACAACATAATATTTTTTTTATGTATCGAAATTCATTTTTTTTTTGTTGTATCAAGGACTTCAATATCTAGTGCACTGATATTTTTCAATTATTTTTTGATAATCTACTATTTTTCCACATGTGCAAAACAAAGAGCTTGATTTTTTATGAAAATCCTACATTCACAAGAAATACAAAATAAATATAATAATTAAATTAAATTTATTTAAAATTATACTTTTTGGGAAACTTATAATAAGGACTACATACTTACAAAAAATAATTTTAAATGAATTCATTTGATCCCCCAAAAGGTAAATCAAAAGTGGTTTTTTATCAGCATTTTGATAGATGTAAAAGAGACTCTATTATAGGTATGGTTTAAAACTAGTTGGGTTTTATCCAAGGGGGTTTGATCTAAGGTGGTTCAATCAAAACCTCTTCAATTGGAATCCTTTAAATGGAACTTTTCATGGCTTAAATAATTATATTTTCTAAAAATATGTGATTTCAGCAAAAATCAGGATCTCCCAAAAATTGTAAACTAGTATTGTGGGATCACCCTAGAATAATTTTAAATGGCTCCCAAACCCTTAGCTCACACATGCTCCCTTTTTACAGCATCCAAATGAGCTTTCAAACCATGAAAATCGATTTCACAAGTCCAAACAAGCCTCTAAAGATTCAAGCCTTAAAACATTGAGTGACTAGAGCAATTACAGACTTTCAGTTGCAGGAAGCCATTTGCAGGTTGGCACCTCCTAAAAGTCATTTTAACAGCCTAAGCTTCTATGGAATCCGCATTGACAGCTCCCACAGGATAAATTTTTTGCAAGTCCTAAAATGAATAAATCTATAAGGATAATGACTTGATTTAACTCTGATTTGACCTTCCCACGTGCTAAAAAATGTTCCACTAAAATTTGCTAAGTTTAAAATGAATGCAGGAATTGTGATGTGGGAAGCCGCATGTAGGATTACATCACCCACAAGCTATTTTTTTGGCAAAAAGTTAACCAACATCCACATTAATGGCTTCCACATTGGGTTTTTCCGCAAAACTCAAGATGACAAATTTAACAAGTGCAATGATCTTGAAAGACTTTAACTAACATTTCCCATGTGATTGAATGAACTTGCATTGAAATAACTCAACATTTTTATAATTACAAAATTGAAGAACGAGATGTTGTTTACGAAATTTCATTACACTAGTGCCACTACCAACAGCTTCCGCATTAATGAATTCCACATTAATGGCTTCCACACAATGGAAACCCGCATAGCCTGGCCCACAAAACTACAAAACTTGCAAATGATCATAAAATGTTAGAAATGAATGGATTTAATGATTTCTTTTGGATATGTGATGCATTTAACGATGGTTTATCATGACTTAACTAATATTTTATTCTCTCCTAATTATTAAGGCATTATTACATGTTCTTTATGTAGGATTTATGGAACAAGCTGATAAGACTAACAAGGTTAAAAAGAACACTAGGGCTACTAAGAGTGAGAAGGAGAAAGCCAAAATGAAGTATGAATTCCATGGATTTGAGCGCACTTTAAGGATTGTGTCACAGTTGTACAAGGTGACATACACTGATTTAGGTCAGATCAATATTGATGAATTTCGACAACGTGTTCTAGTCAGCCCAAAGATTGGAGAAGCATGGAGGCTAAAGAAAAGTGGAATTGCGAAGGCGACAGGCTTTCCTCCAGCTCTGGTCAGTCCTGAATTGATCTTTGGATGTCAGGAGTGCTACCACCAACCAACTAGAAGAATAGTAACTGTTAATGGAAGGGTATTGGCTGAATTAACTCCTATGTCAATCAGGTGAAGGTTTGGGATCTCCTTGTTCGATAATATGGAAGATACTGAGAAGAGGTATACGCAAAATGTATGGAAAGAAAACCCCACAACTGAAAAGAAAATAATAAATCAAGTATGGATGCTTGATCCGTGTCCAAGTGCAAGTAAGATGCCCCAAAATTTTACCGGAGTGACTTCGTGGAGGAAGTCAATGACCTTGTAACATTTCTAAGGAGGGTGATGGGACTCCCAACCTCTTCTATCTTTGAAGAGTGGATGTGGTATTTTATAGAGAAGATCCTAAGAGGTGACACAAAGTTCCATTGGGCCAAAATGATAATTGACAATATCCATAACCGGTTTTTTGTTGTGAAACAAACTAAGGATTTTTATATGGATTCCTACATTGTGTATCTCTTGGTAGTTAATTTTCCTTACAAGGGGTTGACTTGTGTTGGTGATCTTGGGACAAAGAAAGGATAAACCATTATTTATGATTGTTATCTGTAGCTATAGTACAAGAACTACAAGAAGAAATTATAGGCAAGTAAACAATGCCTTCATCATGCACATTCTAAAAACATTGGAAAATGATTACAACAAAAGGTTATCCCATTGTGCGAAGGCATCGATCAAGAACTTCGGGTACTGGTTCATCCAGTTCCCCAAATTCACTTACTTAAGAGTTGAAGGTTTCTTGATATTCTCATATCATTTGCCACAGTATCCTAATGATAGGATAATCTTGCTAAATCGCACACGACAATTGAAAAATTCTCATTCATTACTAGAAGAAAAGCAGCACGCGGGAGTCCCTCATCCCATCATCTTTTTTCAAGGTATGTATTTGTGTCCTGCTACCCCTTGTGCAAAATATTCAAAGAAATAAATTGCATAGTATGATCTTGTATTGCATACCGAGTGAGAAATCCTAGACCAATGGGGAAAATTGAAGAGGGTAAGTGTAGAAAGATGGGGGGCCAAAAAGGGGGATTAAGTGGCCACTTTTTTTCTTCTAAAATTAGGAAATACTAACCTTGGATATGAAATTGAGGATAGTTACACTCAAAATTTTGAGATGCAACAAAAACAAGGATTGTAGTGCTCTGAGTCTACTTTCTAAACTACTATTTTTTTTTAAATGGTTGAGATTAAGGGGTTCAAAAGAGGGGGCCATAGAAATTGGTGTTCTTTTTTGTCAAAAAAACATAACATAACAAATTTTTTGGCTCCCTCAAAAGGTTAACTTTTTTTTAGTATTTCTAAAATTGCTTCGGTGAGAAATTAGCTAACAATATGTACTTTATGCTTGATTTTATGATAATTTTTTAATGAAAATTTGATTTTTTACTAATTTTTGAATTGGACACTTCCTGAAAAAATAGAATTTTGGTCGTGCTACCCCTATAAATTTTGAAAACTAATTGATAATCATTTCTTTTTAATATGCATATAATGGAGTCTAGTTTCTAAAAATGTCATTTATTTGAAATTTCAATGAACGGTTAATTTATAATGAAAAAAACACCAAACACTAGTTTTTGCCAAAAAAAAACACACAAACAAAAGAAATTATAGATCAAAGGCTTAACATTGTCAAAATATGAAAAAAATTACATCATTAGATAGCTAAGAGAGAGCCTAATATTACCCAGGTGTTCAATTTGTTCGACCGTGAAACACATGCAAACTTGATGCTTAGCATGTGTAGACATGGAAAATGTACAATTTCGTTTTTGCACGCTTGATCCCGATTACTAACAACATTTCTTCCTAAATCATACTCTCAACATTTCATCATAATCCTGTCTCTTAATCTAATGAATCATTATTCATTTAATTAAGTCTTCCTCCTCCCGTGATTAAATTAATCAATATAATTTAATTAACCTTACATTTCAGTTTAATTAAATAAATCATTTTATTTGATTAAATTCTCTAAAGTCCTCTTATTAAATCAAATAAATTAAACCTTATTTGATTTAATCTAACATATTCCTCTTTGAGTTAAATAAATCAAATCATTTATTTAATAAATCATTTCCTCTCAATTCTTGACTTAAATCAATTCATAAATTTAAGTCTAAATTGTCACATCATCTAATTCTTCATTAAATTAATCAAAACCATGATTAAGTTAATCCCTCTCATTAAAATCCTCTAGAGAATGGAAGTGGCACAATAAATCAATTACTTTGATTTAATTAAATTCTCTATTTTCCCTCATATGGCATCAAAAAGGAATATTTCCTCATTTGAATTCAAAAAGGCCAAGTGGGCTTGGTCCTTCCAACAAGGCATTTAAGACCTCTTACATGTCCTTGGCCTTGAGCCAAGTGACATTAACTTCATTTCCCTTCCCTCTTCAACAAGTCATTTCACAATTTCAAATTCAAACTAAATGCATTTATTGGCACTTTGGCCAAAATGTGCACAACCACTAACCATTCACATCATGACATGTGACATTCAACCATTGGATTCAAAGTTAATCCCATATTAATCAAAGCTTACTTTCTCTTCCAAATTGAAAGTTATAAATTGGGGGCTTCTCTCCTCATTTCTCATCCACAATTGCATGCAAAGTTACTCTCTTCACATTGAGAGCTAATTTTTCCCATCTTACTCAACCTATCACCATTTTCATAATTTGTAACAAGGTTATGCTCAAATCTCTTTGGAAGATTTGACCATTTCTCAATCATTCAACATTGCAACTTAGGAATTGGGAAAGGGCCAATTGCAACACTTCATTGGCACCAATTCCCCAATGAAATCACTAATTTATTGGCTTAATTAGGATTTAACTTCATTTCTTGTATTGTGTTTCCATTTCCTAATTTTAGTTTGAATAGATGGATTTCATGGGGAATCTCTCATACTTGTTTGCATGCATTTGATCTAACAACCTAACATGTTTGTTGCTCTTGTGCATTTGCAATTTTAGGGGTTCACAACCTAAACGCGATTATGTGAAATATTGTAGAATTTTTGAAAGCAAATCTTTGGATGTTGGGAAGGCACTCCAAGCCTTTGGGTTGGTATTCCAAGGAAAATACCAAGCCCAAGGTTTGGGGATTCCCAAAGCAAGAAATAACATGAGTGTGTTATAACGCGCTTGTGTTATTTCTTATTTTGACATGGTTTTTGTGTTTGTGCCCAAGACATGTCTAGCAATACATACATGATTATGTTATAACGTGCTCGTGTTATGTCTTTCTTTGTGTTAACTTCTAGTATATTGAATGTATGTATTCATGTATGTATGTATTATGTTTGTATGTATGTATGTATGTATCAGTGTATGTATGTATGTTTTCTTATATGTATGTATGCTTGTATGTATCCTTGTATGTATATATTTCTATATGTATTTATGCTTATATGTATGTATGTATGTATGTATGCCTTTAGAGGGACAAATAATTTTAAGAGAGAGAGAGAGTGTTGTCTAGGTAGGGTGGGAGGGAGAGAGGAAGGGAGAGACCTGAGAGTGAGAGAGAGAGAGGTAGAGAGAGGGAGAGGGGGTGGAAGGGAGTGGGAGAGAAGGGGTTGGAGTGAGAGGGACTTAGCTAGGTAGGGTGGGTGGGATAGAGAGAGAGAGAGACTTGAGAGAGAGGGGGAGAGAGAGAGAGGGAGGGAGAGAAAGAGAGACTTATGTAGGTAGGGTACCAGAGGGAGATATTTGAGCGTGTTAGGGGGTGAGAGGGAGAGACCTGAGAGAGGGAGACGGTGTGGGAGGGAGTGACCTAAGAGATAGGGAGAGAGGGGGATGGAGTGAGAGGGACTTATCTAGGTAGGGTGGTAAGGAAAGAGAGAGAGGGGGGAGAGAGAGAGTTACCTAGGTAGGGTGCCAGAGCAAGAGACCTGAGAGAGGGGGGTGGCAGGGAGAGACCTGAGAGATAGGGAGAGGGAGTGGGAGAGAGAGGGAGTGATGGAGAGGGAGTGGGAGAGAGAGTGAGTGAGTGAGAGTGAGAGAGAGTGGTAGGTATTGATTGAGTGAGAAGTACACAAAAAGAGGGAGAGGGTAGATAGAGACAATTAGAGAGGGTGTGAGAGAGGGAGGGAGAGAGGTGAGATTGATAGAGAGAGAGAGAGGGATAGGGGTTGAGGGTATAGGGTTGAGGTTCCAATGTATAGGGTAGAGGGTTTAATGTATAGGGTTGAGGGTTTAAGTGTTTAAGGGTTGAGGGGTTAAGGGTTGAGGGTTTAAGGTTTTAAGAGTTGAGGGATGAGGTTTAAGGTTTAAGGATTTAGGGTTGAGGGATTAGGGTTGAGGGTTGAGGGTATAGGGTTGAGTATATAGGCTTTAGGGTATATGGTTGAGGATCCAATGTATAGGGTAGATGTTTGACAATTGAGGGTTTAGGGTGTAATGCATATTGTAGAGGGTAGAGGGTTGAGGGTTTAAGGGTTTTAGGGTTGAGGGATTAGGGTTTAAGGGTCGAGGGTTAAGGGATTAGGGTTTAAGGGTTGAGGGTTGAGGGTTGAGGGATTAAGGGTTGACAATTAAGGGTTTAGGGATTAAGGCTTGAGGGATCAAGGGTTGAGGGTGTAGGGTTTAAGGGTTGATGGATTAGGGTTGAGGGATTAAGGTTTGAGGGTTGAGGGTTTAGGGTAGAGATTTTAAGGGTTAAGGGTATAGGGTTGAGGGATTAGGGTTGAGGGTTTAGGGTATTGGTTTGAGGGTAGAGGGTAGAGGGTTTAAGGGTTTAGGGTTTAGGGTTTAGTGTTTAAGGGTTTACGAGTTGAGGGTATAGGGTTAAGGGATTAGGGTAGAGAGGGAGGCATGGAGGGAGAAGTGAGATAGAGAGAAGGATAGAAGAGGAGGGAGGGACAAAGATAGATGAGGGTTGATAATTGAGGGTATAGGGTTGAGGGTATAGTGTTGAGGGATTAGAGTTGAGGGTAGAGGTTATTGGGTTGAGGGTAGAGTGTAGAAGGTTTAAGGGTTTAGGGTTGAGGGTTTAGGGTTGAGGGTAGAGGGTTTAGGGTATAGGTTTAAGGGTATATGGTTGAAGTATAAGGGTTGAGGGTCCAATGTATAGGGTAGAGGATATAGGGGTTTTGTGTTTAGGGTTCAAGGACCTTGAGGGTTGAGGGATTAAGGCTTGAGGGTTGAGAATTGAGGGTTGAGCGTTTAATGTATAGGGTAGAGGGTAGATGGTAGAGGGTTGAGGGTTGATGGATTAGGGTAGAGAGTTTACTTGGGTTTAAGGGTTGAGGGTATAGGGTTGAGGGATTAGGGTTGAGGGTAGAAGGTATTGGGTTGAGGGTAGCGAGTAGAGGGTTTAAGGGTTGAGGGTTGAGGGTTTAAGGTTGAGGGTAGAGGGTTGAGGGTTGAGGGTATAGGGTTGAGGGATTAGGGTTGAGGGTCCAATGTATAGGGTAGATGGTATAGGGGTTGAGGGTTTAGGGTTTAAGGGTTGAGGATTGAGGGATTAGGGTTGAGGGATTAAGAGTTGAGGTTTTAGGGTTTAAGGTTTGAGGGTTTAGGGATTAGGGTTGAGAGAGTAAGGGTTTAGGGATTACGGGTTGAGGCTTTAGGGTAGATGGTTTAAGGGTTTAAAGGTTGAGGGCTTATGTTTGAGGGATTAGGGTTTAGGGTTGAGGGTTGAGGGTTGAGGATTGAGGTTTTAAGGGTTTAAGGGTTGAGGGATTAGGTTTGATGGATTAGGGTTGAGGGTTTAGGGTATTGGGTAGAGGGTAGAGGGTAGAGGGTATAGGGTAGAGGGTTGAGGGTTAAGGGTTAAGGGTTGAGAATATAAGGGTTTAAGAGTTGAGGGTATAGGGTTGAGGGATTAGGGTAGAGAGTTTACAGGTTTAGGGAGGGATAAAGAGGTGAGATAGAGAGAGAGAGATAGGGGTTGAGGACCTATAGGTTTGAGGATTAGGGTTGAGGGTTTAATGTATAGGGTAGAGTTTTGAGGTTTTAAACGTTTAAGGGTTGAGGGGTTGAGGGTTGAGGGTTTAAGAGTTTAAGAGTTTAAGAGTTGAGAGATGTGGTTTAGGGTTTAAGGGTTTAGGGTTGAGGGTTGAGGGTATAGGATTGAGTATATAGGTTTTAGGGTATATTGTTGAGGATCCAATGTATAGGGTAGATGATTGAGAATTGAGGGTTTGGGGTTCAATGTATAGTGTAAAGGGTTGAGGGTTGAGCGTTTAAGGATTAGGGTTTAAGGGTTGAGGGTTGAGGGATTAGGGTTTAAGGGTTGAGGGTTGATGGATTAAGGGTTGAAAGTTTAGGGTTTAGGGATTGAGGGTTAAGGGTATAGGGTTGAGGTATTAGGATAGAGAGGGAGGGAGAGATGGAGGGAGAAGTGACATAGAGATGAGGAGAGAAGAGGAGGGAAGGAAAAAGAGAGTTGAGGGTTGAGGATCCAATGTATAGGGTAGAGGATTGAGAATTAAGGGTATAGGGTTGAGGGTTTAAGGGTCGAGGGTTGAGGGATTAGGGTTAAGGGTAGATGGTATTGGGTTTAGGGTAGAGGGTAGAGGGATTAAGTGTTGAGGATTGAGGGTAGAGAGTTTAAGGGTTTAAGGGTTGAGGGTTTAGGGTAGAGGGTAGAGGGTATTGGGTTAAGGGTAGAGGGTAGAGGGTTTAAGGGTTTAGGGTAGACCTGGTTTAAGGTTAAGGGTAGAGGGTTGAGGGATTAGGGTCGAAGGTCCAATGTATAGGGTAGAGGGTATAAGGGTTGAGGATTTAGGTTTTAAGTTGATGGTTGAGGGATCAGGGTAGAGAGGGAGGGAAATATGGAGGGAGAAGTGAGATAGAGATAAGGGATTAGGGTAGAGAGAGAAATAGAGTTGTCTAGTTGTGTAGGTAGAGAGAGGGAGTGGTAGATAGATGGATGAGAGAGAGATAGATGGAGTTAGAGAGAGGGAGGGAGTGGGAGAGAGAGAGAGAGAGAGAGAGAGAGAGAGAGAGAGAGAGAGAGAGAGAGAGAGAGAGAGAGAGAGAGAGAGAGAGAAATATAGAGGGAGTGAGAGAGAGAGGGAATGGGGGAGAGAGAGGGAGTGGGATGGAAAGACCTGAGAGAGGGGGGAGAGAGAGAGAGAGTGGGAGAGAGATAGAGGAAGTGAGAGAGAGTGGGAGTGGGAGAGAGATAGAGATAGAGGGAGTGAGTGAAAGAGAGAGACTTGAGAGAGGGAGAGGGGGTAGGAGGGAGATACTTGAGAGAGAGAGGGAGGGAGAGGGGGTGGGAGGGAGAGACAAGGTAGTGGGCCCAATAGGTTTCCAATTCGATAAAATTGGCAAGGTAGTGGGTTGTTTGAAAAAATGGGTCTCATTGTGATGTTTTTTATATAATTTTTAGTTTACAAACAATGAATTTCTATGATGACAATGCTATCATATAATATTTATATCATGTATGTAGATGATTGATGAAGTTATCAAACTTGAAAATGTAGCACACTTTATGTTTAGAACTGTGGCAAAGGATGCAAAGTTCAATGGTATTTTATTTTTTCTTAAAAATATGAAAAGAGAATTGATTTAGGATATTCTCAATAGATTAGTAAACTAAGTGAAAGATTAAATTGTGTTGTTTTTATAATAGGTTACAAGTTTCCAAAAGGTTGGAAAGTAATGGTTTGGTTACATTCTATTCATGTTGATCCTCATTACTTCGAGGACCCTCTAAAGTTTAATCTTGATAGATGGGAGGTATGCTTGATATTCATATAAAAATTACTTTTTAAGATATTAAATGGACTAGATTGACTAGTGATAAGTTATAAGATATTGCATAGTTGAGCACACAAGTTTTAGATTATTTACATATCACATGTTTATTTGAATTGATTACATGATTATCTGATTATTAATATTTACAATCTCTTTTCTTTGTTTAGGTGGAAGCTAGTAAACCCAAATGAAGTTATAAAGTATATGCCAAATCCAAGACTAGCAAATGGTACTAAATTATTCATTTGAAGTTAACCTCATCATGAGAACCTATGATGTAGACATTATAAAAGTGTGTTTCAATCTTAGAGAGGGAATTTCAAATTATTCATTTGAAGTTAACCTCATCATGAGCACCTATGATGTACACATTCTAAGAGCATCTATAATCTATGAGTGACATTGTAAAATATATATGAGAAGGGAGTACCTAAGGCATCTTTGGATCCTATTTTTAGTTATTGTAAGAGAATCTTATAAGTTGAGTTTGTGTGCATGGAAATGGGGCACATTGATTGAATATTTGATTTAAGTGGGGTGTTGGAATTCACATACGTTGATTTTTTTCTGAAGATTTTGTATCACCACTTGATAGTTTTGAGAAAGAATTGTGCCCACAAGTACAAGCACTTAGGTGTCATATTGGGTGTATGAAGAATATTAGACAATTGTAGTACATACATAAGAATTAGGACTTGCAAATAAATTTGATTTTATTGTAAACATTATATTATTAATATAGTGAGTGTAATAACATTGGTGGTTACCAATCATTATTTTTTTTCTTTTATTCTCTCCCTATTATAACTATAACTACTTGACTAACTTATTATAAAAACTTCATTTATTTAAAAAAATAAACCTAATGATTATATATCAATATCAATATAGCATTCCATCTATTCACATAATCTTTTAAGAAGTTCAATTTATAAAGATTTTTTATGCATAATGTCATAAAATAATGTCAACATGTCATAAAAATAATCACATTTACAAGTAATAGAAGCATGTATGACAAGTGTTAGATTTTTTTCAAGTAACATGAATTAACTCAAGTACCCCACAAGTTCTTCACACATGTTTTCCAACTAAAAATTTGTGGTTGCCCTCAAAAATTTGTAATTTAGTTTTGGATCTAGTTCCCTAGTAAGGATTTATTGCTGCCCTAAAACATTTTTAATGATATTTACTAAAATTTTGAAACCAAAAACATAGTTCCGATGAAAAAGTAGTAGAAATGCATTTGGTAACAACAAATAGAATAGAAATGGGCATATATATAATGATTGATGAAGAATGTTGAATTACATAATTACATTAAAAATAAATGAATCCCACTTCCAAGTTTGACTATCATATACTTGTGTTTGTAGTTCATTTCAATTCTAATCTCTACTTTACAATATTTCATCTGCAAATACCCTACTGTCTCTTTAAATATTTGTATAAATTACCCCTCTCATTTTGGAATCTTTGTATAGATCATCCTTCATTAGAAGCATACAAATATTTCAAAGAATTCTACCTAGCCAGTGAAGGAGATGAAAAAATAATGCAATTATCTTTTGTTCTTTGTTCTGACATTTGATCTTCAGCATCCCTTATTCTAGTCATGATCTCGGGCTTTAGCATTTTGATTTGTAAAACCATTTGATTCTTCCCTCCTCTATTCTACATATAGATCTAAGCTTGCAGATGAATTGATGGTTCCAACATGTCTGTATGGGTATGTTTAGGCTAGGCATGGTCCTCTTTCACACTCAAACACATTGAATCGATTTGAGCTACATTCATGCAACGTAATCCCTTAAGAGTCCAAATTATAAAAGGGTAGCAATCTTTGACGGCTTGTTACTCGGAGACCGTGTCACTTATGGGTGTTACATCTGAGGCATCGGGATCACATGGGGATCCTCTATAATAACCTCTCTCAATTTTTGTTATCTCGGAGTCATTTTCCTATGGTGTCCAATTTTCACTTGATAGAAAAAATGTCAAATGCAAGCAGTGTAAAGTTGTAAAGTGGTGCAACTTTTATTTTACAACTCGTACGACCAAATGAAATGTTCCAACACATCTAGATGTGTATGTTTATGCTAGGCATTGTAATTTTTTGCACCCAAACACACCAAATCACTTCGAGCTACGTTCAACCATCTTGATCCCTTAAGAGTCCAAATTACAAAATAGCTGTAATCTTCGATGGGCTATTACTCAGAAACCATGATGCTTAAAAAATCTACGTCCAAGGCCATGAGATTTCATTGGGCCCCACTACAATAACCTCTCTCATTTTTTGATATCTCAAAGGCATTTTCCCGTGGTAATGAATTTTTACTTAAGGAAAAAGTTGTCAAATGCAAGTAGTGTAAAGTTGCAAAGTGGTGCAACTTTCGTTCTGCAACTCGTACAACCAAATGGATTGTTCCAATGCATCTGTATGGGTATGTTTACACTAAGCATGGTCATATTTTGCACCCAAACATGCCCAATCACTCTGAGCTACATTCAACCGACTCATCCTTTAAAGAGTCCAAAGGGCAAAATGGTTGCAATCTTTGACGGTCTATTACTCAGAAACCGTGATGCTTACAAAATCTTCATTGAGGCTATGAGATCATGTTGGGAACCTCTAAAATAAACTCTCATTTTTTTCTATATCGGAGGAATTTTCCCATGGTGACAACTTTTTAGTTGAGGAAAAAGTTGTCAGATGTAAGCAATGTAAAGTTGCAAAGTGGTGCAAATTTCGTTCTGCAACTTGTACAATGAAATAGATTATTCCAATGCATTTGTATGGGTATTTTTATGCTAGGAATGGTCCTCTTTTGCACCCAAACACACCCAGTCACTCCATGCTATGATCAACCGACTCGATCCCTTAAGAGTCCAAAGTGCAAGATGGATGCAATTTTTGATGAGCTATTACTCAGAAACCATGATGCTTACAAAATCTTCATCTAAGGCTAAGGGATTGCATTGGGCCCCTCTACAATAACCTCTCTTAGTTTTTTCTATCTCAAAGGCATTTTCTTGTGCTGATGACTTTTCAGTTGAGGAAACAATTGTCAAATGCAAGCAGTGTAAAGTTGAAAAGTGGCACAACTTTCATTCTGAAAATCATATAACCAAATGGGTTGTTCCAATGTGTATGGATTGGTAGGTTTAGGCATGTTCCTCTTTCACATCCAAACACGTTGAATCACTTAGAGCTACGTTCAACCGACTCAATCCCTTAAGAGTCCAAAGTGCAAAATGGCTACAATCTTCGACGAGCTATTACTCAAAAACCTCGATGCTTACAAACTCTATGTCTGAGGCCATAGCATCATGTTGGTCCCCTCTACAATAATCTCTCTCGATTTTTTTATTTTGGAGGTTTTTTCTCGTGGTGATGACTTTTTAGTTGAGGAAAAAGTTGTCAAATGCAAGTAGTGTAAAGTTCCAAAGTGGTGCAACTTTCGTTATGCAACTAGTACGACCGAATGGACTGTTTCAACACATCCAAATGGGTACATTTACTCTAGGTATGGTCCTCTTTTGCATCCAAACATGCCCAATCACTATGAGCTACGTTCAATTGGCTCAATCTCTTAAGAGTCCAAAGTGCAAAATAACTGCAATCTTTGACGGGCTATTACTCAAAAATCGTGACACTTACAAACTCTTCGTTTGAGGCTACAAGATTGTGTTGGGACCCTCTACAAAACCTCTCTCAGTTTTTACTATCTCGAAGGTGTTTTCTTGTGGTGACAACTTTTTAGTTGAGGAAAAAGTTGTCAAATGCAAGCAATGTAAAGTTTTAAAGTCGTGCAAATTTCATTCTGCAACTCATACGACCAAACAGACTATTCCAATGCATCCAGATGGGTATGTTTACACTAATAATGGTCCTCTTTCACACCCAAACATGTTGAATCACTCTGAACTATGTTCAACTAGCTTGATCCCTTATGATGGCATGCAAAACAAAGGAAAAGAGAAAGATTCACATGACAATTGGAAAGTTTGAGTTTTCCACACCAAAAGCATATGATTACATGAAAGAGGTAAAACATTTGGGTGTCAAAATAGTTGAGGAAATCCTATAAATTTTCATTCTCAAATGGGTTATGATCCAATTACTATGTGGATCTCATACTTACATTGAATTGATTATGATTAATATTAGTATTTAGGTAACTTTCTTATTCCTAGTATGGCTCTAATAAAAAATGAGAAGGCTACATGACTCTTAAAATATTGTATGATCATCCTCAAGTCTAGCAAGGGAAGGACATTTTTTATTACCCTCCTTTCCCTTACAACAATATGGTTGTTGTAAAGAGGAAATTTTTCAAGATTCTAGAAAAAAATTGAAAGATTTATAGTTAAACTTAATCATAGGTCAATAGGAATATGAGCCCACATGGTGGCTTATGACCTAGATAAAGAGAATCATGAACAAGAGGTATAAATATATGTTGATAGTAGAGCCTCAACCATAAGTAAATAGCCCAAAAAAAGGTATAAATATATGTTGATACATGAGATATTACAAACCCTATTCCTAATCCACAATCATATCAAACATCCTAGAAGAAATTGAATCTTAGTGGGTGCCCACCACAAACTAATGACTCCTTTAAATCTTGGTGGGTTCCCACCACAAACTAGAGCTTATTTTAGAATACCACAAGAAAAGGTGAGGACATAAAATAGAAGGCAAAAAATTGAGAGAAGTGATGATCCACCTATGAAAATGGGATATGAAAAGGAAAATGGAATAGCAAAGAATACAAGAGCCATTAGAGATTTGTATAGAGAAGGTACAATGGGTTACACTAAAAATATCTATCTTCCCTCTCCTCCTAGCTTTATCCCTTTTAAATTCTTCTTGGATTCCATATTGAATTGGCACATAAGTAAATGATACAACGTTGGTGATCATTTTTGGAAATATTGAAGTTGTTTAGCATCAACTAATAAAGTTGTTTAGCATCGATCAATAAATATTCAAGACAAACCATGAAGGAAAGCAATGAGAAATGTTAGGGCTAACCAATTAATAAGTATACATGTGAATAAGTGAAGCACGAGTACTCAAGTACATGTAAGCCTTGAAGTATACACATGAATACATAGTATACACATTAATACAAAGTATATGCATGAATACAAGGTATACGCATGAAAACACGTAAGTCACAAATTATACTCACAAAGTATGCACATAAGTTGTAAATTATACACTCGAATACACATAACTCATATTTATTCAACCGTGGATTTATAATGCAAATATGGACACCGTTGATAAAAAAGATTTGTATTAACCAAATAGCCATGTAGGCATACATCAATATATGTCGATATAAGTATAAAATATAAAAAAAATAGCCATACAGGATTACAATGTCAAATATATGCAATACAAAGTATATCCAAAAATTCCATATAGGCATACAACAAAGGGCCCTAGAATCAAAAGTCATTGCCCTCTAGGCTCTTGAAACAAACTCTTGCCCTTTGTTGGTAAGTCGGATTTTGATTATCACTCATTTACTCTAAGGTCGAGGAGTGCTCTTGCTACTCCTCCTAAGGTTTAGTTCTTGATCAAGCCTTATCTATTACAATAACAAGTAAAGACATTAATATATAGAAATTACATTATAAAAAATGATATATTTAACAAAATAATCACTTACCACCTCTAGATGATCACTCTCCTCGAGGGAAGTATTTGCATGCCCATGTTGTGGTGTGTTGAAGCCCTATAAAAACCATTCAAAGAGAAATTAAACTACCAATCAATAATCTGGTTTGATTTTTCACTAACAACTATAACAACGAATATAAATTGAAATTTAGTAATTTGCCTCATACCCCCTACGATAGGTATCAAGGAGTCTATTGTAGAAGAAAAACCAAGCTCCATTGCCCTATGAAAATCTAGAGGTGTTCTGCTTGCAACATCTGAAATAAAATAACAAATTATTAAATCATGAAAACTACAATAGTGATGCACATCATGGCTTATAATGTATGATATAATGAATAAAATTTTGAGTACTTATTGAACTATACATTTCTTACTATCATGCTTACTATTTTACCTATCCATATCTTGTTCAAAAGCAACTATTTTAGGATTTTATCCATAGCAGCAAGGCAGTGAACCATTTGATAAAATGATTTGGTAGACATGTACAAAAAATGTGGTAGCATAGAGAAGACATTGAATTATTTGAAAAAATGCCTCAAATAAATGCGGTCTCATGGTGATGGAATGCCATGAAAAACAAATGTGTCATGGAATTCCATCACCATGAGACCACATTTCTTTGAGACATTTTTTCAAATAGTTCATTGCCTTCTCTATGGTATTATGCTAGGATGGGGTGGATGGTACAGTGTGGTCTTGGTTATGAGATGGAGGGAAATAATGACATGAAGAGGGAGGGTTGGGGATATGAACAAGTGGAATATGAGGTGGAAGGTTCCATGGATTGGTAAATAGAGGATGAGGATGAGGACCTTGAAAATAATTTGAAGGGGAATTTTGGCTAAAGGCTTGGTTTCTATTCTTAAGGCAATGAGTAGTTTGAAAAAATTCCTGAAAGAAATGTGGTCTCATGGTGATGGAATGCCATTCCATCACCATGAGACCACATTTCTTTCAGGAATTTTTTCAAAATATTCACTGCCTTGTTTATGATATTGCTTACTATTATGCTTTGATAGATTTTTTCCAAGCATCCATAGTTTTTTGGAAAACACCTTTTTTTAGGATTTTAGCCATAGCAACAAGGAAGTGAACTATTTGATAAAATGCTTTGGTAGAAATGTATGAAAAATGTGGTAGCATAGAAAAGGTAGTGAGTTGCTTGAAAAATTGCCTCAAAGAAATTGGGTCTCATGGTGATGAACATCACCATGAGACCACATTTCTTTGAGGCATTTTTTCAAACAACGCATTGCCTTGTCTATTCTATTGCTTACTATTATTCTTTCATAGATTTGTTCCAAGCATCCATAGCATAGACAAGGCAATGAACTATTTGAAAAAATGCCTCAATAAAAAGTGGTCTCATGGAATGCCATGACAAACAAATGCAGTTGGCAGCTGCTCCTATTTATTACTTATACTATGTGAAGTAATTGCATCACTACTTATGTTGACTTTCTAAACAACTATATTGTAAATGAAATTTGGTCATATATCAACATCTAGTTATTAGTTATGCGATGTGAAGTAATGCTTTGAGTTTGAAAGATATGCAATGCAATGTAATCAACGATATGAATATAAACTACACAAATCTATTAAGTATAATTCATTAGTTAAACTCTTTATTCTATTACTTGTGTGAAGGTTTGTACAACTCCACTAGCACTGGGAGGTGTTCCCGTGAAACCTTCAATATTAGCCTATTCAACATCCAAAATCAGATATTAGAATACCATTCATATAACAATGTTATTCACATGTAATATTTATATTTTTTTAGTAGTTACATACCTCAATGATAGATGCAGTGGAGTAATAAACAGGTGGAGGGCCGATGTATCCAGTATCAACATTGTGACCTTGAAATTTTATTACAATCATTAAACTAAATTAGTTAATCTTTCATTTCAAAAATTAAATTTAATAAATTCAATCCAATGAACATGCTAACATTTACCTAAGTATCGACATCGAAAGAATCATTCAAAATGTCATCTTCCATCACCATCTTTGTAGCTACAGACATATCCTATGCACCAGCCTCCTGAGTGTTTGTGGGGTCATATGTACAAGATGACCCACAAACATGACAAGAATGGGGTGGAATCCTACCCATCAAAATCTCCCTTGGATGGCACTGTACTACAGGACTGGCACGCTGGATGATACTCTGGGTCAAAGATTTGATAGACTACAAAGTGTCCACCTCAACACTCTCCTTCATAACGGAAGGGATAACAACATGCTCATGAGCCAACCTAGTGAGAGCTCATCTCCCTTGTTGTTGAGGATCCTGATGTGCACCTGGTCTATCCTGTGTCAACCCTCCACCTGTCCCCTGAAAGTCCCTCATATCAAAATAGTTGGGGATTTTGTTGAGGATGAACTCGCAATAGATTTTTTATAAGAAATCTTGGGGGACCTCATTATTGTTACATGGTGGATAGTCAAAAACCATCCACCACCTATCCCAAAAATTGTTCCTAATCCCTTGGTGGTGGCACCAATGGATAGGAAATCTCTTGGAATTAAGGTCAAGATTTTGATTTATAAGTGGGTCAATGAATAGTGAACACAAATCATATTTTGTAATTTTTTCATCTTTTACTTCTTTATATGATAATTTATTTGCATAAAAATTCCTCCACGCTTACCTCTTTTCTACCTAATCACTTAATTATTTGTTGATTGCATCTACATGTGTTAACATGTCTTGAAGTGAACTCGCTAGTGTTTTTTCTTTCCACAGTTGAACTTAAAGGATTGTTCAACCTCATGATTAACTCAATCTATTTTTTATTGTTTTCAATTTCCCCCATTATATTTTGTTGAGTACTAGGAGGATGTTAAGGAATTGGTGGAGGAGTTTGTTGTTGTGGTTGTTGAGGATTTTGAGGAGGGTTTCGAGGTTAATTAACATCTCCTACAAATTAAAGAAATGAATATAAAAAATAACCTAAAATTACCTATTTAACAACAAATTCACAAAAAAAAAAAAAATGCTTACTTGTTTGACCTCCATGTTGATGTGGCGGCATCCTAGCAACAAAATTGCAACGATTCGAGTAATAAAATACAACTTTTGATCCTTCCAAAATGCGAGCGCGCAATTTTAGTGTTTGTTGGCTATGAGCAAGAAAAAACATAGTGAAAATGAAATGATATGGTTTTCTTTTTTGTTTGTTTTAATAAGCTATAATATGCTTTCATTATAATGCAAGCACATTATAGACTTGATGTGACCAAACCTTAGGCTCAGTCACACCAAGTCATAACATAAGCGCGTTATAATATGCTCGTGTTATAGCCTTTCAAATTTTTTAAAACAAATTGGCCACTTTGTGGCACCCCATCTTTTTGCACCCGCCCAAGAAACAGGTTGGAAGGCAACACGCTCACAAAGAAAATATTGAGGACATTTGGGAAAACTGTGCTGATGGCCATGAGGTCCGAAAGAGGTTCTATATGAGAATGACAACCAAGTTTATAAAGTCTATTGATTTATTTCTATTTCTTGACCAATTGGTCAAGGATAACAACACTCTTGATGAAAGGGCCTTTATTGTTGTTGCTAAGGCTCCTTTGCCTATTATCGATTGGACAGAACAAGAGGTTATATATTTGCACATAATAATGCATCTAGTGGTATAATGGAAAAAGAAATGGTTGGATGATCAGGTGGCTCAATTAGAGCAACAAGGCGTTGAGCTAACATATGGGGAGTTGGAAGACGAGATGTCCCTTGAAAGCAGACCAAAAAGTGAGGATGAGGTCAGATCTTTAAATGAAGCCCCAAAATCTCCATCAGCTACCAAAATAATGAAAATAAAGGAGACAGCAGAGAGGCAGCGAAAACAAAGGGTGTATACCAGAAAATAGTGGAAGGGCAAAGGCCGCCCAAGAAATCTAAGAAGACAATAATTTTTGTTCCTGACATGCCTACGATACAAGATGAATCCTCACCCCCAGAGGAGGATATTCTGAAACCAAAATCACCTCCACCCTCTACTCCACCACTTCCATCTGCTTCTAATGCACCAACTTCATCCACTCTACCTCTACTTCCTGTGCCATCCTTACATGTTGTGGACATTTCAGTCCACCTCACCACTACTTCCTCAACCACCTTTGTGATCATGGTTGATTCTTCCTCATCAACCTCATCTCCCCCATCTTCCTCTTTGATCTCACCTTCACAACCTAATTTCTCCTCCTTGCCACCCTCTATCTCCACCATCCCTTTGGTCCCAATTACATTGTCTGAGTCTTTTGTTGCTTATTTATAAAATATGCCCCGCCAATTTTTGGAGACTATATTGACTCCCAAGGCTATTTTTTTCATGACCCAACTAGTTGCATCATTACCTACCTCTCCTCTACCTACTGAGCCACCAAAGATGGAGGCCGCTATGCATATATGTGAAGAAATGCAAAGGAGAAGTGAAGAGTAACTTGGGGAATCAACTGAAGTAATTGAGGAAGCTACAAAATCAAATTGTGAGGACTACTACGAGCATGTTGACGAAGGATTGAATTTTTTTAATTTGGATGAAGCAGCCTCAAAGGACAAGGAATAACACACACCCGAGGATAGAGACCTATGTGGGTTCAATGAGAATTATAATGTGGAAATGTCAAATGAAGAACAAAATGAAGAAGATTCTCAGGATGCAAACCTAGGTGAAGGAGAACAACAAAAGGATGAGAAAAATGAAGAAAAACTCCAAGAAATAGGCCAAGGTAAGGATCAACTTGATGAAGGGATTCATTTGGAAGAATAAAATGTTAGAAAGGATGATGAACTTCAAGAAAAGGGCCAACATGATGAGGAAATGCACTTGGAAAAGGAGGAAGATGATGAGAAAACAGAGGAAGGAAAAAAGAATACTAATGAAAAGAATATTGAACCTGCTCAAGAAACAAAAGTTGAGCATGACAAAAATAAGGAGACGACATGAAAAGAAGAGAATATTAGTGAAATAAATGTAGAATCTGTTGAGCCCAATAAAGGAAATGAAATAATGCAAGAATAGGAGAGTGAAAAAAGAAAGAACATTGAAGACACTCCTAAGCATGGGGACAATGAGCTTTTGAAGAATCAAGAGGATACTAAGGATGAATTCAACACTACATCCTCTAGCCAACAAAAAAAATCCCTTCATGGATAGAGCAGCAACTGAAAAACAAAGCTTCGGTGCTACAAGATCCAAAGGCTCGCTTGGAGGCCATATTGGCACGCGCCCAAATAAAGCCTCAGGAAAGGAAGAGGCCAAAGATCATATATCATATCACTACAAATGCATCAAGCTCCCACATTCTACAACTGGCAATGCCAACAAAGGACAAGGATGTGGATACTATTCAAGCCAAAGAGTGTCAAATAACATCCATCAACATTGGTCTTACCTCTTGAGCGTAGAAGATAGATGAATTCCAGGGATTAGTCACCAAAATTTTGAATCAAATGGATAAAGACCAAGCCATGAAGGTGGAGCTGAAGGCACAGGTGGCTAAGTTGATAGCCTTTATTCAACAATGGGCCACACCAGGGGAAGAAGCTCCAATAGAATCACCAGTGCCTACAATACTATCCAAGGAATAGATTAATAAAATGTAAAAAATGAGGACATAGACCAAGTCTACTTTAGACTAGTTCAAGAAGGTGACAAATATAGGAAACAAAGTCATTCGCTATGGGGTCAAGATGCACAATAATTTTCTTATTTTGAAAAATGAAATTGATAAAGAGGTAGAGGATTGTAAAGACTTTCCAAATCTCTACAACATGACATGCCCTAAGTTGTGGTGCATCTAGAAGCTACCTACATAAGTTTTGGAACAAGAATTGGCTCTACCCAAGGAGGATCACTGTTTGCCCGAATTTTGGTTGTTTAATTTTGAATTTAGAAAAGGTGATGATTGAGATGGATGCACCATCCTTTCCCATGTCATTGAAAATTTATCTAAATGTGATGAGATTCTAGGATTATTAATAGTAGTAGAGATAGTAGCTCAAGAGTTGGACTGTAAGTTTGTGAGGTGGCACTTCCAAGAGAAAATGAAACAAGGAACTGCTAATAATTTTTCTAGGAGCTTTATGGACTTTGATGCACATGCCTTCACTTGTTCAGAGTAAATAATTTAGATAGGGGGTCAGTATGTGGGACAACACGAGGAATTGATGGATGAATTTAAGCTAGTGGCCTTCAAGATCAAAAAATCTAATTTCCCCAAACATTCCAAGCTTTTAGCAATTGTGAAGAAGTTTGTCCAATATGATATTGTGCAAAAAGAGGTTGGAAATATTATAATAGAGGATAAATATTTATAATTTCTAGCTAGAAGACAAAACATGCTACAAGAAAAAATAGGCTAAAAGATAAAATAGCTGCCTCAAAATGTGCATTAGACTCCTTTTTTATATTTCTTAATATAAAATAGGCTAAAAGACATTACACACTTTTCTAGGTTCACATGTGAACCAATTTTATATTAAGAAATATTGTATTTGCATTGGATATGGTGTAAACCCTAAGATGTAATGAAACTAGACCATTGGATGTAAATCAATGTTGGCCATTGATCTGGGTTTTAGAAAACTATAAATAGAGGCATCCTCTCATTTGAAGAGAGAGAGATTAGTTGTTGTGTAAAGACATTTTGAAGCAATATAGAAGAAAGCATTGAATTTGGGTGATTTCTTTGTGTTTGCTCTTAATGTGTGCATGATTCAATCTCCTCATTTTATTTCAATTTAGTTTATTTACAGTTCAACTTTATTTTCAGTTTGTTAGTCCCTATTCAACTTTAATGGTGATATGTGTTAAGGTATCTGATGCACTTCCAGCTCATGATTTTGGTGGTTTATTGATGATAAGTCATTGTGTAAAACTAGTCTGAGCTTATTTATTTATTACACTTTAGTTAAACTATGTATGTTCATGCTTCAAGTATTAATATCACAATTTGAAAATTCGAAGATAACCTTAGGAGATTGCACTAGTTTTGTGGCATTGTAGAAGTTTCTTGGTTAAGAAAAACTTGGTTTTGGGAGTCTATCTACCTTAATACCTATCATTATTGCTATTGTTCCTAGTTTTCAGAATTAGAATAACTCTTAAACCCTTATATATTTTGACATTTCTTTGAAAATTTGAGTTAGTCTTAGGATTCCAGCATCACCATATTGTCATATTCGATGATTCAATTGAGTTTCAAATTTCTATTTTGAATTTGCTGTTACAGTATACCAATCTTCAAACTTCTGAAACTTTTGTTATAGACCCATGAGATTCCAAAATTGTTAAATTGTAAGGCCCCTTGTGATTACTAGCAAATCACACATCAAACCTAAGTTGTTTATGCATTTTCAAGACCTGAAATTAAAGACCTTGGGGTCACTTTCTAAAATTTTCTAAGGAAAGTTACCTTTCAAGAGAGATATGACACTTGTGTTATGTCTGTGTTGTGCAATGCTAAAACACTCATCAACAAGTAGCTATCATATACTTTTCTTTTTTTGTAGACAAAGTGACTATATTTTTCTCCTTACTCATCCAATTTATAGAACCAAAAAACATCATGAACACATATCTATTGGTGGATCTTTTGTTGTCAATCTCACTTGCCTGATTTGAATCCACGTATCCATAAATAAAAATTGAATTATGAGGTCCAGTAGGATAATCACACCTTTCTAGTTATTGCCTAACTCATTTAGACCTCCTCAATGGTTAGGATAGAGGTTCTTCTTCTACTTTAGAAATTTCAGAGTTGCTATATCTCTCCTCCTTATGAATTGTAATAGGTGTAAATAGTTCATTTTTAATTGGAGTAGGTGGAACATACACTACATCCTTTTCGTTCTCTTCTTTCTCTAGTTATAGAATAATAAAAGAAGATTTTAACTCTTTGAAAATCACCCTTCTACTATAGAGAATCTTCTTGGTCATTTGATCTCAAAGCTTGTAACCATTCACATCGACACCATAGCTAATGAATATACACTTAGCCACTTTGTTCTCCAACTTATACCACTTCTCATTTGACACATGTGCATATTCCTTGCAATCAAATACTTTGAGATGTCTCAATGAGGGTTTCTTACTCAACCACACCTCCATGGGTGTCTTATCAACAAGCACCAATGTATGAGTTTTTTTTACTAGATAACAAGTAGTGGCTACATCTTCAACTCAATTTTTTTGTTCAAGGTCACCTCCACTCAACATACCCCTAGACCTCTCCATCAACATCCTATTCATCCTCTAGATACAACTTCATTTTGTTAAGGGGTGTATGGATTTGTCTTATTCCTCTCATTCTCACGCTCTTTATAGAACTTCTTGAACTATTTCAAACAAAACTCACCACCATTATTAGTCCTCAAAACATAATCTTTCTACTAGTTTGTTTTTTAACTAAGGCTTTAAAATCTATAAACTAACTAAAGCATTTAGATCTACTCTAGAAGAAATTATTGTAGTAATTAATAAATGAAAAAAAATTTACATACTTTGATAATAAAGGGATGTTAATAGGACAAAATAAATTTGAATGAATATAGTCTAACACCTTAGAATATTTTTCATAACTAGAATAAAGCTAAGCATGGTTTTTATTTCCATAGATGCCATGTTTGCAAAATTTGAACTTGATATTATAATGATCAAGCCCCTCTACAAGGCATTTATTTTTCAGGGATCTAGGACCCTTCTCACCAATATGGCCAAGTCTTTGGTTCCATAACATTGTTTTCTTAGGTGGAAGATTCATATCCAAAGAATGATCACCCTTAGGTACCCAAACTGCATGACAATTAGAATTTCATGCAATATGTTTCTTCAATCCTCAATTCGATGGTGAGGATGAATAATTTAAGGCTCTTTTCTTTGGCTTGTTAGAATAATTGATACACTAAATAGTGCATGCATCTAGCTTGAACAAGGTGCCAATATGAACACCCTTATCCAAAACCATAGCTGCTCTTATCATATTGCATCCTCCACTCAAGAAAACAACCTACACACCCACATCATTCATTGTTCTCACTAAAAGTTGGTTTTATACCAAACTACGGATATGCAACACACCATCTATCTCCTTCACTCTACCATCAAGGAATGTAATCTTGAATCTTCCACGATAAAAAATACCTAGATGAGAGTCATCACCCATTTACACCTTTCCACCATCAAATTATTCGTACTTCAAGAACCAACCCTTGTGTGAGTTCATGTGAAAAGATGCTCTCGATTCTATCAACCACACATATTTAAATGCATGTGTTGCCAAGAGTATGAAAAACCTTTCACCATCACCCTAAGAGGATTTATTTGAATCAAAATCAATTTTTTTATTTTTTTATCCTCCTTGCATTCTTTACAGAAATGATCAATTTTTTCATAGTTCCAACATTTCGCCTTAGACTTTCCAAGAGACTTAGATCTCCTTGGAAATTCACATTTTGATTTTGTGTCCTTATTCTTTCCTTTATCCTTTGATATACCATGAAAACAAAGGCCTCCTTAGCCATATCAAAATATTCTCCCCATGTTTCTTCAAAAAATAATGATGCAACCACTTCATCCATTTTAAAGGTGGTAGTGGTACTCCCAATGGCCATGATAAGGTGATCCCACAAGTCTAGAAAAGAACATAGTGGTTTTATGCAACAATCCTGATATTTCATCTTCATACCAATAGAACCTAGAATTAGGAAACAAACATGTTAAAGGTATTTAGGTGATCATTCACAAATCCTCCTTCCATCCTTAGATAATACAACTTCTTTCTCAAGAATTACTTGATTACTAGGGATTTATCATGATAAATATCTCCAAGCTTCTTCCAAAGGTTCATTTCAATCTTCTCTTCATGGACATTCAACAAAATGGAGTCTACCAAACAAATTCTTATCAAACCCTTGTATTTTTTACCCAACAACTCTCAGCTCTTTTAAGTCATGTTGATAGGTTTTACACCAGATATTGCAACCCATAGATCTCTATCTATGAGAATATCTTCCATGTTGAGCTTCCACAACTCAATTTTTTTGCCATTAAATTTCTCCATCTCAATCCTTTTAGATGTGCTTTCCATATTTCTCCTACAAAAAGGTCATGAAAAATACTTTTGCAAAAATCTCACACTCAAACATAGATCAATACAAAAAACCATCTACCCATCAACAGGACCAAACTGACTAGGCTTTGATACCAACTGAAAGGAAGTCAGGTAAGTGGAAGCAACTTCCTACACCAATCTAAGTAGGGGAGATATTATTTTTTATTAAACCCTTATTAGTTATAGATTCATATACACAGTCATTTAACTTTAAAAAATTATACAAAACAATAATAACCACAATACAATATACGTGGGGAAAAGCCTTTCAAGAGAAAAAACCCACACTCCAAAATCATCATTTTGTATTATCAATATTCTGGAATAGATTACAATATCAACACAAAGCTAAGATCATTTAAGAGTCTCCAACTACAACAAGATTTTTGGAGTGATTTTGATAGCATAAAGATACTTGTGAATTCTTCCAACATGTTCTACTTTTTAAATGAACAAGGACCAAATAAATACAACTCCACAAGAGAATATGGATGCCTAGGATTTCCAAATGAAATAATCTAACTCCTGCAAGCCTATCTTGAGTCTCCTTGACATGCACAACACTTGCATGCATGCAACGAACTTACATGAAGTGCACTGTCATAACCAAGACCCACCTAATTTTTTTTTCCATTTCTAATTCCCTTCTCCACATGCATAGTACCCCTCAACATGAAATTCACCTACATGCATAAAAACACCATGTATACATAGGCATCTCAATCACATGGGGCCCACCTATCATATTTTTTCATACATAAGTCTTCCACCATCATAACTTGTCATAGAAACTTGTCATAATCCATCATAGAGTGAAATCTTACAACTTATGACACATGCAACCAAATTATCCTCTAGTAGGGTCCACCAAGTGGGATGTCTACTTCCACATATGTAGCTTACATGTCATACAATCATCTCCATGTAGGATGCCACCTCTACTAGTAGGTCCCACAATATGAATTCAGATTACTAGGCAATAAACATTAGCATAAAATAAATAAATACTCACAAAATTAAATGCTAGAACTTGAAAAGGTTGAGACACCCTAATCTCAACAATTTTGGTGGTAAAAATTACTTCAAAAGCTTATTTACATGGGGTACTATTGTTAAAAATGGAACATTCTTCACATAATTTTATCAAGAAATACCCATAGTATTAACAATATAGTTATCTTTTTCATTCTCTTGAATATGAGGTCCAATCTTATATGTACCATGGGAATTTTATGTATGGGGCCTTGATTTGTTCAAAAAAACATCTCCACCAACTTCTCAAGGACATACCTTTATCATCATTCACACAAATTAATTCACAAAGTGGGTTGAGGCTATTCCTCTCCACTTTAATACCACTAAGGTACTCTATAATTTTTTTCTTTTTCGTATTATTTCCCACTTTGAACTTCCTTTCTACTTTTATTTTTGATAATGGTTCATTATTTAAGAACAAGAATATGAATAAATTCCTTGAAGTATTTCACATTCAACATCGTTTCTCAACACCTTACTATCCTCAATCCAATGACAAAGTTAAGGTCTCCACTAAAATAATCAAGAATATCCTATGTAAAATTATTAGTAAACATAATAAGGATTAACAAATTCACAACTTTCATATGCTTTATAGGCCTATTGCATGAGTATTTGTACTACTATTATCACCACTCCTTACAAAATTGCCTACGGTGCTAATGTGATTATACTATTGGAGCTTGAGATTCATACTCTTTATGTCTTGCTTTAAGGGATTATTGATGATGATATCTACTACAATCATCACTTTCAAAAGCTTGAAATGCTTGATGAGAATTGAATCAATACTCTAGAGCATCTCAAGGCTTATCAAAATAACCTCCACATATAATCAATGTGTTATTTATCATTCCTTCCAAGTTAGTGATCTAGTATTGTATGAGGACCAACATAATACAAATGCCTTAGCCAATAGCAAGGGAAAATTTAGCCCCGATTGGTTAATTATATTTAGGATTCTAGGGCTTATGGCTTCTTCATAATTGATGGCTAACCCCTTCATCATTTCTATGCTTAAATTATTCTATTATTTTCTTTATCATAATTTCACTATATCTTAGGCAACATATGGGCAACATGGTATTCTCTCTTCTTGCCATTGTTCACCTTTTTCCATTTGATTGTAAGAACCATTCTAATTACTATGATTTCTTAGGTATTTTATAATATTTTTGAATGTAGTTTTCTCTTTTCAAAAACACAATGTTTACATTTGTTAAGTGATCTTTACACCTTATATGAGCATGCAATTGTTATTTCTTCTCAATGTGATTTTAGGTGTCCTAAGTTATTCCATATAATCTTTAGATTATTTTAGAAATTACTACATTCATGATTTATTATTATTCTTTGTTTGGAGTAAATAATTATATATCACCTTAATTAATTAATTAAACTATTTTAGTGTTTGATTATGTGTTTTATTAAATAATAATCATAAACATGATAAATCATGCACATTCATGAAAATAATATACAATGGGTCCATCTCATAACTCATGAAAAGGCTCAAATCAAAATATCCATGCACACATAGAAACTTTATACACGTCTCAATGATATAAAGTATGTTCACCACTATAAAAAAATGTGACTTCTATCTATACAATCATATATCTCATCTTTCCTCATGGGTCTTAGATCCCTTTGGTGTTAATAGCTCATTTTATCGAGGTGGGGAAAATGCTAGTTGTCACATTAAGGATATGTAATAAGAGTGCATGTGGAATTTTTTGAATATTTGGTATGCTCATAGTGTGCCTTGGTATGTTGAAACATCTCAATCTGAATTCTCCATCTCTCCATCTAGCTCATAAGTTCCTATACGCATGGATAATCTTGATCTACATGTGTTGTTTCTTATTTCCTAGCCTTATTCATTTGTCTTTGCATGTTTTAACTCTCTCTTCTTAGGTTGACTACATATACCTTTTCTCTATTTACTTTGGTTATTGCCTTGTCTTTCTCTTCTATGAGTAATACAACCTCTTCTATATAGTGATCATCATATGCAACTCTAAGATAGACAATAGGTTAAAATATATTTATGTCACTTGACCATGATGTGTTGATGGTAGTTGGCCTCTATACAATGCTCTAACTACACCATGAGGACCATATCTACTAGCACTCAATTGAAATAGTCAAGCCACTCGCTTACTCTTAATGAAAAATGAAAAAAAAATTATAATCAAAATTCTACATCATAATATAATCAAATCTCAAAAAAAAAATAGTATTCTTTTGAAACATAAATTTACCTAAAAGATAAATTATTATACTTGGGTCCTCGACTTGTCAGTTAGGGTCTATGGGTGTTGGGTGTTGTTGTAGTAGTTGGAAATGATGCATTGGGGTCTCTCTTGGTCCATATTGTTTTTTTGTTGCTCCTCTCCATCCACTCTCTAATGATGGGTGTCCTTGTGATGGATCCTAAGGTTATAATTATGGCTCTTGAATATGCCATTTGTCTATCTTCATCGGTAGGTGTGATCTACTCACACTATTTCCACCTCTCTAGTGATTATGATTGCACTATTTCTCCCATCTTCTCCTCCTCACTCTCCTCTATTTCGTCGTGACTAGCTTGTGGTCTTGTGTCTCCTACATACACATCCACCATAGATCAACGTTGGTTGTGACCCTTGATACCATGTAGTGTATTGTGATGCAAATCCCACATTGTCTACATCTAATATGGGTAATACATTTTTAGGGTGAGTACACTAAATTAGGGGACACGAAAGGGGAAAAATTAATTATTTTGAAGAAAACACAATTATTTTATATAACATGCTCACATTATATTTATAAAAAAAAAGAACTCAAGTAATGAAAAACCATTACCAAGTGCACCAAATTGACCAAAACCTAAGCACATTTTGGACAATTTATAACACATAAACTTCACCCTATTTTTTCCCAATGCCACATCACAAAATAGGTAAGTATTCAAGACTTTGATATTTTTTAATCAAATTATTTGTATTTTCATACACTTCAATATTTTAGAGTGCATTTCTTATTTGTAATTTTTTTACCAACTCATTTAAAACCTAATAAAAAACCTAATTTAGATGAAGAAATACTTGAAGGGAAGCCCATATCACAAAAACATTGTCCATGTTTGACAAAACCTAGACAAAGGCAAAATGAATTATTAGGGCATCTAAAACAAAATAAAATTCACATTAAAAATTTAGTTTCAAGGATGAAGGCATTCATAGAAAACTCCCACCACACATTACTTGCTTCATTGTTAGAAGAAATGATGAATCAAGTTGATTTAGTGACAATTCAAGTCCATAAATAAAAAATTTATAGATTCATGTGACTAATTTTATGCAACAAAGTTATCCTACAATGAAGTAAAAAAAAAAGAGATAATAAAAGGCCAAAGTTTTTACTCTTTTTAACAATCCTAAAAGCAATGCACTCATTTTTTGTGAATTTGAAGAGAATCTCTATCCATTGGTGAAATCATATTGATATAAAAATAATCTTTGCGACTGGTAGTGGATAATGTTTTACCAACCTCTTTGTAGAAACCATTATGTGTTGCTATATTTTAAGAAAAAAATATATTGTTTTTTTCCTTCATAATATTCTTAATTAATTTGATAAGGTCAATGGATTTGAAACATTCTATATCAAACCTTATCCCTTCCTTAGATATAATTTTCCCAAGGATATTTCCCTATCCCACATCAAAATATATTTTTTGGGATTCAAAGATATCTCATACTCTAAACATCTCTATAAGATTAACTCTAAGTGTTTGTAACGATCATTTTGATGCAGAGTTAGGAGGATTCAACAACATATCTCACAATCCTTCAAAATTAATCCAAATCAATCTTTTTATAACACATTCTATTATTCATTCTATGTCACATTGGAAACATAACCATGGTAGCCCAAAAGAAAACTGTCATTTTTCCCAAAACTGCAAACCCTAGACAGGGTTCAAACCTGCCCTCACTAAAATGATCATAACTTATTCAAATCTTAATGAAATTTGATGAGACTTGAAGAAAATAAAAGTAGATTCATATAGGAACAACATAAAATTGGTTTCAGACCCAAAATATATACTTTAAAATCCGTACCATTACATTCTTTCAGACTGTAAATTCTGCACAATATTGTTAAAATAGGCAGTCTCGCCAAAATAATCATATCTTCCACAAAACTCAATAAAATTGAATGAGACAGAAAGAATTGGAAACTAGAAACAGAGATATTTCCATCAATATATGATACTCGATTATTTGAGTGCATAACAGGCCGTACAATCCACAACTTCAACCTGGAAATAATGTAAAATCAGAAAATGCACACAAACTTGAGGTTGCCATTCATCAAACTTCACAAATAATGTCTCCAACCTCTCCAATTCGAGTTTTGGAGGGTTTAATTATACATTTAAAACCAAAACCAACTATTTTCAACCACCTTTTAGTTAGTTTGTTTAAAAAACACCTTAATGACACTTTTGACAAGTTGCTTGACAACTTTCTTGAGCAACTTTTACATTTTTTTACAAAATAGAACAACTTTAAACATTATTTGACAAATGACTTCAAACATGACTTCCTAAGACTCAAAAACCTATAAAATGGTTTGATAAACCTTATTATAAGACCCAATACACAAAATAGAGCAACTATTTACAAATGGCCTCATGGAGGCAAGAAATCAAATAAGTGCTCCTGCACCACATTTTGATCCTTGGAGTCTGTGTTCAAATAATCTTGGTAGAAAAAAATTATCTCATCTATAAGTCTTGCATAAGTTACATCCATATCTCTTTGAAATGTAGCTCCAACATTATTTAACCCAAATTGCATTAAAATATATATAAAGGTTCCCCATGGCATAGTGAAGGATGTCTTATGTTGCTCAAAATCTTTGACCATAACTTGATTATATCTTGAGAAATCATCCATCATTGATATCAAATTTTCCCCTGTAACCTACTACAAAAAATGGTTCATATTGGGTAGTGTATAGTTGTCCTTGAGGGACTTGATATTAAAATTCTTAAAATCCACACACATCCTATTATTCTCATTCTTGTTTCTAACTATAACAAGCCTGGTTGAAACCCATTTTGAATGTCTGATTGGTTTAGTAATACCTCCTCTTTCAACTTCATTAGTTGTTCCCACATCTAACCTAACAAGAGTAGGGTTGATATAGTTTTTTTTCTATCTAAATGAATTTACACCAGGCTCTAATGGAATGATATGTTGGAAAAATTATTCCCTATAAGTCTTTAGTTCACCTTAAGACCAAACAAATCATTCTTTGTACCTTCTTAATAATGCCATCAATATTTTCTTATTTGATGGTTTTAGTTTCTTACTGATATAAATCATTTTAGGAGTTGATTCAATTCCTAAATTTATACCCTCTATATCTTCTTCACTAACATGCTTACTTCTTATCTTGTAATAATCAACATTGTCAAACATTATTTCCAAAGCAATAATACCTCTTGGAATAGTATTCTCTTTAAGTTGAATGATTTCATTTCCAAAGAGAATCTCCTTACCTTCTTCATCATTTTCCATCATGGGATTCCAATCAATTTGTTTGTTCTCAAAGTGATCAATGCAATTCAAGAACTAATATATCTATTGATCATCATTGAAGACTTTTCACTTGCTAATGTTATCTAGAATAATAGGCTTGATAAGAATCTCAATATCATACCTGCATTGGGGAGAGGTAAAGGAAGTTTCAAATCTTGAGGTTAATATAATTGTATCAACCATTACATTATTATCCCTTTAAAACCAATTTGTGTTCAAATCATCAAACAGTTCAATAGTGTCCCAGACAACATTCCTATACATTTTTTTGTCTTTTTTATTTTATAGTATACATGACCCTAATTTGAGACACCACAAGTTCTGAATCACCATGCACTCTAATGGATTTGATCCCATATTTTGAAGCCATATTCAAACCGAGAAGTAGAGCCTCATACTCTAACACATTATTGGTACAATCAAAGTTTGATCTAAAAGTGAATTTATAGTTTTTTCTTCTAGGGACACCAATAAAATTATTGCACCATTTCCTTCTCTTGAACTTGTACCATAAAAATTCCATCATTTCTTAGATATTTATGTGGGGAATAAAACCCGAATCAACCCACTTCTCACATTCATCATCATAGTAACCCACAAAACAACTAGGTTCCATATCAAAGTAACAAACCTGGCTCTCTGCCTCATTTGGATTCTCCATGATTGTTAGCATTGTATTTTCTCTATGTAATTTGAGTTCTTTTTCATGCAATTTGGTATATTAGCATAAGGTAATTCCATCTGAATATTACCACTAATTGAAGCTACCCACTTTCTAGACAACAACATATCCCATTTAGCTAGACAATCAACTATGATGATATCCATTGAAAATATTTTGCCTGGGTATGCAACAAGTTGTACCACAACATCATTTACTATTCCAATCACATTCACTTCATGAGAATCCATGGAAAAACATTTTCTATAATATTTTGAAACCTACAATCCTAGCCGATTCACAAAATCTAATAGCATCACATTGCTAAAATCCCCATAGTCTAACATAAAATTATGCACCAACGAACCATTTACTAGTAGATATATATAAAATGAGTCAACTATTTGTTTGTTACCTATATATATAGTGCCCAAGTATGTCTTATGGGCCTCTTGAATACTAATTTTATCTACTCTATATTTGAGAACATCTGTAGTCTCATTTGGTTGATAAAAAATAGTGGGGGAAATAATATAAAGAAACACCCTTTCTCTATGTTCACGAATCCTTAGTAATTCCCTAACTAGCACTTGAACCTTTAATTGACTCAAAGCTTAAGTGATGTCAATTGGCTAGTATGTAGGTAGAGGAGTAGAAGTTAGGACCATTACAACACTAGTATTAGGGATGAAAGTCATCACCTGTCACTAGTAGCAATTCACTTTATGTGGACTAACCTTTCAACCTCCTATGCTTCCTTTTATTTATCTTTTGTTGTTTCATTGCCCTAATTTTGTTAGCCATTGTCTCCAACCAGCTTACAATTTCTCACATTACTAGTTGAGACATTAACAACATTTTTATTTGGGACATACACTTATTGCGAGGGTATGTTTGGTAGATGCATCTTTTTCCTAGGTGGGGACTTCCCTGTTATTCTATTTTATATTCTTTCTATATTGCAATACTTTTCTTTCCTTTATTCAATTGTGTAGCTAACACATTTGGAGAAAATATACATTCAATTTTGTCTTTGGAACCTATTTTCATGTTCCTGAACTATTAGTTACTTTGTACTTGTATTACAATAGCTTTATTGGGAGCTTTAATTTCTTCATTAGAGGGATTTTCTCTATTATACCCCTACCACATTTGTTCCTTGAGCAGACTCAAAATATTTTTTTGGTATTTCATAAGGAACATGATGGGTATCATAATCATTTGAAAAATTCCTTACCCTCATAAGCATCCAATTGATCCACATTAGCATCACCATAATATTTATGTGTACCTTCATGCTCTTTGAATCCTTTCTCTTCATTAATTGTAGTGGCAATAGCACACTTGGATTGATCATGAGGAAAATAACATATGTCACACCAAAATGAATCCTACTAAAGATTCACGTGATCCTTTCTTAAGGGATCAAGGTTGTGTTTCTCTTGGTACCTTTGGTTTGAGTTCATTGGTAGTACTTGTTTTTCATTTACTCCAGGTCTCTTGGACCAATCATAATTATAGGGTTTATTATGAAACCTTTGACCCTCATTAAAATGTGTAGGAGCAACATTACAAGGCATACCTTTTTTGTTCTTTTCAACCTTGTATGAGAGATCCTCCATAGCTCCCATCAACTTGTCTAGTTTTTCTTCAACGGTAAGAGGCTTGCTAGAATTTGTTGCATTTGGTTTCATGAATTTTAGATTAGCTCTTTTGTTTTATTTCCTAGATTTTTTTATATTTATCCCTATGTTGATTCCAAGGCATAAGCTTCCCTCAAGATATGAGGGTTCTTATCTCTTTGAAGATAGCCCAACTTTGAATCAAATGCTCCAAAATATAGAACAAGACACATAGGCTTGTTTTGTCTCACTTGGGGATGCACTTTCCTCATAATCATATAAAATTATCATTAAAATTATAAACTATTTCATTTACCCCCTTTTATTATGGTAGTTAGCTCATGGATTGCAGATTTTGGGTCCACTCTTTCTCCATAGTGCAATCGGAACACTCTCATAAACTCATCCCATGAGTCTATACATCTATCTAGAAGACTTTAATACCATTATTTTGTACTTAATTCCAATGATTGCACAATGAGATCCATCATGATATCCTCATCTTCTATCTCATATTTATTAGTGACATCAATGAAATGCCTCAAGTGGTCTTCACTAGTGATAACATTGTTAACTTTGAATTTTGGCACCTTCCCTCTAATCTCAAGTGTAATTGGATTAGGATAATTAGGAATTCCATAAAATTATATTTTTTTATACCTTTCCAATCCCAATATTGGTCTCATTGGAGAAAATCTCTAAGCTTGTGTTCTAGGGTTGACCCCGAAATTTTGTAATAAATTTTGTTGATTCTATTGCACATTAGGAACTTGCTGATTTGGAATAGCTTGTGCAAAATTTTGAGGTGGAAAACATTTTTCATGGGGCAAATTTTTTTTAGCAATATTTTAGTTTTTATTCAACTTTAAGTCTTGCTAAGCTAGTTGGGCATGTTGTAGTGTAATCTATGCCTCTATCTCATATTTCCTTTCTCTGAGATAGTCACTGAGATCTATGTGTTGATCAAGTTCTCTTTATCTATGTTTAGTTTCTAACTAAAAATTAGGATCCACATCTCAAAATGGAATCTCTACTTCTTATTAAGAAGTCAAAGGAGTATCATATCTACCTTCCCTTTCATTTCCTAGAGGTGGAAGTAGAGGTGCATTCAAATCTACAATTTTTGAACTAGGATTTGTTTTTTTCATACTTAGCATAATCATACCTAATGGTTATCCTAGTTTTTGTAAGCTTGTTATGAGCTAAATCATCTGTTTATATTGATCATAATTGTTATTCACTCAAGGACTCAAGCCTCAAGGATCACCTACAAAACCAAAAACAACCTTCTACAAATGAGAAAAGCAAGAGCATAAATTTGCAATAATGGATGCAATATGACAAGATTGAATATACAAATTGTAATGGAGCGAATTTTCACCCTAGGCGAATTCCCCATTTCATCACCCCTATCTTATAAAATGTAAACTCGATGATGCAATTTCACTACCGCCACCTCACTCGTTCCACCTGGTCACGACATTTTGTATCAATGGAGGAATCTTTATCAGGGACACGTGCACACCACAAGGATGTCTGCACGTCATGTTGTCATCTTGACAGGATTCCTGCCCCTGGATTCCATAGAAACATTACGTTTCCTATTGGGTGTGAAGTGTAACATCTCCTACCTCCTTGACCAATTAATTTTGACCCTTCTACCACCATTTTTCCAATTCAAATGTTCTAACTTCCATTCCTTCACTCTCTCTTCACTCACTCTTGCATTCTAACTCATTCTATTTCTTCCATTCTTTCTTCTACACCATCTCTTCTTGGTTGTTATGGACACTTAAAATTGTCTTGAATGGTATTACACACTTGAATCTGATATACTTACATCATTTCATCCTGAAATTCATCCTATTTTCACATGTTTAATTAAATAAGCCCGGTTATTTAATTAAATGCATCATTTTCATCTATTAATCTAATTAATCTAATTAGGTTAATTTGTACCCTCTCACACTAACATTTCATCTAGTTTAATTGGATAATGCAAATTATTTAATTTAAACCCCCCCTTATCTCCTCTCATTTAATTAAATGTCATTTGCATCCCCTTTTCATTAAATAAATTAATTATTTAATGAGAAGTCTTTTCCCCTCAACTTGCATAATTACAACTTAGTTTTAATTAGCAAATTACTAATTTTCCTCACCATCCACTTGCATAGGGAATATTCTTCTATTTGGATCAAAAAATGGAATATTCTTTCCTAACAAACTTTGTAACAAAATTTCAAAGTTGTTACAAAGTGTGTTTGCTTGAATCATTGTGAGACCTTGATGCTTTCTTTGATCCATTTGATATTTGGTTCTCATCCATTGATGAGAATCCTAGATCCATGTTTCACCCTTAGTTCCATCTTGACCATTGATTTATCCTTATCATCTTGACCCTTGATTCTTTATTTGCTTTCCTATAAATACTTCACCATTTGGAGAGAAATGGATCCACTTCCATTAAAGCAAAGTTATGTTTCCCGTTTGAATATTATTTCTATTCATACTTGCACCATTATCAAGCTTTTTCATCCTTTTCATCCACCCATAACATCATTTTATCAATTTTAGCTTAGTTTTTCAACAATGGAATTCAATTAATCACTCATCTCATCCAAGGGATTGGGAAAAGGGTCATTATTCCACACCAGTATGAGACCACTCCCCCAATGGGATAAGGTTTAGAGTTCTAAATTAGGTTTCTTTTAAGATTTTGTGTTTATTTCATGCTTGGTTTAATGGTTTCTTAGTTTTTGAAGTTTTTGAACATCTCATTGGGATTGTAGCTTAGAGGGTTAAATAAAGCTTAAATTCATTAAGATTTGGTGTATTTAACCTATATTATGATTACAATGACACTTGCAAGATCCTCACTTGGCTCTAGCATCATGTTCTTGTTGTAACATCATCACCATTGGAGAATCACCAAGCTTCATCTTCTCTATGTGGTGGAGATGCTTCCTTCCTCCTACTATTGGCCTTGAGAGCTCATAGTTAAGGAGGTGATATTGTACTTTGTTGTTCACTTTGCATAATTTTGTTTACTAGATAGCATATTGTTGTATTTTCTCTACTTCCTTTCTACTTTCTTTATCGCTTTCTACACTTTGTGGCTATCTAGTTGTTTGTGGAGGTGGGAACATCGAAACGAGAGATTGACTGAGGTAGTCCTTTAAAATAGCCCCAACATTTTTCTTGTTCCCATGTGCGCAAGTGTTTTCGAGTGGAGCTACTTGAAGAATCAACTCATGGGTGAAAAGGCATGTTCTCTCACTCTCCTTGTCATTTCTAGGATAGTTCCTTTTAGTGTCTTTTTCATTATATTTGGTGTTTCTATACTTTTTATTATCTACATCATAACATAAAACATCACATAGTCAGGTAGTTAGTAGGTTTCCTTGTGTTTTTCTTATTTTTTGGACCTCTATCCGTATGGATGCCAGTGCATCCCTAAGACACTAGCATGTCACGCTGGAGTTCGAGATCTATGTTGACCTCCTCAGACAAAGAGTTGTTTGGGTAGCAGGCCGAACCTTTCAAACCTACTCTTATGACTCTATGAGTATCTGGTTTTAGCAGAAGGAAAGCGATAAGATATCCTCCCTTCCTTTTCAGCCTTAGCACCTTGTTCTTTTCGATCTACTTAGGAAACCTGAGGTAGTTTAGGGAAGCCCGTTCCTTGGGGCTCTCTTGTGACTTGGAGTCTCGGGGGTGATAGGTCCCCCTTCTCTACATTTTAGTGAACCCGTGAACTATTTATGTTTTGTTTCTTGGTATCGAAAAATCTTCTCTTGTATCTTGGGCGTGTTGTAGATTTGTGTGTTGCAAGGCGTACAACCTTGCAACCCAATCTATGACCCCTAACTGCATAGTTAGAAAGGCTCATGGATATTGAAGAGCAGAATTTAGATAGTGCATTGCCCAATCTCTCAATCTTTTATGTCTACTAAGTTTGTTTTGACTATGTACGTTAATATAGTCTCATTCACATATATTCCTTCTGCCCAGCCTGCGAGTGGATCACCAAACATAACCTTTACCTCACAAGACTTACCTATGAACAAAGAGCCTTCTCCCTTATACATTCCACTCATGTCAGTGGGAACATTGTGACTGGTGTCCTAGTTGACCCCGCAAACCGAGTGAATGTTATAACAGAAGAAACTCTACTAATAAAATTTTTGCATAGGGAGGAATACGAAGAGTTAAAGGCCACTATACCCACACATGATGGAATCTCGGTCCTTACTCTTGGTTTTATTACTCTTTCAGTCTTGGTAGGACCCAAGGTCATAGATACCTCTTTTATTATAATTTTGGATTCAAACCTATTCAAGGTGAAACTAGGCAACCTGTGGCTAGTTTCCTTGAATGGAGTTTCTTTGGTGATTCATATATGTCTCAAGTTCTCTCATGAGGGCTTTGTACACATTGTGCATAACACCGGTTACAAACCACTGGTGTTGTTTGGGGGCTTCTCTTTAGACTAATTTTTCCTACTCTCATCGGAATGCTCCCTCCAAGGATGGAATTACTATATCATGCCTATGTTAAGTATTAGATTGGGGGCACAGTGTTGAAAGTGACCTATTTTATGTCCCCCTATGTTATTTTAGTAAAAGGCTCTATGATTGCACAACAACAAGATGTCTCCTCCTCCCAGAAAAAGGGGAAGGGTAAGCTTGCTTGCAACCATGGGCCTTCCTCTTTTGCATCCTCTACTCCATCTGCTTCCGCTTCTCACACTATTATGACATCCTTGGCTCCTACTTCCATGCCTTGCATGGGGAGCCCAATGGTGCCCACTTGGAAAAAATCTAAGCACCAGGTGTTTGAACTTCCCATCTTGCCCACGGTTCCTAGACCCTTTGTTTATGACAAGGGGAAGGGTCCTCATGGAGTTTCCTCTATGTCTCTGCCTCTACGGCCTCCTACCACTCTTCCTCCTGCCCTTCTAATAGTGAATGGGAAGAGGCCCAATGCTGAGGCACTTGTGTCTGCTTCTCCACCTATTGTTGTTTCTGCTCCCACACTTCCTGCTTCTCCTCCTATCTAGGAAGCTTCCCTTCCATTGGAAATAGTTGTGGAGGACACTTCTATGGTAGGACAGGAGCCTCCCATCCCTTCTTAGGTTGTGACTTATAGTGTTCAGAGAGCCGATGTAATCAAATTAAGCACGAGCGCAAACGTAGGAGAAAAGCTCTGGTCGTTGAACAAGATGCCTTATAGGAGACAAAGGGGGAGCCAGTAGCTCCTATTTGGCACCTCCTGCTATGTCTCCCCCTTCTATTCCTTCTGCTTCAGTTCAACTCACCTCAGTTCTACTTTTAGCTCCCCCAATAGGTGCTAATGATCCTCACCCCAAAAGGGTGTTGGTGTTCATCGCCCCTTCTATGGAGCCTTCGCTTCTAATGTCCCTTTTGGACATCCCTCCATTTTATCATCCCATAGACATGTCAAACACAATAGTGATGTTTGTCATGTCTATGTATTCTCCCTCCTTTTCCTTCACTTCTTTCATGGGGATCCAACATCCTCCACTGAAGTGCAAGCCAAAGGATGACCTCACTTCAAGTGGTGGTTAGAAGAAGGGTTCACCTTCTTCAAGAACTAGTTCTGCTTTGGCCTGCATCATCCTTGTGATGGAGGTAGCCCCAGAGTCCCTTGAGTTTGTCACTACCCTTTTGACGGGGTTATCAATTGATCTTGAGTGCCTCCTTCTTCTCCCACTTGATTAACACATAGCACACTAGTGAAGTGCATGTTTAACTCGGTGGATGATGTCTCAGCTTTGTCAATGATCTTTAGGAGATTGATGACCTTCACCTCATAAAAGCTTAGTGAATAATACCTTGAGGGGCCTTATTCCTTGGCCCTTTTTGTAGGAGAGTCGGAGGGTGCCCCCCTTGCTATCCTTCCCTTGCAAGCCTGTCCTCCCTCCCTGTATAATGATCTAGATTGGGAGTAGGATGACCTTCTAGTTGATGAGGAGTAGGGGGTACCTCTTCTTTATCTATAGAATAGATTTGTGTGTGTTGTGTTTCCTCTATGGTTGTATTTATGTGTTTGTGATCCTGCCTGGAGGACCCTTGCTACCCTTGTAGGTGCTTGTATACAAGCTTGGAAATTTTTTCATGAACTTCCTCTATGTGTTTCATCATTCTTCTATATGTTGTAACTTTGATTTTCGACAATTGGGGATGATGCAAAGCATTGGGGGCATTTAAGCCTTCCTTCCATGTTGACCCAGTTTTTTATTTTCATTTTTTCTTCATGTGCTCTTCTTCATGATCTGGGAACTTTGGGGATTGATGATCTTTCATTCATACACTAAGTGCTACCTATTTATATATATTAACTAAGCTAACCCTGAACTCCCAGATCCCCCTATCTCTTGATTTCTTTGTCTATACTTGTTTCTTATTTTATTTGTCTTTGTTTCTCTCTCTCTCTATCTACCTAGTGATGTTGTGGTGCTTATGTGTTGTCCCTCACGTGTGTGACAACATTTCCACATTTACATCTTGTAACGTATCATGGGCCACAACATCCCTGCCTCTTCTTTCTCTCCTTAGGATGTCACGTGCTCCTCTGCTTTGCATTCACCATCCTAGGGGAAAATACTACACTTCTTTGATTTTTGATAGGGTGAATTCAGTGGCCAACAAATCCCTTACTGAATTTTTTTTTTTTTTTCAAAAATGCATTCTTCAACAAGGACCCCTTCATGAAATCTTTCTCCTGGAAATGAATTCATAGCAAAATTATTTGAAAACTTTCCTTCAAAAAAGGAGTCTTTTTTTCTAATGAAGAGGTTTGAAAATTTTCCTTTGAGAAGGAGCATTCTTTTTATCAAATTCCTTGACAAAAGAGATCTTTCAAAAGGATTCCTTGATGACATAATCATTTGTGAAAAATATCACATTTTTCAAATCGGAGTGTCCCTTTGTGTGGGCCCCTTGCTATCTTGAAGCGTTCCAAATGGGACCCCTTTGAAAACTTCTCCTTCAATTGCTTGCTATATGATATGTCTGCTTGTCTTGGATTTTCTGCCTAACATGTTTTGTATGTAGCTTAACATGTTGCATTGTAGGACTGAGCACCTATAAATCCACTTTTATCATCAAGCTTGTAAGACTGAGCACCTCATCAAGATTTTCTTGCATGATCGAGCACCTGTAAGGGCCTTTTGCATCAAACTCTTCAGTTCCAAACACCTGTAGATTTATTTCATATCAAGCCACGTAGGACTGAGAACCTATGGCACTCCCTTTGTAGGATCGAGAACCTATGAAGCTCCTTCTTTCTATAGAATCAAGAACTTGTAGAGCCTTTATTCAACTCCTGTGGGATCGAGAACCCATGGGGCCATTTTTATAGGACCAAGAACTTGTAGAGCCTTTGTTCAACTTTCACAAGACCGAGTACCTATGGAGTCATCTCTCTCTTTCTCACATCAAGGTTGCCTTGCGGGATTAAGAACCTGTAAAGCTACCTCCTACATGTCTAGGTGTTCCAAATTGGAGATCTACTTCCTTAACAGTTAAGGTATATTCTCTTCAACCTCTTTCTACTTTACTTCGCATTCACATTGACACACATGCTCACTAAGGGGGAAAAATGTAATGGAGCGAATTTGAAACCCTAGAAAAATTCCCCATATCATCACCCTACCTTAGAAAATGTAAACCTGATGATGCAATTTCACCACCACCACCTCGATCCTTCCACCTGGCCGCATCATTTTGCATCCTTGGAGGAATATTTATCGGGGACACGTGTGTTGTGCTGCCATCCTGACAAGATTCCTGCCCCTAAATTCATTAGAAATGTTATGTTTCCTATTGGGTGAGAAGTGTAACGTCTCTTGCCTCCTTGACTGACGAATTTTGACCCTTCTACCACCATTTTGCTAATTTAAATGTTTTAAATTTTATTCCTTCACTCTCTCTTCACTCACTCTTGCATTCTAACTCATTCTATCTCTTTCATTCTTGCTTCTACACCACCTCTTCTTGGCTGCAAGCTCCTCACTTGGCTCTATCATCACGTTCTCATTGCAACATCATCGCCATTAGAGAATAGTCAAGCTTCATCTTCTCTACACAGTGGAGATGCTTCCTTCCTCCTATTATTAGCCTTAAGAGATCATAGTCAAGGAGGTGATATTGTACTTTTTTGTTCACTTTGCATTTGTAGACAGGTAAAATTGACCTAACACCTATCACACACCTTAAACAACATCGAACAACAACTCGCAACATCTCAAAATCATCCCGCAACATCTCAAAATCATTCTGAATCATCCCACAACATCTCAAAATCATCCTGAAACATCTCGCAACATCTCAGAAACATCAAACAACATCCAAAACCCTAAATTCCTCTATTAATTGAATAATACAACATTAATTAATTAATTTCACTTTTTCATCATTTTTGATGAATTAAATAAATTTCATTTATTTAATAAAGTCCTAAAAACCCTAATTCTGCTATTAATTAAATAAAACAACATTATTTAATTAATTCATGTTTCTATCATTTCGACCAATTAAATAAATTACATTTATTTAATGAAGTCCTAATCCCACTTTATTTCATTTTGATTGATTAAATAATTCCAATTATTTAATTACGCCACTAAATCACCTTATTCCTCTCAATTAATTAAATTATTAAATCATAATAATTTAATTACGACACTTTCCCTCCAAAATTTGAATAAATAAATCAAACTATGCAAATCAATTATCAAAAATCAAATCAAACTAATGCAACTTTGTTTGCAAAATTCAAACTTGATTTGCACATTCAACTCCAAAAAAGAATTAATTAATTAAATCAATTAATTCGTATTCCTCGCCCACTTTATGATTGAGCAAATTATGATTGCTAACTAATCAATCTAATTTTCTAACTAAGCCATCAATTTCCTAACTAAGCCATCTAAATCCTGACTAATCAATCTAAATCCTGACTAGCCAATCTATTTCTCAATCACACAAATTTTGTAATCAAATATGCACAATCTTCTCATGTCTAAATCCTCTCAACACCTTTCAACCATCGATCTTGATACAACATTGTTTAATCTTGATCATCCATTTCAAATCAATTTTTCTATATAACAAACCTCTTTCCTCACAAATAAGGATCAGATGATCAACATACATTATGCAAATAAGTATTGTTGAGATCACCATTGATAGAGCTTCATCATTCCTTCGATCAACCAACATCAACATCATTCTTCAAGATTTGCACATGAACTATGGAGGCTTCACAGTGATACAAACAATCCGAAATCAGGCGAACACACTCTGATACGGGATGGTAACACGTTGCTATTGCTTTGAATTCAATTTGGTAATAATAGGATTCCTTAATATGCTTTCAATAGCTTAGTTTCATTTTGTAAGTGTAGGATTAGATCTAGATTAGTGTTCTTGATCTTAGATTAGATTCTAAATTTCAAGTACATTTGATCTTGTTTGCATCTATGATTTTCCCCCTCACACATTCTGGCATGCCCGATGGGACCCTTGTCCCATACACTAATGTTTCTATGAGCTATTTTTGAAGTTGCAGGTCCCGAAATCGCATTTGAAAAAAAATTCACTCACTATCCTAGAAAATTTTGTAATTGCATGTCAAGAAAACCGTGCACTTGACTCTAAAAACCAAGCATCTACCTCAAGAACTATGTACTTGACAATGTTTCTCTGCACTTGATTTTATTTCCTTGCATTTAACTTATGACAGTGGCACACTTGCTCTGAAATTTAAGCATTTGATTCTGGCAGGGGTGCATTTGACTGTGAATTCTAAGCACTTGCTCTGACAAACCAGTGCACGAAATCTGCATTTTTGCAATTTTTTTTTTCTCTAACTTATGCCTATTTTTGAATGTGTAGCAGGGGCTAACATGTTTGTATGCAGGATTTGAAAGACATTAACTTGTTTTCTGTAGGGGAAGATGAACGGTTGAAGTACTCTAGATCTACCAACTTTTTTTATTAAAGTTAGGATTTTTATTTTGGTGCATAAAAAGAACAAACAAAATTTGTTTTAGTTCTCTTAAAATGAACCCTTCCCAGCTTTCTTAAAATAGGAATTATCATTTGGTGCTTTAAAACGAACAAGACAAATGTACATTTTGTTTTAGTGTCACTAAAAATTGAACCATTTCCACGCTTTCTTAAATTAGGAACTCTTATTTGGTGCTTTAAAAAGAACAACACAAATGTATCTTTCATTTCGATGCTCTTAAAAATGAACCATTTCAAGTTTTTCTAAGTTAGGAATTGCCAATTGGTGCATAAAAAGAACAAAACATTTCAATTAAGGTTCCCTAAAAATGAACTCTTTTCAAGTTTTCATAATTAGGAACTTTTATTTTGGTGCATAAAAAGAACGCAAAACGATTTATTTTTTGTTGATGCACGCTCGTTTTACTTTTGTTGACCAAGTTAGAACCAGGACTAATTTCTTAGAAACACTCATATTTAGGCTAAAAAATGAACAAGTTATTCTTTTTGTCTTGCACCATTGCTATCTTAAGTGACTGATATCTAGAATACTTCATATTGGTGTAGTTAAAAAGAACTATTTTTTATCCACATATTTTTGGGGATAGCACCGCTTGAAGTGCTTAAAAAGAATCAAACTGCTATGAAGTGTTTGTTGTGTATTCAGTGTTTGGAAAGCTAAAGTGTTTTATCTTCTCCCCTCACACTTTTTGGTGATCTTGGGTGAGAAAAAAAACATTTTTGAGCTTCGCATTTTATTTTCAAATTTTACCTTAAAGAGGGGGCTTGCTTTGAGACACATCACACGTTGGAGAACTCATTGCAAGGTCTCGAAGCAAATTTATTGGCAAGCTATATCAAAGGTTGTGAAATCATAAGAAAGTAGCTTCAAGCCATGCTGACAACAAAGTGCACCTAATCCCATGCCTTAAGCGGAATGGGAATGGTTAAAGAGCCTTAAGTGGCTAGCGGGTGAGTGACAAATTTATGTTTTCATAGTTATGATTAAGAGCCAAATTGTTTTAGAAGCTACCCTATTATCTAAAAACATTCTTTGAAAGTGGTGCATCGAAACTTACTTCCGAGAAGTTACTTGCCAAGTCTGACTATAGGCCCGTGCCATAAGTTGCATGTAAAATCATCTCTTCAAAGCATGAGGTGATCCTACCTAAAAGAATGGTTTCTATACACTAGGGTTGTAAATGCGTGTTTATGTTAAACTCAATGCCAAATATATTTAAAATAATTTGATGTCAAACTTTGTGCTTGATCTAAAAAGAACACATCCAAACAAACACTGAACATGATGGTTGAATCACAAACCCTTTGACTTAGTGTATGCTTGTGAAAGAAGCCCTATATTTGCACTCCTTAAAAAGATTTTTTCTTAAAGGTTTCTAAATATGTAAGCTTCAATTTGAAGTTGCATTGGATGAAAGTAAACATTTGGGAACTATGGCTTGCATGTTGTGATTTCACAACTTAAGCTATAGACATGAAGGTCACATAAGTCCATGCTTGTTGAGTCAATCCAAGTGTTGTTTTATCACTTGCCATACTCCAAAAATAGAGAAGTTGAGAGAAGAACCAAATTTAAACTTATAAAAATCTAAGAAAAAATTATTCAAAAATGGAAACAAAACACACAAAAACCACATTGGCACAAAATTTCCAGTGTAAGTTATCATATTTTATGAGTAGTTGCCAAAATTTCAGTACACTTGCTACAGTTTCTGAGTAGTAGCCAAAATTTCATTGCATTTTCTCTTTGTCCCAAAAAAGCTACTGATGAAAATCAATTGCATTTGATAGAAACTAAGCACTTGTTGCGGGAACCGCACACTTTCTTTTATTCCCTTTCATTTTCTTATGAGAAACTGGTGCGCTTGCTACTAAGATCCTTTCATTTGCCAAAAGATGCTCACTTTTTCCTAAGAAAACATTGCATTTGATATAAACACACAAACAGTTGCACTTGCCATTCCAACTCATGCTTGCTTTTTTGAAACCCGAGCACTTGACACATTTTTTGCCACACTTGATAAATCTAGCCACTTTTACTCATAGTCTTGTGCATTTTTCTCGGAAACCAGCACTATTGCTTCATCCTGCTAAAACTTGGGGAAAACAAACCAAAGCTTTTTATAGGATCATTGTTCGAACAAAACAATTGGAAAACCAGATAAGTCACATAGTCCCTCATCTATTATTTCCATCCTACTTATTAGGACTCAAAATCAAACAAACCATTGGGATCATTCCTTCACTCAAATGTTTATGATATCAACAATTACTTGGAACTCACATATAGTTCAAGGAAGTGAAATATTGACCCTAGTTCTTCACCATTTTGATTTCTAAAAAGTAGCACATTCCAAAATAGCACTCAAACCTTAGGGTCTTGAGCTTCATAGCAACCATCTCAAAACACCATTACACCTTATGACGATCTAGTGACCAACTGCTCTAGCTCAACAATCAAACCTTGTAGCATTGATGCTCCAACCTAGTCTCACACACATTGAAGGGGAACAAACTGATATCATTAGCAGTTTAAGAACCTTCATATTTGAGAAGAACGAAACACCTAACCAATGGAGAAATGTAGCACAAATCTTAGACAAAGAGGAAGAGAAAGCAGACATAGCAGTTGAAAGACCCATGTTACCACCACTTGCATGGTAATAGATATACATCCCTCATGCTTTACGGCAAGCAAAAGATCCTTAGATTCAAAAAAAGAAAAATCCTTAAGTGGAAATCCATACTCCGCCTTCCAAAAAAATGCCATACAATTTTATTTTTCAAAAGGATACATCCAGAGAAGGTATCGCATACACTAGAATTTTTCTATTTTTGCTTTGCATCAATAGGCCAAATCCATTACCCTAACTAGGAGTTACGGAAATGGTCACACAAGCTTCGCAAGTTGTTTATAACAACTACAAGAACACAACATAGGAAAAACATGGAAGCAAGCAAGAACAACACAAACATCCCACCAGCAAACACCATGAATGACGAAAGTGGCCAATGAGGATATAAACCAAGTGACCTTTTGATAGGGTATTGAGTATCAAAAAATCCGAAAAACATGTCGATCTATTACCCAAATCACTCTTATCAAGGGCCACAACATTAAGTAGGGCAACAACATCAGGGGTTTCAAAATCACCATCAAGGAATAAGTCCAAAACATCAAATTTCCCTAAATAAAATTTATGAAAAGATTGAGGAAATTAAATGAGATAGAAATACGACATATTATCAATGACTTATAGGTTGAAACATTACATATCCACAACAAACGGACATCATTCTACAAACACCTCAATATCCACATCAACAACACTTCCAATATCAATAGTATCAAGAATTTTTGTAACACCAAGTTGTACCTCAAGTGCAATATCAAAATGTACCTCAATCTCAATATCAAGAAGTTCCAAACAATAAGGTGTACCTCAGGTGCAATATCAAAATGAACCGCAAACACAATACCAAGGAGTTCCATAAAATCAAGAGAAAAATAATCAAGAAAAGCTATAAAGGAAAGATTACCAACCAAGAAGGAAATCCACCCCTTTGGGAGAGACTTTAGAAGTAATCATGCACAAACTAGTACAACAAGAACTTATCAAAATCAATGATAGTCCAACTTATGGTGAACCAAGCTTTAAAATCCCTTGGTGTAACTAGTACAAATGATGTGAGTTCCACAAAATCAAGGGTCACAGAACGAACAAATGTACAACACTCCAACATCTCATCCAAGACCTTATTGATCAAGGAAAAATAGCTATTGAATATGACATTCAAGGTTCATCTACCAATGATAACAATGACAATGTCTCAACCTCAAAATTTGAAAACAACGATCAAGATCTATCTATCACTGATCATAGTGACGATATCTCTACATCATCCAGTGAGCAAGAGGACATACATCAAGAATTTAATCCCAAACATGATCCAACTCAATCACCCAAGTCTAGCAATGATCCACTCCAAGATATATTGACATCATCTAACCTTAGGGCAGTACATATTGATGATCAAAAGGCTCTTAATCCCACACTTATAACCAATGCAAAAAATCTAAGCCAAGAGCTATCACCCATATGCCCACATTTTGTGGAAAGCCAAGGATCCTTTACAAGAAATCTCTTCTTTGAAATTGATCCATGTCAAGAATGTGATCCAAATCATATCAAAGATGATACCACACAAAGTCAAGATCAAGAATCCCTATCATTAAAACACTATAATTAATTGACAAATATCTTCCAAGACATCCTATGTTTTCCAAAAAAAAGAACAAATCCATATACCAAGCACACATACATCTACCCATGAGATGATTACTCCTAATGGACATGTAGATGATCTTCATCCAAGACAATATTTTCGTACTCTTGAAATCATTACCAAGGAAAAAGATTCTCCTACTCTTAACATTTGTACACAAGATCAAGACAAGCAGAAGCTAGAGATATATCAAAAAGGGGTCATGAAGAAGACTTATACATAAGTTGTGAATCAGAAACATCCTATGGAGATATATTAGAAATGGATCATAAAGAATACTTATATATAAGTTGTGAATTAGAAGCATCCTATGAAGACATCAAAAATGAATCATGAGGAAGAATTTTGTGTGGATAGTAAATTAGAAACACCTCTTGAAGAAGCATTAAAATATAATATTTCACAAGATCAAGCCAAATATATCAATTAGGAATTTATCCCACATTTGAAGGATCCTATTAGTGAAGAATCTATCACATTTAAAGATCCACAACAGAGTAGAGAAGGACTAACACCTTGTTTCCAAGGTAAGACATATCCTATTGCAAATGAATTTTTTCAACAAATTCATTATCAAGGCAGAGGAATAAGCCTACATGAACAAGGTATCCTAGAACCAGTATAAATTATTGGCACTCCTAAGCATCAAAGTCTTGTATCTAAACATATCAGGGATACCTCAATAATACTGGGGGAAACTTTATCTAATGCAAGCATCAACATAGAGAGCATGAAGATTCCTTATGATGAAACTGCTACCAACGCTACAACTAGCCATATCATGAATCATCATCCACACATATTTCAACCCTCTAATTTAAACCAAAAATAAGAGAAAAAGATATACCTAAGAACAAAACAATTCATTGAAGCAAAAGAATCAACAAAACAAAATGGACAAGCAAAATTCAAATGGATACAAAAGAAAAAGCAAGAATATCATCCCTATCAAACTCCATTAGTCAAAGAAACTATGAGACAAAATAAAAAAGGGAAGTTCATCCATCAAAAATGTCCAACAATGCAAAAGAAAGCTTCAAGTGTGACCTACAAGGTATATCAAGATGTTGGTCCCAATAAAATCTCCATATCCACCCATCATTGCTATTCATCCCAAGTTTGGGGAAAATAAAAGGTTCTAAACTATCAACCAATCCATATAAATCTCATACCCCTCAATGCATTTCACCATCCAAGATATCCAAATCTTGCATTATCCATGCGTTGGCAGTAACTCTTTATCATAAGGATTCTAAGGGAACTCTATCATGATTTGCGCATCAAGGTAAGGTTAACTCTGGTATTGACAAGGAAGATCATAATTATCAGGGGTTACATTCAAGCGCTCGTATCCTAGCAAAACAAATCCTCCAAGGAGGATATCATTGGCATGTCATGACAACAAAAAAAACCATATCAAAACCAACAACGTCTACATTAGCACCACCAGGTGGTCCAACATGAGCAAAAAATTATCACCATGATGAAAACCTGGTAAACAGGCATTTTGTGTGACATGAAAAATCAATAGAAAAACAAAAAAATCAAGATAAAAATCATCCTCTAGTGAAAATCACTATGGTGGCGCTTTGGACAAGTACCACGATGAAAACCTAGAAAATAGGTGTCATGTGTATGAATTGAGCATCTACATTTTCCATTTCAGGGGGCAGCATCTCAATTGATCCATAATAAATCCCATCTATTTTTATCCAAAAGCCAACACATCTTGATCTTGAAAAATGTTTGGTGTACACTTTACACTTGCTTATGGAAAACATCTTGACATGGGTTAGTATCATTGATCCTATCCTATCCAACATTATCTAAGCCATGAGGCATTGTCCACAAGGGCATACTCTATCCAAACATGCTATCCTATCACAAGATAATCCAATTTCTACATTGCTAGACACTGGGGGCAAATACTTACATCTTGCTTCAGAATAAATCTTGATCTATGCCTTCTAGCTCACATTGTGATCTAGGCATTTTCCAAACAATGAGGTGTGCCACAAGGCACTCCTCCCAATTCGCCCCAACAACAAGGTATACCACCAACACACTATCAGGGTAACCTTCGAAACAATTCATCCCATCAACAAGGTAACCCGCCAATGCACTACTAGGGTAACCTTTGAAATAGTTCATCCCAACAACAAGGTGTACCACCAACGCACTACCAAGGTAACCTTCAAAGATACCAACAACGTGGATTATTCCTTCACTCAAAAATTCTAAGATATCAATAGTTGCTTGAACCTCACAACTAGTTCAAGTATATTTCCTACAACATATCCTCTAAAACCAAAGTGAAATATCAATCCAAGTTTTCAACATCTTACACCCCAAGAAAAAGGGTAAAAATCCAAAAAAAATGGAAAAAGGATAAAAAATACAAAAAAATTCAAAAAGAAAAGAAAATAGTAAAGAGAAATAAAAAGTTCTTTGGGTGAAAACCACTTTGTGGTTCTCCTAGAATAGGTAACATAGTGAAAATTACATGGAAAATAGGTGCTATGTTTGAATAAAACTTGCATCATTATCTATCAATACTATCCACAACATCCATCCATCCATTTCATAATAAAACTTGTATCCAACTATGGCTTGTCACTAACTAAGGAAAGTTATTTTATCTCCAATTGAGGGAAACTTCCTAAAGCTGGTCATGAGTTAGATATTTTAGCATCCTATCATGGTCATAAAACACCAAAAATCAAAAACATCAGAAAAACAACAAAAATAAAAAAAATCAGAAAAACAACAAAAATCAAAAACATCAAAAAAGAACAAAAATTAAAAATATTTGAAAATATCAAAAACAAACATCGTTGGGTTATTCCTTCACTCAAACAGTCTAATATATCAATATTTGTTTGAACACAACGGCTAGTTCAAGTAGATTTCTCACAACATATCCTCTAGACACAAAAGTGGAATATCAATCTAGGTTATCAATGTTGTTTATCCAAAAATAGTTTATAATTTGAGTCAAATGGTCAAACTACATGGTCTATGCGTGTACAATGTAGGAAAGGCTTATTAGCCCCCAAGACCCTAGGTCAGCCCCCTTAGGTTTCCATTATGCTTTATTTCAACTTAGTCAAAAAATACAAAATCCAAAAACATTCACAAAACAAAAAAGGTAAAAAACATTCAAAACAAGCGATTTACGAGCCTCTATAAGTACAACATAGGAAAGGCTTATCTTTGATGAGCCCCCGAGGCCCTAGGTTAGTCCCCTAAAAACAGCAAAAATAGCATCATAAAACTTAGAAAAATAAAAAAGATCTATCCTGTCATCACAATCCACAATAAAGATTCATCCATAATAAATAAATCGTCATATTCAACCTTAGACAAAATAGACAAACAAATAGAGAAAACATCAAAGGTAGAAATTTCAAGAAAAACAATCACAAAGCTTTGATTACAAAACAAATGGAAATAAAGCCAAAGTATCAACTACCTATCTTTTGACAATTCACCCAACAAAATCCTAAGATATGCCTTAACGGATCTGTTCCTATGATAGACATGATCAACAATAGATAATAGTCCTGAAACCTCAAACAAATATGGCAAGTGATACTGCAACCTTTTTCTTATCTTTTTGTAGTCTTATTTTTATGATTTATTTTATTGACTCATTCCCAGCATCTCTCAAGAATGTCCATGAGGATTTAGAGAAGAAGGAATGGGGGCAATTGAGCATCATTTTAATTTTTTATTTATAAGATATTTTTGTAATACTACCATGGAAAATACTTGATTTATTGAGTGTATGAAATTTATGTTGAAACATTCATGTAGCAGTTGCATCTTAGGTATTTTATACCTCTTTGTGTGACTAGTCTGATTTTTTTTTAACACAACCCAATTATATACTTTAAACAAAGTTTTTGTATGTCTGATATGAGAAAAAATACTCTTTGTTTGTCGAGTCAAATTCCATGCAATGCATACAAAGTCACCTTGGTTATTAATACCCTGGTGCATCGTATCTATTTGCTACATCAAACAGGATTGTTCAAAAATTGTGAAGTCTCCAAGCAAAGAAAAAGCAACTCATTGCTACTAACAACATCACATTTCTATCTATCATCAAATCTTTCTTCTAACTAACATCCATCCTGCATCACAAATACATTAGTACCATATCCATCCTGCATCCACAATGTCATTGATACATATCATGGTGATAATAAACCAATAAAAACATCATGCATCATTATGGGGCATTCATCCATCATATATCAAACACCACATAAACATCATATATCATGACAATATATTGATCATCCATAATAAAAATTTATATGGGACAAGGCATGATTCATCTATCCACATCAAATTCATACATCAGAAAAGCACAAAAACATATATAAACATACATCATCATATATCATCATCTATGAAGCATAAAATGAAGTTGAATTGAAGAAGGTATATCTCATATATATATCATCATCATCAAAAGGGGAATACCATAAATACATCATCATTAGTGAAAAAAGTGTGATAGGGTAATACAAAATCATAACATATATATGAGGCCTCAACCAGGCCGATGAAAATATATACAAAACACATGTTTACAATATGCCTTTGAACAATGAACAACATACAAATCAAGTACAAAAAGTAAGACCCCGACAGGAAGGACAGAACCCTATGGACCACCAAAAGGATCTATTTGTCTCACAGACTGATCACCTACCCCTACACCACCACCATCGTTGCCATCGCTCACAACGCTAGGCTCTCTAAACTGTGGACACTGAGAAATCCTAGGAACAGTGGCATCATATAAGGTCTAATAATAGGTGAACATCTATAGAAACTGATCTTGCTTTGCTCTAAAAGTATCACACTCTACTCTCAAAGTATCTCTCTCTGTAGTAAGCAACTATACCTTATCCTCTGCAACATGTCATCGACCACTCTCACTATCTCTCTCAACCCTCAAAATGTCTACCTAAGCCTCTACAACCTATTGTTGCACTATCTCTACATCTCTAGTAGTGATCATCTGAGCTAACAGTATATCTCCATCCCTAGGTGGTGGAGGAGGACCCAAAACTTGTCCATGAACCTACGCTTGAGGCATGTGCTCATCATGACCACCCTGTACCCCATCACGTCAAGCCCTATCCAACTGCTCTATAAGAACCTCAATACGCTATCACTTCCCATGACAACCTGTAATACCTACTCTACCCAAAGTGAGATCACCCCCAAGATCGGTGAGCCTTAATGTCCTATGTCATATCCACCACTGATCATAATCAAGTGTAGTACTTGTATCTACTAAACTAATTGGCCAACCCTAACCAACTAGGACAAGTGCTTTGAAATCAACAACAATAGTATCTATATCTGCCTAAAGACCCCATACATGGACCTCCCTAGTGGTTCGACCGAACTCAGCCTCATAAGCATTAGGAACCCAGTCTTGTCTCTCTTTGAACTGACAACATACTCTATCTGGTAAGTAACAATTTAGCACATAATAAGAATGAACAATCAACCATCGGGTCTGTCAATAGTAAACAAGGTGCTCTAAATCCTCCGACCATGCCTCACAACCCATATAAGTTCTCCACACAAAACCTAGCATCTCATCAAAAACACAATGCCAATAGGGAAGATCCCCAAGCAAGGTGTGGTGCATGAAATCTCCATAACAATACAAGTACGAATGATCAAGACAATGATCCTATATCCTATCAAGTCGAGCAACTACAAGTGCTCCTAGTACCAAACATGCAAAAGAGAAACATCGATAGAAATAGATTTCTTGCCTGATACACAACCTCGTGCATATCTCTGTAAATATGAGTGAGAAGACATGCACCCCAAGCATACCTCATTTGATGCTCAAGCATACTATTGATGCATACGCCCCAGCCCATAGGAAACTCCCTACCTCTCCTATCAAGAACAACTAGTCCTAAAATCAAACCACATAGGACAAGTGAAATAGGATCTGCACTACCAAAAAACTCAAACAAATCAATCTTCAACTGATGCACCTCCAAGTGTCTAACACCTAGCACACATTGTATGGCGTGGGTACCACATTGAACATGATATGTAACAAGCTCACTATGAATAGGAAGGTGGAGTTTCCTCCACACATCCTCAAGGGTAACATTTGCCTCTCTTGTAGGCAAATGAAACGAGGACGTCTTTGAATTCCATCGCTCCACAAGTGCAGTCATCATCACTGTGTGGGTCTAAATGGGAGGCATGTAATAGATATAATAGAGTCCAAATGCATCTAGAAAGTCTCACTCCAGGGCACCAAAATGGGAAATCAGATCAAACAGGTGTTGAGGACATCTCTCCCTCAGCTACAGTGGTTTGAGGCCCACCTGCAACCATTTTAACCTATGATGTTAGGGTTTCACTTTGAACATGTAAAGTAACACAAAATGACACAAAACACAATGACAAATGAAATTTAGGATGACAAACAAGCAAATACAAGAGTTTAGGTCAAGTGCACAAGTTTAGAGCAAAGGTTAAAAGTAAATGCAAGGATTTAAGTCAAGGGCGAGTTTTTAGGGCAAGTGCATGAAACAAGGGTGAGGTTTCAATTCAAGTGCAAGGTTTTTAGGTGCAATATTTTATAGCAAGTGTGAGGTTCTTTAGCAAGGATGAAGAAACAGTCAAATAGCAATCAAATGCAAGGTTTTAGAGCAGAAGCGAGGTTTTATGGCAAGTGCATGAAGCAAAAGCGAGGTTTTCAGTCAAGTGCGAGGTTTTATGGCAAGTGTGAGGGTTTTAAAGTCAAGGGTGAACTTTTGACCTAGAAAATGCAAGAAAAATGATGTAGATGCTTAGAAATCTCTAAAAATTCACTATTGACTCAAGAAACTTTGTACAAGCATAATGAGAACATAACGAAATGAAAAAATGAAGTGATAAGGTACATACCATGCCACTGAAGCCTGCAAGTCATCTAAACTCCCGAACAAGTTCTAAACGATGTGGGGCTCCTTAAATTCTTGGCATTGCTCCTCGACAACTAATAGAATGGGAAATCTAGAGACAAGAATTAGCAAAAGGATCAAAGCACAAATGAGCTAATTATAAGACTAATGGCCTATATTAAACCTCAAGAAACCCTAATTTTACTTAGGGAACCTTCCTACTCTCAAATTAGAAGCTCCCAGGAACATCGAATGAGCAACGAAGAACCTATTGATCAAATGTTTCAGCCTAAATACATCAGAACTGAAATAGAATAAAATCATGAGCCTGACCTACAAACTCAAAAAATTTAGCCAACCTCTCGAGGGGGCAACACAATGTCCTACCATCATTCCACTGAATGTCGGGGCATGGTGGGGCATAAATTTTTTTCAAAAAAAATTGATCTTAAGAAAAATAGAATCTTTGAAACAAAGCAACTAGTATTTTGTATCAAAGAGGGACAAAATTTAGACATGTAAAATTGACCTAACACCTATCACACACCCTAAACAACATTGAACAAAATCCTGCAACATCTCGAAATGATCCTGCAACATCTTGAAATCATCTCGAATCATCCCACAACATCTTAGAATCATCCTGCAACATCTCAGAATCATCCCGCAACATCTCGAAATCATCTTGAAACATCCCACAACATCTCAGAAACATTAAACAACATCAAACAACATCTAAAACCCTAAATTCCTCTAGTAATTGAATAATACAACATTATTTAATTAATTCACTTTTTCATCATTTCTGACGAATTAAATAAATTTCATTTATTTAATAAAGTCTTAAAAACCCTAATTCTGCTATTAATTAAATAAAACAACATTATTTAATTAATTCCCATTTCTATCATTTCGACCAATTAAATAAATTACATTTATTTAGTGAAGTCTTAATCCCACTTTATTTTGTCTTGATTGATTAAATAACACCAATTATTTAATTACATCGCTATATCACCTTATTCCTCTAAGCTAATTTAATTATTAAATCATAATAATTTAATTACGACAATTTCCCTCCAAAATTTGAATAAATAAATCAAACTATGCAAATCAATTATAAAAAATCAAATCAAACTAATGTAACTTTGTTTGCAAAAGTCAAACTTGATTTACACATTCAAATCCAAAAAGGAATTAATTAATTAAATCAATTAATTCATATTCCTCACCCACTTTCTGATTGAGCAAATTACGATTGCTAACTAATCAATCTAATTTGCTAACTAAGCCATCAATTTCCTATCTAAGCCATCTAAATCCTAACTGATCAATCTAAATCCTGACTAGCCAATCTATTTCTCAATCACACAAATTTTGTAATCAAATTTTCACAATCTTCTCATGTCTAAATCCTCTCAACACCTTTCAACCATTGATCTTGATACAACATTCTTTAATCTTGATCGTCCATTTCGAATCACATTTTCTATCTAAAAAACCTCTTTCCTCACAAATAAGGATTAGAGAATCAACATACCTTGTGCAATGAAGTACTGTTGAGATCACCATTGATAGAGCTTCATCATTCCTTCGATCAACCAACATCAACATCATTCTTCAAGCTTTGCACACGAACTATGGAGGCTTCGCAATGATACAAACAATCCAACGTCAAGTGGACACACTCTAATACGGGATGGTAACACGTTGCTATTGCTTTGAATTTAATTTTGTAATCATAGAATTCCTTAATATTCTTTCAATAGCTTAGTTTCATTTCATAAGTGTAGGATTAGATCTAGATTAGTGCTCTTGATCTTAGATTAGAATCTAAATTTCAAGTACATTTGATCTTGTTTGCATCTATGATTTTCCCCTCACACAACATCATTTTGTTTACTAGATAGCATATTGTTGTCTTTTCTCTACTTCCTTTCTACTTTATTTATCGCTTTCTACACTTTGTGGTTATTCGGTTGTCTAAGGAGGTGGGAACATCAAAATGAGGGACTAACTGAGGTAGTCCTCTAAAAGAGTACTAACATTTTTCTTGTTCCTATGTGTGTAGGTGTTTTCAAGTGGAGCTACTTGAAGAATCAACTTGTGGGTGAAAAGGTGCATTCTCTCACTCTCCTTGTCATTTCTAGCATAGTTCCTTTTAGTGTCTTTTTCGTTATATTTGTTGTATTTTTACTATTTATTCCCTTTCAAAACATAAAACATCACATAGTCAAGTGGTTAGTAGGTTTCCTTGTGTTTTTGCTTATTTTCTGGACCCATGTCTATACAGACACCAGTGCGTCACGTTGGAGTCTAAGATCCATGCTACCATCCTCAAACAATGAGTTGTTTGGGAAACAAGCCGAACCTTTGAAACTGACTCTTCTAACTCTGTGAGCATCTGGTTTTAGCAGAAGGAAAGTGGTAAGCTATCTTCCCTTCTTTTTCAACCTTAGTACCTTGTCCTTTTCAATATGCTTAGCAAACCCGAGGTAGTTTAGGGAATCCCATTCCTTGGGGCTCTCCCATGACCTAGAGTCCCAGGGGTAATGAGTCCCCCTTCTCTACACAAATGTACATATGATGCCTTGCTTATAAAGGCAAGGTGAGATATAAGATTAGACAAGATTGTGACAAGTGTCTTAATCCTATAACATGTGACAACTAACAACCTAACTACCTAGGAATCAAGCATTACAAGCTAGATAAGATAAGTTCTAGAAAAGCCAACTAGGACTTCTAAAAATAATTTTATATCCTAAGTAAACTTAAGTACATGTGAATATATCTTGTAATTCCCTAGTGAGTGAATTAGCTAAGTACAAGACATTTATTCTCACCAACAATAATCTCTAAAATAAAATCTTCTACTTGAAGTACCTACTTTTTTCAATAGTCCTTGGAATATACATAGGTGTTTTACCTAGATCCTTTGCTTTCTATTGTTCTTGCCACCTTCTTCCATCAAAGAAATGGCTTCGAGTATTTCCTGATCTTTGGAGCACTAATCCCTTTCTATTTCTTTATATTTTGAAATAAACTTCTAGGTCTTCCTTGAAAAATTCACAACTCCTTAAAGGAGAAAATAATCAGAATCAACAAACTTCTAATTTTACAAACCAAAGACCAACACTTTCCTGGTTGCACCATGGTTAATAAGTAACTTTGGTATTCAAGTTAATTCTTTATTTAGAGTACATCCAATAATTATTCTAATTTTTTGGTGATCTAAGTTGCAGATCCTAGATCCCAAAGGTCTAAAAATTTCCCAAATTATGGGGTGTCAAAGCTGGGAAGATCACCATAAACCTATCTTCAAGTTGGGAAACTTAGGACCAAATGGAGAGTTGGGTAATATCTTCTTCACTTATGGATTTGCAAGAACAAACGGGATTTCCCTAAGGTGTTGTATTGGTGAATAAAAATATGATTAAACACTTAAAGCAAACTATACCCACTGCACAATGTATCCCAATATTGGTGTCACAATATACCTATGTTCTAGTTCATGCATGTAAGGTTTAGCACCTTATCAAATATATGATCTACCACATAATATTCTGAGAATGCATTTTACAATAGCCCCTTATGCTATTATATTCAACTAGACATGTCAATAAAGCACACAAACTAGTAAAATTGAAAAGATGTTTGAGTTGATGTATTTTAGAATGTGTTGAGGATGGTGGGAGATAAAACCTATCATAGACCAATTCCTTTATCTAGTTGGCCAATAGATTCTTTGTGTTCATATAAAACCTGTAACAATTGAAGCCAAGGTAACACCTTAATCAAGGTATCCTAGGAGACTGTCTTAAAAAGTTCATAAGTAAGCTAGGCTCTACAAACACATTCAAAAAAATTATAGATAGTTACAAAATATTAAGTGAGTCTACTTAGTAATCCAAAAGAATGCCCATACATTTCTTTTACTATGCTGGAAAAAGACCTTACAGAGGACTTTATAGGGATTTTACAATCATTTAGTTGGACAAATAAACAACACACATCTAGAAATGCACATTATACACATGGAGACACTCAATTAAGGTTGATTCTACCATTAATAAGTTAATCTACAAAGGTTATTTATTTTTTTGGGATAAACCCATATCATTACAATGCAAAAGAAGTTATACCCAAAATGAGAAGTCAAAACTATAAGGCTTCATGTGAATATCTCTCTTCTATTAGTTTTGTAATTGTTCCTCTCTATAAAAAAAGTTATCCTCTTCCAACATATGGTTTCCATAGCAGATATAATCACAATAAAAAGGCACTCATAATGTTAGAAGGCCATACCACACAAGTAAACCCTAACCATGACCTCCTCCAATGCACAATTGATAAGTGTCCTTGTAAATTTGATCTAATTGACAGGAAACATGGATGAACATTCCCAAATATTTTGCAATATGACACATTAATTAATTTTATGAAGGAAAGAAGAAAATCCCCCACAAAATCTGGTACAAAATATGTCCAAGAAAAGTTGTCTAACAAAAGGAAACTTGCAGATGAATAGATGTAGCATGGTGCCACATTCTACCCTTAGATCCATGGAGATATCATTAAAATACATTAGAGAGGGTCATTGAAGGATTCATAGGGCATTAATAGTTCCTCTAAGAGTTTAAGTGTAGAAAATCGCACCAATTTTGGTGTCTTGTAACATATCGGTGCCCTTTCAACAAAAAATTGGCAAGAATGGGAATGTTATAAAGTTTGAGGGGCATTGGGATGTATCCAATACACGATAAAAGTATTGTAGGTTCAAAAGGCTTATCAGTAGGTGGAAAATTCAACTCCAAAAGGATATGTGGAGGAATTGGGTCCATGTGGAATTGCAAGGAAACAACAGGTCGTGGGATGTATCTTGTAGCACCTAAAGGTTCCACAGGAAAGAACCCTTGGCCAATGATGTGGGGATACATAGGTTAAATTGACTTGGAAAATATGTTGGGGAACTCAAATAATATTTGGTACTACATGAAATTTTTTCAAATCTAGGAGTGGTGAAAAATTCGACAAGAGTTGCCCAAGAGATGGAGTTGCAAGGAATTGAAGGACAATGGGAACTACAAGAAAACAAGGTAGATTGGGACACATCTAGAAGTGCTGGGAAGTTGCACATAAATATAAAGACTTAGCAGTTGATGGAATAGTCAAACCCAAAGGGACTTAGCGGAACCTCAAGGCATCTAGGACATGTACAAAATTCTAAAAATCCATATAGGAGCTCAAATTCTTCAACAATATAATTTGTTTGGAATAACTCCAAGCTCTACCAAAATTGAAACACAAGCACCCATTAAGATCTTCTACAAGATAATAAGTTTTTACAGTTTTCATACTTACCCAAAATTAGGAATTTATGTGCACCTGCAGGTTTAAGCTTCGTGTGACATGTGACACTCATTGATTGACCCATTGGACCCGAAAACAAGCCACTATAACACTTTTTCATTTTTTAAACACTCAAGATGGTTGTAGAAAAATAAGGGTCATTAGAACATTGCAGGATTCAAGGGGTACAAGGATATTTGTACTTATCTCATAAAGTTTCATAATTTCTTGATTTTGAAGGGGAAATGAATGTGCTATAAAGATTTTTTGGGGGGGATGTGGAACTGCAAGAATTCTAGGGGCATGTGGATAACATCCACATAACATGTAAAGTTTCATAACAATAGGTCATTACATAGAATCTACGAGCACAAGGAAATGTGGAGATTTTATGGGGAAGGGACATATACAAAACTAAAAGAGGTATTAGGATAAGTCCTTAAAACATGGAAATATTCCTACAAAACTTCAAATTGTAGGCATTGCGTTCATCCAATAGGGATTCAGATCAATCCAAAAGTCATGTAATATCCAGAGAGGGGTGAAAAATACACAACCCCATAACTTGCATAATTTTGATCCAAAATCCACCAAACTTGAAATACAAGCACCCATAGGCTTCTTACAAGGTGAAGGCAAGATTTAACCAAGAAATAATTGTAAGAATTGGAAAATTTAGTACTTGACAAAGGACCCTTGAAAAATGAAGGGAAAACTACAAAAACCACAAGAACATTCTAAGCAATAAAAACAAACACATTGATTATCAATAATGAGCGATGAAAAGTAGAAAGTAGACCACAAGGCCAAAATAACACAAAATGGAATATTTTTTTTGGGGTGCCAACAACTTGATCAAAAAATGTTGAACACTCAAGGAGAAGCTGATTTCTATTTCTTTATGTATTTTAGATTATTTTTCATCGAATGCATAGAGATAAAATTTATAACAAGAAATAATAAAATGGCACACATATCCATAAATGGTAGAACAAAGCAAACAAAAGGCAGGGTAAGTCAGAATGGAGCAAACATTGAAGAAGATTGAGGAATTTAGAAAAGGGGTGATTGGTAGAGGTCGAGCAACACAATTGGAAAAAAAAATGAATCAAATATTTGCATAGATGTTACAAACTATGTGGCCAAGGACTCTAAAGGGCTAGAAAGTAGTGCCCTAATTGGACAGTTTCTAGGAAAATAGTTCACCCAAGAGGAAATTAGAGACTAGGTGATCAAACATTGGAAATTTGATCTAGTTTTAAAATTTTGACCAAAAGGTTTCTTCATGACAATATTCGAATCTAAAGAACAAAGGGATAATATAATGGATTTCAACAGATGGTGATAAGGGAATTCATATTTATATTTGCAAAAATAGAAGTTGCATTTCAACCCTTTAAATACTCACCCATCAAAGGGTCGATATAGCTAAGATTGTACAATATACCATATGGATACTGGTATGAGAGATTCTTAGCAAAGATAGGAGACAAAATTGGGTGAACATTAGAAGTTAATTTTTGCAATAGTGAAACCCTAATCTATGCCAGAATATAGATAGTGGCAATTTAGGAATGCCAAAGTCAATCAAGTTAGTGGTGGGGTAAGAATAATGGACATAGGGCATTGAGATTGAGAAAAAAAAAAATTTGTCTGTGATGCAATGCTTGCAACCATTTTGAAGAAAAGGCCAATGATTTCCTACAAAGTTTCGAAACATATGGAAAAAAAAAACATGAATCAGAATAGGCACAAAGAAGCGAAGGATGATGGTTCAAGAAAAGAAGATAATATACCCCTAAAATTGTTGTTACCATCTCAACAAATGGAACAAGATGTTGGGGGATCCCAAGCAAGTAATAAGGCTAACTGATAAGATAATAAGGTAGAAGAGGAATTGAAAGATGAGGTGCAAACAGAAAGTACAAAAATAGGTAAAGAAGCAAACATGCTGACACAAAAGAAGGATAGAGAACCAAACATGGAGTGTGAATCCTTGTATGAGAATGAAGATGAGATAAATAGAATAGATGTTATTGATCCCAGATGTATAAGCTAGATGATGGAGAAGTACCTAAGGACTAGATCTATCAACCCTAAAGCTGGGAGAAAAACCAACAAGCAAAAAAGAGAGGAAGAAGCCCTCAATAATGATCGAGCCTTAATTAAAACATATTTGATAAGATCCAAGGGAGGAAAGTCATCCCTTGGAGGGAAATGAAGATCCTCACATGGAACGTTAGGGGCTTAAACAGCCCTAATAAGCGGTGATTGATTAAGCATCAATTGGAGTATCAATTGATTGAATTGATTTTTCTATAGGAGACCAAACAAAGAAAGAAAGATGTAGATATATTTACCCAACATTGAAAAGGTTGGGAAAATATTTTTATTAAAGTACAAGGTGCATTCAAAGGAATGGTGATAATTTGAAAATCAAGAAAAATCAATGTCGTGCCACAAGAGTTAAAAGTGAATTGGATGTCAACAAAGGTACATAACATGTGCTTCAACCTTGATTTCCTTATTTTCAATGTGTATGGGCCTACAAAGAAAAAAGAAAAGAAAGAAATATGGAATAACTTGGGTAAATAATTCCAAGCAATAAATGGGAAATTCATAGCAAGGGGTGACTTTAATGCCATTCTGGATCCAAAAGAAAAATTTGGGGAGTGGGCAAAATATCATAATCACAACGAGACTTTGTAGAATTTGTAAAGGTTAATAACTTGATTGATATCAGCCCATCCAATGGGACATACAATTGGAATAATCGAAGAAGTGATTTTACTAACATTCCATAGAGACTTGATAGGTTTTTACTATCAAAAAATTGGATTCAATGGTCACTCCTTCCAACATCCCAAATCTAAGAAATCCCAATCTTTGATCATTTTATCATGGAATTAAATATCATAGAGAATATCAATATACCAAGATGTCAGTTTACTTTGAGAAAATGTGGTTTCAATGTACTGAGTTGAAGGAGATAATGCAGATATGGTAGATTGATTTGATTCCCTTTGAAGACATGAAAATTTTTCTATTTCACAAAAAATTGCAACATTTAAAAGAGAAACTAAAAAAGTGGAATTGAGTTTCATTCAAAAACATTTTTCAAGAAATAGTGTGTTTGGAAGTAGGATTGGGAGCGCTCAATGAGATGGTGATAATGGATGGTATGACATAAATGAAATTAAACAAGGAGAAGCAATTGATGGAAAAATACAATGGTGTTGGATAGAGAGGAATGTTATTGGAAATCTAAATCCAAGGAGAAATAGCTTGGGAAGGGAGATCTCAATATTTTCCATAACTCAACCAAAATTAGAAGAGGTTGGAACATAATAACTCAGATAAAGGATGATGATGGAAGTCTAAAAATAAAGGTCTCAGAAATACAAAAGACTCGGATAGCTTTCTTTGAAAATTTGCTTGGTGGTATTGACTCCTCGAAGCCTCTTCAAAATTGCTTTATTGACACAATCCCGAAGCTAATAACGATGGAAGACAATAGTTATCTAGAATCTATTGTATTTGTAGAAGAATTTAAAGAGTCCAATTTTCAACTCCATCTAGATAAGGCTCTCAGTCAGGATGGATTTCCTACACTTGTCTTCCAATTTTATTATGAATTCATGGGAATAGACATCTGGGAGTTGGTAGAAGAATCACAAAAGAAAACAAAGATGTTAAAGGATCTTAACAATACAAATATTGTACTTATTCCCAAGAAGTAGGATTGTTCCTCTTTTGTAGATTATAGACCCATTTCCCTATGCAATACCATCTACAATATTGTAGTGAAGGTCATGAGTAACAAATTAAAAAAAACGTAATTCCAAAACTCATATCCCAAGAACAAAGTGGATTTTTCCTTGGAAGGAACATCATCTATGGAATCATCATCGCTCATGAGGTCATGCATTCAATTAAAAAGTATAATATCAAAGGTATGCTGCTGAAATTGGACATAAGTAAAGCCTAAGTCAGAGTAATTTGGATATTTCTAATCGAGATTATGGAAAAAATTGGATTTGAAGAGAAGTGGCTCAAATGTATTTTTTGTTGCATCTCAACTCCAAGATATTTTGTGCTGATAAATGTGGCTTCGTGTGGTTTTTTTGATGGGGCAATGGGATTGAGACAAGGGGATCCCTTATCTTCTTTTCTCTTTGTGATAATGGTTGATGCACTAAGTTGACATATATCTGCTATGGAGGACAAAGGTGTTGCATGTATGTGTAATTGGTGTTGTCATTGTTGTCAACAAGCTTATGTGTTGTCATTGGTGTCAATTTTATAAGAATGGGATCCTTGCAAGAGTGTGAGTATTTTTTATTGAGTTGATGTTGTCTCTAATGATGCTTTGATTAGTTTCATTATGTTGCTATTACTAAGCTACTGGTGTCAAACTCTAGTGTTTCTTTGATAAGCTTATGCCTATGGATGTATGGTTGAGTTGATATGTTGTAGTTGGCTTGGTGGTGATGAGGAAGTGTTGAAGTTGTTGAAGATGTGTCTTTGGTGCTTGGTTTCCAAGTTCTTTTGAGAAAATTTGAATAAAAAGAGGAAATAGTGTCTTGCGGTGGTGTTATGTGTTGTAGAGTAGTGTTCCAGTTTGGCTTCACATTTCTTCCATGTTGAATATATGTTTGTGCGGTTTGGATATATTGATTAGAGGTGTTACATCCAGAATTTGGTGTGCTAGATTTTTGCGTAGAGGAAGGTATGTTCACCAGTGTGTGAACTATGTATTTGCAGAGGTGTCTGGGAGAAATGTTTTTGCTCTGCATTCTCTATAGAGTAGTTTCAGCTCTTGCAAATCTGGAAGGGTGTTGATAGTGTTTGTATCTTTCTTCCATTGAATTTTTTGAGGTTTGGTGCTTCGAAAGTCAGTTTCTTGAGTTGCAGTGTATGGTGGAATGATTTGAGTGTAATGGGTGTGTACATTCTTCAAGTGAAAGTTGTTGTGAAGGATTTTGTTGGTTTCCAAGATGTTTGTGGAATATTCTAGATTGATTTCAAGCATGGTATGTGGTCTACGAGTCATCTTTGGATTTGAGGTCCAAGCATGTACTTAGATGTTAATGGTGATAACACAAGTTCGGCCCACCTTGTGTGCTTACACTAATTGCGGAGTTGCTAAGGTGTGTTGTGGTTTGCCTTCATTCATTTCCACCATGGGAATATTTTGGTTCTGACCTAATTTGAATTTGCATGGTTGAGGTTCATAGCCACCTTGGAGAATGTTTTCAAGGTTGAAGATGGTATAAATATGTGCTAAGTTGTTGAGGTATGATAAGATAGATGTGTGTGATGTGAATTGTAGAGTTGTGAGGTGTGAATTTGAGTAGTGCAATGCAAGCTTTCATGTGTTGGATTATTTTCCATGCAGTGAACAAAAGGTATCTACAATATATAGTAAGACTGAGAAGGTTTTGGTGATGCTATGGTGTACTTTTTTGGTGCATTGAGATGAATTTCTCATTTTAACACTCTTCTCTATCTTCTTTTCTATTCTGGTCGTGAGCCTTTAGCAGTGAGCCCTTTGGTAGTGAACCCTTTGTAATCGATATTGATATTATTTTATATTGTGAGCTAATCCTCACCATGGTTTTTTCCTTCTTGGATTTTCCACATAAATCTGATGTTTCCTTGTGCATAGTGTTGTCTTGGTTTTGTTTCTATTATTTTCTTTCATGGTAAATCATTCTAACAGATTAAGGGAATTAAATTAATGTGGATCTGAATTTTTGTGAGGGTTTTGAAGTTTTAAGGTACAACTGATTCACCCCCTCTTCATTGTCTTGTGCATTCATCAATTGGTATCAGAGTAAGGTTCCTTGGAAGAAAGCTTAACTGCTTGAGGCAAATCTAGGATGGTGCACAAGAAATATGTTCCTTTGTTTGATGGATCAGATTATGCATTTTGGAAGACAAGGATGGAAGGTTTTCTAGTTTCTCTTAGATTTGAAATCTGGAAGTTTGTTGAGCTTGTATATACTATACCTACAAATGGTCCAAAGCCCGATGATGAGATCAAAGCCTATGAAAATAATGGTAAAACAAGGTATACTCTCTTAAGTGGTCTTGCTAATTTTGACTTGGTGAAAGTTATGAATCTGAAAACTGCTAGAGAAATTTGGGTAAAGTTAGAAAGCATTTATGAAGGAGATGATAAGGTCAAGCAAGCTAAGATGCATAATCTAAAGATCATGTTTAAGACCCTACGAATGTATAAAGATGAAAACATCACAAGCTACTTGTAGAAGGTGGATGGAGTTGTCAATGGAATCAAAGGTCTTGGTGGAGAACTGAAAGAAGAAGAAGTGGTAAAGAAGGTACTCAAAACTCTTCCTAAATCTTATAGTCATAAAGTTTCTACTATTGAGGAATTAAAATTTTTGAACCAATATACTAGAGATTAGTTGTATGGTTCTTTATCTGCTTTTGAAATGAGAGAATTTGGTATAGGTAATGAAAAAGTTGAGACTAATTTTAAGGTTGGAAAATCAGTGAATACTGTGGAATTAGATAAGGAGGATCTTAATGATGTGGAAGCTAACTTTGTGAGAAGAATGAAAAAGGGTACTAGAAAGTATAGAGGTAAATTGCCTTTCAAATTTTTTAGTTGTGTAAAGATAGGTCATTATGCTTCAAGATGTTCAAACAAAGCTTTGAATGACAAAAAAAGGAGAATAAAGGTAAGATGATTAAGAAAAGTTATTATGTTAGAGAAGATGCCAATATATTTGATGATGAATTTGATTATGGGGATGATGAGGATGGTGAATGCTTGGTCATGGCTTTAAAAGGAAACTAATCTGCTAACTTTGAGAGATGTGTGAAGGATGCCTTGGTGGGGTTGGGGTTTCCTTTCACCAAGTCCGAAGTGGGGTTCCCAATGCCTAAGGGGCCGAAAAGTGTTGTGGAAGAAAGTACTAATACTGAAGGCACATTGGTGTCTTCTTTTCATGCTAGACAGAAGAAAAACTACTAGATCATTGGAAGTGGATGCTCTAATCATATGACTGGTGATAAGAGTAAGTTTTTTAAACTTAAAAAATATGAAAGAGGACTTGTTAGGTTTGGTGATGATACATTTGCGAAGCTATGTGGAAAATGTTCAATCAGTTTTGATGGCAAGCATAACACTGATGATGTTCTTTATGTTAAGGATTTAAGACATAACCTATTGAGTATTAGACAAATGTGTAGCAAAGGATACAATCTTATGTTTCAGGATGATGGTTGTGAGATCAAAAAAGGTTCCATAATTATGATTGTTGTTGGAAGAAGGCCAGATGGAAATGTCTATCAGCTCAAAGGTGTTGATGGTTATTGTTTCATGACTCCGATCAATGAGAGTTGGCGATGACATAGAAGAATGTGTTACATCAATTTTGATAGCCTAGTGAAAATAAGTTTAGTTCAAGCTATGAGAGATCTCCCAAATATTACAAAGCCTATCAATGTTTGTAAGGAATGTCAAGTTGGAAAGCAAGCAAGAAGAAGTTTCAAATTCAAAGAACAATCTTCTACCAGACTGTTAGAATTGGTGCATATAGATCTTTATGGTCCTACTAGAGTATGAAGTCTTCAAGGTGATAGGTATTTCATGTTATTGATTGATGATTATTCTAGAATGACATGGGTTACTTTTCTCAAAGAAAAATTCGAAGCCTTAGATAAGTTTAAAGCATTCAAAGTTATGGTTGAGAATGAAATGGATATGAAAATCAAGTGCTTGAGGTCTGATAGAGGTGGAGAGTTCACCTCCAATGAATTCAATATCTTTTGTGAGAATCATGGAATAAAAAGGAATTTATTTGCCCCTAGGACTCCTCAGCAGAATGGAGTGGTTGAAAGAAAGAATATGACTATTCAAGAAGCTGCAAATACAATGATGAAAGAAGAAAATTGATCAAAATTCTACTGGAGAGAAGTAATTCATATTTGTTTTACATACTTAACAGAGTGCAAGCAAGAGAAAAAAACGCAAAGACTCCCTATGAGCTATGGTATGGAAGGATTCCTACTGTCAAATACTTCAAAGTGTTTGGAAGCAAATGCTATATTAAAAGAGATGAAGAAAACTTAGGAAATTTTGATGCAAGGTCCGATGAAGGTATCTTCCTTGGATATTCTACTAAAATCAAAGGTTATTGATGCTACAACAAGAGGCTAAGAAATATTGTTGAGAGTGAAAGTGTCAAGGTTGATGAAGACCTACAAAAAAATTCAGTGATGATAGATGGATATGAATCAAATGAGTCTTCTTGTAGAGAAGAAGAAAAAGCTAAGGAAAAAGTGTAGATTGAAGAGGAAGAAGTTGTAGAAAAGATTCCTATAACTCCTAAGTACGTGTAGAAGAATCATTCTAAAGAGCAGATCATTGGTGATAAGAGAAAAGGTGTACTGACAAGAAGGAAATTTGTTGAAGAATAGGAAAATCTATGTTTACTTTCTAAATTTGAACCTAAAACAATGATTGAAGCATGCAAGGATGAGTATTGGATCAAGGCTATGGAAGAGAACTAATGCAGATTGAGAAAAATCAAACTTGGGAACTTGTCCCAAGACTAGCAAACAAGAATGTGATTGGAACTAAGTAGCTATTCTAGAACAAACTGAATGAGAGTGGAGAAGTGGTAAGAAACAAGGCAAGGCTTGTATGTAAAGGCTACTAACAAGTATAAGGAATAGACTTTGAGGAAACATTTGCTCCGGTGGCAAGAATGGAAGCTATCGGGATGTTTTTAGCTTTTGCAACACATAAGGATTTCAAAGTATATCAAATGGATGTGAAGTATGCTTTCTTGAATGGTGAATTGGAAGAAGAAGTATACATAGAACAACCAGAAGGATTTCAGTTATCAGATAAGCCAGATATGTTTTGTAGATTGAAGAAGGAATTATATGGGTTGAAGCAAGCTCCCAAAGCTTGGTATGCAAGGTTAGATAGGTACTTGTTATAGTAAGGATTCAATAAAGGTACTACAAATATCAATATTTACTTCAAAGTTGAAAATGATCAAATATTGATTGCAGTTGTGTATGTTGATGACATAATTTTTGGAGGAAATGAAGCTATGTGTAAGAAATTTGCAGAAGAGATGCTGAAAGAATTTGAAATGTCAATGTTTGGGGAGATGAATTTCTTCCTTGGGCTACAAACCAATCAGTCAGATAAAGGTATTTTTATTTTACAATCAAAGTATGCAAAGAAATGGTGAAGAAGTTTGGAATGGAATATTCTAAACTAGTATGTACACTTATGGTTACTGGTTGCAAGCTGAGCAAGAATGATGAATCTCCTAAGGCTGATCAGAGCAAGTATAGATCAATGATTGGAGGATTGCTATATCTAACTGCTACTAGACCAAATATCATGCATGTTATTTGTCTTGTGGCTAGATTTCAAGAAGATCCTAGAGAGTCACATGTTGTAGTAATGATGAGGATATTCATATACTTGAAGGGCACTCCATATCATGGCTTGTGGTATCTAAAGGATATTGACTTTACTCTGAATGCTTACATAGATGCAGATTGGGTTGGTTGTGTAGATGACAGAAAAAGTACAAGTGGTGGTGCATTCTTTCTTGGATGCAAATTGGTGTCATGACTAAGCAAGAAACAAGATTTAGTGTCTTTATCTACTATAAAATAAAAATACATTGCAACAACATCTTGTTGCACACAAGTTTTATGGATGAGGCAAACATTAAAGGATATCAGAGTGGTATATGATGAACCAATTTCTATCTTTAGTGATAATACAAGTGTTATCAATATATCAAAGAATATGGTAATGCATTCAAAGACAAAGCATATCTCAATCTGGTATCACTTTTTGAGAGAGAAGGTTGTAGAGAATGAAGTGAAGTTTGAATATGTGCCTACAAAGGATTAGGTTGGTAACATATTCACTAAGGTTGTTCCTAAGGATACTTTTGAGTATCTCCAGGAGAATTTGGGAGTTATTGACCCTCCTTCTTTGAACTAGATGGATAAGGAGATGTATTCGTCCAGTGAATTTCAAGATTCATTCTTTGGTCTGGATTGATGTTGGTGGCTACCTCTTAGGGGGAGTAGGTAGTGGCATTTTTTGGTTGTTGTAGTCAGGATGAGTGAGAGTTGTCATTGTGCAGTGGTTGTTGATTGATGCAATATGATGTGTGCTCCTAAGGGGGAGTATGCAGAGCAATAAAGGAAAGGAAGTTGCAGAGTAGTACAAGGTTGTTTGATATCAAAGGGAGAGATGCAAGTCTGTTGCCATTTTCTATTGATGTCAAAGGGGGGAGAGTAATGTAAAAATCAAAGGGAGAGAAATTCATGTGAAGAAGATGTTAAGGGAAAGAGTAATGACCTAGTTGTGTAAGGGTGAGAAAGTAAAAGAAAAGAGAAGAAGAGTTGGTATAGAGCAAGAGTATTGATGATCAGAGTTGTTGTGTTTGTTGTTGATGGTTTTTCACATCATGTGTTGCCATCAATGACAAAGGGTGAGATTGTTGCAAGTATGTGCAGTTAATGTTCCATTGATGTCAACAAGCTTATGTGTTGTCATTGGTGTCAATTGAATGAGCAAGAGATTTTTGCATGAGTGTGAGAAATTGGTATTGAGTTGATGTTGTCTTTGATGATGATTTGATTAGTTTCATTATGTTGTCATTAGTAAGCTACTGGTTCCAACCTTTAGTGTTGATTTGATAAGATTTTTCCTATGGATGTATGGTTGAGTTGCTATGTTGCAATTGACTTGTAGGTGATGAGGATGTGAGTTTTTGAAGATGTTCCTTTGGTGCTTGGTTTCCAAGTGCTTTTGAAAAAAAATGAATAAAAAGAGGAAACAATGTGTTGCAGTGGTGTTCTGTGTTGTAGAGTAGCATTTTGGTTTGGCTATACATTTCTTCCATGTTGAATATCTACTTGTGTGGTTTGGATATGTTGATCAGAGGTGTTGCATCCAAAATTTGGTGTGTTGGATTGTTGCACAGAGGAAGGTGTGTTCACTAGTGTGTGAACTTTGCATTGCAGAGGTGTCTAGGAGAAATGTTTTTACTCCAAATTTCTCCATAGAGTGGTTTCAAGTCTTGTCAATCTAGAGGGGTGCTGATAGTGTTTGCATCTTTCTTTCATTGAAGTTGTTTGAGGTTTGGTGCTTCGAAAGTTGGTTTCTTATGTTGCAATGTATGGTAGAATTATTTGAGTGTGTTGGATGTGTATATTATTGAAGTGAAAGTTGTTGCAAAGGGAATTTGTTGGTTTCTATGATGTTTGTGAATATTCTAGATCATGTTCAAGCATGGTGTGTGGTCTATGAGTCATCTTTGGATTTGAGGAAGCGTGTGCTTAAATGTTAATGGTGTTAACATAGGTTCGACCGACCTTGGGTGTTTACACTAATTGGGGATTTGTTTCAATGTTTGTGGAAGCGTGGTGTGGCATGTATGAGTGGATTTAGGTCCTAGCCAAGGTGTATTGTGGTCTGACTTTATTCCTTTCTATAGTGGGAATGCTTTGGTGTCAACCTAATTTGAATTTGCACGGTTGAGGTGCATAATCAACCTTAGAGAATGTTTTCAAGGTTGAAGATGGTATAAATATGTGTTGAGTTATCGAGGGATGATAAGATAGATGTGTGTGATGCGAATTGAAGAGTTGTGAGGTGTGAATTTGAGCAGTGGAGTGTGAGATTTCATATGCTAGATTATTAGATGCAGTGAGTAGAAGGTGTCTACAATCTTCAATAAGATTGTGAAGGTGTTGGTGATACTATGGTGGGATTTTTTGTTGCATTGAGATGAATTTCTCATTGCAACACTCTTCTCTATTTTTTCTATTCTAGCATTGAGCCCTTTGTAATTGGTATTGATATTACTTTATATTGTGAGCTAATCCTCACCATGGTTTTTCCCTTCTTGGGTTTTCCATGTAAATCTGGTGTTTCCTTATGCAAAGTGTTGTCTTGGTTCTATTTTTGTTATCTACTTTCATGATAAATCATTCTAATAGATTAAGGGTTAATTAAATTAATGTGGATCTGAATGTTTGTGAGGGTTTTGAATTTTTAAGGTACAAATGATTCACACCCCCTCTCAATTGTCTTGTGCATTCAACAAAAGTACTATGTAAAGGCATCAAGATTGCTCATGACTTCCTGACAATCACACACCAACTCTTTGCAGATAACACCATCCTCTACGACAACCCAAAAATACAAGAAATGAACATAAACAACACACTTGAAGCATATAGTAGAGAATTGAGAAAACTAATAAGTAAGGAAAAATCACGTATTTACTTTTTCAACACAAGTAAAGCAATGCAACATAGAATTACAAATTCGTTGGGTTTTTCCATTGATCTCCCTCTGGCTAAGCACCTTGGGATGCCTCTTTTTGTGGGAACCATCAAGTTTAATCTATGGGATGAGATAATTACCAAACGTAAGGTGAAAATAGAGTTTTGGAAGGGTAGATGGCTCACGTTGGCTAGGAGGATCACCATGATTAAGGAACCCATTATTTTCATCCCTATCTATATGCTATCATGTATAGAATTGTTAAACAAAGCTACTAAAGAGCTAATCATTATGGGAGGGATCCAATGAGATAAAATGGGTCCCATTGATTTCAAGGGAGATGGTAAAGAAATATACAAAATTTGGTGGTAAAAGTATTCAGGATGTTCAACTCCAAAGCATTCTCAAAGCCAAGCTCTCATGGAGAATATTTTAGAGCCATGATGCCCAATGGTGTAGACTATTAAGAGTGAAGTACCTCGACAATGAATAACTGAAGCACATTATGATAATTTCCAACCCTCCAATGGGATAGAAGATATGGATTTTATTATCAAATGTAGGGCAATGATAATTTATCATCTCACATGGAGAATAAAGAATGGAAATGAGGCCTCTTTTTGGTTTGATTTGTGGAATAGGTATGACCCATTAAAAACATTACCAAGGATGGAGGAGGCAATTCAGATCACATGTGAGGTGTATGGAGACCAAGTACAAGATTACATGATTGTTTCAAACATGAATGGGAGCTTAGACTAAAAATGAAAGGATTTTGGTATGCTAAACGAGTAGTGTAGATAAGTATTGATTGGCGAGTTATTAAGCTATCAAATTTTAATCTTGGAGGGAAGTGATGTTCTACTATGCTGAACAACCAAGTTTAGGGAGTATTCATCCAAAATTGGCTATGAAGTAAATAATTGGGAGATTAATGCAACTCCATGGCCAAAGTAACTCTATTGGGGGTGCTAATGTATTATCGAAGATGGGGGATTTTGCATCGATGACACTCCATAGAAAAATTCTAACTAGATACATATTACATAAAATAGGTATAATGGGACCCCATTAGTGTGTGATGTGTAATGAGGATGATGAGAACATAGATCATATTTTTGTTAGTGAAAATATGCCCAGACACACTAGACAACTTCCAGTAGTAAAATCAGGTGGCAAAGCCCATTTCCAAACAAAATCAATGAAATATTTGAGGCATAGCCTAGATTAAACACTAGATCTATGTGGGTGGGGCTCTAGAGAAAAGTGCATGTGATGATAGTCTGGTAGCTATGGAAGGAAAGAAATGCTAGAATATTTAAAGACAAGAAATCACCCCTTGAATCGATATTTTCTAGAATTGAAATAGGGTTTCTAATATCAGAATGTATAAACCAAAATGAGAATACACAAGTATTAATTGGCATGGGACCACGATATGTAGAGGGAGTGGTCACATCGCATCCCACCAAATGGAGATTTTCTCAAAATAAACAAGGATCGTGAGAAGGTAAAATTGTCACTTCCACCAAGTGGGAGATTGAAACTGAACTTTGATGGGGCCTTGTTTGGAAACCTTAGGGCCTCGAGAGTGGGATATATAATTATAAATAACAATAGTAATTTGGTTTGGTTTGGATCCATTAAGCTACTAGTTGGGACAAATAATGAAGCAAATTTTATGCAGTCCATGAGGGACTGTAATTGTGTAAAGAAAAACTATATACCAAATAAATATTGAGGGAGATCCAGTTGTACTGATATGAGCAACTAGTTCCCGGAGTGCTCCTAGTTGGAGGTCATCAATGTGGATATAGAAAATTCATTCATATCTAGAAGAAATTGACAATTAGACTCTGAGACATGTGTATAGGGAGGTGAATTATGTGATAAACCTTCTCTCCAATTGGGGAATTTATCAAAATGAAAGGACTATTGGGTCAAACAAAGTAAGGATTGGATTGGACTGCACAAAATTATTGAAAATGAAGCATCAGAGGCACAAAAGTAATGGTACATAGTGATTTGTCCAAAGCCAAAACTAATTTTTTGTGCAAATTATCAATCATCTTTGGAAGTGTATTAGACTTAAGTTCATGACTTCTCAGTACTTTGGATGGAGCATATCTTGTGGTAGGATTCAACTACCGACTCAAATAAAAACAAATCATCTGATAAATTTATTGGTGCAGTAAGTATAATGACCTATGGACTCCTGCCTTATATAAAAAAGTATTTTGGAAGGGAAAAAAGTGAAGGATGGATAAAATAGCCATTCCCTATTGTAGATTTGTGTGCACATAGGAGAGCTTAGAACAACTTCATCACTTGTTTAGATTAATGAACCCCTTACTGGAGCTTTCCATTCATGTTTTAATTAGGTTGAGGAAGTTAGACTCGGGGAACATTCATGATGGCAATCTCATTGACATGTTTCTCTCAACTACGATAAAAGGCATATGGAAGAAAAATGATTGGAAAATTAATGACAAATAATTTACTAAGGGTTGATCTGGTTGATGAGGATATCAATGCTATCTTAGCCTTCAACAAATCCTTGAGAAGGGGGTTTTCTATTTGACACAATAGAGTTTGGAAGGCTAAAACAAGACAAGAATTTGGTTGAGGTTATGGATTTGTGTTGTTCATGTCTATTTAAAAGGAACTCAAAGCCATTTCTTGATTTTGTAATAGCTAATAAAGGGGTGCTAACCTTTGCTAAGGTAGATAGGATGTCTGAGATAGCCATGGGTTTGACTTTGTTCTACTCCTTCAAACTAGAATAGTGGATAGCATATGTTCAATGTAATAGTTTCTTTTTCTAGCAATAAAATGGGAGCTACTACCTTGGTAACAATTTTCCAAAATAAAAATTTAAGACAAGATGGAGAAATTAGGACTTCTAGATGAATTTAGAGTGGTAGTTCATAAGCTTTATGAGCAAGTTAGGGCTAAAACTAGAATAAGTTATGGAATGTCAAAATTATTTGAAAATAAAATTAATCTCAAACAAGGTTACCTGCTCTCCCCCATTTTGTTTGGGTTACACATTGATAAATTAAAAGAGTGGATAAACAACGTTGGAGGAGGGTTCATCCAACTTATTAAATATGTAGTAAAGTTACTCTTATATGTAGATGATCTCATCTTAATTGCAAACACGTCTTATAGTTTAAGAGAGCACTTGAGAGATTTGGAGCACTTCTCCTAGGAGGCTAGGATGCAAGTGAATACCAATGAAACTAGTCACAACCTTTTTTATTATGGAGAAAAATAACACATTAAATTCCTTTTCAAAAGTATTCCATTGGAAACAATGGAAGAGTATAAGTACCTCAAGCTCAATTTTCAAAATAATCTCTATCATAAAACATGCAAAGTAAAAAGAATACAATAGGAATGGAAAGATTTATACTTGCTACAAAATAGATATACAAATGTTGATTATGGAATTATAAAATCAAGGGAATCTTATTTGATTTGCTTGTCACTCCAATGGTCCTTTATGTGTGTGAAGTTTGGAGCAAGAGTATGTTAGATAAAATGGAGGCAAGAAGAAAGAATCCAAAAGTACTTAATCATAAGCATTGTCAAGATTAAAATTTTAGTTTTGTATGAGATTCTATTAGTTAAAACAATTGCATTTCTATTGGAAGCATCAGTGATGGCCCAGTTATTAAGCTACCTAAAAAATACTCAAAAAATGGAGAATCATTGTTGGCCCAAAATGATTATAAAGGAAAAGACATGTTGAAGGAATAACACATGGATGAAATAGAACAAGTGGATAAATAAATGAGACAATAATATGAAAGAGTTTCAAAACATTAATGAGAAATTAAATAAGCAAGTAAGAGAAAAAAAATAGATTGACATGTGGATAAAGCAAATTAGTAGGAAGAAAATATACTGTATCAAAGAATTCAATCCCATACAAGACCATGGTGAAAAAATTACATAAGAGAATAAATTAAGTGGAAAGTGAAAATGTTGATGGTTTTGTTAAGAACTAGCTCACATCATCTTAGATGCAGGACTCATATGTGGATATTAGTTGATGAGGAGTAGGAAATGAAAAAATACTTATTTTTCAATAAGTGAAGGAGACATAACATCTTTAGATCATAGAGTGCACAAACTATAATGAAATCTATATACAATGATAATCTAGGAGTGAATAATCTAAACACCCTATTTCAAGAGATGAGATTGACCAAAACAACATGTTTTTTGATCAAGATCCACATAGAGAAACCTGATATACAAATAACTTACAAAATTCATTAATCTTTTACATTTCAAAATTGAATTACTAGGACATTATTAAAAAATTTCATCAATTGATAGGCTTCCCTTGTGGACTTGTGAGTCCACAAAGCCCCCACATACATGTCTCATGCTTCAAACAAGTTTTAACTCATTGTTAAACAATTTTTAGATTGCCTAGAAATATCGACTTCCCCTATGGACTTGTGAGTCCACAAAGCCCCAACATACATGTCTCACACTTGAAACAAGTTTTAACTCACCATTAAACAATTTTTAGATTTCCTAGAAATCGGTTAGACAACCGAGAATTTGATGACATTTAATTAATTGATAGTTAGTTGATGGGCTATATTTATGTCGAAGGCGTATCCTTATTTGAAGTTGTAAGGTCAATAAATCTCACATAATAGTTAGAACCCTTAATTTCCAAATAGTTATTATATAATGGTGCAGAAAAAGAGGAATAATTATATAGAATTCATCACTATAATCACAGGGAATAACATACATCAATGAATCAAAGTATATCAAACTAGGCCATGCCTTCTCTAGATTTAGCCATGTAGGCTCACACGAGAATATCATATTAGCAATGCATGGAATCCAAATATTGTAATGTAAATTTAGGAACAAGAACAAGATTGTAAATACATCCACAGAAGAACCATAACACAAAGATTTCATGAGTGGAAAACCCTCGTAGGGATGAAAAACCACTCGTAAAAATGCCCACTGGCTTAATGAATTATCTCGCTGGTTACAAGATGCCTCACTGGAAATGATCAAGTTGTCTCACTCACATGACCATTTACAACTTCATTACACATTTTAGACTAATAAAGTCCTCAACTACAGAGGATCTCTCTGTTTCTTTACATAACATGTATCTAGAACTAGAATCTTTAGGGTATAAACATTTCAGATAATAACCCCATTGTTTTGCATACAATTTACAAGATATTCATGTATTCCAAATCCTCTATATACAATCAACTCTTAAAGAATTAAATGATCATGAGCTAAATGATACACATAGTTCATGGATCTTCTCCATATAATTATCTCATGAGAGGTACATATTTTCCAAGATACTCCTATAGATGATTAGACATTATGGATTTACGAATACTCTAATGATGGTAAGACTCTAACACACATAATAGATAACACCATTAAATGAGAAATTTCAATAAATAAACAAGATTCCTGAATTATCATTCAAATGATGTACTATAAAATCTATACTTCTATATTATTTTAGAAAAATAATACAAACCTTTTGACAATAAATGTAAATATAGTCTCACATCTCTTTCCTTCATGCATCTAGTATTTAATATGCAAGTTGATCTTTAGGATATTTACAACTTCATGCTTTAAATAAAGATCAATCTTCTTAGATCTAGACAAACATTTCATGCTTAACATATTTATGCATTAATGACTAAATTTAACATTCTACATGAGTTACTAAGAAATTAGAGCATAACAACATGGCATACGTGTATTATAAATACATCATCCTGAATATTTATGAAATTTCATTAAAAAGATTAAATCATGTTATTGATATACAAGAGAATCAACTAAGGAGAAATTTCCATCCTCTAGTTTATGTGTTTAGACCTTTCAAGTTAATTTCTTCATTAGATCAAGGATTTACAATAACCTTACAAATAAGGTTACCATTTTAATTGCAATTTAAATATTTATTCTCAATAATTAATAAATGAATTTTCACTTTCTTGCAAATAAAATAATTTTCCTAAATAGCAAGGAATTATCATTTAATTGCAATTAAATTAATTATTCAAAATAGCAAGCATTATCATTTAATTGTAAAAATGAATTCTCTCATTAAAATATAATTAATTCCTTTTGTTTCATTATAAATCAATTTAATTAAACATTGTAAAATACGAACAATAAAAATAGGGGTTGTGACAGAAGTTTGTAGAGCTTCATTTGTCTATCAACATCAGGGATTGATGAGCAATAGATGCAAGATGGTTGCATTCATAATAACTATTCATTTTATGTCGACAACTTTTCACTGTGTAAGCTTTTGTTCACTGGATTATGGTTATTGATTTTCATTCGTAGCTTTTGTTGACAACACTTTGATTAATTTATGTGCCCAAATAAATAAGCATCAAATCTAGGTTGCTTTTCTTTTTTTGTATGCTTTATTCATCGCCATTTTATTTTAACCTGACCTGTGAAAGTTAAAAAAACAATGTGTTAACCATGGCTAATAATATTATTATCATACATGTAATTATATAATAATATTATATATGATAATATAGTTTTATATAATATTAATATATTATAATAACATTATAATAATATAAATAAATAATATAGTTATTATTATCAAATAATGTCTAAAATATAATATAAAATTTATATTATAATATTTTATATAATAATATTCTATCTTATCTTATAATAATTAATATATTATATTATTCTAATATTATTTTATGATATTATTGATATTATATAACATATATACATATTATAAATAATATTATATATAATTTAATTTTTAATATATACTATTATATTAATATTATACATAATTTGGTTTATAATATATAATATTATATTAATATAAATATATTCTTATTTATATATTGTAAAATTATATAACATAGTTAACAATATAAAAATTAAAATTATGTCTTATTAATAATTATATAAAAAAAAATGATGGCGTTGCTTGCACCAATTTTTGGCATGAGGTCGTGGCCTACATGAGGGCTTCACCCTCTATGCATGCCTATTTTTCTCTACTTTCTACTTCCTTCTATTGCGTCTTCAAGTTGGGGAGGTCTATTTTTGGCTGTGGGGTTTAGTTTTTTCTATCTATGTGTGCTTACATCTCCAGGTGCGTGGGTTTTTATTGGGGTGGAGGCATTCTTTCCTGTCTTTTGTTCTTGGTTGTGTCCTTTCTCATTGTTGGCCGCCACTTTTGGGTGGGGTTTGGCCCTCTTTGGGCTCGTCCTATGCCTAGTACGAGCTCTATGGGTGTGGATTTCAGCTTGCCCTTGCAAGGTATTGGGGCTCAGTTTTGCATGGCTCAGGGGGAGGCTTCGGGGGTCAAGCCCTCAATTGATTTTTGTGTTGTTGTTGGTGCTTCATTACCAAATCATTCTCCAAAGGTTTTTAAAAATAGTTTGTTTTCAAACAATTTGAGTAATGGTGGATTTGTTTAAGTTAGTGGTTCTCATATTTTGAAGACAAATGGGTGCCTAGAACATTCCAAAGATAGGTTGGTGCTGGTTATTCAACCCGAATCGATTGCAGAGGACATTGAGTATTTCTTGAAACATGCTTTACTTTGCAAATTTTTGGGAATGAGGGTTTTGCTCCAATTTTTGGAATCGTGGGCTCATTGTACTTGGTCCCCAGAGGGTGAGATGGAAATAATGTTGTTAGCAAAAAATTACTTCATGGTGACATTTAATTGCATGGCGAATCGCAATAGAGTGTTTGAAGGTGGGCCTTATTTCCACAACCAAGTTGGTTTATTCATGAAACCCTGACATACGGGTTTGATCCTTTGGAGGAACTTCCGAATCAAGTGTCGGTGTGGGTTCATCTCCCCATATTTTTAGTGGAAGTTTGGTGTAATGACATTTTGCATTGAGTTGCTTCATTACTGGGAAAACTGGTGGGTCCTTCTCAGCAAACTCAAGATAGAAAGGTAATGAATTTTTCTCATATTTGTGTTGAAATGGATTTGAATAACCCTCTTCTAGATTCTTTGGAAATTCATGTGGGTTCATGCTCTTGGGTGCAACAACTTGACTACGAGACATTGTCATTTTGATGTCATCTTTGTCATGAATATGGCCATTTACAGAGAAGATTCCCAAAGTCTAAACCTTCTAGGAATCAGGTGACTCAACCTCCGCACAATCCTTCTAAGGTTGACAAGGGCAAGGACCCCATGCCTAGTGAGATTGTGGGTGCAGTGGGTTTTATTCTTGCTAAGGAACGTAATAGGAATAGGGGTCAAAAGATGACCCTAAAAGAACGCCAGGTAGGAATTTCCTTTAACAGATTTGAGGTGCTAGATGATCTTGGTCAACAAGAGGTGAATCCAAGAATGTTGTTCTTGGATCAAGTTGTTTCGGAAGGGGTTCATGAAGGAATTATTCTAGATTACAACCAAACTTCTCAGGAGACTGGGGTTGTACAATTGGAAACAGATCTAAGTATGGTGGATCATGGGAGTTCTAAGACTATTGTGGCTACAAAGATGGGGGAGGGAGAGATCTCCACTCCATTGGTGAAAGTGGGGGTAGACTCGGTGAAAGGCAGTAAGGCTTCCCCTTCATTGAGAATTCTTCAGGAAGACCTAAAGAAAGGGGTGGTGGATAAGTCTTCTAAAGTTGAGAGAAAGAAGGATTTGGAGAAATTAAAGTTGATGGGGGAGTCTTTGGTGGAGTCTAGGTCTATAAAGACGCTAGATTACCATTTCTCTAACCCTCCAAAATGATTGTACTCTCTTGGAATTTAAGGGGTTTGAATAGAAGCCCTCGACAAAACGTTGTTCGTGATTTGCTGAGAACTCATTCTCCTGATGTTCTTTTTTTACAGGAGACTAAGCTAACTGTTGAAGGTATGATCAATTTATTTCCTAAGTTGTGGGCGTGGGGTAGTTTCCAGTGTGTTGGGGCTCATGGTAATGTAGGGGGGGTGGCTTGCCTATTGAATCCTTTGAAGATTCATCCTCTTTGGTGGGTGTCATCCAAGTCTTCCATTTATGTGGTTGTTTCAAGTTTGGAGTTGGGGGAAACTATTCTTCTCTCAGACATCTACATGCCTGCTAATTTTCTTGGTAAGCAGTTATTGTGGTCTCATATTAGTTATGTTTGAAGCCTTGCTCCTTTGTTTCCTTGGATTGTTGTGGGTGATTTCAATGCCATTATTGAGTTGGATGAGAAGAAGGGTGGTATTGCGAGATTGGAGCCCTCTTCTTTCCTTTTTCATGATAGGATCTCTACATTGAATCTAGTTGACATTAAGCATCGAAATGGGTAGTTTACTTGGAACACTAGGAGACTGGGGGAGAGTTGTATTGCTAAGAGACTTGACCATTTCTTGGTGTCCTATTTTTGGGTTGGTGGAGGGTTTTCTTCTTGATTTGATATTTTGGACTAGAGGGGTTCAAATCACTAGCCTATTGAGTTTTTTGCTTCTTTGACTCAGGTTGCTTGGTCCCCATCTTTCAAGTTCTAGCTTATGTGGTTAAGCAATTCTTCTTTGTAGGTGCATATGGCTGAATGGTGGAGGAGGGGAAGACTTGATTTTTGCATTGCCATGTACTCCTTTTCTAAACTATTGCAATATGAAAAATATCAACTTAAAATGTGGAATTGGCAGTGCTTTGGCAATATTTTTCATGCTAAGGTTGCTACTCAAGTTGACTTGGATGTCATGGTCTTTCAAAGGATTTACTCAAGGAGGAGGCCTAGGCTTAGAAAGCTTTGGAGGAGTATGAGCTGGGCAAGGAATTTTTTTGGAAACAAAAGGCTTGAGTTGAGTGGTTGCAGGAAGGAGACAAAAACACTGCTTTCTTCTTCAACTCGATGAAGGCTAGGAGACATGGTAATTCTATGCATGTTCTAGTGAATGATAAGGGTGAGAATTTATCTTCTTTGTAGGATATTCCTAGAGAAGCTTCACAGTTATTTACTTCTTTATTTCGTGAGGACTCTCAAGATGTTTCGGCAAAAGAAAATCAAGTTCTTTCTTGTATTCCCTCCTTGGTCACTAGGGAGATGAATGCGCATCTTTTGAGTAATATCTCGCTGGAGGAATTAGAGGCTATTGTTTTCCAGATGAAGAAAGGGAAAGCCCCTGGCCCCGATGGTTTTTCGGTTGAATTTTATCAAGAATTTTGGGATATCATTAAGTTGGACTTGTTGGAGGTGATTCGTGAGTCTCTGAGAAATAACCAGGTGTTGCGGGCTTTAAACTCTACATTCCTTGCTCTCATTCCCAAATGTGAGGGGGCAGATAGTCTGAATCAATTTTGACCCATTTCTCTTTGTAATGTGGTGTATAAAATCATTTCCAAGCTAATTGCTGAAAGGATTAAGTGATGGCTTAGAGGGATTATTTTTGAGGAACAAAGTGGTTTTGTGGAGGATCGACAAATTCTAGATGGGGTGGTCATTACTATTGAGACCATTCATTTGATGACATCCTTGAAAGAAAAGGCTATGTTCATCAAGCTAGATATAGCGAAGGCATATGATAGAGTGAGGTGATCCTTTTTGCCAAAAAATCTTATTGCTTTTGGATTTGCTGAGGAATGGATCCAGTGGGTGATGTGTTGTGTTACCTCCACTTCATTCTCGGTGTTGATTAATGGTGAGCCTTCCTCTTTTTTTAATGATTCTAGGGGTCTTTGTCAAGGGGATCCTCTCTCTCCTTATTTATTTATTCTTCTTACAAAAGGCCTAGGTAGACTAGTGAAACACAATGTGGAGTTGGGTTTTATCCAGGGATGGAGGTGGGGAAATGGTCTGCCTCCTCAATATCACCTGGAATTTGTGGATGATACAGCCTTGATGGGTCTGGCCAAGATCAGAGAAGCTTTGAATTTGCACAAGGTTTTGGATAACTACCTTGCCGCTTCTGGTCAAAGGATTAATGAAGACAAATCCTCCATTTTATTATTTAATACTTCGAGGCTTATTCAACAAAGGATTGCTCGTATCTTGAGGTTCTAGATTGGTTCTCTCCCTTTAATTTATCTAGGTATTCCCATCTCTATTGGTAGACTCCCCAGAGAATCATGACAAAATATTTTGGACAAGTTTCGTGCTAAAGTTAATCATTGGACTCATTGATGGTTGTCTTTTGTTGGTTGAGTTCAATTGCTTCCTATTTATAGGTGCATGTTACAGGTGGCTCCAACTAGGTTTGTGAAGGATTTGGACTCTTTGGCTAGACAATTCTTATGGGCGGATAGCTTGTCCTCTTCCAAGTGGAGCCTAGTTAAGTGGGATGTTGTGTGTAGCCCGAGGTAGTTTGGGGGTCTTGGATTATGAAAAGTGACTTGGCCAAGGTTGGCTTTGGCTGCGAAGCTTTACTAGAGGTGGTGTGTGGAGCAGGATCATATTTGGTCCAAGATTTTATCTCACAAGTATCTTCCAGGGGCTTGGAAGGAGGAGCTCCCTAGGTTTCCTTTGGTGGGGAAAGGCTCTATGATTTGGGGAACGCTTAAGAAAGGGGCTACGCTGATCAAGGAGGGCCTATTTTGGATAGTAATAGGGGGATGAGGCTCTCTTTTGGTTTGATTCTTGGGATGGTTTTACCCCCATTCTGTCTCAATACCCTAATTTGGTGACTCTATCTCATTGATTTTTGGAGGCTGGTTGGTCAAGGGTGAGTGATTTTAAGAGTTTTGATCCATGTGGATAGGTGGAGGTGGCTAGGTGGAAGGATCCTTGTGATTGGCTTGTTCACGGGTTGGAGGAGGATTGTGTTATGCTTTAAAATATTTTGGCTAGTAGACAATGCAACTCCCTTAGGGATAAGGATATTCTGGCTTGGAGCCCGAATCCTAAGGGCACTTTCACTATGACTAGTGGTTATTAAGAGTTGTTGTATCGTAAGTTTGGGGAGGTGGAGGTCCCTTGGTGGAAACATGTGTGGAACAAGTTTTCATGGCCAAAGTGTAATTTTTTGTGTGGATTCTAGATTGGAATAGATGTTTGACATGAGATACTCTTTGTAAGTGGGGATTCCAGGGCCCCTCTATGTGTGTTCTGTGTGATTGCAATGAAGAGGATTCTTCCCATTTATTTTTTCGTTGTTCTTATTCTATGCTACTTTGACATTTGTGATGGGGTGTTTGGAAACATCCTTATGTTCATGAGTCTTCCGTTGTTGAGTTCTGGAGCACTATGGGAAGGTCCCCCTCCCAGGCCTCTTTTCTCCAAATTGTGTGGAGCATTGGTCCTACATTCATCCTCTGAAAAATTTGGTTGGAAATGAATTGTAGGATTTTTCATGGGGATAAGATGATGGCTCAACAGGTTTGGCATAGAATTGTTGGTATGATCCAAGAGACAGTGGAAGCCAAATGTGAAGTGGCCTTTCCGTTGAAAAGAAGTGATGATGAGATTGTGAATAGATTAGTCTTGTAGGGGTTGACTTTGGTCTCTGCATATGTCAGAAGAGAAGGAGGGCGAAAAAGAAGGTTCAAAGGGTTGGAAGATGGTTGCATCCTTTGACAGATTTTCTGAAGATTAATACTGACGGTTCCTCTCGAGGTAACCCAAGGCCTACTCGGATTGGTGGAGTTGGCAGAAACTGTTCTGGTTTGGTCATTTTCCTTTTCTCCGTCCATAAGGGGTGACATTCTAACAACCTTATGGAAGGGTTCACGATTCTCTAGACTATTGAGCGTGCTTGTGCCTTGGGTTGGCGTAATATTATCTATGAGTTTGATTCATATATTATTGTTAATATGTTCCTCGAGCAAAGGGTGGTTGAGGTTAATTGATAGATTGCGTTGGTGGTTCGACAAATTTTGCAGAGGTGCTCTACATTGGAAGTGGTGTCTTTTGTCCACATTCCGCGTGAATGGAATAGGGTGGCTAGTTGTTTGGCTAAGTGGGCTTCAGAGCATGAGGATGGTTGGAGGATTGAGGGGTGGAGACAGTTATTCCCTGAGTATGTTCAGGATCTAGAGAGGGTCATTGCTGATGATATGGAGGGATAAATTGTTGGTGGCTGTTTGGATGGTGATTTTGTTTTTGTTGAATGTTCTGATTTTTCCTTTGTGGGAGCTTATGGGTTCCCTGATCCTTATGTACTGTTAATTTCTTGATTTCAATAAAGTTTTTACCCCTTTTTTATAAAAATTATATATTTACAATATTCTATTATACTTTTATCATTATATATATTATTAATAAAATAATTATAGTTATATATAACTATGTACAAAGATTTAGATAATCATAAGTCCATCTTATTATCAATCACAATAGGGATTAGATTAGAGATTTATTAGATATAATGTCTTTTTTTTTCAAATAATATTATGACTTATTATATTTTATATTATAAATCATTCAATATGAATATAATATAATATATAATTAATATACAGTATATAAATTATATTTAATCTAATTATATTTGTTATATATACATTATATTTTAATTACTATATATTATATTATATAATAATTATTAAATACAGATCTTAAAAATTATTATGTTCAATAATTACGCGGAGAGGCATCCTACAGTGGAAGCACTGAGTCCGTGTACATTCGAAACCATTGCATTTATTTTGACGTGTGCTTGATGGTTAAATGCATGGAAGTGGAGAATGGTCTTCGCTAGACAGTAGTGGAAGCTCAAGCGTTTGGTCTTCCTTGTAAGAAAATGGAGCGATTAACGGTTACTGATGTGTAGAAAACTGCCCATGCATTGCTTTTTGAGGAGCCCCAACATGGTGAATGCTGGGGGCGTGTGGTGATAGTGGCTGCTGCGCAGAAGATCAAGCTGAACGTGCCCAAGCGCATCCAAATCTGGGGCCTCAAGGATTTCAGAAATTCATGGGTGGAGCTCGAGCAGATGCCCCGGTCCTTGTAGGTGAATTCACCAAGATGTGCAATGATGAGGTCTTTGGCTACATTGGACATGTCAACAACATCCTCGTCACCTCCTCCAACACTTCGAAGTGCCTCCTCTATGTCATGTATCACAAGCTTTGGAGCCTTCGTTCATGCCTCTCAACCACTACAAGGTTTTGCCTTTGATATCAAACACGCCTTTTGTCACTTAATTTCTCACTACGTTAGATCTTCCGAGTGAATACATATTTATTTTCAATTCTCTCCTGCATCTTTTGAATATATTGTATCTCTATTATCAGAAGATCTGAGATGGATGATTTATTTTGTAATTGATGTGCAAATGCTAGTGTTTATAGCAATGAGTTAGACTTATATTTTGATGTGAATTAATAGCATAAAATCGATATCATATCTGTCATGCAACTATCTTTCAAACGCTCCTTATTTCCCTTTTTTCCTAGGAAAGGTCAGTTTTGTTTTCTTTCGTTAGAAACAACATCTTTAAAGATTGTACGAGGGGAGATGGGCACTCTTTTAATGGGGGAAATTTGATTTTAGGTGAAGTGTCTTGATATTATAATGCAATCCATAAATTAGCAGAAGCTTATATATCTTGAATAAGGATGACATAGACTGATGCAAGTGTATATTCTTGGGAGTCACTTTCCTTCCACATCCCTGTGTCATTTTGATTAAATAGTTGAATCCATTGGATTGCTTATTCTTCTTTTAGAATTTGACATTGCTTTTGAAGTTGTTGCGTGGAGGGATGTAAGAAGCATTTGGTTCCAACTTGATCAAAGAGTTATTTGATTTAAGTGCAAGAGGTTTGTCTTTTTTGGGAATGGGTATGAATGCCTATTTGATCTTAATGAAGCATATTGTTTATTTTCTCTTTGTTTTGTAGTAATAGTTAAAGAAGAAGTGCATGAGGTGTTTGAAAAGAAAGAGGCGAAATCATTTTTAATAAGTTTTATGTTTTTGAGAGTACTTTGAGGATATACGACAATTATTTTATTTTATTGGTAATGACATTTGAATTTAATGGAGGCATTTCATATTTTATCTATTGTGTATTTTGATGATTAATATCCAAGGAATGGTCTTTATGTGGTATGATGTCATATAATAGTTTGGTTTGTTTACCTCAAAATTTTGAACAAAATTATGTGTTGTGGCATTTAAGAAGTTTGACTAAGATTTACTAGCTACATCATTGGTTTAATCATTGCATAGTTTTTACATAGAAGTAAATTGAGTTATATTTGAAATCTTGAATTTCTAAGACACTGATTCTTTTCCAATGGAGTTTTTAAATTCTTAAACTCCATTAAAATTTTGTATATGGGATTGTTCATATTAAATTCTTAAAATTTATTAAAATTTTGTATATGGGGTTGTTCATATAATTAGATTGAAAGTTGAGTATTTTAATTTAAACATTGAAAATAGAACATCCTTCAAAAAGTGAATATTGAAAATGGAACAATCTATGTAAATTATGTTCTATATGTTATTTAATAATTTATTTAGAGGATATTTTACAAATGACTCAACAATATATGCCATTTAATGTATTTAAAGGTAAGTGAATATTTTATAAAATATATTTATTTTTGAACTTTAAATGTAAATTTTAGAAAAAAGTAGGTAGAAAGATTTATCAAATAATGAAAATTAAAGAGAATATGTTTCTAGAGTTTATGAAAATAAGTTGAAATGCATTTAATAAAAAATTATACATCTTTTTTTTCTTTTTAATAATGAATTAGGGAATATGATTTAAATGATTTAACTCAAAAAATCTAAATGATAAATTTAAATGGGTAAATTTTGAATATTAATTTTTCAATTTAGAGGGTCAAGATTTATAGGTGTGAGATTGATCTAATATTTAGGTAGAAAATGAATGTTAAAATTGGAAAAAAAATATACAAAATGAATGTGGAAGTGGTGCAGGAGCACCTTAAGGTCTTTTGGAGCGATCTTTGCAAATTTTGGCTTGTAGGTGGTTCTAGCCAACCACCAAGGTAATAAGGACTAGGTTATTAAGTCCCAAGGTTGAATTGATATGTGAAGTTAGGCTAGTTTAGAGCCTTGAGGTTTGGGAAAGCCTTAAAGAGGAGATTAGGCAAATCTTGACAATGTTGTCTTGGAAATTTGTCCTAAAAGTTGGAAAATGGCAATAATGTTGTTCTAAGCCTGACCTAAGGGTCCTAACATGTGGGCATAAGGTATATAAGGTTAGAAAAACCCTAATATGACATGTGGGAAAGCTATTGTACAGATTGAGCTTTGGAAAGAAGAGATTGTGACTTGGAAAAGAGCAAATTTGTTTGATTTTTGTGACAGAGCCTTAATCTAGTCAATTAATGGATTGAAAGGACTGAACTAATGCTTTGAGACTTTCATTTATGATCTGTTCCTACTTTGTGTAGCATTGGTTTAGTCATTTAGTTCTACTAGTTAAGGTTTTGCAAGTTCTTTTGGGTTCTTGGTTTCATTGTTCGGTTTAGGGACAGTTTCGTAAATAATGATCCCCACTTGACTTCCCGTGGAAAAGCTTCCATGGCCACTTGGAATCGAGTAGGGGACTGTGTATATAGTTTAGATATGGCTTTACGAGTCTTTTTTTGCAGGGGAGTTGATATAATCATCAAGCTCTAGGCAAGTGCAGAGGCATTCTAGCTAGTTGCTTGGACATAACAGCAGCAAGAAGACTTGCTAAATGGATTGGTTTGTGCCAATCAATGGTGTAGGGGTGTAGGGGTATGTGTCCTGGACATGTGTGTGCAAGGAGAAGTGTAGAGGAGGCCATTAGAGCATTCAACTAAGTTAAAAGAAACCGGACTGTGTTACATACCCTAGAAACCCTTAAAAATAGGGGTTTGATGAAAGGCCTATGTACGGACATCATGGAGGTCTAAACTCTGAAAAATATTAGAGCCTAGGAGGTCTATAGAGAGAACCCCTAAGGAGTTTGGGGGTTTGTTAAGGGATTTTAGGCATTATTCCAAGAACATCGGGTTTTGGAGGCCTAATTGGGCAAAAAGGCTACAAGGCCTAAAAACCAAGTTTCTTGAATTCGATAGTCAAATGAGGAAAGAATCCTACAAGAAGGATCAAAGTGGAGTAAGATCACTCAAGGAATAGCTGGAAGACCTATTCCAAGTCGCAAGAAAGGTTTGGGAACTTTGTAGCAAAATTGAGCCTATGGGAGCTCATGGTGATTGGAGAGCAAAGGGGAGCATTTGAAATTGGTGGAGAGTTCTATGAGGAGATAGGGAGTGAACTCTGAGTAGGATGGAGAAGAATACCCTAGGAAGACCAAAGAATAGGTCTTAGGAAGAGCAAATGTGCTCTTGAGAGATAGCACTCCCCACCAAATTGGTATCAAAGCCAGGTTAAAAAGGCTTGGGAATTGAGAAGTGACTGTCAAAAAGAAGTGAATCCATAGGAGAAAGCACCATGGTGACCAACAAAGAATTAGCAAGAGATCTGATAGAGCAACAAGAAAATAACAGACGTCTTGAGGAAATTGTGGAAGAAATGAAGCACAAACTAGAAGAGGTTGCAGAGACTGCATGCAAAATGGAAGTGCAGTTAGCAGGGGTTAAAGACAAGGGTAAGGACCATGTTGAGGAAGAAATAGAGCCAGAACCTGACCCTCCATTAGTAGAGGAACCCTTCCTCAAAGCATTGAAGGCATTAAGTGGCAAGGCACTAGAAGGCATCCCTGTTTTCACGGGAAGAATGGATGCAGAGTTAGTTATGGAATGGATTGAGGAAATGGAGAATCACTTTGAATGTGATGGGATTGTAGAGGCACAAAAGGTGAAGATATCCAAATCAAGGTTAAGAAAACAAGCATTAACTTGGTGGAAGTTCTTGCAAGAAGAAAGAGAGAAGGAAGGCAAGAAGCCAATAGGAAATTGGAAGATAATGGTAGCTAAAGTGAAGGAAAACTATCTACCTGAGGACTATGACATCCAATTGCATAAGAAAAGGAAAAATCTCAGACAAAGAGAACTAGATGTAGTTGCCTACACAGAAGAGTTCCAAAAGCTAAGCCTTAGATCTAGAGTGCAAGAAATTGAAAGCATTAAGGTTGCTAGGTATCTAAACGGCCTTAGATGGAACATATAAGAGGAGTTGAGTCTTTTCACACTTACTACCCTCCATAGCTACTATCAGATGGCTATTAAAGTGGAAGAGAAACTGAAAAAGAAACAAGATTCTAATACCAGGGGTAAAGGAAGAGGTAGAGATCCTAGAGGTGGACATAGAGGAAGTTTTAGTGGAAGGAGCAATGATAACAGAGGACAAGGTGATTCTAAGGTTGGTGAACAATCCCATGAGACAAATAGTAGAGGGGGATACAGAGGTGGAAGCTCTAACAATGGTGGAAGAGGCATATCAGGAGGATTTGGGAGAAGTTATCATTTTGCTTCCATGGAGTGTTACAATTGTGGACAGTTGGGTCATCCGGCTTATAGGTGTCCTGACAAGCTAGCATCTTCACAAGGTGAGAAGAAGATTACTTATGTCCAAGAATAGGACTGTTCCATGCAATCAGAGGTGAGTTTAGATTCAGAGAAAGGAGAGAATCTCATGTTGAGAAGGATCTTGATCAAAGCACCTACTGAGGATGAGCACAAACAGAGGAGAGCTCTTTTTAGAATCAAGTGCAAGATACTAGGTAAGGTCTGCAAGGTCATCATTGACTCAAGATCTACTGATAATGTCATAGCAGAGGAGGTAGTACAGAAGTTGAACCTCATCAAGATACCCCATGTGTGTCCTTACAAGGTTACTTGGTTGAATAAGGGGCAGAATATATTGGTCAATGAACAAGTATGGGTTGAGTTTGCTATAGGGAAGTATCAAGATAGGATACTATGTGATGTATTACCAATGGATGCATGCCATCTATTGCCTGGAAGACCATGGCAATATGATAGGGAGGCAGTACACCATGGCAAGGAGAACAAGTATTCATTCAAGAAGGATGGAGTGACTTACAAAATCCAGTCTTTGATAGAAGAAGGCACAGTGGAGAAGACAAAATCCAGTGTACTTTTGATGAGTGGAAAGGAATTGCTAAGAGACATGAAGGAGGAAGAAGGAGTTGTCTATGCAATCATGTTGAAGCCAAAGGAGGAGGAGTCACCTAGTTGGCTACCTATGATATCAGAAGTGAAGCAACTATTGGATCAGTTTAGGGATATCATTTGTGAAGGCACACCAGCTACACTACCACCTAAGAGGGCAATCAGTCATCAAATATACTTTGTGCTAGGAGCAACATTTCCTAACAAGGCTGCATACAAGATGACACCAGAGTAGAACAAAGAGATAGCAAGGAAAGTTCAAGAACTTTTGGACCAAGGGTTGATCAGGAAAAGCATATGCCCATGTGTTGTTCCAGTGGTGTTGGCACCTAAGAAGGGAGATAAGTGGAGAATGTGTACTGATTCTAGGGCAATAAATAGGATAACCATTAGATATAGGTTTCCTATTCCTAGGATAGAAGACTTAATGGACTGTTTAGGGGGTGCTAAGTACTACTCCAAGATTGATTTGAAAAGTGGCTACTATCAGATTAGGATGAAAGAGGGAGATGAATGGAAATCAGCTTTTAAAACTACAGAGGGGTTATATGAGTGGTTAGCAATGCCATTTGGGCTTACAAATGCACCTAGCACTTTTATGAGGGTGATGAATGAGGTCTTGAAGGATTATATAGGAGTCTTTGTGGTAGTCTACTTATATGATATCCTCATCTTTAGCAAAACAAAAGAAGAACATATGAAGCACCTAGAACTTGTGTTGAAGAAACTTCAAGAGGAGAAGCTCACCATAAATCTTGAGAAGAGTGAGTTTATGAGGCAAGAGCTATTCTACCTAGGATTTGTAGTATCTCAAGGGAACTTGAAAATGGACAAGAGCAAGGTTGAAGCCATTCTTAGTTGGCCTACTCCCAAGACAGGGACTGAAGTTAGGAGTTTCCATGGATTAACTCAATTCTATAGGAAGTTTGTTAGAAGGTTTAGTGAAATCTGTGCACCGGTCCTTGACACCATCAAAGGAGGACTGAAAACAAAGTTTGTGTGGACCAAAGAAGCCAATGAAGGATTTGAAAGATTGAAGAGGGAGATAGCTACCCAACCAATCCTAGTTTTACTAAGTTTTGACAAACCATTCATAGTGGAATGTGATGCAAGCAACATAGCAGTAGGTGTAGTCCTAAGCCAAGAAGGTAGGCCAGTGGAATTCTTTATTGAAAGGCTAAATGAAGCAAAGTCTAGGTACTCATCCTATGACTTAGAGTTGTATTCTTTAGTACAAGCTCTTAAAAAGTGGAGGCACTACCTATTTCCCAAAGAATTTGTGGTATACATCGACAATCAGGCCTTAAGCTACATCAATACTCAAGAGAAGCTCAGTTTGAGGCATATCAAATGGATGGAGTTTTTGCAGTCATACACCTTTACTATAAAGCACAAGAAAGGGATTAACAACAAGGTTGAAGATGCCCTTAGTAGGAGATTGCTTACCATTCAGGAGATACAACTGCAGAGCACAAGGGTTGAAGGATTCAAAGACCTATATGAAGTAGATTTTGATTTCTCAGTGATTTACAAGGTATGTATTGATTTTGAAAACCATTTTCACAGTGAATATGCAGATTATACTTTGCAGAATGGTCTATTGTTTAGAGGGAAACAATTATGTGTTCCAAGAGGTTCCATGAGGGAGAATCTTATCCAAGAAAAGCACAATGGCAGTTTGAGTGGACACTTTGGATTGAACAAGACCCTAGACTTAGTGGAGAGATTTTATTGGTGGCCTAAGATGTAAAGAGATGTAAGAAGGTATGTGGAGCAATGTGGAGTGTGTCAAAAAGCAAAGGGAACATCAACAAATGTAGGTATTTATCAGCCATTACCCATCCCAAATAGACCATGGGAATGTATAAGCATGGACTTCATAGTAGGACTACCTAGGACACCGACTGGTTTTGACAATGTGTTTGTGGCAGTGGACAGATTCAGCAAGATGAGCCATTTCATCCCATGCAAAACAACACATGATGCTAGTCACATAGCCCATCTATTCTTCAAGGAGGTAGTAAGGATACATGGGTTGCCAAAAAGCATAGTTGCAGACAGAGATGTAAAGTTTATGGGACATTTTTGGAAAACTCTTTGGAGGAGGTTAGGAACCAACTTGTCTCATAGCTCAACATATCATCCTCAAACGGATGGACAGACAGAGGTGATAAATAGGGTACTTGGTAACTTGTTGAGGTGTCTCACTAAGGAGTATGGACAAGGATGGGAACAAGTCATTTCACAGGCAAAATTTGCCTATAATGATAGCACAAATAGGTCTACTAGTAAGAGTCCATTTGAGATTGTATATAGGCTACATCTAGGAGGTGTACTTGAGTTGAGAGACCTAAAAGGTTATGAAGGAATCAGTGGACATGTTGATGATTTTTCTCAGTCAATGAGAGAGGTTCATGAGTAGGTAAAGAAGACATTAATGGAGGCTAACCAGAAGTTGAAAGCTAAAAGAGATGAATGGAAGAGAGATCTACAATTTGAAATAGGTGATTTGGTGATGGTATACTTGAACAAGGCAAGACTACAAAAAGGCATACCAAATAAGTTGCAGATGAAAAGGATAGGGCCATGTAAAGTGTTGGCTAAGTATGGATCAAATGCAGACAAGGTGGAGTTACCCAAGGAGATGTCTATTTCGCCTATCTTCAATGCGAAGGACTTGGTGAAGTATAAAGGACCAGAAATGGATGAGGAATAGTATAGCGCTGAGGTAAGGATGTGGAAGGACTCAAGGTACCTGATCAAATCATACCACAGGTTGACAAGATTCTGGATTCCGGGGTGAAGAAGAAGACTAGGTAGAAGACATACATGGATCACCTAGTGAAGTGGAGACACCAACAAGAGTCAAAGGCTACTTGGATGGAAAAGAGTGATTTCAAGAAGCATGGAATCAGTGAGATGTTCTTAACACCACAGGTTCCTTAACTTCTTTGTTGCAGGGGGAGAATGGTGCAGGAGCACCTTAAGGTCTTTTGGAGAAATCTTTGCAAATTTTGGCTTGTAGGTGGTTCTAGCCAACCACCAAGGTAATAAGGACTAGGTTATTAAGTCTCAAGGTTGAATTGATGTGTGAATTTAGTTTAGTCTAGAGCCTTGAGGTTTGGGAAAGCCTTAAAGAGGAGATTAGGCAAATCTTGACAATGTTGTCTTGGAAATTTGTCCTAAAAGTTGGAAAATGGCAATAATGTTGTTCTAAGCCCAACCTAAGGGTCCTAACATGTGGGCATAAGGTATATAAGGTTAGAAAAACCCTAATATGACATGTGGGAAATATATTGTATGGATTGAGCTTTGGAAAGAAGAGATTATGACTTGGAAAAGAGAAAATTTGTTTGATTTATGTGACAGAGCCTTCATCCAGTCAATTAATGGATTGAAAGGATTGAACTAATGCTTTGAGAATTTCATTTTTGATATTTTCCTTCTTTGTGTAGCATTGGTTTAGTCATTTAGTTCTACTATTTAAGGTTTTGCAAGTTCTTTTGGGTTCTTGGTTTCATTGTCTGGTTCAGGGACAGTTTTGTAAATAATGATCCCCACTTGACTTCCCATGGAAAATCTTCCATGGCCACTTGGAATCAAGTAGGGGACTGTGTATATAGTGTAGATATGGCTTTAGGAGTCTTTTTTTGTAGGGGATTTGATATAATCATCAAGCTTTAGGCTAGTGAAGAGGCATTTTGGCTAGTTGCTTGGACAGAACAGCAGCAAGAAGACTTGCTAAATGGATTTCTTTGTGCCAATAAATGGTGTAGGGGTGTAGGGTTATGTGTCCTGGACATGTGTGTGCAAGAGTAAGTGTAGAGGAGGCCATTAGAGCATTCAACTAAGTTAAAAGAAACCGGACTATGTTACATACCTTATAAACCCTTGAAAATAGGGGTTTGATGAAAGGCCTATGTACAAACGCCATGGAGGTCTAAACTCTAAAAAATATTAGAGCCTAGGAGGTCTATAGAAGAATCCCTAAGGATTTTGGGGGTTTTTTAAGGGAGTTTAGGCATTATTCCAAGAACACCGGGTTTTGGAGGCCTAATTGGGCAAAAAGGCTACAAGGCCTAAAAACCAAGTTTCTTGAATTCGATAGTCAAATGAGGAAAGAATCCTACAAGAAGGATTAGAGTGGAGTAAGATCACTCAAGGAATAGTTGGAATACCTATTCCAAGTTGCAAGAAAGGTTTGGGAACTTTGTAGGGAAATTGAGCCCATGGGAGCTCACGGTGATTATAGAGCAAAGGGGAGCATTTGAAATTGGTGGAGAGTTCTATGAGGAGATAGGGAGTGACCTCTGAGTAGGATGGAGAAGAATACCCTAGGAAGACCAAAGAATTGGTCTTAGGAAGAGAAAATGTTCTCTTGAGAGATAGCACTCCCCACCAGGAAGTATAGTTATATGTGCAAACATCCAAAATATAAGGTGGAATAATAATAATTTTATATGTAATTAAAAATAAAGGAAAAAAAGAAAGAAACCATATTTACATAAGAGAGATAAACAAATTATATTATAACTTTAACCCTATTAAATAACTAACATATATATTAATTTTATTTTTTTTGATCGGTAAAAGGTTTTTTATTTTGATTTTATTAATATATAGAAAAGATTACATAGGTAATTGGTATTCTAAGGCCCAGGTCCAAACTCATGTGGCCTCATCGACTGCCACAAAATTTATTACAAAATGTAGCTAGTTGCTACTAGTCACATTGTAGTTGGACTATTTTTATAACCGAAAAAACATAATTAAGACCGTATTTTGTCATCCAATTTTCTTCTGCAAAAATTTGACATCCATCCAATTTAGCCGTCTATGCTCAACAGCATCGTTCACCCAGCCCTAACTACACTTTCATCAAATGCTTAGCATCCTTTAACATCCCGCCTTATATATTCACCATCATTCCTTCAACACCATCATTCTAAAAATTTCCATCGAGAGGGTTCTTCCTTGCCTTCTTGCCAAAATTGATGCTTTCTCAAGCAGTCATCAGATTTTGCCAATCCTTCTTCCTCCTTTACTCTTCGATCGCTGCTTCTTCAGAACTGGGACCATGATTTCATCTACCACCACATTCGCACGACTCATCTGACGGTTTAGCAAGAATTTTAAATTCTCCCAGGCCACCGACCTTTCTAGTTTGTAGGTTTCCTTATCCATATTCCGGTGCTAGCGGATAAAAGGAATGAGTCCTTCTTTCGTAGCTTCATCCATATCTTCAATTCCCTCTGAAACATCGAACCCAAATCTTGGCACCACCCACTCCAGGAGGGATTCTAGATTCCCCAATAGCTCGACAACAAACAATTTGAACAGAACACCTTTGATCTCCGTTCCATCTTCGCCCAACTCTAGGGCCCAGGCGAAAATCATCGAAGCAATATCCATGTTTAAGTGGCCTCGGTGCGCGGCTGTTACGAATTATGGACCCAACAACTCCAAGATCGCTTCCACTATCTCAGAATTTGGGCACTTGAGTAGTTTCTTCAACCGTTTCCATGATGGCAGTCCAAAGAAACCTTTATGTTGCATTGTTGTCGAAAAGCTTCACATTGCCTCCATCTTCATCAGTTTCCTGTTTAACTTGAACAAGAAGCAAACTATGAAAGATTTAAACTTAGATTTCCTTATTAAATAATTTTTTTCCTGGATTGTTAATATTATTTTGATATGTCCTGAGCATATTAATGTCATATAATGCTAATAGATCTTGCGTCTATCAATGCAATATTCCACACATTCCGGTTGCTTCACAACCCGCCTTGCAATTACATCCATCTTGACACGACCTGTATGTTGTGTCATAAGGTACCCGCCAGCTCACTAATGTGTTCTTTCTATTAATGGCTTCTTATACCCCCGCCTAAAAAGGCCCGCCACCCGACCAACCACCCACAAGCAGAATTTATGCTACTTTCTACCATTAATCTAAGCATATTTTTGAAAAGTTAGTTGTTACATCCTCTTCTAAGGACAACCCCCTGAAATCTTCAAATACCAAAAATTTGATTTCTTCCAGAGTTGTCGCCCATTTAGATAATTTATCTGCTTCTTTGTTGCCCTCACGACGAATATGGCTGATTTTAAAATTTTCAAAGTGTTCTAGATTGTTAGTAATTTCTTTTATAATATTTGGAGATGCCAAGATTTTAACCCTTCATCCACAATTGCCTGTACAATAATCAAGGAGTCCCCTTCTAAATGTACCTTTTTAACCTCACATGATCTAGCTAGTTGCACTGCTAGTAATGTTGCCTTAGCCTCCACTATATTATTTGTACCTGGAGCTAATTTCTTCACTGCAAGTGCCACTACATTGCCTGAGTGATCCCTTAAGATTGCCCCAGCACCAAAGATACCTGGATTATTCTTTGCAGCCCCATCAAAATTTATTTTGTGCCAACCATCTTTTGGTTTCGACCAGGTAACAAGTTCCTTTTTTTTTTTTTTCGAGAGGAGTGGAATATTGTAGTAGAGATGTTTCTGATTTGGATGCATGGCCATGACCTCTGCACCTTCCTATCATCCAAGGAGAAGGGTCTCCTCCAATTATGGGTATCCACTGCCGCAACGGTCATTACTTCCTCTATGCTATGGTCAATTTTGTTAATCAGTCTCTCTAGGGTTTCTTTTTTGTCCAGAAAAATCCTTTAGTTTCTCTCTTTCCATATCTCCCATATGACAAGAGAGGGTGAAATTAACCAAATACAAGAAAGAAGAGATTTAGATTTACAATTTGGCCAACTTTCAAAAACATTTCTAAGAGACCAATGCAAAGGAATTTTCCAATCTAGCTTGTGTTTAATATTATTCCAACACTTTCCTGCCATTTCACATTGAATTAGAAGATGGTTTGCCGATTCTTCAGCTTCACCACACATAACACATTTAGATGGGCCAGCAAAACCAAGCCTCTTTCATCTTTCCCCAGTTAAAATTCTTCCTTTAATCGCCAACCAGGCAAAAGTTCTCGCTTTTGGTAGATAATTTTTGCTCCAATAGAGGTCTTTTGCCCAAAACATTTCTCCCTCAAGCTTGTCCAATAATTGGTAGCCTAATTTAACTGAGTATGATCCCTTTGTTGATCCACACCAAACTATTTTGTCTGGATATCCGGTAAAAGACACACCCCTTTTTTGGAAAATCAATTTCATTTGTTGTATTTGTTGATTGGATAGGTCATCTGCAGGTATATCCTTCCAACCCTAAGAGGGGCCGAGCGGTCCCTCCCGTCTCACCAAGTAATCTTATACTTTGGAACCCCATTTTTGAGTAAAGTGCCTTTTAATAGCATACAACTCCGGATCCGAGGCTAGATTGGGGTGACCATCCCATGAGTCCTCCCAAAATCTTGCTTGGGCCCCATTTCCGATTTGCCAAGACAAGTGATTAAGAATCACTGATCGACAAGAAAGAATAAAGTTCCAAATAGGTGACCCACTTGGAGGGTTATTAATTGTGAAGATCTTGTGATTCTCGAAAAAATCCAAATATTTAGCTCTTAGGACTTTGACCCATAGTAATTCTGGATTAGCATACATGTTCCAAACCAATTTAGCTCCCAGAGCTTCGTTCAGTATATGCCAATTTCTCATACCTGCACCCCCTTTCTCTTTAGGTCTGCATATTTTGTCCTAGGCTAGCAAGGGAATCTTGTCCTCATCCCTTGCTCCACTCCAAAAGAAATTTCGCATACACTTACCAATTTCTGTTATGATTTTCTTTGGAATTTTTAGACACATCATTGAGTAAACTGGTATTGCCGAAATCACCGATTTAAGCATAAGTATTCTACCAGCAGAAGTGAGCCATTTACTCTTCCAACCATCCATTCTTTTTAGACAAGCATCTGTCAAATCCTTCCAAATATTGGATTTGTTTGCTCCCCTGAAGAGGGGGATCCCAAGATATTTGCTCGAAAGACTGCCAGCACGCATGCACATAATCCTGCAAATTTCCCTCTGCTTTTGTAAAGGGGTATTGAAGAATTTTTTTTCTGATTTATGCCAATTGATACATTGGCCAGAGGCTGTCCCATATTCATTCAAGACACTTTTCATTACCCGAGCTTCTCTAAAAGATGAGTCACCCATTAAAAAAGTGTCATCTACAAATTGTAAATGGGAGATGGGGTCCATACCTTCAACAACTTTGATCCCCTTCCATTTACCAGAGCTGCAATTTTGTGAAATCAATCTGCCAAGGGCCTCAGCAAGAATAATAAAAAGGAAAGGAGAGATTGGGTCTCCTTGCCTAAGACCTTTGGAGGAAGAAAAAAACCTTGGTGACTACCATTCACTAACACTGAAAAATGAGGAGTACTAATACAATTCTCAACCCATTTTATCCAGGATGCGCTAAACCAAAATTTCTCGAGAACCTTAAGCAAAAAACTTCTATTAACCTCATCATAGGCCTGTTTGATATCCAAATTAACCATCATTTTTTCAACTTTAGCCATTCTGACAGTGTGGATAGTTTCATGGGCGACTATTACACCTTAAAAAATAGAGCAATTCGGGCAGAAATCACTTTGTTCCGGAGAAATCACCGACCCGAGGACAAGTTTTAGTCAGTTAGCAATCACTTTAGAAATGAGTTTGTACACAATATTACAAAGGGATATATGTCTGAAATCCTCAAAAGTATTAATAGTTGGCCTCTTTGGAACCAGGGTGATGAAGGTGTTGTTTAGATCTTTGAGGATAAGGCCACTCTCCCGAGATTCTTCAACGATCTCACAAAGGTCAGGGGCGAAAAGATCCCAAAAGTGTTGAAAGAAAATAGCCGAAAATCCATCCGGCCCAGGAGCTTTCTTCCCCCCCATATCAAAGAGAGCTCTCTTTATCTCTTTTAAAGAGACTTTTTCCATTAACATAACATTTTTCCCATCCAAGATGCATTTGGGGATGTTTTCCAGAATAGCAGAAGTTGGAGGGTCAATACATGAAGAGTTATTAAACATATCAGAGTAGAAGCTTACAACTTCTTCATTAATTTGTGCAGGAGCATTCAGTGGTTCACCTTTAGAGTTGTTAATGGATAAAATTTTGTTATGAGACCTACGATCCTTTACTGAGGTATGAAAAAAAATTGAGTTTCGGTCACCTTCCTTCAACCATGTTTCTCTAGACTTTTACCGCCAAAATATTTCTTCGTGGGCAAGCACTTCAGAGTATTCTTGATTGAGTTTCTTTTCTAAAGCCAAATCCACCTCAGCCATTCCTTGTTCAATGATTCTTGAGTGTAAAGCATTTAGAGCCTCCTCCAACTCCAGCTTTTTATTGAAGATGAGTTTAAATGACTCACAATTCCAAACTTTTAGTTGTTCTTTCAGGAATTGTAATTTCTTAACAAAAATGAATGCTTTACCTCTTGTTCAACTAGGAGCATTTGCCCACCAAGACTTCACTAAATCTTTGAAGCCTTCAGCTCTCAACCATATTTTTTCAAACTTGAAAGGGCATCTGTCTGGGGTTGCGTCTTCTTGGATCCTTAAGACATATATATTAAATATTAATATATATAAAAATAATTTTATATGTAATTAAAAATAGAGGAAGAAAAAAAATGAAACAATATTTACATAAGAGAGATAAACAAATTATATTATAACTTTAACCCTATTAAATAACTAACATATATATATTAAATATTAATATATATAAAATACATCGAGAGTTATCATTATTGAGATACCTATTACACTGAGAAAAATGATGAAAATAGACACCTCAAAAAAGATAATTCTTGAGGTATTTTTACGCCAAAGGCGTGTCCTATTTGGAAATACCCGGCTCAGCTTCTCAATCGACGATTTGCGCTTCTCTATAGGGGATGGTATACTGTTCATTCGTGCATAGCCATCAATCATGAACTGGTAGAAATGAACCAGTAGAAACTAGGTTATACTCGAAATAGCCAATTTTATGGGTTATCGTATGGTGCTCCTAAGAAAATGCAGGGATTCTCTCAAACCAAACATGCGAGGTAGTGGGGTTACGGTGACAGTTGAGATATGTTATTTCTTCTTTGCATATATATTGACATATTTACTTCTTCTTGTTTGCATTTACACTGTAAGTATTAGGTTGGGTTTCTTTGTTTTTTTTTTTATAGAGGTTTATTTGCTTTCAACGGTATGGATGAGTAGAAGACAAGACCAACCATTACGAGGTTTATTTGCTGTTGGTGAGGGTTGATCTGTATTTGATTGTTGCCATAATGTTGTGTCCCATTCATAACTGCCAGTCTTTCAGATTAGTGCTTCTTAATGAATTCCTTATGTATGATTAAGCGGTCTGATCTGTATTGCGGGGGCATGAGAGTTCAATACTCTTATTGGAATCTCCACACCTCCTCCTTGCCCTCAGCTACAAGAAAAACCTTCTTGTTCACAAGTTTAATTTTCTGATTGCGTGCAATCTTTGGCTATCTAATGTTCACATTGAATTCCATGAAAGTCTTCCTCACCTATTGCAATATGAGATGAATTTATGGTTTTGCATTATTTGCAAGTTGTATTTTGATTTTCTTTGCATAGTTTCCCTCACTTTATTCTGGTGCATCACCTCATATACTTTTTGTGCACTTCTCTGAAACCCCTGCCTCCCATTCCTTTTCCTGTGGATTGCTTTTGCAGTATTTTGATCTATCAGGTTTGTTGCTTATTGTTTTCCTGTTCTTATTGTTTTTCGAAGCCAACTCTCATCTGTATGCATTGATTCAGTTTCACAGTTAGTCAATTCCCATGTCTAGTATTTGTGTTTTAAAGTGGTGTCTTAGTTTGACTAGGTGTTCTAGCTTACCATACACATTATTTTTAATGTGAACCCTAGGTCATGTAGTTGGTTTTACTTTAAATCATTTCAACATTGTTAGGCTGTGAATTTTCAAATGCATAATATGAATTACAATGGTTTTCTTTCTTTCTTATTTGTTTTATACCATGTGTTTGTCTGTCAACTCTTCTTGTCTACTATAATTCTCTCTTCTAATTGCTTTTGATGAAAATCATTTGCATATATGAATTTGGTTTCACTGTTCATTAATTCATGTATTTGATTTTGATGTTCCAAATGGGTTTTATGCCTAGGTGTTCTAGCTTACTACAAGTTATTATTGGATTGTTTCAAATGTGAACCCTCGTTAATGTCTAGGTAGTTTCACTTTCTATAATACTAATCGAAAATGCATTGTACTGGGCATATGAAATTTTAAATGAGCTATAGTGTTGTCTCTGCCTCCCCACTTGCTCTTCCATGCATGTGTGGTTTTGATAAAAAATGTACAGTTATGTCCATGACAAAGATGAATTTATGGTTTTGCATTATTTGCAAGTTGTATTTTGATTTTCTTTACATAGTTTCCCACACTTTATTCGAGTGCATCACCTCATATACTTTTTGTGCACTTCTCTGAAACCCCTGCCTCCCATTCCTTTTCATGTGGATTGATTTTGCAGTATTTTGATCTGTTAGGTCTGTTGCTTATAGTTTTCCTATTCTTATTGTTTTTCGAAGCCAACTCGCATCTGTATGCATTGATTCAATTTCACAGTTAGTCAATTCCCATGTCTAGTATTTGTGTTTTAAACTGGTGTCTTAGTTTGACTAGGTGTTCTAGCTTACCATACACATTATTTTTAAATGTGAACCCTAGCTCATGTAGTTGGTTTTACTTTAAATCATTTTAACATTGTTAGGGTGTGAATTTTCAAATGCATAATGAATTACAATGGTTTTCTTTCTTTCTTATTTATTTTCTACCATGTGTTTGTCTATCAACTCTTCTTGTTTACTATAATTCTCTCTTCTAATTGCTTTTGATGAAACTCATTTGCATATATTAATTTGGTTTCACTGTTCATTGATTCATTGAACAATACATACGTTACAATACCTGTGTAACAAACAACATTTTTCCCGATATATAGATGATTCAGCAAAATGCTTCAAAGAAAAATAGCATAAGTACCCTAAAGAAAGGTTCAAACAGGTTCAAATTCCAAAGAGAAGATAAAATGTTGAGATTAAAATACCAAATTCCTCACAGTTGGTGGGGAGTGTACCTTGATAGATGAAACATGGTGCAATGTTAATGTAGGTAGTTTCACTTTCTATAATAATAATCACAAATGCATTGTACTGGGCATATGAAAGTTTAAATGAGTTGTAGTGTTGTCTCTGCCTCCCCACTTGCCCTTCCATGCATGTGTGTGTTCAATAAAAAATGTACAGTTATGTCCATGACATAGATGAATTTATGGTTCTGCATTATTTGCAAGTTGTATTTTGATTTTCTTTGCATAGTTTCCCTCACTTTATTCTGGTGCATCACCTCATATACTTTTTGTGCACTTCTCTGAAACCCCTGCCTCCCATTCCTTTTCCTGTGGATTGCTTTTGCAGTATTTTGATCTATCAGGTTTGTTGCTTATTGTTTTCCTGTTCTTATTGTTTTTCGAAGCCAACTCTCATCTGTATGCATTGATTCAGTTTCACAGTTAGTCAATTCCCATGTCTAGTATTTGTGTTTTAAAGTGGTGTCTTAGTTTGACTAGGTGTTCTAGCTTACCATACACATTATTTTTAATGTGAACCCTAGGTCATGTAGTTGGTTTTACTTTAAATCATTTCAACATTGTTAGGCTGTGAATTTTCAAATGCATAATATGAATTACAATGGTTTTCTTTCTTTCTTATTTGTTTTATACCATGTGTTTGTCTGTCAACTCTTCTTGTCTACTATAATTCTCTCTTCTAATTGCTTTTGATGAAAATCATTTGCATATATGAATTTGGTTTCACTGTTCATTAATTCATGTATTTGATTTTGATGTTCCAAATGGGTTTTATGCCTAGGTGTTCTAGCTTACTACAAGTTATTATTGGATTGTTTCAAATGTGAACCCTCGTTAATGTCTAGGTAGTTTCACTTTCTATAATACTAATCGAAAATGCATTGTACTGGGCATATGAAATTTTAAATGAGCTATAGTGTTGTCTCTGCCTCCCCACTTGCTCTTCCATGCATGTGTGGTTTTGATAAAAAATGTACAGTTATGTCCATGACAAAGATGAATTTATGGTTTTGCATTATTTGCAAGTTGTATTTTGATTTTCTTTACATAGTTTCCCACACTTTATTCGAGTGCATCACCTCATATACTTTTTGTGCACTTCTCTGAAACCCCTGCCTCCCATTCCTTTTCATGTGGATTGATTTTGCAGTATTTTGATCTGTTAGGTCTGTTGCTTATAGTTTTCCTATTCTTATTGTTTTTCGAAGCCAACTCGCATCTGTATGCATTGATTCAATTTCACAGTTAGTCAATTCCCATGTCTAGTATTTGTGTTTTAAACTGGTGTCTTAGTTTGACTAGGTGTTCTAGCTTACCATACACATTATTTTTAAATGTGAACCCTAGCTCATGTAGTTGGTTTTACTTTAAATCATTTTAACATTGTTAGGGTGTGAATTTTCAAATGCATAATGAATTACAATGGTTTTCTTTCTTTCTTATTTATTTTCTACCATGTGTTTGTCTATCAACTCTTCTTGTTTACTATAATTCTCTCTTCTAATTGCTTTTGATGAAACTCATTTGCATATATTAATTTGGTTTCACTGTTCATTGATTCATTGAACAATACATACGTTACAATACCTGTGTAACAAACAACATTTTTCCCGATATATAGATGATTCAGCAAAATGCTTCAAAGAAAAATAGCATAAGTACCCTAAAGAAAGGTTCAAACAGGTTCAAATTCCAAAGAGAAGATAAAATGTTGAGATTAAAATACCAAATTCCTCACAGTTGGTGGGGAGTGTACCTTGATAGATGAAACATGGTGCAATGTTAATGTAGGTAGTTTCACTTTCTATAATAATAATCACAAATGCATTGTACTGGGCATATGAAAGTTTAAATGAGTTGTAGTGTTGTCTCTGCCTCCCCACTTGCCCTTCCATGCATGTGTGTGTTCAATAAAAAATGTACAGTTATGTCCATGACATAGATGAATTTATGGTTCTGCATTATTTGCAAGTTGTATTTTGATTTTCTTTTCATAGTTTCCCACACTTTATTCTGGTGCATCACCTCATATACTTTTTGTGCACTTCTCTGAAACCCCTGCCTCCCATTACTTTTCATGTGGATTACTTTTGTAGTATTTTGATATGTCGGGTCTGTTGCTTATAGTTTTCCTATTCTTATTATTTTTCGAAGCCAACTCTCATTTGTATGCATTGATTCAGTTTCACAGTTAGTCAATTCCCATGTCTAGTATTTGTGTTTTAAAGTGGTGTCTTAGTTTGACTAGGTGTTCTAGCTTACCATACACATTGTTTTTAAATGTGAACCCTAGTTCATGTAGCTGGTTTTACTTTAAATCATTTCAACATTGTTAGGGTGTGAATTGCAAATGCATAATATGAATTACAATGGTTTTCTTTATTTCTTATTTGTTTTCTACCGTGTGTTTTTCTGTCAACTCTTCTTGTCTACTATAATTCTCTCTTCTAATTGCTTTTGATGAAACTCATTTGCATATATGAATTTGGTTTCACTGTTCATTGATTCATCTATTTGATTTTGATGTTCCAAATGGGTTTTTTGCCTAGGTGTTCTAGCTTACTACAAGTTATTATTGGATTGTTTCAAATGTGAACCCTCGTTAATGTAGGTAGTTTCACTTTCTATAATACTAATCGCAAATGCATTGTACTAGGCATATGAAAGTTTAAATGAGTTGTAGTTTTGTCTCTACCTCCCCACTTGCCCTTCCATGCATGTGTGTGTTCGATAAAAAATGTACAGTTATGTCCATAATAGAGATGAATTTATGGTTCTGCATTATTTGCAAGTTGTATTTTGATTTTCTTTGCATAGTTTCCCACACTTTATTTTGGTGCATCACCTCATATACTTTTTGTCCACTTCTCTGAAACCCCTGCCTCCCATTCCTTTTCCTGTGGATTGCTTTTGCAGTATTTTGATCTATCAGGTTTGTTGCTTATAGTTTTCCTGTTCTTATTATTTTTCGAAGCCAACTCTCATCTATATGCATTGGTTCAGTTTCACAGTTAGTCAATTCCCATGTCTAGTAATTGTGTTTTAAAGTGGTGTCTTAGTTTGACTAGGTGTTCTAGCTTACCATACACATTCTTTTTAAATGTGAACCCTAGTTCATGTAGCTAGTTTTACTTTAAATCATTTCAACATTGTTAGGGTGTGAATTGAAAATGCATAATATGAATTACAATGGTTTTCTTTCTTTCTTATTTGTTTTATGTCGTGCGTTTATCTGTCAACTCTGCTTGTCTACTATAATTCTCTCTTCTAATTGCTTTTGATGATGCTCATTTGCATATATGAATTTGGTTTCACTATACATTGATTCATGTATTTGATTTTGATGTTCCAAATGGGTTTTTTTCCTAGGTGTTCTAGCTTACTACAAGTTATTATTGGATTGTTTCAAATGTGAACCCTCGTTAATGTAGGTAGTTTCACTTTCTATAATACTAATCACAAACGCATTGTATTGGGCATATGAAAGTTTAAATGAGCTGTAGTGTTGTCTCTGCCTCCCCACTTGCCCTTCCATGCATGTGTGTGTTCGATAAAAAAATGTATAGTTATGTCCATGACAGAGATGAATTTATGGTTCTGCATTATTTGCAAATTGTATTTTGATTTTCTTTGCATAGTTTCCCACACTTTTTTTTCGATGCATCACCTCATATACTTTTTGTGCACTTCTCTGAAACCCCTGCCTCCCATTCCTTTACCTGTGGATTTCTTTTGTAGTATTTTGATCTATCAAGTCTGCTGCTTATTATTTTCCTATTCTTATTGTTTTTTGAAGCCAACTCTCATCTGTATGCATTGTTTCAGTTTCACAGTTAGTCAATTCTCATGTCTAGTATTTGTGTTTTAAAGTGGTGTCTTAGTTTGACTAGGTGTTCTAGCTTACCATACACATTCTTTTTAAATGTGAACCCTAGTTCATGTTGCTGGTTTTCCTTTAAATAATTTCAACATCGTTAGGGTGTCAATTGCAAATGCATAATATGAATTACAGTGGTTTTCTTTCTTTCTTATTTGTTTTCTACCATGTGTTTGTTTGTCAACTCTACTTGTCTACTATAATTCTCTCTTCTAATTGCTTTTGATGATGCTCATTTGCATATATGAATTGGGTTTCATTGTTCATTGATTCATGTCTTTGATTTTGATGTTCCAAATTGGTTTTTTGCCCAGGTGTTCTAGGTTGGAGGTGGAGCAAAACCATTGAAACTACCATTGGTATTGAAAAGACCATCAAAACATTAGTTAGTATAAAAAAGCTAATTGTAGGAGGTGACTGTTTAGTCCACTTTACGTAGATTTTGGTATTTAATATTAGATTTATTTTCAATCAAAAAAACCTCACAAGCGTATTTTTTATACTACCATGTCAATTTGCAAGTTGGAGGCAAACCAAAGCCATTAAAATTACCACGGGTATTGACAACACCGCCAAATCTTTCAAAGAGGTAAATATTATCTTTGTACATAACTTTGTTGACTGCTTTGTTCTGTTTGACACTTTAGAGGAAGTCATTTTTTGTAGAATATTTTTCCTAGTTGGCAATTAAATAAATAAGAAATGGGAATATTCACATTTAATATTTATCATAGAAACCTCATAAGCTTTTTTAAAAAAATGTACAACTTATTTTGTAGCTAATAATATGAGAATGTTTTGTTTTAAATTTATGAATAATAATTTCTTGTCCTCTTTTTTAGATAATGGAAAATATTGATGCTCAACAAAACGAGAGAAATTCCATAACAAGCCCAATCGTAATATCAGATGATTCTGTTGGTTCAAATGTGTACATCGAAACACCAATTGATAAATTAATTAAATCAATCTCAGAGCATACACAAAAAATTATCCAAGAGATTGAAGAAGCAACCTACCATACTATTGCTATTGAAGAAGAAGAAGTCCAACAAATGGAGATGTGTGTTTGTCTTTCAACTCTACTTGTCTACTATAATTCTCTCTTCTAATTTCTTTTGATGACACTCATTTGCATATATGAATTTGGTTTCACTGTTCATTGATTCATGTATTTGATTTTGATGTTCCAAATGGGTTTTTTGCCTAGGTGTTCTAGCTTACTACAAGTTATTATTGGATTGTTTCAAATGTGAACCCTAGTTAATGTAGGTAGTTTCACTTTCTATAATACTAATCGCAAATGCAATGTACTAGGCATATGAAAGTTTAAATGAGTTGTAGTGTTGTCTCCACCTCCCCACTTGCCCTTCCATGCATGTGTGTGTTCGATAAAAAATGTGCAGTTATGTCCATGACAGAGATGAATTTATGGTTCTGCATTATTTGCAAGTTGCATTTTGATTTTCTTTGCATAGTTTCCCACACTTTATTCTAGTGCATCACCTCATATGTACTTTTTGTGCACTTCTTTGAAACCCCTGCCTCCCATTCCTTTTCCTGTGGATTGCTTTTGCAGTATTTTGATCTGTCGGGTCTGCTACTTATAGTTTTCTTGTTCTTATTGTTTTTTGAAGCCAACTCTCATCTGTATGCATTGATTTAGTTTCACAGTTAGTTAATTCCCATGTCTAGTATTCGTGTTTTAAAGTGGTGTCTTAGTTTGACTAGGTGTTCTAGCTTACCATACACATTGTTTTTTAATGTGAACCCTAGTTCATGTAGCTGGTTTTACTTTAAATCATTTCAACATTGTTAGGGTGTGAATTGCAAATGCATAATATGAATTACAATGGTTTTATTTCTTTCTTATTTGTTTTCTACCGTGTGTTTGTCTGTCAACTATGCTTGTCTACTATAATTATCTCTTCTAATTGCTTTTGATGACACTCATTTGCATATATGAATTTGGTTTCACTGTTCATTGATTCATCTATTTGATTTTGATGTTGCAAATGGGTTTTTTTCCTAGGTGTTCTAGCTTACTACAAGTTATTATTGGATTGTTTCAAATATGAACCCTCATTAATGTAGGTAGTTTCACTTTCTATAATACTAATCGCAAATGCATTGTACTAGGCATATGAAAGTTTAAATGAGTTGTACTATTGTCTCTACCTCCCCACTTTCCCTTCCATGCATGTGTGTGTTCGATAAAAAATGTACAGTTATGTCCATGACAGAGATGAATTTATGGTTCTGCATTATTTGCAAGTTGTATTTTGATTTTCTTTGCATAGTTTCCCACACTTTTTTCCGGTGCATCACCTCATATACTTTTTGTGCACTTCTTTGAAACCCCTGCCTCCCATTCCTTTTCCTGTGGATTGCTTTTGCAATATTTTGATCTATCAGGTTTGTTGCTTATTGTTTTCCTATTCTTATTGTTTTTCAAAGCCAACTCTCATCTGTATGCATTGATTCAGTTTCACAGTTAGTCAATTCCCATGTCTAGTATTTGTGTTTTAAAGTGGTGTCTTAGTTTGACTAGGTGTTCTAGCTTACCATACTCTTTGTTTTTAAATGTGAACCCTAGTTCATGTAGCTAGTTTTACTTTAAATAATTTCAACATTGTTAGATTACAAATGCATAATATGAATTTCAATGGTTTTCTTTCTTTCTTATTTGTTTTCTACCATGTGTTTGTCTGTCAACTCTGCTTGTCTACTATAATTCTCTCTTCTAATTGCTTTTGATGACACTCATTTGCATATATGAATTGGGTTTCACTGATCATTGATTCATGTCTTTCATTTTGATGTTCCAAATTGGTGTTTTGCCCAGGTGTTCTAGGTTGGAGGTGGAGCAAAACCATTAAAACTACCATTGGTATTGAAAAGACCATCAAAGCATTAGTTAGTATAAAAAAGATAATTGCAGGAGGTGACTGTTTAGTCCACTTTACATTGATTTTGGTATTTAATATTAGATTTCTTTTCAATCAAACAAACCTCACAAGCATATTTTTTATACTACCATGTCAATTTGCAGGTTGGAGGCAAACCAAAGCCATTAAAATTGCCACGAGTATTGACAACACTGCCAAATCTTTCAAAGAGGTAAATTCTATCTTTGTACATAACTCTATTAACTGCTTTGTTTTGTTTGACAATTTAGAGGAAGTCATTTTTTTGTAGAATACTTTTCCTAGTTGGCAATTAAATAAATAAGAAATGGGAATATTCACATTTAATATTTATCATAGAAACCTCATAAGATTTTTTTTTAATAATGTGCAGCTTATTTTGTAGCTAATAATATGAAAATGTTTTGTTTTAAATTTATGAATAATAATTTCCTATCCTCTTTTTTAGATAATGGAAAATATTGATGCTCAACAAAACGAAACGGGAAATTCCATAACAAGCCCAATCGTAATATTAGATGATTCTGTTGGTTCAAATGTGTACATTGAAACACCAATTGACAAATTAATTAAATCAATCTCAGAGCATACACAAAAAATTATCCAAGAGATTGAAGAAGCAACCTACCATACTCTTGTTTTTGAAGAAGAAGAAGTCCAACAAATGGAGATTGTTGCAAAAGATTTTCATAAGACATGTTCAAAAGTAGGTGGGTTTTGCTCATTTTTAAAAGAAATGTACTATGACGAACACTACAAGATTGGCTCATCCCACGCAATCATTGAGCAATTTCTACTTTTCCTAAATGATATCCAATGAATTTTAAGTACGCTCTTCAAAACTGTTTTCATCTATGTTAATAACTGATATGTACATACATTGTAAAATAACAATGTATATTCTTTATCAGTTTTGTGTAAAGATATCTTCTCTATAAATATATGTACATACATTGTAAAATAGCAATGTATATTCTTCGTCAATTATCAATAAAGATATCTTCTTTGTAAATTCATTGTCATATATATTACATGTAAATAGTTTTTTTAAGCATCAAAAAATTGTATCAGAGATGTTTCTGAACCGTTTTTGTATCGTATCTCATACAAATATCATTTCCATATTGTATCCAAGGTCATTTGTGGGCGTACTAGTAAATTAGATGTATAGTGCTTCATCAAAGTTCTTTCTTGATTTTTTAGAAATACAACGAATGCCTTTTTACAGTTGAATACTCTATCTTTTAATAGTGCTTCATCCAAGTTGTTTCTTGATTTTCTCCAAATATAGGGAATGCCTTACTACAGTTGAAAACTCTATCTTATACAGATCACTTGAAAAGATTCTTATTTTTGTACCTTCCCTCTCGTACAGTTTACATCAGAACTTTCACACATTAAACAACTTGACAATCCCTTGAACTTGGAGAAGACAGAGTTATTATTTTTTCAAAAGTAAATTGAACAACACTCAACCACTCAGCCATGACAGAGTGTACAGAGACAATTTAAGAAGAAAAAAATAATACTAAAAAATTGTCACTTTATTTTTTTTGCAAAAATGTACTCATAAATAACTGAGGGCCTCTCACCTACATTGTGAGAAATACTGATTAAGTATTCCTTTCAACCAGTTCAAAGTAGAGTAAAATTAGAACATACTATACATACTATTGTGGTAGAGAGTAGAAGGAATGCTTTACAGCTGGTATACCCATAGGCCTACTCTCACGGAAGACATACATGAACCCTTTGATTTAGAGATGTATGTAAATTCTAGTACGATTCAATGGACAAAGAGAATCTTGTCCCAATGTAATGTTATTTTTTTAACTGTTCTCATTTCCCTGTTTTCATTCCTTTTTACATGTACAACAACTATTCTCTATGTTGCTCTTTATGATACTGGGCTACAAAAATGTTAAGATGGTAGAAACGATCAAGAAATTTCCCCAAACACACACTTCAAAAGATAAATCCAATCAACACCCACGTTCAAAACCAGTCAAGCTAAGAGAACCAAACTATTCAAATATTGTTGCTCATCTATAATTTTGCCATATTCAGCTTCTCCAACTTAGATTATTCCATGGAAAAAAATTGTGTTCATATGTTGATGGTATTATTGAAATGTCCAACACATTCTTTATTATTTTCAGTACTGCACATTACTGGTGAGCATTATTTGGTATTTCTGTTGGGATGAGATGTATACATACAATTTATAGTCACATAGGTTTAGCATACATAACTACAAATATAGGTATTTCAGCCTAGTATATTCTAGAGTTCAGCATTAGTAGCTGTAGTTACATATTTTATGATATGTGATCATGTCCAATAGAATATAATTATAAGATGTCTGATTTTGAATAGTGTAGTAGTCTATTTAGTGTATGATCATTGGAATCTCCCATGGGAATGTCACTGATAAAATATATATGAGGCAAACATAAAATCTAGCAAAATGTTCTTTTATATTCAATACCTTGCTAATTGAATCATCCACATAATCACTTCAAAAATATTTGCACTTAAATTTTTACCAGACATAGCTTGACCAATTACAGATCAGATGCATTAAAACAGTCTACAATCTAACTACTCGTCTTATGTCAGCAAAAATATCAAAGCAACATTTATGTCACAAATCAACTTCAAACCCAAACCCTTCTTCCTGCTATTTGCAATGAGCATGTCTTATTGACAAAAAAATAGTGGCTTACAAATGTGAGATTTACATTTTGAGTTTCTTACTCAGCTTCAACTAAATACTAAATAGACAAAACTATGTAGTGATATCAACATAGGCATATATGTGCTCATTGCAACTCTCAAATCTCTCATATACAAAAAAAAATTCTCTTTGGGGTCAGGGAATGGCACATGAAGCAGAAGAATTAATGCATACTTGGTAGCTATAATCGCCCCATGGTTTTACCAAAAGAAATTGAAGCATTGAACATATGATGTACCCAATTTATTACTTGGTAGAACTGAAAATATCAAAAAATACAACCCAACAATTCAAATGTTTTTTGGATGATTCCAAGTTTAGAACACAATGAGATTAAGAGTGTATGAACATGTGATCCAAATGGCACATTGTTTGAAGAGCATCACAACAAATTAAACAAAATATTGTATCCAATTCTTCAAAGATGTCTTTGAGGCCAGTTGTATATTTTACATAAAATCATTGTTTTTGGTATCAAATAGGGTGTGTTTTAAATTCTATGCCTTAAAGGCACAAGTTTCATTTGTGTGAGTGATGCCAATGTTCAAGGGTGACTAGTAATAACCTATGCATATTCCCATCTCCTTCTTTCGTTGTTATTCAAGTTCACAGTTGCATGGGCAAAACTGATTTAGAAATTGTGAGTGGCAATGCAAATGGGTGAGTGGCTTACACATAAGGTGTGTTTAGGTTTTCACAAGGGATGAAGGTCTTGTGGCCCCCAACACACTTTAAAAAAAAAAAATTAAGAGAGGGCATTTGTCTTGGATTTCTCTAGAAGATAGGGGATAGCCAGAGGATGTCCCGTATTGCCCCCATGTTCAAGGGACAGGGGCACAAATGTGGATGGGGGGCTTGGGAATAAGGATGTTAATAAAAATAGCTTTTATGACTTATAGTCATCATTTAATTCTTTTTTGTTTACTTAAATGCATGACTAAAAAAGAGGTGGAAGTAAATTCACAAACTTAAAAAATAATACTCCAAATCTTTAACAATGCTTAACTTACAAATATGAGCAATCTAATGTACGTTGTTTATTGCAAGTAGTAACTTTCAGATTCTTATGCAAACATAAAAACATCATAATTTTATTATTTGTAAAAATTACAATTTATTTTATAAGCTTACTTTTTTTACAACCGTGTATAGTTGCAGATTGGAGGTGGAGAATACACATTCAAATTACCAGGGGTATTTTTGAAGACCATCAAAGCTTTAATTACTATCTACAACCTATTTGAAAAGAGGTAAATTCTATCTATTTATCCTTTTACAATAACAATAGGTTAATTGCATTTGTTGAGTTGTAAAGATGTTTATTCTATGTTTCTTGTTTCAACTTTTGATCCAAAGTCATACATGTATTAGCCTAGTCTATGAATTTGATGTCTTATTACTGTTAACATGGAATTTTCCTCAATATTTCCATTGTATTTGTCTCAAACAATTGCATCATTTCGAACCAATATGAATGTATGTATCTTTGAATCATTGAAAGTGAATCCAACCATTTTACTATGTTTTGGAATTAATAGATGCTCATTGTTTGTTACATTTTTAGGATAATTGTATGCCAAGAAGATCTAAGATTGTATATGTTGTTTAAGAAATATTAAACAAGTAGGTTATTTCCATCAATTTTGTGAGTTTTTTCACTTCAAATGTAGGTTCTTGAATATATAAATACTTAGCACTACATACTTTTATTGTCTTCAAATTTACAATTGCATCTTAGTTCACTTCATTTTTCTGCTTTTAAATTTCAATAAGCGTTAAATCAAACATCATAATTTTCCCATTTATACAAATAGTTGAAAAACATGCAAGTTATCTAGGCAACCCTAATACGAAACAAAACAATGCGACAAACACTTGAAACCTCAACTTAGGCCATGTAATGAATATACTATTTCAATTTCACTCATACGAAAGGTCATATTGAATAGTTTTCATTTCTAAAATATGACTTTTACGTTTATTCAATACCTAAATTCCTTACTCTCACTTTGTTTGCAGACCAACCACTTCCAATTTCTTCCAACAATGTCATGTCTACCTTAACTGCAAATGAAATTGCTGACATCCTTTCAAGCATTCTTGATGTAGACCCCTTTTCGCAAATTGCATCTATCGAGCCCATTCAGCAAACAGAAACTACGCTTACCAAGTATCGTATTCAACTCTCAGATGGGACGCACATATATCTTGCTTTGCTACCCACATAGTTCAACGAATTTGTATTGGAGGAGGCTTTAGTCAAAGGCTCTATTATCCACCTCAAAGAATACATTTGCAGGAAATTTCAAAAAATCACGTACATCCATAACCACCTTATTTATTTTAGTTCCTCTTATTTATGCATGTATAATGCATTCACTTTGAAGTTGTCCTTTTCATTGCAGGGCTATCGTAATTCATAGCTTGGAAATAATTAGAAATAATGCCTCAATGATTGGAGCACCAAATGCAATTAATCAAGCTACTTGTATGCTCTCTACCAACTCTCATGAGCCATTGGGTAATAGTCAAACTCCAAACAACTCCCATGATGCACCTACATCATCAACGGAAAAGCACACTCTCTTTGCAATCAAACCAAATCCCATTGCAACCTTAACCCCAAACCATAAACTTTGGTCCATATAGGGTCGTGCCTTCAGTAAAAGCCCAATTCATGCATACAAAAATAAAAATAATGATGGGAAAGTATTCGGGTTTGATTTTGTAGATAAAGCAGGGTCCAAAATACATGTTACCTATTTTAATGAACAAGTAGATAGGTTCTACCATATGGTTGAGTCAAATAATACTCATGTCATCTCAAATGGTCGCATCATAGTAAGAAACACAAAATATAGTAGCGGCCCAAACCCATATGACATTTTCCTCCACAAATCCTCAAGCATTAGTCCATTAACCTACGTAGACTCCACAATTCCAACGCAAAACTACCATATCAAAACCATTCAATCATTAATGTCCTTACCTATAAATTCCCTTGTAGATGTCATTGGTGTTCTTGTATCTATCTCTCCAGCATCAACCATTTGAAAAAAGGATGGCACTGAAACAATAAAATGTACAATTGCAATTATGGACATGTTAGAACATACCATTGATATCACACTTTGGGGTAGCCATTTCCAAATCATTGGGAAACAACTAGCTGACCTTCCCCTACAACCCAACCCACCAATTGTTTTGATCAAAAGTGGTCGGATAACCTCATGGTTTGGAAAATCAATTGATACCATTTTCCCTACAACCATTTTAATCAATCCTAAGTTGGTTGAAGCATCAAAATTGCAATCATGGTATGCCACTAAAGGAACTGCCCTTCCTTCTATTTCCCTCTCTAAAAGCACTATATCACCTAAGAAATTTGAAAACCCGATTCCAATTTCAAATATTGAGAATCCAAGGTCTCCAAACAAACATAATGTTTGCGTAAAGGCTACTATCACAAAGCTCCACTTAGAAAACTTCTACTACTTGTCTTTCCCTCGCATTGTGGAAAGCAAAAAGTGTAAAAAAAGGGTTGTCCAGATTACCCCAAGTGCTTTTAAGTGCCCCAAGTGTTCTACAGAGATTACTACATGTGATTTCAGCTACATGCTCAAGATGGACTTGCAAGACAGTACAGGTCAGCTTCTTAATGTCACCGCTTTTGAAGAACCAGCAACAACATTGTTTGGAGTTTGCGCAGAAGATTTTCAGCTCCTACTAGTAGAGCCTGTTGGTGCTACCCAAATTTTAGACACAATTGTCAACAATGAATTCCTACTAGCATTTTCCATCCAAACAAATACTTTTGGTGGTCAAGAATCACAAAGCATTGTTATTACAACTATTAAGCAAGCTTAGCTTTTCTACACTAGTCTTTAAAAGTATACTCATTATGTAGTGTGCAATTATCCACTTTTTGTAAGCACGATAAACAATTACTGGAAAATTATAGAATTATTTGCATTGTTCAATATGAACATATATACATAATTCAATTTACACATGATTCATGCTTAATCTATACAAAAATTGAAGAATTGCACTCTTTTTTGCTCAAACAACTTGGTTTTCAATTTACCTTAGATTATATGTGACATGTCTTGTAACAATTTCAATATAACCTATGCTCAAAGCTTTGTTTCAAATGTATTATGTTGTTTAATGTATTTTTAAAATATTTTACTTAGTTGTTAATATTTACCAATTCTCATATTTATTTATTTTTATATCAAACTTTTCATTGCGCATTCACTTACATTAAGTGTCCATCTAAGTTGTATATTTAGTCTACTAAAAATGCTAAAAAATAGACCTTTATATTTACTGACAATTACTTAAAACATAAAAATACAAAATTTAGTTGTTTCCAACTAAGATCATAGGATTTACACCTCATTTTTACATTACTCATGCAAGCCATGGTTATTTATTATATATTACATGAATATTATATGAACTATTTGTCTTCACAAAAACTTCTCAATGGAGTTAGAAAACAAAAGGTTGCAAGAACAACGAGCTCGACGAAATGAGCTCCACCGATTACGTTACCATGCAAGAAAAGAGGAGATCAATAAAAGAAGACGAGAAAATCAACATAATCTAATAGATGGCATCTCCACAAATACACGCCCATGGTCTACTAATCCCACCCAGCTTCATCCAGTTGCAATTGAAATACATAATTCAATTCAAGCAAATCCATTCTCTCATATCCATCCACAACCAAATTTTACTCCAAATTTTTATACTGCAAGAGATAACTTCCGCTCAAAATTAGACAAACTTGCAAATATGCCAACCTGTTTAGTCTGAATGGAAAAATACCCTGGCATTAAAACAAGGGAAATAAATGGACTACCTACTTGTTACATGTGCGCATCTAAAAAAAATGGCCACCGTTTTTCCAAATGGAATAACATGGACCCAAGTGACCAACCCCAATGTTTAAAAAAACTAACTCAAGTTGAAGAAATGCTAATAGCAAGAATTAGCCCAATCCTTCAAGTAACCTATGCAAAAGGGGGGCAGCTAAAATACTGTGGCCACACTATTTATTTTCCTCAAGATGTTTCTACCATTGCAACCCACTTACCAAGGCGTATAGATGAATTAGATATCTTATTGGTTAACAAACAAAACATCAGGGAAAAATACTATAGCTTTTATGTAAGTAGAGGACGTGTATACGAGGCCTTGCAATATAAAATCATAAACGATCCATACTACAAAAGTATACACTTAGATGATGTTGCATTATCCTTCCTACCAAGTGATTCCACTAACATTATAGACCTACTAAATGAAACAAACACTATTGCAAGTTCCACAACTTAAACAATGATGCATACACTTGATGTAAACAACGAAGAAACAAAGGAAAACATGCAACCCAATACTTCATTTGTTGCTAGCCTTCCACCAGCACGCAGAGAGGTAGAAGAATTGTGGCCTTTATTGCAACTAGGTGAAGGCCGACCACCCTTGTCTATAGATTGTCCACCCATCTCTCCATCTCCCATCAATGAATACAACACAAAAGGATTATTTGTAATGGCCTTCCCCACCTTGTTTCCTATAAGCATTGCTGCTTTCAAACAACAACACATCAAAGAAGTCAAATTACATGAATATGCTCTCCACTTACTCAGGTATTATGATAATAGGTTTGGCCAACACACTCACTTCATATACTTGATACTAAACATCCTAACGCGCCATCGCAGCCAAGAAACAACATCTATTTTTGTTCATAAAAATATCCACCCAACCCTACCAACAACTATTCTCGATCTTCATCAAAGATTGAAGGACTTGCCTAATGACAAGCTTGCAGAACAACTCATACGCTTTGGAGCGTCAATTTGTGGAACGCGCCAATTTTGGAACCATTCTAGAGTAGAGCTTTCAGATATGATCCTACAAATTGGTTGTCCAACACTATTCTTCATACTCAGTGCAACGGATACAAAATGGCCAGACTTGCATAGTATAATGACATCTAATGCACCTACAAATCCACAAACATCATACAAATGGAGGATACAAAATATAGTTCAAAAGCCACACCTTACAGCACAATACATGCACCATAGATTTACTACATTTCGTGAAGAGGTCTTGAAAAAGCTACTTGGTGCAACAAACTATTGGTACAGGTATAATCTGCATAATTTCATCAATTTATATTGTATACCTTCAAAACAATTCCTAATAATAAGTTTCCACTAGGTATGAATGGCAACACAGGGGCTCTGCACATATCCATGGTTTTATATGGCTAAAAGATGCACCAGCTATTGAAAAAATACAATGGAATAATCTTCAATCAGTAGAGAATGTAGTTGAATACATCAATAGATATGTCTCTGCATGGAATCCCAAACCGCTTCCTTTAAGAAACCAACTAATCCACCGAACTCTTGTTGATGATCCATGTTTAATGGATACAAGATTGATTATACCTGTAGACCCTTTAAGCGACTACACATAATTGGTAAATTGTGTACAGCGTCATACAAAGTGTACCTTACAAACATGCCTTAGGAGAAAAGGCACAATCGTCCAATGTCGCTACAAAGCCCCTTGGAGCATGCAAGATCAATCAAGTCTTGCAATAGATGAGAATGGCCAACCAACATTCACCCCTTCATGCAATGACGATCACTTAAACCTACTCAACCCTTCTATACTTTGTATCTGGAGGGCCAATGTAGACTGCCAACTTGTTCTCATGTTGTCCTCAACTACATTGCAAAATATGCAACAAAAGAAAAAACTAAATCAGAAACATATCATGAAATGCTTTCCTGAATTTCAACAAACATTGAGTCTCATAGCCCAACACCTACAACTTTCTATAAAATGCTTGCTGAAACAATAGTGGACCATGATATTGGAGCACAAGAAAGTTTCCACCTACTACTCAAACTACCCCTTTGCATATCAAGCAGGATATTTGTTTCTTTAAATGTTAGCCAAAATAAATTCCAATGTGTCTCAATGTCCTCTGAACCAAATACTACATCCACAAACTACATTGATACTTACATGGATCGGCCTACATATCTAGAGTCCATGCCACTTATTGAAGTAACTAGAAAATGGACTTTCAAACCATCTCGAAAGAATAGCCAATGGAAAAAGCGCTCCATATATACAATTGTATGTGTATCCCCCCACTTCATAACCATCCCTGGAAAAGATGAGAAAAACTATGAAGCATTTTGTTGGAGTGAACTATTACTGTACAAGCCATTCCGCAACATTGACAATGATATTGGCTCATCAACACTTCAAATAATACAAAAATGGGAGAATTTTCAATGTAATTATCATCCCTGGCATGTGCTACGCACACAAATAGAAGCTCCAGAAAATACATATTCAAGCACCTCTTCTGATGAAGAAAATATAATACCAAATAACAACCCATTAGAATGGCAAATATTGTCTCGCTTATACCCAAGCCTTCCCCTCCACTTTGACAAACTAGACATGCTTGGTCATCGTGACATAGACTTGCACCATGATTGGGGATATTCCCAAATCAATCCACAACATCAACTCTCTACAACTACATTCATAGAATCCAACCGTCCAACATTTAAGGTCCGCCAACCTACCATTTGCCCTACCCAACATGACCTATCCGTCCAACAACAAAAAGCATTTTATATTATTTTGTCACACTTACGTGTTGATACTTGCCAACCTCCTCTAAAATTAATTGTTCAAGGAACTGCTAGAATAGGAAAATCACACCTGATAAAAGCCATAAAAAATGCACTCATGACCTCAACCAAAAATGGCCAATCACCATTACTACTTCTTGCACCAACAGGCTAGCAACATTCAACATAGAAGCGTCAATAATCCACTCTGCTCTACGAATACCTATCAAAGATATGGAACCCTTGCAAGGACAAACACTTGCAAACTTCCAAGAAAAAATGTACTTCACTTGGTACATACTAATAGATGAAATGAGCTTCATTGGACCCAAGTTGCTACAAAGCATTGACAAGAGGTTATGTGAAGCATTCCCCAGCAATAACCAAATACCATTTGGAGGATGCTCAATCATGCTCTTTGGAGATCTTGGACAACTTCCACCAGTCAAAGACATCCCCATGTATGCCTCAACATCTTATGGAGGCACTCTATGGAACAACTTCACAAAAGTTATCACTCTTACCAAAAAATTTTGTCAAATCGGTGAAGATCCAACACAAATTTCATTCCATACTCTACTCTCCAATTTAAGAAATGCAAAACCTACAATTGAAGACTGGAAAGTTCTAATGGCACGCTCCAGGTCAACATTGACATCTACAGAGAAAAATAGTTTCTTATCCTCAATACATCTCTTTGCAACAAATGAAATGGTCTCACTACATAACCAACAAATGTTATTGTCTTTGGCAAAACCTGTTGCATTATCAATTGCAGAGCAACTTAAGGGACCACCGAGTACAAATCTAGATGAAGAACAACTCCAATCTAAGCTTCTATTATGTGTTCAACAAAAAGTAATGTTCTATTCAAATTTATGGGTGGAAATAGGACTTGTTAATGGTTCACTTGGTGAAGTTAAAGCAATAGTCTACAAGGATGCAAAAAATCCACCTTCACTTCCATTATTTGTTGTTGTTCAATTCGACAATTAGATAGGGCCTGCTTGGGACCACAATAATCTAAAGAATGTACCTATTTCACCTTTGAGTCATGGTCGACGTCGACAAATACCACTCAAAATGGCATGGGCCTTAACAATACACAACTCACAAGGCCTAACACTTGAAAAGGCAACAATCGACATTGGAAATGTCGACCGCCAAGGCCTAACATTCACAATAATTTCAAGAGTGTGTTAACTTGCAAGTCTGCGCATTAAACCAACATTCACATTTGAACAATATGCACATATGCAACAAAACCCTTATGTAGCACGCCGAAAGCAAGAAGAAGCATGCTTATTAGCATTATCAAATTCAACCTCCACAACAAACACTAATACTTAAAAAAACTCCAGGTTAGTAATATTTTATCTGTTACATTTTTCACCTTCAAACTTCATTTACAATCATTTCATACTAAGCTGCAAACTGCAATATCAACTATTATCTCTATTAACAAATGTGTTTTCTATATATGAACAGATATAATAATGTGGCCTGCACATTTGAATTGCATTGTACAATGAAATCTATAAGCATGAAAATCAAACCAACTACTGTCTATCTATAAGATTCCAGGAGTATGCAGCAAAGAATATACAACCACTCTCCTACTATCTCCTCTCCTACTATGTCTCAAAAGATAATCATATGGTATATGATATAGGAATCTCTCAAATTAACTGTTTATGGGAACTTAGGTGCACAATCCACAAGTAAATTCTCCTTTTAAATTTCCCTTCAAATGGTCTTCATACTTAGAAAATTATACTTTGTTTTCCAACATGTATTTTCATTGTGGATTTTCAATTATGGATTTCCATGCATATCTACAAAAGGATAAATCTTACAAATATGGCACAATATCTTGTAGGGGACCCTGTACTACTTCCACAAGAAGTATTGCAGCTTATGGATGTAGTTCTTCGACAACCTGCATTAAAACAATAAGCATTTAATAAAGCTTACAAGACAATTTTTGCTTGTAAGACTAACTTAAAGAATTCTATTAAAAAAACATTACAGGTTGCTTATGCTTTTTATTTCTTTTTATTTGGTAGCTTTTGCAACATGTATGATCTTCACCAATCTTGTAATGGCACTTTTTTCTGAGGTAATGATTGAATGTGTATGTGTATTGCTTCAAATCATGTCTCTGTGAGACCTCTGCTTCTTTTGCTTACTCTGTCCCAAGCTAAAATGAGGAGACAATGGGTGTTGTATACGATTCTTAAAATGAAATTTTGCCCAATTTAGTTTTTTTGTTTCAATTCTATGAGTAAGTTTCTTTCCTTGGTCTAAATATAGTAGTTAGATGCTAAACCGGGCTATGGATTTTTTTAGTTATGTCAGATTGTACATTGATTACAATTATTCCATGTGCAATTATGTAGACTTGAGGTTATGAAAGTTATTTCCTGAGTGCTTTCAAAATCTTTGACTATGATGTCTTCGTAAGTTTTATTGAGAGCTTCTGATCTCACTTTGTCTCTGGACCTTACTATGAGAAAATGAAAATTTCCTCAAAAAATTAAAAACCCATAAACTATCAAAAGAGTATTCACTGAAATAGGTAGCACAAAAATCAGTGCATACGGTAAACCCCTTTGTATGGAAATAATTAATATGGAAAATATGGGAATTTGGTTGATGCCTACAAAGTGTTTGAGAAAATGTCTGAAAAAGATGTCTGCTCATGGACTGTCATTATTGCAGCTCATACAAAGCAGGGATTTTCTGAAGAGGCTTTGGTACTATTTCACCAAATGCAACTAACAAATTTCCAACCAAATCACTTCACCTTTTCTAGTGTTATGTTCGCATGTTCTAATTTAGCATGTCTGGAATGGGGTGTGGGAGTCCATGAACTCACTATAAGAAGTGGATTTCACTCTCATGTCTCGGTTGCAAATTCTGTCACACGTTTTCATTCGTTTTTCATCTTTTTTGGGTGGAAATTCATGGGGTTTTGTCCTTTTGCAGGATTCTATTGAGCTGCATATGCCCATGTTGCATCTATGTCACTCTTCTGTTGGAATTTTCCTTGGAGTTGATCAAACCTCCTCTCCATGTAATAGAGTGGTTCACGTCACAAATACCTTGCTAAGGGAACAAGAAATTTTCCCAATTTTGCAATAGAAATTTGTATAAACTTGAAGGCTATTTCAAGTATATTGGTGCCAATAACATTGAGGTTTTATTTTGTAATTATCTGCATTCCTTTTAATATAATTCTTCTTCCATGTTTGGGATCTCTTGTGAATACATTTGTGTTATATGTACCTTTTTTTCAATGAAAAATATTGGTCATTGGTACACATTGTCTAACTTTTAAATTAATAGATGAGACCCACTCTGACATTTCTTTCTGTTTTCACCATGTATCTATTGCAAATAGGCCATGAGTTTTGAATTGATGATATTTAGCTTTTAACTCTTGAAAGCTATTGACTTATGGGCTTATTATTTATGTTTTGTGAGTTTATATGATCAATTTTGGTATACACTCTCTAATTTTGGTATTGATACTTGTGTCCCTATATTGATTCTCTGTGTTTTATATTTGAAATGTTGTCGTCATGCTAAGACAAACAGCTGGATTATAGATTACATGTGCACTCATTTTAATTATCTTGCAGTATTTTGTTATTGGCCTACCTTGCCTCTCTTATTTTTAGCTTATGCACTTTCCAACATTATTCTGGAGTATGGTGGTTCTAGATTGGTGCTGATGAAATCTTCGGTATTTTTTCTTCAAATCATTTTTTGAGCCATAACTTAGATGTTGGTGTCCCTTGTTAGTTGTTATTTTGTTTTTGTCTTTCACTAGCGTAACTTTTTCCACTAGTTCTTTCCTATGAATACTTTCTTCTATTGACCAAATAAACTATGCATGCAAAAACAAGAACACATTTTCAACAACTCAATAAATAACAACAGTTATTTATGAAGTTTATAGACATGAAATGTGTTTTTTTTCCGTAGATTATGACCATTATGCTATTTGAAGTTTATGTACAGTCCAAATTTTCAACAAGAAACTTGAAATCTAAGCCAAGTTTATCAAACATTGAAATCCTACAACATTGTGGTTCAAGGGCTTGAAACTTCAAATTTGAACAAGCAAAATAGAGTAAATTTTCCCATTGAACAACCCAATTGGCTAGATAACCAGCTAGAGTAGGATTATTCATTTGGCAAGTATTGAAACCCTTAGTCTCTCTCACTACACTTGAATGCTGTGTAATGTGTCTTGGAAGGTGTTTGGAGGAATTCATGATTGTTCTAGTGGTAGAACATATGTAAATCCAAATATGATCCTTGTTGCCTTTCTTTTAAATTGGTGGTCATTAGTAATTTATGATATATGAAGATTGAAAATCACTTGCTGCACTGCCATTGCAAGAAGTTGGAGGTTTTTTTTGTCCCTAATCAAAACGGCAACACAGGTGGTTTTGTTAAATATGTTTAATGATTTTCTACTGTAGCGTTGAATTTTACAATACTATTTATTTGCAGTGTAAATTTTAAGGATATGAATAAGGTTCCTTTCATCCTATTTGCCAAATGTATTATTATTGTGGGGTTTAGATCTTTGAGTCATAGTTGGTCCATCCAAAATGATATTAGAAACAAAGATTTGGATAAAGTAGACTGCTTTGATGTTGCAATGTAATTGTGTGAGTGATTAGACAAAAACCAACATATAGATTATCAAAATAGAGCATTTTATTCTAACTCCAAGCTTGTCATCCCAAGCATGAATTTTCTTAAAAAGAAGTATGAGCGGGCTTACACACCTAGTGCTCAATCAACATATAAAAGAGAAATAAATTTTACATGTGAAAGAAAAAAGCCTTAATAAAACAAGAATGCTAAATAGGTTCCTTTTTGCTCCTCTTATTTCATCTATTTTATGTTTCGACATTAGATTATGATTGATCAAATTTCACTTCACTATTTGTAATGTTTATATGGTTGAAACTAATCATATTTTACTAATAACAGTAAAACAGAAAATTTTCATACATTGTCGTTGGATAGAATCAATAGAAAAGTTGCATGCATTGTCATTGGATAGAATCTTTTGGGGTCTTGTTGCTACTATGCTTTGCAGTAGCAGTTGCATACATCAATACAAAAATGCAGAGATTGACTATTGATTATGTTTTGATGGATGTAAATGTCCTGTTACAATGCTTCAATTTTTCCATAAACTACAATTATGTGGGAAAATATTGTGGTGGTTGGCTTTACATATGCCAATTGCATTCGCTTGAGAGTTTCGAAAGGCTTTTATATACAAGCACACTCAGTAATTTAGTGATGTGTTAGTCTTTCTACTAATGACTGTCCTGTATAAATCCGTTAACATTCAATTAACTGCAATTGGAAAGAGTCAAGTCAAACACCATAGCTTTGTGTAGCATGGTTTTATCTTTGGTATGAGAGGGGCTTTGGAATAGGGTGTGAACATACATCACACCATTATAAAACGCTCAGGAACTATTTTAAAATCCTTTTTGGGTGCATGTTTATATGTCAAATTAAATTGAGAATAATCCATACCTATACCAAAACACAAACTACAAACCACGTTGGTTCACTTTTTCCATAGACTACAATTATGCAGACATATATTATGAAGTCTAGCTTCACAACTACCTGCGAGTTTTCCTTAGAGTTTTTGAAAGATTTTCTATAGATATTCTAATATCACATATGCACCATTTACTATGCTACAACAAAAACCTTGTTATCAATTTTGCCTCAACTTAAATTCAATTTGGATATTCTAATATCACATATGCACCTTTTGCTTCCACATCTTAGTCGTGTGTTTTCTTTCTACTGTTCCAGTAAATGTATTCCCTTGTTTGGTGCAGATGTATTTGTTTTTTTATTTAAGGTTTCTAAATAATTTATATTTGATTTAAATTTTATTTTTTTATAATTTCCTTGATAATGATTATAATTATATTTACATTTTATTTTTAATAAATTAATAATACATGTTAAATATATTTATTAAAAATCTTACATGTAGACTATTCTATTTCCCAGGAAGCTGAACCAACTTCCTATTTATAATGAATCATTCATAGAGTAAATTTTAACAGGTCCATGTATAGAGAATAATAGTACAATTATCTTCAAATAAAGAAACACAATAAATCTATTTAGAAAAACAACTCTTTCTCTCTGAGCATTTTAAAATGCTCTTATGCCAAACTAAAAAATTCACAGACTTCTCAAAACACAAGCAAACCGAAATCAAGGGACATCCACATGATAACAACAATCATAGTAAGTACACATTATCATAACACTATATGCACAAAAAAATACAACATTATATTTTCAGACAAAAGGGCTTTACAAAATTCTTGATTCAACTGATGGTCAAAGAGGCCACTTTTGATTAGGAATTTTAGATTGGCCTTCAGCTTGGACATTATTACCCCTGCATTAAAAAGGCTACCAAACTCAGTAAGTAGAGTGCGTCAACTTGCAAGCCTACACACCAAACCAACCTTCACATTTGAACGATATGCACGCATGCAACAAAGCTCATATGTAGCTCCCCAGAATCAATAAGAAGAATGCTTATTGACATTATCAAATTCAAACTCCTAAACGAACACTAATACCAAAAACACCTATAGGATAGTTACTTCTATTTTATCAGCTACATTGAATAAAGCACAAAATTCAAAATTTTAGAATTGGCTTTTTATGATACAGTTGACATAAGAAATAAATAAATTGTTGTCTGTATCAAGTATTATCTATCTTAGCAATTATGTTTCATATATATGAAATAGTGATGTGCTCTAGCCATTCTTGTCTTTGAAATTTGAATCATTATATGGGATTACCTTATATGGGATGTAACTGAATAATGTTTCGTAAGAAAAACAAATTATTTCCTATTATTTCTATTCCTTTCTTGATGGGCTAAGTTTATATAGGAAACTCCATTCACAAGTATTCATTTTGGAATAATGTATGATTTTCTTTTGGCATTTTGTGGGTTGTATTTGCTAACAATAGGTATCAAGTAACAATAAGTACCAACATGTATTCTATATATGATAGAAAATAGGTTAGTCAAATTCCATTTTTTAAGTTTTACAAATAGTTGGGTATTTCCATGGCTAATGTGTTCCATGTGTGCATACATAAGGAGGTTTGTAAACTAGATTTGGGAAATTAATAGTGCTTATGTGTACCATCTCTAAGGATTATATGTATCAAATCAAATCTCAAGTTGCATGGATCATATTTCAATAGGACTACTCATATTTCATGCATCTATGATGAACACAAATTCATTAAATTTCTTTTTGGATGTGAGATCGTTGTTACTTTCTTTACATGGGAATGTATTGGATGTAAAATTTTTGTGGCTTACATGTTCATATTGATGATGCACATAATATATATTGGGTTTAAAATTGTTTCTTGTTTAAATTTGTAAATTCTATTCAATCAATTTCTTTTGGTTTTGCCTACCAGACAATAATGAAGTATATGATGCAGATTTGTTGTGGCTTACTTGTACTCCATGTTATGCAGTAATCAACTACTAAGTTTGAAGTCCTCATTGGTTTAAAGTGGTTTTGATGGAAAACTAAGTTATTCTTCTTAACATTTTCTACCTACTCTATGCTTAAGGTCCTCAACAAGGTTATTTAATGTATCCAATAAGTAGATTTTCCCAAAAGGTTCTACTAAAAAAAGTTGGCATCTCTAAATGCAATGAATTAGTCTCATGGATAACATTTTATGACCTCCATTAAATGAAGTGTGGATACAACCCCATTGTACGCACATTCAAACCAGTTTCCTTGTTCAGACAATCTAATGAAAAATCTGAAATAAGAGTACACAAAAATTTATAACAAATCATTTAAATAAAATATATATTTAACAAAACAAAATGAGGGCTACAACATGGATTAAAAAAAAATTGGAACTAAATAGAGGTTACATTTTAAAAATTCCAACAAAATCATAAAGTTTAGCTTGATTGGAACTTGTACTATTTTACCTCCAAGCAGATGCCCTACGATGGTACTTGAAGAACTATTCAAGTCACGATAAGGCGTGGCATTATATAAATGACGGCTTTCTTTGTAACCTTATCTTTGGAAGCTGCTTTATAGAGGTTAAGTAAGACGATGGAAATGAGATAGTTTTTTTTATGAATACTTTAATGAAGTAGAAATGACATGTTCGATAAATGTGCAAAACTAAATAAGAAAGGACGAGGGAGAAAATTAGGATACTGCTTACTAATGCATGCACAAATGTATGCAAAACAATAGACCAACATTTTTCGTAATTGAACATTCACACCTCTTCAGCGTACCCATTGCACACCAAAGTGCATTGCTAATATATATGTATGCTAATAATAGTATTACACACCAAAGTGCATTGCTAATATATATGTATGCTAATAATAGTACAAATGTATGAAAAAAAAAACCCAATTCGTACCCATTGCACAATATGTGCGATTGCTAGTTTGTAGCAGCCAGTTGAAACATTACTTGCCTAACGTCTGAAAACAAACTTTAATGTGCACCCAATATTTTCGTTTAAAAGGCTGCAAAAGCTTGTCTCGAGCTCAAGAATCAGGCAGCTCTAAACCCCCGATATTTTTATAACTACTTTTCGTTTATTATGAATAGATTGAAGCAGCAGTTGAAGGTAGATTGGTTTGGTTCGTCTCATTTAAAAAATAAAATCTGTCGTAATATTTTTCCTGCAATCTCTACCCATTCTTTTTCATCGACAGCACGACTCCATTCTGTATAATTTGTGCAAGAATCTTGAGGTAAGTCACTTGCCATGGTTTCAAGGAGTGTTTTTGGGAAACCGTACGCGGCCAGATCTTTTTAGTTTTTTAAATTTTATTTATTTATTTCATTCTAAAACAATTTTGTTGTTATGTGTTCAAGGAAGGCATTGGTTATGTGGTTTCATCTATGGCTGTTTAGATATATGATATTATTGTAATGCCTAGTGTTAGATCTCTATTTATTTCTTCACATAGAGATATATGAAAGTGCTGCTATAAAATAAGAGTGCGCTATTCCAAATCATCTGGACCAAATCTGTGCAAGATAAAATGTAATAAAGACTAGGGTTTTGCAAGTTCATCAACAATCAAGATGTTCATCTCAATGGCAACATATAATTCTTGCAGAAATTGTCTACAATGGCCACATGGGGTTGCAAATACTGCAATAAGCTTAAGTTGATGCTCCCCATTTTCTATTGCATTGACCCAGTGAGGCATTGCTCCACATGAACAAAATGGTTCAAAGGAAGATCTACAAACTCCAGATAGACTCCCATGATGCATCCACTAACTCCAAGGCCAACAACTCCAACACCAAATTTCACTAATATAGCCAGGTATTGGGTTTCCGAGCCTCATCTGACTAAGACAACAAGAATGGCAGTCGAGCAATTACGAAGTATCAATCTCAGTTCAAGTAGTTAGGCACAAAATTAGATTGTAAAGAATCGATCACTGGTGATACTGAGAATAATCAGAAAATGACAATCGCTAAACCATAACAATAGATATGTTTATCACATTGGCGACTAGGATCATGAACTTCCCAAAATTACAACATATAGGGCATTATCAGGAATTGATGTCTTTGGGCTCACAAATAATTTCGTCCAAATGACGGCCAGAGAACTAGAAGGCACAGAGTTTAGCCAAACTACATTCCCGTCTTAGTCCCAATATGATTCGATAGTGATATGACTCGTAACTCCAAAGATTGGCAACAACGCACATACTTGGCTCAGCTCCCGTGGTAGACAATGGTTAGCGCTGATGAGAGTCAAGGCTCTATCGCGTCAAGCTGGAGATTTGCCTCAGGGAGGTGCGCAAGCAAGATGTCGGAGTGTTGGCCTTGCATGTATACTGGATAATGGAATACCTCCGTCGTGTGCACCAGATAGGAACTTGCGAGCTCAGACCAGAGAACGCTTTGTAATGTCACAAAACTGGACCCTGTTGATCCCGTGTATGATCTGTGCGATGAATACGGAAATGGATCTATGAATGTCCTGCGATTAGAGTATGGAGATGACGTATTAGAAGAATGGTTGAATCGTGTGAATGAACAGAGACAAAGAATTCCGGGTAGAGACTTCATCCTACCGGTCAAACAAGCTACGCGGCCAAGTTCCTTGTCTCCATTCCATGATTTCACCCCAGCCAACAACTCGCCTAAGTAGTAGTAGAGAATGAATGAATGAGAGATTTTAATGTCGTCCATGAGACCAAACAGCCTATGGGACCAAGAGCCAAAAACAAGCTAAGAAATCTCCAAACTCTTTTCAATGTTGGATCTTCTACTATGAATTTTGACAAAAAGCTAGCAGTCTTGTTGATTTTCTCCTCCTCGAATAACTCGTGCAGATTGTCAGCTTTTAAGTTGTTCTCAAACTGGGTGCGGATGTCCCCATAAGCCGCACAAACCATGATAAAGTGCCAATCCGTCTCCACCACCCCTTTGTTACAAAAAGTGCAAATTCTATCCTCCCACGCTTCCTTAGGTATCGTCCACCTTCCCGTCTCACATCTGAGATGGTGCGAACCGGTCCTCAGCTGAGCAATTAACATCCTTGCTTTACTTTTAATAGCTGCCCCTAAGTAGGTTTTTTCATCGTGCTCCCAAGTTGGGTTGAACTCTTTGACATAGTGAGTTTTCTTTTGACCAATTGGCTTTGTCCACATGGCAGTCCTGAATTTATTTGCAACATACTTTTTTATTTCTTCATTGGTGTTAGGGCACTCGTGCAGGCTAATGTTCCACTTGTTTAGCCACTTGTTATTTTGTTTCATCCATGTTTTCTTCCTACGGTTTAAAACCTCTTCAACGACAATTTTGGGCCAACGGTGATCATCCATGTTTTCTACCTTCTTTAGATAGCTTAGTAACCGACTTATAGCCGAAGCATCCAGCGGTAAAGTTCCCGACTCCGCCAAGAGAATATCATAAGGGATAGTAGTTTTGACTTTGAGGTTGCTAGTGATTAGGTGCTTTTGGATTCTTTCTAGTTGTCTCCAACTATGGATTGACATGCTACTTCCTCACACCTCGCAGCCATAAAGAACCACCGGAGTGACCAGCAAACCAAAGAGAGTCTTCTTGGTTTTCCAATCCCAAAGTTCAGCCTCTCTGCAACTGTTTTGGAGTAAGAAAGAGGCCTTCCAACCCCCTTGTATCCTTTTAGATCTAGTAGTCTCCCACCCGAGCTTATGGTGAAAGTCGATCCCAAGGTATTTGTATTCTTTCACTATTTCCAAAGGATTACCTTCAAAAAGAAAGTTATCTTGTTTCCTTTTCTTCCTTAGGGAAAAGATCATGACTTTGGTCTTGGAGGTGTTCACCTGCATCCCGACATTCTGACAAAAGAGATCCAAGGCCTTCAAAAGTTCTTTCAAACCACGGGCAGTTTTTGAGATTAGGATAAGATCATCAGCATATAGCAGCAGCTTAGATGACACCTCCCAGAATAGGTCGGCCAGAGAGAAGCACGATTATTTAAATTTAAATGTTATTTTATAATAATTTAAATTTTTTAGTTTTATTTATTATTTAATATTATATTACTATTATTTAAATTTTATATTATTATCTAATATTATTTATTTATTTGAATAAATTCAGAAGTGTTGAGAAACACTATTTTGTCGTTTTTAAATGGGCTCACATCAAGTAATGGGAACATGACATGTTTCAATCAAGAATTTTTCATGAAAGGTTATAATCATATTTCCGCAATCACAGTGCTCTGTCCATTATCAAACTATGACACATCACCCTTTGAATACAAAAGAACCTCTCAAAAACTCAGCATATTACATACCTTTCACCTTACATACATTCCATCTTCAAAAATCAAAACCTTAAACTATGCAGAGGATACAGTCATATAAACACATCATGTATGCTGTTGTTCAAATTTTTTGTTCCATGTATTTTCTCCTCACTCACATAGTATCACAATTTTGAATTCCTTGTCACCAAAATCAATTCCATTTTCCAAATCAAAAACCCAATACTATAACCTGACTGTTGATATTCAAGATCATCCAGATTGAACACAACATCTTCAATACTTTTGGTGCCAATCAAAAATACATTAACCTGTTCATCTTCAAATGATTGTAACGCAAAAACTAACAAACCCTGACTATTGAACTCCCGTCAAATGAAGATCTCTAGGGAATAGCCATTCACAAAATTTAAATTCAGGCCTTTGATTTTTGATTACTGCCACATTCAACTTTAAAAGACAACCTTTGATCTTTATTCAAACAATATAACCCAAGACCATAACCTGCTCAACTAGTTACTCCAAAGGAAAGAGTCGGTTGCCAAATGAAGATGAGCCCCTCAAGTCATCACTTGACTTAACAGTAATCGGTGCTACTAAGTCAGCTTGAAAATATATCAAAAAACAACTTTAATATAAAATTTGCACAAAGACTATTATTTAGGGTTTTGAAGCAAACATGTTACCCAGTGTTACCTCAAGTTTCCGGGACAGGGACGGCAGGGAACGGTGGGACGAGTCCCCAAGTTTCCGATTTTTGAGGCCAAATTTGGGGATGGCGGGGGACGGCTATATAAAAATATAGGGAAATTTTAAATATTCATATGATACATGGATAAGGCATGCATAATATACATTATAGAACCTTAACATATAACATTTGTGTTCAACATTATGCCAATACTCAAAACACATTCAAAATTAACATACATGAATCATGAAACAACCTCCAAGTTATAATTTATAAACTTATATCAAAATGCCCAAAGGCTACATTGCTTCCATATAGTTTTAAAGTTTGCTATGAAAATCAAAATACAATATCATATGTCAATAATGAATAAACAAAGAGCATTGCTGCCCCTAATCATCTCCCATAACCGCATCAAAATCAGAGTCATCCTTTGAGTCACTGCCACTGAGATGGTCCTCCTCAACCAACGAAACCCCAGCCAAACCCTTAGCTGTCTCCTCCTCATCTACCTGGGCCACGTCCTCGGGATCAATATCCCACCATAGAGCTGGAGTTTGTCGATACGCTGGAGTCTGCTGATCCTGAAGCCGAAGAGCACTATGAATGGCCACTAGCTTCTCCGCTCGTCTAGAGGTAAGTCTATTCCTCTTGAGGGAGTGGATAAAGCTATATGTGGACCAATTCCTCTCTGCAGCAGAGGAACTGGCAACTTGTGTAAGAAGGCGAGTAGCAAGTGTCTTCAACTACGGTGTATCCCTCCCATGATAGGTCCACCATCCAATAGGGTTCGATTGAGCTAATATAGCTTTATCCAACCTCGCTTGTGGTTTACTCAAATTTGGGCCAATAAGATTTGCAAAGTCTAGGAATTGTGTCCGAAGTAGTGAAGCTTGCTTCGCTGGATAAATCTTTTCAATGGCTCGTATGAACCCATCTAAAACCTCAGGGTCATCGCATGGAGGCACCCTACCAGCCCTTGGTGCATACCATTTTGGATTTAGAGCAAAGGCAACCATATGAAGCGGGGTGTTCATTGTATTCCACCTCTGCGTCACAATGGGCCTAATGTGTTGCCCATATAAATCCAAAATGAGATCCTTTGCCGAAATAGTTTGCTTGATCTTCCCAAGCATATTGTCAAATGTCTCATATATCTCTCCAAGATTAGGAGAGTCTATATCAACATATCAGATGACATCTACAATAGGGGAGATGAAGGAGCAAATATATCTGCAAAATGCAAACAAAAAGTTCAAAATAATTAGTTGACAAGTTAATTGACATGTTAGAAACTTCAAAAATTGGAACATTGGACAATAAAATTAAAATATTAAAATCAGAAATTTAATATGAAAATCAGCCATCTAATATGTCGTACCTCAGATTGGCCCACCAATCGTCATCGAGGATCTTTTGTTTGATGGTCTTTCCTTGAGCAGAACTTGCATTAGGCCATCTAGTCCACTCTGCATTGACCATCATCAGTTGTAGAGGCTCACGCACCTCAAGCATCCTCTCCAACAAGATGAAGTATGTGGCATATCTACATTCATTGATTCAATGATTCATTAAAAAATAAAATTTTAAAATAAAATTCAGATTATGAATACAAATTGAAAGTGAAACAAAATGAAGTAAGTGGCATACCTTGTCTCTACAGGTTTGAAAAACTCCTTCTTTGAAAATGTTCTGAAGAAAGCAAGTGAGGTGTGGTGATTGCAAATGAACATCTAAATATCTCTAGCTTCTGCCACTATTTGCTTCACCCAATCCAACTTCCCTATGTCTTTCAATGCATTGTTCAATGCATGAACACAACATAGGGTCCAAAATATGTGCCAATAAGTACCCTCCACCATCAACCCAGTCGATTTGCACACGCGTGCTGAATCGGTGATCATCTGCACCACATTTGCAGCCCCAACCTCCTCTATGGCATCTTTCAAAATGGAAAACTGGAAGTCTTCATCCTTACGTCTCCCCGAACAATCTACGGCTCTAAGAAAATAAGAACCAACAGGGCATGTGACTATGACATTGATGAGTGGTCGACGTCTAACATCAGTCCACCCATCCATCACTATAGAGCACCCCGTCCTCATCCACGTTTGCCTCATCTCCTCCATTAACACATTAACTTTGGAGTACTTTCTGTCTAGGAAGGTGGTGCGTAGCTTATGAGCTCTAGGGGGTATGAATGAAGGACCAACAGTGGCTATGTCTTTCACCATTTGTTTGAAATAAGAGGGGCCACATGAAATGGGATGGCATGGGCAAAACAAAATTTGGCAATGGAAGATTCAATGGCTTTTCGTGCTTGTTTATTAAACATGAACTCAACTGAAGATGCCTTCCCACTACCACTCACTTTCCTCTTTCCTCTTGAGGCAACTCCACTACTACCAATCGTGGAAGGAATAGGAGTAGGCATAGATGATTGTGAACTCGGGAAAGAAGGTGACCCATCGTGAACCCCACCATCCAACTCCATTTGAATTTTTTGGCACTCTAAAAATAGTTCATCTGTTAATGCAGGATACACTCTAACTCCATGGCCCACCTCACCCAAAAAATGAGACCTAACTCTTGTGTAGTTGACCCTAAATTCCTTTTCACAAATATGGCAAAACCACACCCTACTCCCCCTTGAATTTTTTTGTCTTTCACCCACGGGTGTAACATATTGAAGGAATGTTTTTTTTTTGTTTAATGGGTGTTTTGCAAAGTCTTCCATGGTCTTGGTATTGGTTGTTGAAGGGCATTGGATTGGGTTTCTTTGCTCTCCACTACCATCCCCACCACTTTCCCTTCTAGTTTGCACTTCAACTTCACTATCACTCCCATCCTCACTGCTGCTCATGTTTTTTATATTTAGAATGCAAGTTTCAACTGCAAATGCAAATGCAAATGCAAAAAAATCAAACAATGTATGCTTGAGATTTTGCAAAAAAAAGAGGGAAAGGAAATGCATATCTTTTTGGTGGATTTGCACTCCCAACAACACCAATTTCAACCTCCTCTCCTCCTTCAAGCTGCTGCTCCTTCTCCTTCAATGGCTGCAACTTCTTTTGCTCTCAAACTTTTGGCTGCTCAAACAAACGAATGCAGAAAATGAAGGTTAGAGAGGTCTTTTTTTCCTCATAAAAGAGTTAAAAACAATGGCGCCTGCAGATGCCACGTAGGCAGGGGCATTTCTTTTTTATTAGGATTGGGCAGCCGTCCCCCATCCAGTCAACGACGTCCCCTGTTTCAGGGACAATTCCCTATTTTTTGGCAAAAAAGGGGACGGTCCCTGGCGTCCCCCAGTCGTCCCCCTATACCCGGGACGTCTCGGGGACAAGGACAGGGCATTTCAGGGGGGGGGGGATGCATCCTCGGGTTTCCCTAATGTTACCCAAAGATTAAACCCTAAACCATGCTAAACCCTTAATAAATTGTGCCCTGTGACTGAATTTAGATCTCTGCTAGACCCCATGAGCTCCAAATGTAAAGCATGGTGACTTTAACATTTGCAAAGAAGATGTACTTTGAAGAAGAATATATCAATTTGAAACAAAACCTTAACCCTTAGAAAGCTAGAAAGACCTTAACACTCAAACTCTGCTTTCATGACTTTATGTAAGTCTTTTCAATTGCATATCTTTGAAATCAACCTTACCTTCATGACAAACCAAGTATCTTTGACAAACACCTCTTTGACATCAATCCATGAGATGAGTATCAACACAATACTACCATGAGATGAAGCAACTCATTGAAATGAATATGCAATGAGTAACAATCAATGGAATAAATGACAAATACTTCAATACTCCTGACTGAGTGAAGAAATACTTCTGACATATCACTCACCATGAAATGAACCTTTGGATACATGAGCAAGCATGGGCACATCATGAATGAGCAACATTACTGTTACTAAAATTTCTGCACATGCTGAAATTTAGTCCTAAACAGTAACATTGCACAAAAGTTCTTACGATTTACACATTTCTTGTATTTTTGTACTTAGCTTGTACTTTTTGCAAGTCTTGTTTCACTCTGAACATAAGTGAAAGAATAAAATATTCGTTGTATAAATCATCATCGATATGTACAACATTTATTTACAACTGGTTAAACGAAATGAACAGACAAAAAGCAAAAGTCTCTCTCACAAAGACCGTGAGAGTGATCTTCACTTTCCTATGCAAATAAGAAAACATGCAAGGTTACAAACAAATGCATAGAACATAAGATAGAAGGGAACCGACCATTGCTTGGGGGTATATGGCTGGCGTAGGTCTGTTTCTGCTGGTATGAGTCTGCACCCCCGGTGTCTCCTAATCTCCAGATGTCTCCTTGTCCTGAAAAGTGAAAATAAAACATTGGTTAGATCCAGGGGATCTAAGCAATGACTGATTTACTCCTAAATATGCCTATGCATCAATCATGATCCTTATTTGAACAGGAAAATAAACATCAAAACCAGAAAGAGGATCATATGCGTTGCTTCAAGAGACAATTTTATTGCTAATTGTTTGCGTCATGTGTAGAAATAGGAAACATAATGTTGCTGATTCTCAGATATTAATATGAGTGGGATAAAATGTGGCTCCCACAAGGGTTGAGCTCAGCTCATCAAATGTTTTAAGCAATATGAACAACATGAAAATCTATATTGTGTTTTGCGGATTTTTGCAAAATTCATGACATATGAATGCAAGTGTGAATAATGTTAGTGCTGCGAGTTAATTTCATTTTCAGAAATGCATTGTTTTTTTAGCTTTCAAGGAAGGCAGTTATGTAATTTTTCATGCAACAGGAGGATAAGTGCATGTTCATCTTGAGATAGCACAACAAATGCATTAAGAACAGAGCAGAATAGTTGCTAGCAATGAAAGTTACAACACAGAGAGTTAAAGAGAAATGAAATCCAAACCTGGCCGTGGCTTTTAGAGCCCAAGAATTTTTTATTTTTTTAAAAAATGGAGTTTAAAACAGATTTTTTACTAAAATGCGTTTTTTTTTGTCATGAATCTCTAGAGAACTTTCAGAAATCTCATGGAGAAGTAAAAAAATTCGCCCAGATTGTCTCATAAATGGCAACAATAGTAAGTTCAAACAGAAGAAAATCAAAGTGGAGCAAGAGGTATATCAAAATAATCATGGTGCCGCAACTGGGATGCTCTCAGAAAGCTTTAGATTCAAAGTTAAAAGCCAGATTTGAAGTAGCTGACCACGTTTTTGCAAGAAAATCTTCAGTAAAACCTCCAGAGTGTCAACAATACAAAGTTTTTTCAAAGCTTCAAAGCTCTGTAATGGCGTCCATGGCGTCCAACACAGAAAAAAAAGAAAGACATAGAAAGATATTAGAAATACTAATGGCCGCGCTTGGTAAAAGCTTCAAGAGCTTTTAAAAAAAAATGTAAGAAATCTCTAGATTCGCAAAGAATCATACTTACCAGTTTCTCAAGCTTAAGAAAATTATCAGGAATGACGTCTATACAAATTTCATCTTCAGAGATCAGAGGTTTCAAGCTCTAAGTGGCGCGGCTAGGGTTCCTGATGGCAGCGCCTAGCACAACTTCATACTTGACAAATGTGAATGAATGATAACATTCATTTTAGGGTTAATACCCTAATGGTTCGATAGAAGGAAAAGAGGCATTTTTGCCTTAAGTTTTTGAGAGAACCTTTTTCCATTTTGCTGGGGTCGTGGCATTTCATTATGCCTTTGATTTTATTTCAAAGTCTTTCATTAAATTAAGACTTAGGATTTTGTCTTTATTTTTTTTAGACTTAGTCTTTATTAAAATGACATAACAAATCATTTTAGTAAGATATGAAAATGCAGTTAAAAAAATGTAAGACAAATCCATATATTTTGCATTTATTTTCAAAAATGTAAATCTTTATTTGGAATGATGTTTATAAATCATTTCAAATTAAAGATATTTTAAAAATGCAAAAGTGAATGGTCTTGATATAATAATGGTCAAAAGGAGTCAAATTCAGCATTAAGTGGAGATAATGGAGCCTTTAGTGGAGCATCAAATCATGGAGATGTGGCAAACTGTTTGTGCCAAGTGGAGAGACTTTGTCATAGAGGTTATGAGTTGCTGGATTAAGGGAGAGTTTTTGGGAGTTTCTTTGAGTCTTTTTAGAGACATCTTGGAATTGGTTTGAGATATCATCATATGTATTCATGAGGGGAGGAGTTTCGGATAGATGGGACACCTTTTTGGAGTCTTTTGAGTCCTCTTTTTGAGGATTTTTTGTTCCTATCCGAGTTTTGGAGACCTTTTCTTGATTTTGAATGGGTTGTTGATAGGTTTGAGGTCCTTCTTTTTAGGCCTTTTACCGAATCCGACCCCCTTATTCAAAATTCAGTTCCTCTTTTCTTGGGTTTTGGTGGGAGATTGAGCGTACTTATTCTCTTCCTCATTTCCTTTTTGGGGATGCAAAATTTTGGAGTGGAGGAGACTTTGTACTTTCTGGAGAACATTGTGCTATTTTGTTCCAAGTCTTGTATCAGATTTTGGAGGATGCATTTTCAGAGCCTTTGAGAGCTTTTATACAACATTTTCGATCTATTTCTGGTGTCACATTTGTATGCAGATTGGTGATTGATTTTCTTTTCTGTGTTTCTTATCTGAAACCTTTTAAGTTTTTCTCATTTTGGCATCTTTGTGGCTAAGATTTCCCTTCACAGGTCAAGGGTTGAATTAGTTTCTAAATATATTTACTGTGATTAATGTCCTTTAAATATTATTCTGATTATAGATCTTCCTTTTAAAATATTTATGTGTTGAGGGTTTTATCAGATATTGTATCATTATACGAATAGCTGTGGGTTCAATCTGTGTCAAGGGAAGTGTTGCCTCCTTTTAGCTTTTTTTTGGTGTATCACCTTTTAATGATTATTGAGTTCTTTTTTAAGTTTATGTTAAAATATTTCCCCTTTTCCCTCCATTTAGTTGCAGTATAAAGATCTTTAGGTGTTATATCACATAGGAACCGGCCTAGAATCCGGAGGTTCAATCAGGTCATAGGATACCCACAACCTCTGATTGATCCCATGTCCTCCAAAAATCCCAAGTGTTTAGGTATTGAGGATAGGGTGCATTTTTGGAGTTAACAATTACCTTTGCATCAAGCATCATGAGAGCAACAAACACTATGGAATGAGACATGAACAAGTATCAACCACTGTTTCCTTCACTTCACTATTGCCTTCAAATGGATAATCTCTCACATCAGTAACCTTTGACATCAATGACAAATTTCATTCAACAAACTCCCCCTTTGTCGTTGATGGCAAAAACACTCCACTATACTTCAAATCTCTCCCCCTTTGACATCAAGGACAAAGAAGTGCATGAGAAAACCTGGTATACATTGTACAATGAAGCTCCCCTTGCAAATGAGCTTCCACACTGCCAATGGCATATTTAAACTGTTAGCAACTTCTTGTGAGTCTCAAGGCAATCATCATTATACATTCATACTGCCAAACTGACAAGCAATCCACAAATCACTGCCATTGTCCAGGCAAGATCACAACTTCAAGAAAATAGTTGAGTTTCCAAGCAATCACCGTGAACACAGACTGTCACTATGTATTATTTGCATAACCTTTGATGAAACACTGCATAGTAGGAGACTAAGCTAACTGTTTATGCAAAGAACCACCCTGCAACAGCTGCAAATTGGCACATACTCTCAATCAACTTGTTGGCACTCTCAAATTTTGCAAATTTGAGGTGCCCATTTCGAGAAATTTGCTTCTGCACTTTTTGAAGTGCACTTGAGGGGTCAGTTTGAATGACCTACTTTGGAGAATCAGAACTTGAGGCATGTTGATGTCCAAGCAAAACCCATTTGCAGACGTATTTGATTGACATATGTGAGCGTGCATGTCAATTTTCAGTTTCCCACGATATGTTGTGTTAGGGTTTTGAAAAGCGAAGTTGGAGGGTTTTTTGCACCGTTCTGCGGTTTGCAGATTTGTCAGTTTGCGAAACAGCCTCCTGTTTGAGCTTGGATTTCACAACCAGTTGACTGTTATGTCAAAATGAATGTTGTTCTGTGTTCTCCATACCTAAATGATCTCGGGTGTCAGTTTTCAGAGCCTAATGATTTGATTTGCTATTTTTAACAGACCGAAACCAAATGCAATTTGTTCAGTTTCACATCTGCATTCCTGACAGCCCTTCTGAGTGGTCAACTTTGATCATTAATATCTCTTGATCAAAGGTGTTTCATGCAAATTCTTTTTGCACACGTGCTCAGGGTATCTTAATGTTCCACTGTGTCTGATGGTAGCTCGTCAGGGGTTGATTTGCTATTTTTACAAATTGGCAGTCGGGTGTGTTCCAATTGTTTCAGAACAGCTGCTGTTTGAGAAAAGTTTAGTTGAGCAACTTTGCCGATTAATATTTTTCTCCTCGTAATTTGTTTTTCCGAGCTGTTTGTTGCACTGTATTCCTAGAATGAATGTCTACATGTCTGCAAGTTCTCATTGTTTCACGAGGTTATTTAATTGGTTTCCCAGGACGATTCCAGAGCCTACTGGGTCAGTTTTGCATATTTTCTGAAGGTGACAGAAAACAGTTTTTGACGGCAATCCAGTTTATCATCCCACTTCACAAGCATTTAGAGGATGTCATGGATCAATTCAAAGGTAAAAGTTGTTTGAAAACGAAATTTTTTTTAGTCGGGTCCACATGGGGACCCGACATACTTTGCACAGTTATGGTGTGTAGATGTTGCAATGGTAAAATGTGGCATATGAATCTATAAATGGTTGTTTCAAGAGACTCCCAATTTGCAATACATCACGCAGTAAAGGCTCTCGTCAAGGGAATTCAATCATCTAAAAATAATAGATGAGGAGGGTTCTCTACATTTGAAGTCTCTTCACACTGAAAAGGCTCACACGAGAAGCAAGCTATTGTAGGATTTTTCTCAGAAAATCTGGTAGTGTTATAATCACTCCTCGAGTATCAAATATAATGTTTCAAGTTTGTTCCTTTTCTAATGAAGCATTTGTTCCACAAAATAACACTCCTAGAGCTTGTCCAATGCCCGACCCATGAGAGGGTTGTGTGACATTGAATGGTTGTATTTGGCAGACCATCAATTCCTTTGAAACTAGATTGCCTTTTCGAAAAAATGATGAGATGCCATTAGAGGTGTTTGAAACAGGATGTGGAAATATAACAAAGGCATGTAGACCGTTCACATAATTATTTCAAATGTGAGATACTAATGCTATAGTGTGAGATTTTAATGCTACAGTCAGGTCAAAGTGGAGTTATTGAACCAGTGTTTGGAGAGTCAGCGTGACAAATGTGTTTGGCATGCACACATTGCAGTTGAGTATGTATACCCATCACTGTGTAGAGGACAGGAGTTAATGCGTGTCTAACAGAATACAAGTTGAAAAGGCTTTCAGAACTTTTCAAGTAAGTTCAAGAACACGTGGCCAGTCGATGAGGAGTGGCTATGCCAGTTGACGAGCCTATGTGATGGTGGAGGAGGCACGAGCCAATGGAATGATTATGGCGTGGGCCTTAGAGTGGGTCTTGAAGTACTTCAAAGCGCAAAGGGCGCGATCAACAAATGCAAGAGATTGTTGGGCGCCGAGTATGAGCAGCTTCTCTACAGAGAATGTGTCAGGAAGATGGCACCATTGTGTTAAAATGCTCCAGTTTCTTTCTTGCAAACAAATGCATAGGGTCTGCGCACCAAGAAATGTAGTCTCATGAAGCGCGGCCAGTGAGATGAGGGGAAGACTGGCAAAGTGAATAGAAGGTTACGCACAAATATAAAACTTTAGAGATTTTCATGTAAATGAATTTGGAGGGGCGCTGCCAGCAGTTGATGGGGTCCGCATGCCAGGTGAATGAAGCTCACCTTTCTGCTTGCAATGGATGACTCAAGTTTTATGAGAGGGGCACGGCTTAGGGAGAAGGTTTCTGAACTATTTGAAAATGTTCTAAATAGCGGGGTCTCACAAAATGCAATTGCAGGCTATGCGCAAATCAGAAGGTTGAAAATGCATTAGAAACTTTCTAACAAGTGTAAATACAAGAGACTCGCGTGCTACAGGGTGAGGATGGCAACAATGCTAAAAGAGGAACCACTCACAACAAATGCAGAGAGGCCCGCGGCCAGTAGGAAGGAAATGGGAGTGGGCGTGGCCAACAAAGGATGGACGCGGCCAGAAATGGGGCTTGAACCAGGGAATGGTGGGTGCGCCCAAACATGTGGAGGAACCCCGTGCAGCTGGGAGAATGCAAAGCATAGTGGGAGAAGGCCACAACCAGCGTGTGGAGCAGGGGCACGATTTACAGAATGGAAGAAGCCTGCGCCAGTGCTGAAAGGGGAAACCTATGCAGACATCCATCAAGGCATGTGAAATGGCGGCCATAAGCAGAACAAGGTGAAGGCTCAAACACGAGCAAACAAAATTACGGCAGAGAAGAATCCAACGGTAGAGATTGGGGTTCATCTGCAGCCAAATCTCCATCGTCGCCCGCCATTTCGCAATCCCAAAGTGAGCATGGGATACGCATTGCGCGATCGCGAGGAGATGGAAAATTAGCATATAAAACATTTAAAATTAAATGTTTTGCTATAAGTGTTGTCAAAAAGTATTAAAATGGGGGGTGGGGCCCGTTTTAAAAAATCTTAAAGTGAAAATAAGGGTGAAATGTTTTCAAATGTGAAAGGGGGTAAAAGACTTTGTGACCCGATGGTAAAATTTTGAAAGACAAGTGAAGTATATTTTACAATTATTTTTCTTCAGTTAAAGTCAAAGGTGGAGTATTCATGCAGAGGGATAGTTTTATTTTTCACGAGGACTTTTGGGAGCTGAGGTTTTGTTTTAAGTTAAGAAATTTTAATATTTGGAGCCAAATGTTTTACTTTGCTGGGTTAAATATAAAATGAGCTTGATAAAGTGAATTTAATATTCACTTTATATGCGAGGTATTTTACGTGTTAAGATGAATACAAATGTGCTTGTAAAGTACAACAAAGTAAAATGCAGCAAAGGAGAAGAAACAAAAAATAGAGCAAAAAATGGATTTTTCATGGGGAGAGAGATTTTCTTTCAAGCTGCAGAATCCGTTTATTGAAATGAGTGGAGTGGACACATGGCATTTTTCTGTTGAAGAACGAATTGAGCACATGCTGTTTTGAAGACAAAATCAAGTTTGTTACAGGGAAATGAAGAAGATATTTTGCAGATCTCTGTTCAACGGTGGAGATGTTTCCAGATGGCTGTTCTTGTTCGGATTTAGGGTTTCTTCTGGAATCTCTTCTCCTCTTCTTATTCTTTTCTTCTCTCATTGTAAAAGCAAGTGGGGCAAGTTAGCAAGTTAGGTTAGCAAGTTAGCTAGTTGAAATTCTGGTGTGGAGCTGCATTTCAAATTGTAAAATCTGTAGTTACAGAGGCAATGCAAGTGGGTTTTGTGTCATTTTGTTGTAGGATTTGAGTTTATTGGGATTTAGTGTTTCATAATAGTACTAGCATTTGAGTTTAACTGGCAAATCCAGGCTCATGTCTCTCCTATGTGCAAATGTATTCGAATTTTGAATGAAGTAATCAAGGGTTATTCTGTTCTTCTCACTGTTGTGGTGTGTGCAATTCTGGTTTTAGCTTTGATTCAAGGAATTAATTAAACTGCTTAAATGAGATTGCAGATTGATATGTTTTGTACAAGGATTGGGTAAGAAGTATTGAGCTAAGGTACAAATTGGTGATACTGTAAGGCAGTATAATCAGAGATGTTACATGTTATGTGTTAAAATCTGCTATGAACCATTAGGTGTTGATGATTTTGACTCCTCCAATGGATATGGCACTGGTCTGATTTGCATCTGTTCTTTATGATGCAGTGTTTTGTTTGTCTTCACCTGGGGCTTGCTACCACAAATTTTAAACATAATGATTATCCTTCACCATGAAACTATGTTATAACCATCTCATGCTCCAAGTGGTTGATAAAACTGATGAACAGCCAATTCATTTCAGTTTTATCCCATTCTGTTGAGCTATTAAGTGGGATTATCTGTTTGAAGTTAATGATTGTTTATAACTTTGTTGCAAAAGTTGTAAACTCATTACAGGGATCACCCTCCTGGGTCTTGCAGAGCCCAAAGTGTAGGAGGTTATTGTTAAAACAATCCTCGTCAGTTGGTCCAGGTCCTCCGAGCTGCCCTTGATTGGAAGTTGGCAATTCCATAGGTAGATTAGGAGACAAACCTGGTTTACAAGAAAAAACACCAACACAACTGATACCATGAACTACAAAGACTAGATCTATAACACAGTCTTCTCTACTCAACAAGATACTGTCTTGTCATTCTTGACAGAGTGTCTTGAGGAATATGTAAACATCACATCAAGAAATGAAGCATCAAAGCATTATCACTATATTCTTGCAATAATATTACTATCAATGTGTCAAGAGACCCCTGTCAGCATGCCTCGATATGAGGAAGACAAACACTTGATCATCTGCACACCCACTATCAGAACATCATACCTTCCATTGTCACCTTATCCACTGTCAGACCATTGACTGAGATATTATGTTGCAAGAATTGTTGTTCATTTATCACCTTGCTTCCTCTGCCATCAAGGTATGTCTTTATCTCAGTTTGAAAGGTTCATTATACTACCGTCCACAAGCAAGAACTCATGTAAACACTGTCACAAGCAGCCTGAACCTTCAAATGCCATATTGATATATATCCATTACCCCACTGTGCTTTGCAAGATCACTGTGCAGCCAATATGCCACTTCACTGTGCATTAAAGAAAGAATGTAAACATAAAAAGGAAGATCATTGTAAAGCCACTGTCATATGACAAGCATCCACACTGTCACATACTACTGCAAACCATGAGCAAGTCACTGCAAGTCACTGTTAGAGCACAGAATACTGTTCAAAAACATTGCCCCACGAACACTGCCATTTTGACCACCATGTATGATTTACCTTTGAACTGTCATGACTTTTGATTTGTAGCATACTACTTAACATGCTCTGTGAACTGTTATACACACAGTTCACTGTGGATTGTTATATACCTAGAATGCGATGATTGTCCTTAATGATCTTTTGCTTTTATCTTGAAGATACTTCATTTCTTGTGATTTGACTTCAATATTCAACCTCCCTTTATCATTTCATTTCAGAGTGTCGCCTCATGCAAACTGAAATCATGATTGTGTTTCATTGAAGACTCTACTCCTTCATTGAGTTGACTGCCCCTTAATAAACCATGCCCTTATCAAAACTCTGTCCAACACATGCCGATGAAGATAAAGGGATTGTTCATGAAGTCATCAAGGTATTTGATTATCATAAACTTTCACAAACATGAGTCATTCACTGCCATAAATGACAGTCAAGGTAGACTGTCCTTCTATGCTGGATTGCTCATTTGATGTGTAGTGATCTATTCCTCACTGCCCCTATTTCAATAAAAGGTGACTGTCCTCATCACATATTTGAAGAACACTATGTACTATCCTTAGGTTATATGAATATCATGTGTTTCTTTCTTTTGAGTCATAGACTTTATAACACAGTCATGAAACAGATGAAAGAAACATGAAACACATTGAAGCAAGCATGAAATACCACTGTACCAAGTATAAACCAAGCAAGAATATCACTGTACAAGCATGAATTTCACTGTACAAGCATGAATCAACCATATAGCACCAAGAATATGCATGAATACCACCAAAGACAACTGAAACTCCAATAGAGAAACATCATCGTTCACAACCAAGCCTTCAACCTCCATGAAAGCCTAGGATTTGCTTTTGACTGCCTCCTTGAACACACACTCAGACATAGTGACTGCACCTTACAATCCTACTGCCATTGCGAAAAAAAACTGTCCTCATGCCTTTTGCATAGTGCACAGTTATAGTACTGTCAAACTTGGACTATTGAGGTAGGCAATGAACACATTGGAAAAATGTAGACTGGGATGCAATGAATAGTACTGACAATACTGCCCCTGTGATTCTCAAAATAAACATCAGTGTACAAGATCCATACTGCCCCTGTGACTAAGATCTGTCCTTTATGAAAGAGAAATGGACTGAGAACTGTCAAACTGGGACTGAATATATGAAGAGCACTAAAGCTTGGCAAATCCACAAGTATAAAACATGAAAGAGTGTTAACAGCAAACATGGCATGGATCAGAAATACCACCAACTAAGCATAATATCACTGGCAATATGAAGACATGGAGAGCACTGTCAATATGATTAAGAGATTGCCACTATATCACTATCAATGAAACTTATCACCATGAAGCATCAATACTATGAACTTTGACAACAATACCATTGAATGATCAAGTTTACCAACAAACACCATTAACCTTTTGCAACATAAACACATTACTGACAAACAGCAAGAAATAATATAGCTTTGACATCACTGCCTTTTGACATTTTTGCATCAACACTATGAAATGAATGTCTGCAAACAGTCACTTTGTATGCTCAAAATAGACTGTCAAAGCAGCAAATCATTATCCAAAATCCAAATCACACATAGGTTGCATTTCAGAGAATGTTGTGACAACTTTTGAGGCTGTTACCATTATGACAGTAGACTGTTTTTTATTTCACTTCATGATCTTCTATAGACTCTAGCTCAAGTACTTCAAACTCTTCAAACATTGTCAAATCAAAAACACCGACCTTTGCTCATCAAGATCACAGTGATAGCACTGGGAAACAGTCATAATACTATTGGGAGATACCTGCAACAAGACTTCTCTTTGTTGTTGTCTATGGGTCTGAAAGATACACCAATGATTATCTCCCCCTAACCTCATGCTATTCTTTATGCACTTATAGATGTCACTAGTGCAGTATGCACAAAATTTGATTCTTCTTTCTCTTTCTGTTGTTTCCTTCTCCAAACCTTTATAGTGCCTGTTTTCTTGAGATGATTAACTGGTTTCTTTAAATCACTCCTACAATATTGTGCAGTATGTCCAAACTTATGACATTTATAGCATTTGACCTTGCTTCTTCTATTTAACCATTCACAAGGACTCTTATTCCAATCAACTTTCCTTGCATGCATCCAACACTCTCTTGCTCTATGACCAAATTCATAACATGAATAGCAATAACCATGAAAAGAATTTTCAAACTTGGACCTTTGATGCTGTTCTGAATGAAAGATCTTTTGAACTTGTTGATGTTGGCTTGTGCAGGAATACTTTCTAATGTCTTTTTCTTGTCTTCAACCTTAGGAGCAGCAAAATAATAGTTTAGATCTATTTTCTTCCTTGGTGTTTCTCTGACCTTAGAACTCTGCCCTTCTTCAAAACCTAACCCGGTAGTATCCTTATGATGTTTTTGCTTGCTCAACATCTCATATAATCAGTGCTCTTTCCAAATTGAAGTGTCTTGTGTAACTTGGAAGAAGCTTTTCCTAATTCATTTCTCAAAAAAACCATCTTGATTCATACTTTTCACAATCAATCTCTTTTGCCTTAAGCTGATTATTGACTTCTTCTATTTTCTTAACTTCTACAAATTGAACTTTCAAATCTATTACCAGTTTTTCTGCACCTTGAAGAGCTGAAAGTGTCTTGACTTTGGATTCCTTTTCTTCTTGAAGCTGCAACTTCAATCTTTGATTCTCCATTCTGAGTTTCTTAATCTCATCAAAGGCACAAATGAGTTCATCTTCAATATCAATCTCACATTCATTTTCATCCAACTCTTGTTCATATTCACTCACAGAGCAGTCTTCTTCTTTGTCAACAAAAACATCTTCTTTTTCAGATGTATCACATCTTGTGTCAATTGGCAAGGGCGTTTTTTTCTGCAACTCATTACTTTGATACATACCAACCAGCTTGTCCCAAACCTCCTTTGCATCCTCACAATACATAACTTTAGCAATAATCTCATTTGGCAAACTACTAAAGATAGCATCCATGGCTACTGCATTGAATTCAAGAGCTTTCTTCTCAACTGTAACACACTACCTGATCTACAGTTTAAGAAAGGAAACTAACTACCAGATTCAGCTGAAGAGTAACTAACTAGTTTTCAAACTAGGGTTTCCTATTGCAATTAGAATGGAAAAGATAACAAATTCAATCAATTACATCATTTCCAATTCCTCAACTAACTCTTAAAATTCAGTTTCAGATGAAAAGGAATCAACTAACTAATTTCATATAATTGAGAATATAAAAGAACATCAACTAACTGTATCAGCAAACATCCTATGATTTAAGAAATGGAAAAGTAATTGCCGCATTTCATCTAGCAAGAAACTAACTAACTATCAATCTAGGTTTCCCATTTAAACCAATTAACGAACTGAAGAAAAGAACTAACTACTTAATATTCATTAACTAATTTTCAAAATTTCTATTTCAGCTGAATGAATCAAATATCTGTCTAATTAACCCACTGCAGATTTTTACATATGAACAATTAATTTAAAGGAAATAACAATTCGTTGCAGCATTTTTAATAAACTTAAATTGACATATGCATGTACCTGTATTTACGAGAGAGAGAAAAAGAATACAGTTTGACATCATCATCATGCTGAATTGCTTGAACAACTTTATCATTGAGAGAAAGAGAAATATCATCAAGGGCTTTTCCACCCATTCGAAGACCTACTGGCCTCCCATGTTTCTTCAACTGAAGAAACCTGTCCCTTCACGAGGGTAATCAACAAGGATCAATTTATCATCATGCCTCTGAGCTTGGTGTCAAGGACCTATATCCCTTGATCGATCCTTCACTATGGGTAACTCCCAACTAGAAAGATCACTCTGACCAAAGGTATATCTGGCACTTGATAGTTGACAAATGCTTAATCTAGCATAGTACCTTGGCCAAGGATTTTAACATTATTGGCACTCCTGTGTCGTCAGCATTCTGACCCTTGCTTGACATGAGAAATCTTGATTCAAGGCTTATATTATCATTATTTGGTTTAAAACATTTCCTTATTTTATGTTGTTTTCTTAAGCATTTAAGATAGAGATTGGACTCTTAATGCTGTTCCTTTATGCTTATATATATAGAGAGAGATTTAACTCATTATCCTTTCACTTCTAAAGGATGATCTGCTTATTCTAAACACATAAGGGAGATAGAAGGTGACTCATCAACTTTGATGATCTCTACAGAAAAAATGGGCTCGGATTGGAGAGTGGAATGGCATGACTCCAGTACAGATATTTAGGAATAGAAAACAAGAAGTTTTCGGCTAAGACCAAGACACAACAAACAACAAATTTACAATGGAAAATTCGAATAAAAAACCAGGGTCGGAACTGATCAAGGAAAAGTGTTTCGAAATGCAAGAAAAATCAAACTATACCAGCTCATGAAAGAAAGTGACTCCCATGACATGTTCCAAAAAAATAGCAAGAACCGTTTACAAGAAGATTTCATCTAGACAAGATATACAACGAGTTTGTCTTTTCAGCATGATGATTTCAGAAAATACATATATCTTTCTATGATGAATTTTATCAATTATGGTTCTCATTACATGCCTGATCAATGTAGGTCTGAAATTCGAAGAAGGGCTCCGATCTCTTTCCGATGGACAAAAACAGAAATGACAATGCCCATACTGTTCTTACTGGCTAGAGGAAATTTAGAGACGGCTCCCCAAAAATTAAGTGATTACAAAGGAACTGGAAGTTCGAATGCTTGACCAAGCTTCCTCGTATGACTCGACAGAAGAATTTGAACCATGAGCGCCACACAATGAAGTAGCCAACTGATAAGAGGAGATTGAGTGAATGATAAATGAGAAAATATGACAAATTAAGTGCGGAAAAACAGAATGAGGTTCCTCTAATGAGTGATTCTCAGTCTCAATTGAATGCCAGTCGATTGTGAAGAAAGTCGAGAAAGAACAAAGGAAGTAGAAGAATTCTGAGAGAGAGAGCTAGCGATAGATAAAAGAATCATTTTGAAACCACCATTCAAGACTCCCATATCAAGCGACTGCATGCCTACCTCTTGGCCATTTCCCATAGAGGCTTGATGAAAGGCTGGCGAAAGCTTCCGTCTTCCATTTCTACCGACGGCTCCCAAAACCAATTCAATTAATTTTCATTTTTAAGCCTTTCTTATGTTTTCATATTTAGATCGATGGCATTAAGATTATAGTGGTCTAATTACAAATCAAATTTTAATACTAAACTCACTTGTCTGATTCAAAGCAACCCATTGAGACACCTCAATCATTATAGATACTGAATGTGAAAGGAGTCACAAATAACATGCAAAACAGAATATAATACTTGAACTAAGACATCCAATCAGCACAATATAAGAAACCACAAAGAGCAGGCATAACACCAGGTTTATGAGTGGAAAACCCTAAAAGGGTGAAAAACCACTCTGAACATAAGCTTCATTAGACCTCACTGGTCAAACCTTATAGGATACAAGTTGTGTGCCTCATTGGCTAACAACAAGCCTCGTTGGCTACAATATGCCTCATTGGCAATCTACAAGCCTCACTGGCTACAATATGCCTCACTGGCAGTCTATAAGCCTCACTAGCTACAATATGCCTCACTAACAAAACTCCATGTCTCATTGACAATCTTCAAAAAGGAAAATAAAAGATTACAGAGGGTTACCCTGTTTCACTTCAAAACACTGCTCAAACCACAACCTTTTAACATCATTCTGATAAAGCATTCAACTCTGTAATCATCATCATGTCATCAAGCTTTGATATAACTTCACACTTACCTTTCACAGATCTGAATTCATGCAATCTTCGATGGCAGTCATGTACTTATCAAACAGTGCATCAATCTGAAATCATACTCTCTCCCTTAATAATCTTCATATTCTGATCAAGTAAGCATCATCTACACAATCTGCCTGTCATCATCTTTCAATCAAGAACCATACCTCTGCTCTGTCAAAACCCTATATAACCTGATCACAACATGTCTCAACCATATGAAGATACAATTCAGTTTAATTCATTCACTCTTTCTGCAATTACCATGCCCTGTTCATGAAAGATACATACTCACCTCTGTTTGTCATGTTTCAATCAAGAATTTTTCATGAAAGTTTATAATCATATTTCTGCAATCACAGTGCTCTGTCCATTCTCAAACTATGACACATCACCCTTTGAATACACAAAAGAGGATACAGTCATATAAACGCATCATGTATGCTGTTATTCAAATTTTCTGTTCCATGTATTTTCTCCTCACACTCACATAGTATCACAATCTATTCCTTGTCACCAAAATCAATTCCATTTTCCAAATCAAAAACCCAATACTATAACCTGACTGTTGATATTCAAGATCATCCAGATTGAACACAACATCTTCAATACTTTTGGTGCCAATCAAAAATACATTGACCTGTTCATCTTCAAATGATTGTAACGCAAACTAACAAACCTTGACTGTTGAACTCTCGTCAAATGAAGATCTCTAGGGAATAGCTGTTCACAAATTTAAATTCAGGCCTTTGATTTTTAATTACCGCCACATTCAACTTTAAAAGATGGCCTTTGATCTTTATTCAAACGATATAACCCAAGACCATAATCTGCTTAGCCAGTTACTCCAAAGGAAAGAGCCGGTTGCCAAACGAAGATGAGCCCCTCAAGTTATCACTTGAGTTAACAATAATCAGTGCTACTAAGTCAACTTGAAATTATATCAAAAAGCAACTTTAATATAAACTTTGCACAAAGACTATTATTTAGGGTTTTGAAGCAAACATGTCACCCAAAGATTAAACCCTAAACTATGTCAAACCCTTAATAAATTGTGCACTTGTGATTGAATTTAGATCTCTGCTAGGCCCCATGAGCTCCAGATGCAAAGCATGGTGGCTTTGACATTTGCAAAGAAGATGTACTTTGAAGAAGAATATATCAATTTGAAACAAAACCTTAACCCTTAGAAAGCTAGAAAGACCTTAACACTCAAACTCTGCTTTCATGACTTTATGTAAGTCTTTTCAATTGCATATCTTTGAAATCAACCTTACCTTCATGACAAACCAAGTATCTTTGACAAACACCTCTTTGACATCAATCCATGAGATGAGTATCAACACAGTACCACCATGAGATGAAGCAACTTATTGAAATGAATATGCAATGAGTATCAATTAATGGAATAAATGACAAATACTTCAATACTCCTGAGTAAGTGAAGAAATACCTCTGACATATCACTCACCATGAAATCAACCTTTGGATACATGAGCAAGCATGAGCACATCATGAATGAGCAACATTACCTTTGCATCAAGCATCATGAGAGCAACAAACACTATGGAATGAGACATGAACAAGTATCAACCAATGTTTCCTTCACTTTACTGTTGCCTTTAAATGGATAATTTTTCACATCAATAACCTTTAACATCAATGACAAACTTCATTCAACAAAAGGATAAGGTTGATTATAAATTTATAACCCTAAGGATGAAGTTGATATGGACCAGTCCCTTGTTGTAAGGGAGGTAGCGATTTCCTTAGAACTCTATTATTTAAATCGTATTAAATGTTTGTGTTTATAATCATCTTAAAATCAAACATTGGTGGCACAAATGTTTTAGTTATAGCGAGTTGAGCATCATAAACTGTCTAACCTTGGGTGAAGCATTACGTCATGAATACAATGAAGGATCATGTAAAAAATATGGTAAGCGAAGCGAAGCAACATTTTTTTCCATAGTTCAAAGATGCAACCACCTACTTATGTTTTGCAACAACATGCATTAGTTCAACATAAATGCCATTTTTTCAAGCACTAGAATCATAATCCTCCAAGAAAATACATTTTTCTTTATCTTCAAGAAAAACCCAAATGAATTCATGAGAAACATTGCAAATGTGGACAAAATATTAAACAAAAAATCATGTTCTAAGAGTGGACTCAAAGGAAAACATTTATGCAAAACAAAGTGCAATACTATCTATTACAAGAAAGATGGTAAAAATATTTGATATATTTACAAATAAGAGATGAAATCTCTTTATAGTTTACAAAAGATTACAAAAATATAAATTTTCTAAATAGAAACAGAAAGAGAACTGAAGCAACGTTCTCATCTAAATAAAACACAATAAAATACATATTGATCATTAACAATCTAAATATTATTTTAATACCCTCCCTTAATGGTCTATCTATCAACTACACAAAGATGCCCCCTAAATTTTACAAACTTATCTGGACTGAGAGACTTGGTGAGAATATCTGTTGTTTGATCCTTTGTTGAAACATACAACAATTGAACCGATCCTTCTGCAACTGAAGTGACAATGAGTTTCCACATGCTTGGTTCTTTCATGGAAGATTGGATTTTTGGCAAGTTTGAGAACTCCCTGATTATCATAGAACAAGGGAGTCAGAGCTGCTTGCAATATTTGCATATCCGCAAGCATCCGACAAAGCCAAACTGCCTCACAAGTTGCCTTAACTGCTCTTCGATACTCTGCTTCTATCGAGGAAAGAGCCACTACCTGTTGCTTTTTACTAGTCCAAGTGACTGCACCAGATCCCAAACTGAAAACATACTTAGATGTTGATTTTTTGTCATCAACCAAACCTGCCCAATCTGAGTCTGTTTAACCAATGAGGCTAGGATTGTGACTCCTAGTGTAAAGAAGTCCATAATCAAAAGTGCCCTTCACATAACGCACTACACGCTTTGTTGCTACCCAATGATCAGCCTTGGGGGCTATCATGAAGCGTGAAATGTAGCTCATTGCAAAACTGAGGTTAGGTCTAGTGGCAGTGAGATAGATGAAGCTGCCCACTAGTTTCCAGAACAAGGATTCATCCACTATAGGGGAATCTGATTTAGCTGACAACTTCAACCCTTTTTCCATAGGTGTGGAGGCAAGTTTGCAATCATGCATTCAGAACTTATCCAGTAGACTTTGAGCATATTTGGACTGAGAGATGAAAATTAACTGCTTCTCGATCCTAGCCTCGTTGGTTATATAGACTCATATTGGGCAAGTTTTGGTTTGATTTTCTGTCATCAACCAAACCTTGAGTTTGTGTAATCAATGAGGCTAGGATCGTGACTCCTAGTGTAAAGAAGTCCATAATCATAAGTTCCCTTCACATAATGCAGCACACGCTTTGTTGCTACCCAATGATCAACCTTGGGGGCTGTCATGAAGTGTGAAATGTAGCTCACTGCAAAACTGAGGTCAGGTCTAGTGGCAGTGAGATAGATGAGGTTGCCCACTAGTTTCCTAAACAAGGATTCATCCACTACAGGGGAATCTGATTTAGTTGACAACTTCAGCCCTTTTTCCATAGGTGTGGAGGTAGGTTTGCAATCTTGCATTCAGAACTTATCTAGTAGACTTCGAGCATATTTGGATTGAGAGATGAAGATACTGCTCACTATTTGCCAAACCTCAACACCTAAACAATATGCAAAAGTCCTAAATCTGTCATGTCAAATGAGTTGCACAAATCTTGTTTGATCTCATCGATCAAATGTGCCAAGCTGCCAGTAATGATCAAGTCATCAACATAGACAACAAGAATAAGAATATCACTATCAGTGTGTTTGACATACAGATTAGAATCAGATGGACTCCTTTGAAAGCCATGATCTGTGAGGTACTTGTTGATCTTGATGTACTAAGCCCGGGGAGCCTATTTCAGGCCATAGAGTGCTTTCACCTATTTGCACACATGGTGTTCTTTACCAGCAACCTTGAACCCTGGAGGTTGCGTCATGTACACTTCTTCCTTCAACTCATCGTTGAGGAATGCACTCTTGATGTCCATTTGATGGACTTTCCAACCAAATTGGGTTGCTAAGGCAAGGATGAGCCGAATGGTACTTATTTTGGCTGTTGGAGCAAAAGTCTCCTCGTAGTCAATGCCTTCTGTGAGAACCCCCGAGCAACGAGATGAGCTTTGTACTTGTCAAGGGTTCCGTCAGCTTTGTACTTAACCTTATACACCCATTTGCAGCTAATGGGATTCTTCCCTGAAGGAAGATCATAAAGGACCTAAGTGTTATTCTTTTGAAGACTATGGTATTTAGCCTCCATATCCTGTTCCCACTCAGGAATTTCTTTAGCCTTTGAATATGTCTGAGGCGCATAAACATTGTGAGTGTTGGCCATGAGAGCAAAATTAACTGTATGTTGTTGTTTGCTCTTGTTTCTGGACGATCTACCCTCAATGAGCTCATCATCATGAAGATCACCAGTAGTCTTAGCCCACCATTTAGGCTCGAGAGTAGAAGTGCCAACATCGGATGCATGAGGAGGAGCTAGAACTGGTAGGGGATCTGGAACAAGTTCAACAAGTGGAAGATCAACATCATCCGGAGGAAAATTGGGTTGAGCATCACCAAAAACAGAATTTGCATCATCCCTCCCATTAGGTGGACCTAACGGAAGATGAACACCCAAATCAGAAGCCTTCAAAGGCTGATCCTCAAAATTTTGCACAGATGAGGAAAGGTGAAAGGGTCCTCGTTCTTCATCAAAGACAACATCCCGACTGAAGATGAGACGATTAGTGTCTACATCAATCAACCGATAAGCCTTATGGTTGTCATTGTATCCTGTGAACATAAGCTTTTGACTCTTTGAATCCAACTTGGAACGTTTGGCATCTGGAATCCATACATATGCTAAAGAGCCAAAGATTTTCAGATGGCTGATTCGAGGTTTGCGACTAGTCCAAGCTTCCTCAGGAGTTCTCCCTTTAACAACCTGTGTAGGAGATCGATTAAGGAGATAGATGGCAGTGTAGACTGCTTCTGCCCAATATTTCTTAGAAACACTCTTGTGTTGTAACATGGAGCGGGCCATCTCAATGATTGTGTAGTTGCGCCGCTCTACAACATCGTTTTGTTGAGGAGTGTAGGGTGTGGTTAATTGGCATTTGATGTAGTGTATATCACAGAAGTTGGAGAAATTAGTAGAACAAAATTCCCTCCCATTATCTGACCTAAGAGTGACTATTGAACAACTAGACTCTTTCTCTACTAAGGCCTTAAACTTCTGAAATATAGTAAACACATCTAATTTTTGTCTAAGAAAGTACACCCACATTTTACGACTCAAATCATCAACAAAAAGCAAGAAATACCTGCAACCAGTAACAGAAGGTGTATTCATTGGCCCACATACATCAGTGTGAACCAATTGTAGTACCTTGGAGGCTTGCCATGAGTCACCATCCGGGAACGGTGTCCTGTGCTGCTTCCCAGACCGACAAGCTCCACAAACTCCATGATGCTGAGTCTGGATCTCAGGTAAACCAACTACAAGTCCCTCCCAAGATAGCTGAGAGAGATAGTGCACATTTAAGTGCCCATAACGTTGATGCCAAAGACTGGTGATGGAAGAATTTTTGGCTGCCATGGCTAACTCTAGAGAATCACCTGTATCCACCAGTCTATATAGACCATGATCCTAAATGCCAACAGCCACAGTAGTATGGGTCTCCCGATCAACAATTGAACACTTATGTGCACTGAATACCACATCCAACTGAGGAGAGTGTCGCATAATTTGACTGACAAAGAGAAGGTTCAGTTCCATACCAGGGACGTAGTATACATTGAGGAATATGAGATTCCTCCCAACAGACTGAATCTGAACGTTGCCCTTGCCAACAATAGTATACTCTTCACCTCCTCCAAAAATAACTGAATCATTGAAAGGAGAGATGTCGGTGAACCAATCACGCCGATGGGTGAAGTGTCGCGAAGCACCTGAATCAATGTACTAGGCAGAGGACTTTACATGATCTGCAGGTCTTTTAGCCATAAAGGCATAAAATGCAGACTCCTTCTGCTCAGTCTGCTCGACAACGTTTGCTTTCGGCTAAGACCCTCTTTGCTTCTTCTGTTTAGAAGCCAAACGCTGATGACAATCCTTCTTCATATGACCATATTTGTGGCAGTAATTACATTGAATGTTCTTCTTGGGGTTGTCCTGAGGTTGACCTGAGCCTTTCTACTGTGGAGGTTGACTTTTCCCTTTATTCTTAGCTTGAGACTTGGCTGCAAAAGCTTGCTCTGTAGAGGACGAAGAAGCACTACTACCAAATTGTTGTCTCCAACGATCCTACTGCAAAAGTTTGGTACAAAGCTCTGGAAACTTCAAATCAACATTAGTTGATGTAATGTTGAGAGTTTCAACAAAGTGCTTATAAGACTTAGGTAGACTTTTCAAAGTGATGACTACCATGTCTTCTTTCTCCATCTTTTGACCGATTGCCTCTAGCTGATCACGAATGTCCTGAATCTTTGTCAGATGCTCCTGTAAGGACATTCTCTCATCCATCATGATGGAGAATAGCTGATTCTTTAAAAAGAAAGCACGGCTCTTGTTGGAGGCCTCATGCAAGGTTTTCAAATGCTCCCAAATCTCAGTAGTTGATTTATCAGACGAAACCTATGGAAGCTGATCATCGGTAACAGATAGTTTAATGAGCATCACTGCTTCACGATTTTGCTCATCAAACTTTTCTTGGTCTTTACTCGCTGTTATGGGACGAGTAGTAGTGCCTAGGACAATTTGATCAAGATACCAATATTCAAAGATAGTCATGATTTGATGCTTCTAGGTATTATAGTTTCTGCCATTGAATCGTTGATTGTCTTCCAACATTATGTTGGTCAAACTCGCCATCTTGCATGCTTTTCGAGGCACAAAAAAAAGGAAAACAAAAGAGGCAATAAAATTGATTGCACTGATCTCGAAAAATTGAGGGCAGTTGCAGACACAAATTTCAAGGCAAACCCGCTTGCACAAATCCCAATGCACATATTACGAGGCACCCAATTTTTTTTGCTAATAACCCAAAAATCTTCACAAAAAACCTAAAAGGAATCTGTTATAAAAAAAAAAGTTTCGGCTTGAAAACAGAGGGTTTATTTGAAACCCTAGCCGCCAAACGCGTTTTTGAAAAAAATGCACCCAGAAAAAGAATTTGCCCACGATTTTCAGAAAGGAGCCGAGATTTTTAAAATCACTTAGAAGTTTCACAAAACCAACAAAGGCATGATTTTGAATTGGAAAAATCCGTGCTTAGGTTGTGATTAGATACTCGAAAAAAAACAGAAACTGTGCGCTAGAGAGAAGACCTGAACTGCAAGGTCACGCGGGTAGAAAAAAATGTGTGAAAAAAAAAAGCAGAAAACCTTCGAAAAATGCTGAACTTCGAAACCACGACGCCTAGAAATCGTGCTCAGAAGATGAACAAATTGCCCTCAAACACAATTAGCAGAAGAATGCTTAGAAATCGTGCGAAAAAACGAAGGAGAAACGGCTAGAAAACACGCAAAATACCACGCGAGTTGTTTCGTCACAATTTTTGCAGAAGAAAATAGACACGATTAAATTTCAGAAGGTCACGATTTTTCTTTATAGAAGCGTACGCGATTTCTAAAAGGAGGATGTGGGGATTTTTCATGAGCAAGATTGTTGATTTTTTATTGCACAAGGAGATGTGCAAACAAACAGAAAAAATCAATGCTCAGAAAAAAATGAAAATTTTCTCGCCGACCGAGCTCGCTTTGATACCATATTACAAGAAAGATGGTAAAAATATTTGATATATTTACAAATAAGAGATGAAATCTCTTTATAGTTTACAAAAGATTACAAAAATATAAAGTTTCTAAATAGAAACAGAAAGAGAACTTAAGCAACGTTCTCATCTAAATAAAATACAATAAAATACATATTGACCATTAATAATCTAAATATTAATTTAATACTATCATGATCACCTAGTCCACATGCCCTTGGGGGAAATACACAACATGACTACCTTTACCATGAAGCAATGTGAGGGGACCAAAACAAGCATGCTACCTGTTTTAGGATGTCTCAAAGAAATGTGATCTCAAAATGGACTTTTAAAAAGGCTTACAAGCTATCAAGCAGATGCAACTAGCAGCCATAAAGTCCAAGCCTACAACTTTTGTCAGCATCCTACCTACCTATGCCCAAATGGGAGCATTGGACACAATATGGACATTAATCAAAGAATAAAGGAAGGGAGATTTTTGCCCATGTTATCATTGCAACTGTCTTGGTGGGCATGCATGCAAAATGTGAAAGCATGGACAAAGCATGTGAACTATTTTGCAGTTATATGCAAAACATTAGTATTCCTTGCCATGTCCAAATGTAACTAGCTACACATGCCCTCCGTGCAAAAACAACAAACCTTAACATGTGCCATATTTCTTAGATGTTATTAAAATATATATTATATTATATAGAATATAATATATAACAATAAATATAACTATACTAGAAATATATTATAAATTTGGTGGTTTAAAATTTTTCTTTATTTTGTTTTCCTTATTTTTGAGGTTATTTGTGTGACAATTTTCCCCAAAAAAATATTTTGTTAGTATTGAATGGACACCGGCTGCTACTGAAGCTATAACTGCAATGCATGCCAGATCTATTTTCACATAGAGTGAATAGTAGAAATCAAACCATCTTCATATGTTAAACTTAAACTTATTACATTCTTCTTCACAAACCTTATACATTGTACATCATATTTCTTCATAGTTTTGTGCCATTATACTGGTTCTTGTACCTTAAAGACCAAATGTCACAAGGCAAGGGATTGGCATGACACAAAATGACTCAAATTTTAAAAGATTTTGCTGAATAAGTGACAAATGGCTTGGTATACATATGCTTTGGGTGAGTATTATTTGTATATGTTGACATGACTAGGTATTTCATGTATTTCATTATAAAATGATATTGAATGGTAATTTTTAGTTCCTAACTTTATAGGGATTTAATTATTTTGTAATTGCATGTGCTTATTTTTTTGGTGTATCAAAATACCTTGCCCTATGAAAAATCCTGAAAGAATTAAGGATCAGGATAAGAATGGTGAGGTGCATGGACAAGATGATGATGACATTACTTTGAATTTAAAGAAAGACAAAGTCAAGTGAAATCACAATTGATTCTCTTCAGTGACAAAGTTCTTATATTTGTAGGCTTAAAAAGCAGATCGAAGCCCCACGTATCTTTCCCAAAATAAAACTGTACACACGGAGGTTAATGAAAATCTGAGCGTGAAAAGCAAAGGCGAAGATGTTCAGGCTTGCACAGGCCATGCGCATGGCAACGGTAAACTAACATTCGACCTGTTTATGTAGATTTCATTGGAAAATGTTGTAATTTTTTAAACAATTTATACTGAATTTGCAGGTAGCCCTCAGTGTGAGGAGGGTCAGTTCGGCGCTGTGCCATTTTTCAGTGGCCTTGAATTATGTAAGTGAATGCCCAAACAATTCTTTGCAGTTTTTTTATTTATAAATTAAATTATTGAGTGTTTTTAATTCATTGTTTGGAATGATTATAATCATTTCTATGATGCAACCGGTGTCACAGCATTTGGATTCTCAGCATAACAACCCCAATGTGGCATGCATTTTACAGAACTTGAGAAGGAGCAGGTAGCCTTTTATTTGATACTCTAATTGCATTAGATGTACATCGTTTTTATATGGATAAATATTTTATTTCTTGGGTATTTCCATTTTTTATCTCTTTATCTGTTTCTACATTTTTCTTGCACATTTAGATAGTTCAGCCATATGCCTGCTGGTAAATACATTTTTATTCCATATCGGAGGTCCTATATTTGAATCCGTTAGAGGGTTCGGTTATATAGGTCAATATAGTTTAAGGTCAGCAAAACAAAACAATTGCCATGGGATGCTTGTATAAGTTTGCTTCACTGGTTTGGTATTTACTAGGCAGTCACTTAAAAACTACTTTTTTCCTTCACCTGTTTACAAACAGTTGATGGAATTTTGCAGAGTTAGGAGAGAGTCATTCATCATATAACCTGATGAGGATCCAGAAGATAGGACCAAAACTCTGTGATACAAGGACATGACACTGTAGCCCATAAAAACAAAAAAGAAATGTGGAAATATAAAATATCTAATCTGTTATGTGTTCAGTAAATTATTCAGGGACATGTGAGTTTGCAAAAGAGTCCTTGGAGTACTTGGGACAATTCACGGAGGAGGAGAGCCAAGGATTAGCCCATCTCAATTAGCTAAAGCCTTCCGATGTGACGAAAGCAAAGATCATTGAAGGTACTGTGTGGTATTTGAGGAAGTTCACTAAGTCATTATCTTCAATTGCATGCTAGGGGTAAGTCATTTATATAGAAGCCTCCCTGATGCAATTGTCAGAAAAGTATCCAACAATTTATCAAAGAAGCTTAAGTCCCTTGGCAATATGATCGTCGTGGGGGAAACCCATGCAAGAAATGTGAGCTTAGGTGATTGGTGATGCTAGAATAAATTTCACTCAATGGGCAGCCGGTACAATGCAGAGGACTGGTGATGGGAAAAGCAGCAGCAGCTAATAACTTATGTAAAGCAGAGAGTGTGACAAAGAGAAGGCCAGTGACAGGGATGTGCCTTGGGGAGCTGCCACTAAAGGTCTGAACCCAGGCATGAACAAGAGGCAGGCACGAGGTTTGAACCGGACTATACAAGTATAAGGAACAAGATAAAGTATATATCTATGTTACTTTCTTTTGTGTTGTGTTAATCATACCAAAGTCTTAAACACAATCAAAATCAGTGCCACAACTGACTTAATGTTAACAGTCACCAATGGTGAATCTCCTCATTTCCCCATAATCTTGGATCCATTATCCCCAAGGCCTTGATGATTTTTATTTGATTGGAATTGATGTCTGTGCTTAATATTTGCAATTCTATGCATGTTAATGGGCTATGTACTAGAATGTATCCTCTCCGTTTAACACAAAGCACTGGTTGTATCTGTGGAAAACAGCTGAAATGAGGTCAGCAAGTAGCTTCACATTGAATTATTTGCATTTGTTAGTTGTGGCAACATAGGGACTTCTCTATCTTCACTGGTGTGTGTTGTGCAAATGAATCATACTCTGTACACTTCTCCATAAATTCAGCAGCAGTGCACCTGTTTCTCAGAAATGCTATCATTTTTCTGTCTTATTGCCTTGACAGGTTTTCAGTCTTGCATGTTTCAAGGTTGATGGTTACAGTTTTCAACCAGGCAGAACTATCCTTGAATTATGCATAGAAATCATACTCTGTGCACTTATCTTTAAATTGTGCAGCACTACACCTGTTTCTTGGAAATGCTGTGATGTTCTGTCATATCACCTTGAAGGGTTTTCAATCTGGCACATTGCAAGGCCACTGTTTAAGGTCTTCAACACAGTGGAAACAGCTTCAAGAAGTTCGTTTTTGTGGTTCGATTTGGGGAATCCTCTACAGAATTCCATAGACAGTTTCGATCCATAATCATAATCCACATTGGGCATTTCAAGGAGTGACTATGGTTACCCAATCAACAAACAATGCTCTGAAAAGAGATTAACTGGAGAAAGAAATTGGAAGGGAACACCAAATATAAATATATAACTCACACAATGGCACCTGTGAAATTGGATGGCAACACATATTCAATTAAATTAATTGGTCAATGTTTTGGGCAATGTATTCTGGATATGGTGCAGTCACTTGAGGTAGCAATCCTGCTTGCCATCATAATTTTACTTTTTGAGTCTCACTGACTTTGGTCATTTGTGGACATTTATATAATAGTATATTAATAACTGTTTCAATTATGCTGTTCTAGTTTTTGTTTTAATTGTTTTCATGTAATAACTAGAGGTTTGCAGTGGTATTAAAATATAATAAGGAACACAAATCACAGATAAACACCATGAAAAGAGAACCAAGGTACCTTGGAGAAACCCTTCTGGGTAAAACTCTAGAAATTGTGAGCAAACACTCACTTAAGTACTCCAAATGGCTATTACAACTAATCTTTAATGCCTAGGCTATCACAAGAACACTCCAACAACATTTAAATGCTCTCCTTTAGATCAATCAAGATTCCCAAAGGAACTCTCTTCTTTACAAGTTCTTCAATCTCTCTATATATATTGTAAGCTTGAATTGAGAATGGAGGAGAGTTGCATAGTTGCATTTGGGAGCTAATTACTGAGATATTCTCTTGTATTGTCTCATGCTGAGTTTTTTTGGTTTGTGTTAAGCAGTGAACTTAGATTTAAAAATGATCTAAAGGCTAGAGAGCTCCTCATGACAAGGAATAGAAACAAAATAGTAAGCCCATGAATGATAAAAAATATGACACACAAGAAATCATAATTGGAAATCTTGTGCTTTCAAAGAAGGATCTGAGACCTCCTCTTCTAAGATTGAAAAATAGAAGAAAGAAATGTCAAATGTTCATGTTGTAAGAAATCTAGTCATGATGAACACAAATGCATGAGATTCAAATATATCACTTGAGATGCATTATCTAGAAGAATAATATGAATTTTCCAAATTTAGTTTCAAAGGTTTCATCTCATTCTTTGGGTCTTCAAAATCAAAGTCTACAGACAAAGGTAAAGTCGTTGTAGTAGTTGCATCTCTTTCCTTGGGGACTTTGATATTTAATGTTGGTGCTTCACACCTCATGGCTTGATTTGAAGATGAGTTCACATATTTGGAGACTTGATCAATGTTGCAATTTTTTATTGGTGATGACTCTTTAGTTAATGTATGTGGGAGAGGATTTGTTGACATGGGCAAGGGTATATTCATTGATCTATGTTGATCATTGTTAGATAGAATGTTCTATCTACATTTGGGTGCTTGTGAGTTCTATGATTGGCTTACATAACAAGAAGATTTTTCCCTTGAAACATGACTCCCTCTATTGTTAATTCCTTGTTCCACCCTGCTTATATCCTTGTGCCACTTTGGACAATAACACAACCCGCACTAGTGTTCCTTGCAATCTAAACTTCATTTTTTCCACCCAATGGATAGCTTTTCCCTAAAATCTAAGCCAAATGCATTTTTAATGGCCAGATTGCACTTGACATGTCTATTTATAGGAACTTTCCATTTTATCCATCCTACTACCTATCTGGAGAGCCATCATCTTGCACCTCACACACTTACCATTTATAGCAATCCGCCATTGTAGTCACACACACCACCATAGCTACAACTGCACATAGGATCACATGCTTCCAACTCTATCAATACTTATATGTTGAAGCATTTGTTGCTATGGAACAAAGGATAGGAGCTGTGAAAGGAAAAAAGACCTAGAATTTAAAAAAAAAAACAATCACAGAGACTGCTGCCTTGCAACAATCACACCTAGACACACAGAATCTTTATATTTCAAATAGAACAGTGCACGTTTGGCTCTATATTGCGGTATGGTTTTATTTCTTTAAATGGCTTGCAGGTGGGAAAATCAATTTTCTGGCAGCATCAAAGACAATTGTAGATCAGGTTGTTTGTTTGCTGGCAGCATGGGTGACTAGGATGGCAAATCAGACCCTAAGATATAAATGTGAATCAGTGACAGATCTGAGAAAGGATGAGAGCTTCAGCCACTAGCAGATCTGAGAAACCTAAAAATAAAGAGCTTCAAATAAGACATGGCAAGATAGAATCTATAAGTGATATGTCAATGAGGATCAATAAAAGAAGCAGTTCACTCCATAACTGTTTCTTGTTGTTTGAATCATAAAATAGGTTAAATGAACTAGAATTTCCCAGAATTGGCAGATTAAAACACATGAACACACTTACATAGTTTTCCTTAGCAGTTAAACTATCCTTGCACCTAAGCTAAACTCTTGGCTAGAAGGTCCCCTTTTATGATTAAACTGGTATGATTTTGATTGGACCTTCGTAGTAGGCGAAAGTTTCGATTGGTTGACTTGATAACATTTTTGACATCAACACTCCTATGACAGATTGTGAAGGTGGTGAGCCTCCCATATTTCAGCAGTCTTCCAAATAGACAGGAATATGAAGATGATCAATATCTTAGTTCAAAATAACTCATTTCTTACTTCAAGATACATAGGGGGAAAAATTATCAGTGATTACATTCATTATGTAAACCTAACTAATAAATATTGTAGTTTTTTATTAGAGTGTTTTATCTTAAAAATTTAAAAGTGATTATAAATAAATATCTTAGATATTTATATTTTAATTAGCATGTAAATGTAAGTTATTTGTTTTTAATTAATATGTAATCATAAATGTTTGTTTTTATAACTTGCATTCTAATTTTTAATTTATTGATGACTGTGTTGCAGAGGGTGGGGATTAGTTATCAGCATTTGAGTCGCAGGGCTTTCAGTCTGTCATCTGGAAAAGTTAGTAGCAAGGAGGAGAATGCAGGCCAGGATGCTTTCATGAGGTCACTCAATGAGGTTTGTCCTTTCCATTTCTGCATAGTTTTTGATGTTGATAGAGTCATTTCGTTTACATACAAAATCCTTTTTATTTCTTAATGTTGGCAAATGTCCATTTTTATTCTGGTTACACCAAGGGAGAGTTGAGAGACTTATTTAAATTATCTTTTTTTTCCGAAAACTTGTTCAGCACAAATTTTGGAATCCAACATGTGCACATACAAGGGATCTAGGCAAGTAGTTTCAGAATTTGAACTTTGTGTCTTTTATATGTCAATGCCCTTTATCAACCTCTAGACCACAGCCAAATGGTATAGACTCGTATTAACATTAGTCTATTGTCTTTTGGCTGATTTTTTAAAAGATTGTTATTCCTCCTAGCCTAAAAAGATAAGGCTTGATTGAAACAGGAAAGCTACAGATGCACAAAGTTTTTTTATTTAACTGTAAAGATGTATTGGGAAGATAAACAAGTGAAACAGAGGAGATGTAGAGTGCTTTCTTGAAGGAGACTCAAAAGCATTCATCTCATTGCCACAATTTCCAATACTGTTCATTGGAATATTTCTTAAGAGTATTTGCAATGAAGTATTGCAGTTTTCTTCACCTTCCCGTTGCTCATCCCTTTTTTGAGGGTGCATGCTTCTTGTTGTGACCTATTTCACACATCGCCCCGTTGCAAATGGGGACCCCCAAGTTTTTGGTTTCGCCCTCTGCGTTGCCATTTTGGAGTTTTGAATTTGAGTTGTTTTCGGGAGTTAGTCCGGCCAAGTTAAGTTTTTGAACCCGTTTGTGTGCCTAAACGTCATGGAAGGGCTCGGAAGGTCCGGAAGACGAGGATCGTCTGTGCTTTCGGTCATTTCTGACACTTCCTATTTTTTAGGTATTCTGCTTTTTTGCTTTTTGGCATTTTTAGGCCATTTTGGAGTTCCTTATTTTTAGGGATGCTTTTTGCTTTTTTTTAATTTTTAGAAAGTTTCTATTTTGGGAAAAGTTTATATTTTAAGGTCCCACTAAGCATGAAGTCAACACGCCTCCAGAAATCAACATGGAAATCAGGAAAATTGGCAAAAATGGCTAAAACTGGGAAATTCGCCCATGAGAAGGAATGGCAAGCCAAGGCTAAATTTCGCCCTGGCAAGGTAAGCCTCCAAGTCCGCCATAGCACAAGAAAGGTTGAAGCCCGCCAGGGCTTGATGAAGTGTCAAGTCCGCCATGTCTTGGCAAGCCTCCAAGTCCGCCCTAGAGATGGAGGTAAATGGAATGAGCAAGTGCCAAGTCTGCCCTTGGCAGAGAAGACATGAAGTCCGCCCTAGAAGAGGAAATTTTTCTAAGGCATGGATAAAAAATATGCCTAGAGAGGGGATCAAGCTAGCATGAAATTCACTCCTCGGCATGACGGAATAAAATTCTAAGGCATTGATGAAGAATACGCCTAGAGAGGAAGGATGAATGGCAAGGCAAACATGAAGTCCGCCCAACTTAGCCTGAAGAAATTTCTAAGGCATGGATAAAATCACAAAATGGCAGAGAAATCTCCAAGTCCGCCTAACCCAGAAGGAGAGAGAAAATGGAATTTTTGATTAAGTATGGACATTTGGAGAAGCCGAAAGTCTGCCCAGGAAGTTGAAAATTGGCAGAGAAATCATTAAGCATGTCTTGGCTAGGCAGATGACTGGGAAATTAAATTTTAGCCATGGATAAACAAATTTGGCCAAGTATCAATGTTTTAACGGGTTGGAAATTTAATATTTGGACATTTTTAATTATTTTCCAATACTTAGGGAATTTAAATTAAAAAATTCGATGCTTGGAGAAAATGAGAAATAACTTGGAGAAATAATTGATTTTCCTTGGGCAAAAATAAATTTTGCCACGATTCGAGGATTAAACAGGTTGGAAAATTAATTTTAATGATTAATTTAATATTTTCCAATAATTTTAAGTGTTCAACACTTAGGCAAATTTTAAAGAAAGAAAGAAATTTGAAGATTTCAGACAGAGGTGGCGTCAAGATGAAATTAGAAACTTGCCTCAATGATCTTGAAAAGAATTAGAAACTTGCTAATTGAGGAAAAGAAAACGTTTCTAAAATTGAAGAAACGCGAGAGAAAAGAAAGCAGTTACTAAGGAAAATTGCACTTCTCAGCCATATAATGAGTTTCAACGACTCATTTTTCACAAATTCGACTGAGAAGAGGTTAGCTCTCTCAAATCTGCAAGATATAATTTTTGGAAAGAGAAATATTGAGAGTAACGCTATTTTTCCTTAGTAGAAGAAATAATTTTAAGCTGGAGGACGTGATTTTTTTGGAAGAAATAAATAATTTCTTGGCTGAAAGTCGTACTTCTCAGCAAATTGGCGCACCTCTTTGATCAAATTTTCAGAAGTTGGAAGTGATTCACAGCCAGGGGATACTCTCGAAGGTTTGAAAATTGGTTGGCAAGTCTCTTCTAGTCTTCTCTAATCTTCCGCAGTCAGTCCAACACAGGATTTGTCCAATACTTGCGAATTTCTTTACTTTCAGCTTGCTTTTTCACAGAAATTTATATTTTAAACAAGCTGAAAGTACGAATTTATCAAATAACATCCTAGAATAATCAGATTTTTGAAAGTTCTTGTATTAATATTAATTGTTTTTGTACTTGCAGGTTGATGACCACCCGGGAAGAGCTGTCCAGACAAGCACAGATGAAGTTCGCCAGTAAGGGGCCGCAGCCGAAGTCCAAAATTAATTCAAAATGGAAGAATATTACGGATACCAACCTCGGACACATCGACCTCAAGGAATTCAAAAGAAGGATGTATGGGCACGATGGATTCCTGCCAACACCTATTGCCAGAAGGATGATGATGAATGGAATTGTTCAAGCTGCCGGATTCCCACCTGCAATTGAATGTGCTGAGTTGATAGTAGAGTGCGCCCTTCACTTTAATGCACAAGACAGGCAAATTGTTGCGCCTGGCGGAAAGATACTAGCTCACCTTGGAGAGTTAGCCATACAAGGAGCCTTCGACATCCCCACATATCACAAGACTGCTTACAAAACTAAGGAGGATGCGAAGAAGTTATTGATGAAAAGCTTGACCTCTATGCCGCCAATATTAATAAGTCATGGCTGGAGAAACCAAGAGCTTCTGCCAAAAAGATGCCTAAGAAGCTGTTGCACATAGACTTCAAAGAGGATTACGGAGATAGCATTGTCCTACTAAACATAATAGTTGGCAACCCTCAGGGCGCGCCTTTCGAGATTTGGATGTACTATTTTATCGAGGACATCACTGAGGGGGTAAAAATGTTCAATTGGTCTCACATGATAAGCAATAGTCTCCACGAGCAGCTGGTCAACCTTGAGAAGACCAAGACATTCTATATGAGCTCTTACATCATTTACATGTTGGCTAGGACATACAGGTATGCAGGCTTGATCTGCAAAGGCGTAGTTGGCAACGGGGAGAACGAGCTGAAGTCCTACGATTGCTATCCATGAGAAAGCCCATTTCCGATGGGCACATGACGCATTCCTCATGTACATAACCAAAATACTTCAAGGAGGAACGCACCAACGACTGACTCACGAAGCTAAGAGTTTGATTGGCAAATACGGGTCTTGGTTCATCCAGTATCCAAGATACACGTACATCAGGATCCAAGGATTCACTGGGAATCCATACCGATTGCCTATCTTTCCTACTAATAAGATGGTCTTGCTTGAGGTGTTGAGACAGTTGGAGGAATATCAGAGCTTCCAAATAATAAAACAAAAGGCGGCAATCACTTTTCCCTTTTTCATAGGGAACATGCTGGAAACGTGTCTGTCGGTGTAGGCAACTGAGAGTGCCATGATGGCAATACAACGGTACCCATTCACCACTTATCAGTCTAGAGATAACTTTGACCCACATCATCATATCAAGACGGTGGATGGGAGAAAGTACAGACATAGGGTCGAGTTGGAGGACTTCTGGGCAGACGTTGCGGATGAATATGAGGTTAGACGGAGACTGTGGTCCAGACTGTCGGTTAGCTTGATTAGGGCAACTGAACTTTGTTGAGTGCCTGATCAACTCGAGGATGATGGAAAGCAAGTACAACCGTGCTTTGACGAGAGCTTGCCCTGCTTGCTGTAAGATGGTCAGAACCCGAACATGCAGATTTGAACACTTTGATGAGACTAATCACCAAGTACTCTATTGGCGTTTCAATTAGCACCTCTGGAGTGCTTATTGGAAATAGACAGCTATTGCAAGTGTGTTAGTACATGCTCTTCGGATTATAGAGAGGAAGATCTCTCTTTGCTGATTTTATACGGTAAAAAAGGGGTGTACTAAGATTTCCTATCTTTTTTACTCAGCGGTAGGACACAAGGGTGCATAAACCAATGCACCGTAGCTAAGCTTTTTCTCTGGTTTCCGCAGATCTTAACTACGACTAACTAACTTCTAGACTATCCTACCTCCTCAAGATAAACAGAGCATGAGGGTGTAGGAGCGAAATGGTATGGTTGGATCACTTGAATCCTCCGTCTCAATGGAATATGGCCGAGGCTTTGAACCTTCAGATATATACCAAGATAGGGCTCGATACAAGCAAACACTTGTTACGGTAAACTGGATCTGAGACTTGCCAAGGAGGAGGAACCCCTATTCGAGGTATAGGCTTGCAAACAGCTCACTGGAAACAACAAGGAACGATGGCCTTTCTAACAGGATTCCCGAGGAGGTGACGACACCTGTCCAAAGTCTAGGCTGCAAGAGAGATCATTAAACAACATTAAACGATAATGATCGATGACAAAATATCCAAGGAGGCGACGACACCTGTCCAAGGAGGAGATTGAAACAATGCACTATTTAAAAACAAGACTTTGAATAACTCAATTAATTAGATCAATCAAGCTTGCACCATCTGATTTATTTCTTCAAGGTTCTTCAAAGAATTACAAAGGTCGGGACAGCAAAGGCGCGAAATCATGCACAATTACGATCAACCAACGAACTCTCATCCAAGAGTGAACAGATATAAACAAGCGAACTCTGGCAGCAACGACGCAACAATTTTGCTAGCAAATAAAGGTTAAACAAATAAAGAACCTAAGGCTCTTATTTATAGAAACTCAAAGGAGTAGGCAACCCTAAAATCTCCTTGAGTTAACAAGCAGTTCTTGCCAATTAGCAAGATTTATTTCTATGTCTAAAAGTAGGTGAGCAAATAGTTAACTAGAAATCTACCTTAGTTAACTGAAACTAAACAAAAGTCAAACTGGAAGTCTACTTCAGTTGACTGACACCTAACTAAAAGTGAACTTATGTTACAAATATGTCTCCAAATAGACATCCATCTTTAAAGGAGATCTGAGATCCACAAATCGTGGGAGTCAAATAAACATCCTAGATTAGTGGGATCTGACATGCATGATCTGTGGAGATTTGGAGTCAACTTGGAAAGGGGCATCAAGTTGACTTCAGTCATCATTAATGCTATTTGGAGGGTAGGACGTCCTTCCTTGGTGCTTTACACCTCTTCACCACTGGTCAACAAAGTCTCTATCCAGTCATTGACCTCTTCGGCCTCCGGGCAATTAATGCTTTTCAAAGTGACTATGTGGCGTCTAAGCATTTCTTCACCTGTTGCAAGCTGCTGATGATAGGTTATGCATTGGGCAGCTACTTCATCTAACTGGACAGACATGGCTGCAATTTTGGCTAATTTGCAGCCATTGGGATCTTCAAGGAATGAAGATCGGATGACATCCTGGAACCGTGTCTGCACCGTTTCAAGCTCAACATATTCCCCTCCTTCTCTTTGATATTCTAACTCAGGGAAGGATATTACCAACGTTCTTGCGAAGTTGATAATATTGGCGACGAAGCGTCTATAGTCAATCAGCTCCACTGAGTTGGCATCATAGGCTCTCACCTTGTATGCCACCTGTTCTTTCCACTCAAAGAGATGGTGTTTGTTTTCAGTGGTCGTAACTGATTCATATGCTTGCTGCAAATCAACAACTGTCGCTTCCTCTCTTGGCCTTTCTTGAGCTGCCTTCACATCTAACTGCTGGATTTCTGATCCAAGTCAATGTGCTCTATCTCTCAGCTGATATGCTTCTGCTAATACACACCTTCCTTTGACGACAAACTCATCCACTTGACGTCTCAAGTGTTTGCCGTATGTGATCAACTAGTGATGGTTTCTTTCAGCTGGGAGATCCAATAGTCCTTGAGGCAAGGCCGAGGAGTTGGGAATGCCATGTATCAAACTAGAAATGTACAATTTCAGTTGATGGATTTCAGCCTTTAAGGCTGCTTTGTCTTGTCCATCCTTTGTCATCCTTTCTTTGACGCTTGCTAAGGCGATTCTGAGAAGGTCTGCCTCCACCTGTCGAGTGGTCTTTCCAAGGTTCACCTTTGAAAGCGTGAAATCCTCAACCCTCACATTATGTATGTCTTTATCTTCAGGTGGAGCAACAGTCTCTATGATAACCTCATTCTCTTCATTCTTCTCTACATGTGTCTGCTTCTTCAACTTCTTTGCTGGCATGTCTTGTGGGACATGATGGAATTCAGAGAAGTCAAGTTGATAAGAAGGTCTCTCTCTCTTCCTCCCAAGTGAGCTTTCTAGCCAGATAGAATCTCGGTTAGTATCGCTGGGAGGAGGAACATAGGCCCCCTGAATGCTGGAAGAACGAGACTATGCCGTGGCAACGTTTCATGGTGGCGAGTCCAAATCAATAGGACTTTGTGACCTCTGTGATGGTGGTGAAGACGGTGGCTCTGTTTCTATCACAGGCACCGCTTCTGCTGCAACTTCTTCTACAATGGATTCCATCTCTGCAGCGATTATTCCAATCACTGGTTCTGGTGTAGCTGCAGCGGTTTCAACTGTTTTAGGTAAATTGGTGGCTGTCTCCACCTGTACCTCTTGCCGGCTTGTGCTAGCAATTCCTCTTCTTCCCCATGTGCTCCCTGACATCCGCATTCCTTCTGGAAGAATGCTCATCTTCTTCTGTCTGGGTTTCCTCTTAGACGAGGAAGGTAGTGTAAATTGAACTGCTGGCGGCTCTGATCGGGGAAGTACTACCTTCCTTGTCCTTTTACTGCCTAGGTAGAGTTGACTGTGTTGAACTACTCTACCCGTTCTTTCCTCAATATACGTATTCTCTTTCGCGTAGTAGTCTACTTCGCCGAGTGGTTGTGAATTCACTAGACCCATGAAGAAGGAAGAAAGAATGACTTCTTTGTCATCAGATAAGCCCTCGATGTCCTCTGACATGAATTCTGCAATTTGTGAGAGCTTGAATCTGCTATGGTTCCTTCTTCTCACTTCGAACTCATCCTCGCAATTGACCCAAAAATCTTCCATGAAAGGTTCATGAGATGATCTTTGCTCAAGGTGTGCTGCGAAGATGCCTTTGGGGTCATAGGATGGCCTCTTGTCAATGAGGTATTTGAGATTAAATCTCACTATTTCCTGGCTTATCAACCTGGCATCGGTTGCAGTCCTGCATCTGTAGAATCCCATCTGGAAAGGAAAGTTTGCAACAGACTTCTTCTTTATGCGAAGGTAAGAGTGAACCTCGGCCAACTGCCTCAGGAATTCCATGAACACTACCCTATCTGAGGGGTAGCGTGGCATCATGGCGGGGTGACCATTGTAGCCATACACGTGTAGGTAAGTGAAAGTGGGGAATTGAATGAACCAATCCGCCCAATCCACCATTGCTGCCTTAGCTGCTGGTGAAATATGCACGTGCATCTCATGGTCTAGCTCGTGCACGGTGTGCATAGTGAAAAGGTCATTTATCTTTTTGAAGTGTCTTTCCGCTAGAGTGAACTCCAAGTGAGGAAAGTATTCTTGGACCTTTTGCACACCCAGTGTTCCCACAGTGTTTTAGTGTTCTGAAATCGCCTTGGAAGGCTATCAGGTAGACTAGGTATGAACACATGTAGAAACGGTGCTCTTCTAGAAACCCGGTGAATTGTTGGTGGAGTGTGTCACTGATAAGAGAGGCCCAGTCGTAGTGTTGTTTCCTGCTGATTATTTTGCCAATAATGTAGAACATCCACGGCTGGAAGGATTTTCCCTCTTCTTGCCCAGTGACTCAGCTAAGTAGGGTGATTAACACTCCGTACTCGTCTTTGAATTCTCCTCTCCCAACCAATCTAAGCAAGCTGGTTCTCTTTGTTTTCAACCAATGTCCGACCATTATAAGAGAACACTCATCCTTCGAAGCCTGGAATGATTTTTCGCATTCTATCACAGATATGACCACCTTGGTAGGGCACGGTGGAATTGCAAAACAAGTCTCTATGTTCGTCAGTTTTAAGCTGCAAATCACCCTCCCATCTACTAATAGGATCTCTCTTGTAGTCGGGTTGTAATGCTTTGTGCAAGCAGTTACAAGCTCGATGCTTTGTAAGGTGATGGGAATAGATGCTGCTTGAAATAAACTGGATTCTTCGATGTTCTGCAATGTGATTTGATTCATGCCCTCCAAATCCTCCGAACTGACCTCTGGATTTTTCTGCCATAAGTCTGTGTCAGTCGTTTTCAGGTAATCATTGTATAGGACTGTTTTGGTCCTGTATTGTACCCGAGAGTACTGCATTCTGAAAACCTTGAATATTGACTGGGCACTTGACCCTATTCTGACACTTTTCTAGAACTGCTAAAAATAGCCTCGCTGGGGGTAGTTTTTACGAAAAACTCTGAGACATGGGTTTTGTTAAGAATGATTTTCTAGACAAACTTAGATTGTTAGAAAGTTCGGAAAAATGAGCTTTTCCTTGGCATGCAAAAGCCCTTTGGTAGCAGAGGCAGCAGGGGTACTAGAAAGTGATTTTTCTCGGAAAAATCTGACACATGGGTTTTGTTTGTGCTTCAAAGCCAAACAAACCCAGTTTGTCTGTTTTTCAATATTATGACTTTTTTCGGAAACCCTAAAAAATAGGGGCAGCAGGGCTACTTTTTCCTAAAAAATCTATCATATGGGTTTTGTTGATAAAGTTGTGCTAATCATACCCAGTTGGTCAGATCTGTGATAATCTGTCGTTTCCTATGACATGCAAAAGAAATATAGACAGAAATAGATGAAGTAGACAGAAGATGGATTGGAAGTTATAAACTGCCACTTTGCAATAATCTGTCTCTGGAAGCAATTTTGGGAGAAGAATGCTTTTACTGCCAATGATCTTCAAAAATATTGAAGATCCGTCCAAAACCCCTGCCAGATCTTGAAAACGTGTTCTTGGGAGCTACTTGATGTTTTATCCTTCAACCTGCAAAAAGAATAATGAGGAAAGGGATGCCTAGCATGAATATAAGGCAATTAGGGTTAAGATCCACAAAGTATGGAAGATAACTCATCATTCAAGCCTGATTTGGAGTTCCAAAAGATGATTTCCACTGATTGTGGAGTGTTTGGTCTCTTTTTGGCTCCAAATTTGCTAACTCAAGTCAACACTTTTCCTTTGACTTATTTTAGGCGTCCAACCTTGAAGTTGATCATTTTTGTCCATTTTGCAAGCTGAAGTACTCCGTTTGATCTTTGATTCAGGTTACTCAGTTGATCTCAAGCAGTGGCTGGCAGTTCTATTGTTGAGGCAAGATCAGTATGATTAGATATGCCTGGGAGGGGTTAACTCAGAAAACTGAGTTAAAGTCTCCAGAAAGAAGGGCGCCTTTCCTTGAAAGGGGCGCTTTTGACAATGCCTTAGTCAATTTTCATTGACTGTTCTTTGTTTTCATCTTTTTAGACCCTCTTTGCTTTGATTTGATGTCCTCGATGCTTAGATGAATCAGATGACTCTGCTTGACGATGCATCGGGTAGCCGGTTCGGTCTTGCTCAGGATGACTGACTTCTCAGTTGAAGCTGGCAAGTCTTGGGCCTTCAAACTAAAGGGCACCCTTGGTGGCTTTTGCTTGGTTTCATCTTGACTATTGACTGCCAGTCTTTGACTTCCTTCATCAGTTGTTTGATTTGTCGGAAGTTCTTGCTGAGAGTCTCGCTGACGAGATAGGTCATAGCTAAGAAGGTCATCCTGGGAGGCAGTGAAGATTCTGGTTGAATCTGGATGCCTTCAGGAAAGGGCGCCTTTCTTCAAGAGGGGCGCTTTTAGCCATGCCTTAGCCATTTTCTGGCTTATCTTTCCAGTTCTTCAGTTTTGGCTTTTTCTGCTTGATCTCAATTCGTGATCGTTTGGTGTGTCTTATGGACTTGCTGTCAGATTGATCACGTAGCTGGGAGGAAGCTAGAAAGATATCATGTATAGAGTTGCTGCTAATGGATTCATTTGGTGCCTGCAACTGAGGGGCGCCCTTGGGCAGCAGGGGCGTTTTTACCTTGAAGCTCTTTGATTTGGCATATTTGTCGTCAATGGATCCTCCATACTTTGCTGACGGTTGGTCAATGATCCCTAAATCAAATGATCTTGTTGATTGTTTCGTTGTCGAGCCAGCATGAAAGTGAAGAGGATGACTGAGTCGACAATGCCAAGTGTTTTGATTTGCCCTCTGAGATCCAAGGGCGCCTTTCTTCAAGAGGGGCGCTTTTAGCCACTGTAGATTGTGTTTTGCCTTGGTAGACAAAACGTGCACCTTCCAGACTTAGCCAAATTTTGGCCTTTTCCGTTTTGAGAATCTCCTTCGTTGAACAACATCATTTTCATCCTTTTCCGCCATGGTTTCTTCGTTGAAGCTTTTGAGGTTTAGCTTTTAGCACCTGGTACTGGCCAATCTGCCATTAATGGTTGTGGAGCTCCTAACTTTGTTCCTGAAAAATAGAAATAGACCCACCAGAGTAAAACATATTTTTTGATAATTCTGATTTGATCAGTGTGATCGTGAAGGTAATTAACCCTATCTGAATTATTTTCAATCATTTCTGGGAAGGTCCTATTTTTTAGGGTTTCCTTAAAAATAGGGGCATAAAACCCTAATTTCCATTTTTTCAGAATTTTAACCAAAGGTTCTTTGACATAAACCCACAAAGACTTCATGTTTGTTTTGACCTAAAACGTACTTTCGATGGCATTTTTTACATTGTTTAGCTCAATTTAAGCAGAATGCCAAAAATTTCATTTTGGGTATAACATACTCTCAATGGTGGGTCGATCAATAGATCCAGGAGCTGAGGCAGATGAAGGTGATGCTTACCTATGACAGGTTAAGCGAAATGGAATCTTACTCTTCAAATACGGAAGCATCCCATGGCGTGGAGTTGATGGAAGCCACTACTTCCAGGAAAAGGAAAGAGGTAGCTGTGGATAGGGAGCCTATTCAGAAACAAGCAAGGATAGAACCTGAACACTCTGCCACGTCTAGAAACATTGACGAGATATTGGCCACCCTTGATGATTTGTTGGCCAACATTAGGAACCCTTCCTCGATTCCCGAGGATAATATGGAGCCTCAGCCGGATGATAATGAGTCGCCATCCCCCACAGGCACGGAAATACTTGGATCAGATGATTTGATGGGCGCCCAAAATGATGATTTTTAGGAAGGAATGATTTCAGCCCTTCGAGGAATTTTGGACACTCCAAACGGAGAAAGTGTACTGGAGGAGGATGACATAGAACAACTCACAATCCCTGACTGGTTTGAAAGAGAGAATGAAAATACAGGTACCAGTTGAAGCGTAGGAAGAGGATGATGTTGCAGACTTCTTAGCCAGACTCGAACAAGTTTCAGTCAAGAAGCCGGCTAAGAAGTTCTCCACTATACAAAGGGATGAAGCCGACAACTGGTCCGTACAGATTGCAGTGCCAATAGTGAACAAGCCACGGGAGGATATAGCTCCGCATGAGTATGCTATCACTACCATCAACTTGGTTCCAACCACAAAGGGCCAGGAAGTTGAAGATTTGGACAATTCAGTGTCCACCATCAAGTCGAGGTTAGCAAAGGAGGTGGCGAAGAGGAAGGACTGCCAGCAGGAGATTGAGTGCTTGAAGGAGTACATACAACATTTGATTAAGCCGCTTAATCAAGATAACACGACAGCTCCACTTCTCCCGAATTCTTCACAGGAAGCAACAAAGGACGTGGAAGAAGACAGGGTCACAACCAGAGAGGCCAAGGAATGGATAGTGGTCAAAGGCGCAGAAGCAGATATATTCCTGGAAAGGTTGACCTTGGTCTACGGTCAAGCCACTTCATTGCTTTCCAAACTGGCCACCTTGGCGGAAATGTGGGATGGTCTTCCAGATATGCAAGAAAGAATAATTCCATGCCTTAGGATTCTGAAAGGGGTCCCAAAGCAAGAACTAATCGACAGAGGCATCATTGTGGTAGGCGCAGCTTACGATTTCCATACATGGTACTGGGCTTTGACGACACGTGGAGAGGTGTTGGAAAGAGTGAAGGTTGATGGACTCAAAGTGGAGGAGCAGGTTAGAGAGATCCAGGGCAGAATCTTCAACATGGTTGTCGACATACTAGATAAGGAGGTCATACGGGAAAATGATCTGCAACTAGAAGGTTTGAAGAACAAGGTGCAAGAAAACTTCTTTTCTATCGCAAGGCCTATCTTGAAATAGAGCTGGATCAAAATGGCGAATTTCTTAGCCATCTAGGAGTCCTTTGTGAGGATCGAGCCGTAATGGGAGGACATCTTTGTCAGGTGGGCCGAAAGCATGGACAAATTGGAGTTTAGGATCGGAATACTCCCACAGATTACTATGGAAGAGGTTGGCTCTATTGTGTCCAGGTTCATCAAACACACGACAACTCAAGAGGATAGGGATGTCATTCCTTGAAAGTAGCTCCGGGTGCCAACTCACTCTTTGTCAACTCATTGTTCACTAATGTTAATTGGGAAAACCTAATTAGGGTTTATTTGTTTTAATCTTGGCCGTTGGCTCATTTTAATCTGGGCCATTCTTTTATTTCTGAAAACTCTATATAAACTTGCGTACTCTCATTTTCAATTTGTGAAGTGAGTAGTATGAGATTGTTGTGTTATATCATTTCCGTTAATAAAAGCTCCTGTGCATGATTTGCTTAGAATCACTTTTATTTTCAAGTGGTGTGCAAGGTTACATATTCTCCTTCAACACTTAGATTAAAGTTAATTTAGCATTTCCATTTGAATGTTTGTTAGTGAATGAAAGATCTGATAGCAGTGGTTGATGAAATTTAGCTCATACTTTTGTTGGATAGATGATTTTTATTCAATGTGCAAAGTTAGCCTGAGCTCTCAAATTGTGGATGCTTAACTTCGGTTTGAATAATTATTAATTTAGACATGAAAATTGTTATCACCTCCGTTGAAGATTGCACCCACTTTGCGTAGTTGTCCTAGGGAGGCGAAACAAAGTGTGGTTATTCCAGCTTCATCCAATCATTGCTGTCTCTTGAGTTCTTAGGTGTAGTTTAGACTTCTAAACCCTCATATTTTCGCCCTTTTTAAAAAAAAATCTGAAATACCCAATGGAATGAGCATTCAATGATAAAACCGTCTTAAGTCCTTGGCTTGTAAACAAATTCTAAAGTAAGTCCCTTTGTGATACCAACATATCACAACGCCCACTGATCTTATCCACGTGTCATGACCTGACGAAAGAAACCTTGGAGTTGTTGTACGATCTTCTTAGCATATGCAGTAACTTTTCAAGAGAGGATAAAGTGTCCTTGGGCATTTTATTCTGTGTTCAGTGAGTATTAAAACGCACACCAACACTTCTACAATGGTGTTTCCCTTGCCCACAAAGAATTGTCTTTGTGTGTTGCAGAAATGATGTCCAAAGCAATTCACAACATCTTGCTCGTTAAGTATACAATCCCGTTTGAATTGCTTGCCTCGTGAATTCAGTGATATACTCATGCACACTTTGCCCTTGTCCTTGCATATAAAACTGTCATTTGAGTGGATGCTCTTCTTTATAGTAAATAGGATAGAATTGAGACTTGAATTCTTTCTCAAAATCATGCCACTTAACTATGGGTTTTGACTTCTTCAAAGCTAAAGAATGTGCATAATTTTTCCACCAAGTAAGGACATGATTAAAAAGATTTAAATGTGAAAAAAAATCTGTTCTTCACTTATTTTAATGCAAGTTGAAGTATACTTCGAAATTTCCAATTATGATAGTCAATTGTCAAGCTATTTTGATCAACTTCTCCTTTGTAGGTTAGATGTCTTTGGCCATCTTAGCTTCCACTTTAGTTGTGGGCTTGCTAGATTGCTTGAGGGCTGCTCCTTTTGTTGGTTGTTAGGGGCTTTGGTTTGGACCTCTTGCACTTTGGGTGTCTCCATCTCCACTGACAGCCCAAGCTGGCCAATGAATGTCTACATGATCTTGCCCATTTCATCAAGCTCTCTGTTCATCAGCTGGTTTGTTTAATTCGTTGGCTTATATAATAAACCATCCTACACTGTACTATTCATTGGCTCAAGAATCTGATGTTAATATAGTATCAGAGCCACAAGGAAAAATATTGCTTAGGTTTTTGAGAGAGATCCCACTGTGAGTAGGAAGCATTACATGTCATTGGGTGTGGCACAACATTGTGTGGATCTGTCATGAAATTTGGATCTTAGAAATGTGACAAATTCTTCCCTAAGCTTGCTCAGAAGCGTGATTTTGATGTCGCATTTCATTTGGAATTGATAGTGACTGGTGGGATGAGAATGTCGTCAATCTCAGAGAGGCAGTAAATTTTTTTCAGGCTAAGCACAGGCTGTGACAACAGTGTTCTAAATTTTAACATATTATTTGTTAAAACTTAAAAGTGTCTCAAGGCTCAACAGCAAGACACTGCAATACCAGACCAGAAGCAACAAGGAAGCAGAAGTGGTGTGGAGGCAAGTTGTGCAGCCAACAAAGGCATGGGACTGGTTGAAATGTATTGCACACAGTCCGGGTGCAGCAAAATAGAGGCACGGCTATAGCCTCAGCCAGAGCTGATTTAAAGGACATATAGTTTTGAATTATAATTTGTTTTAATATTTTTCAATTTTACGAACTATTAACTTTGTAAATATTAAATATTTACCTGTGTACCTCAAAAAGCATTTATTCTGTAGGCTATTTTTCCTTGAAAATTGGCTGCACTGGATAGTAATCCTATAAAGTCCCCTGTTAATTTGGTCTTCTCCAACATTATTGCATCTCTAGTTTTAATTGTTACAGTAATTTGCTTGAAAAAGATAATGTTGCTTTAGTCTCTCTTAAACCATGAAGAATTTTATTTTAAAAATTTACTACATTGTGTCTAATGGAGTCTGAAACATCCCTATAAAGTGATTTTGTTCCAGCTCTAACATTGCATTTTCCCAACTCTGAGAAGTTGAATGGAAAGAATTATAGTCTATGGAGTCGCAAAATACTAACCATTAGTGAGTATCACGATCTTGATCAAATTGTGTTGAACAAGGATGCACGATTTGCAGATAACTCAAAGGACTATGTCAAAAGATACAAGGAGGTTTTAATGCTTCTAAAACTGTTTGTTGTTGATGCCTTAGTGCTAGAGGTTAGAAATGCCATTGTAGCTTTAGCATTGTGGGAGTTTGATATCCCAAGTTGAGATATTAACTAGCTTTACAAATTTTCTAAAGTAGAACACAAATTCAAACACTTTTTGATCATTGAGATCTTAATGTGGGCAAGTTGAGAGCATTTGTTTAGAAAATATTATAAGGTATATCTATAAGTTAGATACAAGTGCACAAACTGCTTATGTATCAATATTAACCAACTTAAGAATTAAGCACATTAAGAGCAATATCATTGATATTAAACTGGCATCCAACAATATGAATATGGTCAACAAGGAACAAATAACATCTTTAAATAATTTAATTAAATCAGCTCTATCTCATTTATTTATAATTATAAATATCTTTGAATAATAATAAGTTCAGTATTTATCTAAATCACAGCACTTGAAAATGTTGCTCTCACCCTAGAAAGATATCCGTGGTCTTGGCCCACATAGCTATGGAACACTCCAGGAGGACCTAGTTCTTATTCAGAACCAACACATATGCTTCCTCAAGCAATAACCTGGCCAAGACAATCCCAGGTGTACACTATACCCTGAGTTGGACGCACTGTGTGCTCCTTCTCCCATGCCTATAGCCCACCAAACCACCTTCTTCTTTGAGTGATTTCCATGCCCCTTTTCCAAGTCTCACATGAATTCTTTATAGAACCTTTTAAGGGATGGTTTCCAAGCCATGACACCCTTTCACAAAAAATCTTTTTAATAATTATTTAAATAAACAATTATTCCTCCCCTTTTAAAAGAATTTATTTAGATATTCTTTATTAATGTCCATTTTAACCAAAGGATCATAATATCCTTTATTTTTCTATCTCCCTTTTAATTCTAAAGGGTTATTTCGTAACTTTCTTTTCTCTTGGGGAAAAAGTCATATAACTAATACACCTGCAACACACTCCTAATGTGACTGTTCACCCTCAGCCACTATGCAACAGTTGAAAATGGTGTTTTCAATGACCAAAAACAGAGTGATCTCCTCGTTTCTTCCTTTCTTCTATCTTTCCAGTAACAAATATGATATTGCAATGCTGTCAAAAAGGGAGGGAAGCCTTTGATTACAAAGTTGTGGCATCAAATAATTGTATTTTGCTGAGTGTGAAACTGTGATCTCAGGCAGTTGTTTGTAAGGATTCCAAAGGTGCATTTGACCATTAAGTTTTTACAACATCCATGAGATTTGACAAACCTGTATAACACCCTAATTTTGGCTCTATGTTGGGTAAAACAAGGAGTTGAAGGCTGCCATTTGCACCACAAGGTCTTGACACTTGCATTAACAAATTTGGCTGAATTTGTAACAAGAAGAAAATGGCAGATGTTCCTTCAACAGCTTCCAATCATAGATCTAATCTCAAGCAAGAAATCAAAATCACACCCTTTTTAACAAGAGGCACAAACTCACCAACGCAACCTTTTAGCAATCACCAACCCTCCCAAGCCTCCATACACCTTGCCAAAGCTAGGATCAACACATGGGACATAACCCTTGGCATTGATACCATATTAGAATTTAATGCTAGGTTCCATTAGTGAATAAATAAGTTCCACTCAAGCAAATAAGAATCTAACACCAAGATATGAAGGGCGCCAATAGTACCAAGGCAACCTACCATAAAGAATAGTCTGGACTCTGTATAAAGAATAAAATAAAAATACAAGTGCATATAGATGAGATTTACCATATACCATTGTAGATAAATGGACCGTGCCTACATGTGCACATATTCCCATTATTCTTCACATGGTTGCACATATATGAATATCAACATGAATCTCAAGGCTACCATGACATGGTAACTCATTGGGTCCTAAAGTAATATTCCCAAGAAATACCACAAGCTTGTATGTCAAGGGGATCCAATAAGACAGTTTTACTGTTTACACAGTGCAATACTTGCACCAACATAATAATTTTTGGTTCAAAGTGTTGAAATATTTTCCTTGATACCAAGCAATTAAATCTCCAAGTTCCGCTTTTAACTGGATTTGAAAACATGAAGGATAAATTTAGATTTCATTTTGGAGTTTCTTTTATGTCTGAGTCTGACTCAATGTTTTTTTGTTGGAAGGTTTTATACCAAAGTTCAAACCTACATAATCATTATAGCTACCTGATAGAGGAGTATGAGCCTCAGGCTGAAACCTTTTCAGCTGAGATCAAAGGACTGAGGGGTATCCATTTGGCCAAAGTCACCCAGGGCATGATCCTGACCTCAGCACTTATGGTGTTGGGGCCTGTTGTGACCTATTTCACACATCGCCCCATTGCAAGTGGGGACCCCCAAGTTTTGATGTCGCCCTCTGAATCGCCAGTTTAGAGTCCTAAATTTGAATAACTTTTTGAGAGTCAGTCCGGCCAAGTTGAGATTTTGAACCCGTTTGAATGCTTGAACGTCATGGAAATGCTTAGAAGACCCAGTAGACGAGGAATGCCATTGCTTTCGGTCAATTCTGACACTTCCTATTTTTTAGGGATTCTACTTTTTTGCTTTTTGCTTTTTTGATTTTCGGCATTTTTAGGCCATTCTAGAGTTCTTATTTTTTAGGGATGCTTTTTGCTTTTTCTATTTTTGGGTTCCATCAGGCAAGAAATCAGCACACCTCCAGATGTCAAAAGAATCAAGGTAAATAGCAAATTTTTTTTTGAAAATGGCTAAGTATGAAGATGGCGCCCTCAAGGAAGGAGTGGCATGAAGTATAGGAAGTCCACCCTATCTTTGGCATGCCAAAGGTAGGCACTGGCAAGCTAGGCCCAAAGTCCGTCATGGCACAAAGAGACCAAAGTCTGCCCATAGGCAAGAAGGATGCCAAGTCCGCCCTTGGCATGAAAACCATGAAGTCCGCCCAAGATGTTTGGAAGAGACGAATGGCACAAGGAAGCTAAACTCACCATGGCAAAGGAGAAGCCAAGTCCGCCCTTGGCACAAGAAGGTCAAAGTTCGCCCAAGAAAGTCAAATGGCATGAAGGTTTCCAAGTCCGCCCAGCATGATAAGGAGTGGCATGAAGGTCTCCAAGTCCGCCCAGCATGATAAGAAGTGGCTAAGGCATGATGAAGTCCGCCATATGGAAAGTGGCATGGAAAATGTGAAGTCCGCTCAGCCTAGAGGGAAATGGCAAACAACTTATGAAGTCCGCCATATGGAAAATGGCATGAGATATGAGAAGTCCGCCCCAAGAAGTGTGGAGAAGGGTAAAATTATGAAGGGGTCCGCTCCAAGGTGTTTGGAAGGGGTGAAATTACATAGAAAATTCGCTATTAATTGAATTAAATGGTGAAATTACAAGTAACGTTGGCCATTGGACAAGGCAAGACCAAAACTCGCCATGGCAAGAGAAGGGTGAAGTCCGCCCTAGACAAATACAAGATAAAACACGCCATTGGCAAGGAATTATGAAAAATTTGCCCAACTTTAGAAGATAAATTTTTCTAAGGCATGAAAATGAAGAAATGTCTAGAGAGAGAAGGGGTTAGGACGGCATGAAAATTACTCCTCGGCAAGACGAAATGAAATTCTTTGGCAAGAAATGAAGAATGCAAGGCAAGGCAAACCATGAAGTCCGCCCCTCTCAGCTTGGAAAAATTCCTAAGGCATGAATAAAAAAATGGCAAAATGGTAGAGAAATCTCCAAGTTCGCCCAACCCAGAAGGAGAGAGAAAATGAATTATTTGGCTAAATAAAATGTCCAGAGAGGTCAAAACTCCGCCTAGAGAGTTGAAATTTGGCAGATGAACTATTGAGCACATTTTGGCTAGGCGGACAATTTGAAAAAGATATTTTGCCTCGGACGAACAAACTTAGCCATGTATCAAGGTTAAACGGGTTGGAATTTTAAATATTTTAATATTTTTAATTATTTCCCAACACTTAGGGAATTTTAATTCAAAAATTCTAAGTCTGGAGATTATTTGGAGGATTAAATTATTCTGCCTTAGATAAATTGCCATGATTCAAAGATTTAAAGAACGTTGGAAAATTAATTTTAAACAGTTAATTTAATATCTTTTGATATTTTCTCCAACACTTAGGCAATTTTTTGAGAAATTCGAAAATCTCAAACAGAGGTGGCACAGAGATGAAAATTAGAAACTTGCCTCGACAACTGAAAGTGAAATTAGAAACTTGCCGATCTGAGAAGAAAAACGTTTCTAAAAATTGGAAGAAAATCAGAGAAAAGAAAGCAATTCCTTGAGGAAAATCGCACTTCTCAGCCATAAAATGAGTTTCAGCAACTCATTTCTTCACAATTTCGGCTGAGAAGAGGCTATCTTTCTCGAATCTTCTGGGAATCGTTTGCGAAGGAAAACTTAGTGCAAGTAACGTTGTTGTGAGAATCGAGGTAGCAATTTCTTGTTGACAGGCGTGATTTTTAGGAAGAAATAAGTCATTTCTTGGCCGAAAATCCCACTTCCCAGCTTTGGCACACTTCTTCTGGCAGATTTTCTGAATTTTTAAATTCATTTGCAGCCAGAACACGATCTTTGAGGTTTGGAAGTTAATCGGCAATATGTTTACACCTCATTCCTAACTTCTACTTCATTTCCAGCACAAATTTCATTCATAGATAGGCGAATTTATTACTTTCAGCTTGCTTTTTGACAGGAATTTCAATTCAATAAGCTGAAAAGTGCGATTTTGTCCAAACTAAACTCGGAGTAATTTGATTTTAAAAGTTTTTATATTAATGTTAAGCATTTTGTACTTGCAGGTTGACAGTCGATCAAGGAGAAACATCTAGCAAAGCACAGATGAAGTTTGCAAGCAAAGGATCGCAGCCAGAGACTAGAATTAAATTCAAATGGAAAGACGTCTCGGACACCAACCTTGGCCACATTGACCTCGAAGAATTTAAGAAGAGGATATATGGGCATAGTGGACCTTTGCCAACGCTTGCCGCCAGAAGGATGGTGAGAAATGGTATCTTCCAAGTTGTCGGATTTCCGCCTGCACTGGAGTGTGCTGAATTAATGGTGGAGTGTGCGCTGCATTATAATGCTGAGTTAAGACAAATTGTGGCACCTGACGGGAGAATATTGGCGCATCTGGGAGAGGTGGCCATATAAGAAGCCTTCGGCATTCCTAAGTATCCTAAGACTACCTACAAGACTAAGGAAGACGCCCAGAGATTGTATGATGAGCAGCCTGACCTTTGTGCCGCCAACATCAACAAGTCATGGCTGGACAAACCAAGGCCGTCGGTCAAGAAAATGCCCAAGAAGTTGATGCGTACGGACTTCAAGGAAGACTACGGAGACATCATTATCTTGCTGAACAGAATAGCAGGCAGTCCTTTGGGGGCGCCATTTGAGCCATGGATGTACTATTTTATTGAGGACATCACAGAGGGCGTAAAGATGTTTAACTGGTCACGAATGATTAGCAACAACCTCCACGAGCAGCTTGTCAACTTAGAGAAAACTAAAACGTTTTATATGAGTTCTTATGTCATCTACATGTTGGCTAGGACTTACAAGTATGCAGGCTTGATATGCAAGGGCACGGTCGGTGGTGGATCAAATGAGCTGAAGGCATACGACTGCTATCCACAATTGCAGTTGAAAGAAAAGGCGCACTTCCGGTGAGCTCATGACGCCTTCCTCATGTATATCACCAGAATACTCCAGAGAGGGACGCATCAACGGCTGACTCCTGAGGCCAAGAAGCTGATTGGCAAATATGGGTCATGGTTTATCCAGTATCCCCGATACACGTACATCAGAATCCAGGGATTCACTGGGAGCCCATATCGTTTGCCCATTTTCCCAACTAACAAGATGGTCTTGTTGGAAGTACTAAGGCAGCTAGAAGAATTTCAGGGCCTCCAACGGACAAAGCAAAAGGCAGTAGTAACCTTTCCCTTCTTTATAGGGAACATGCTAGAGTCTTGTCCGTCATCCCAGGCAGCAGATAGTGCCAGGCTCGAGATTCAACATTATCCTTTTGCTACCTACCCATCTAGGAGCCACTTCGACCCGCATCATCATATCAAGACGGTGGATGGAAGGAGGTACAAGCATAGGGTCGAGCTGGAAGATTTCTGGGCAAATGCTGCGGACGAGTTTGAAGTTAGGCGAAAGATGTGGTCCAGGTTGCCTGTCAGTTTGATCAAAGCAACAGAACTTTGCTGAGTGCCGGATCAGTTGGAGAAAGATGGACAGCAGGTACAGCCGCACCTTGATGAGACCTTGCCTTTGCCGGTGGTCAGATGGTCAGAACCCGAGCACGCCGATTTGAATACTTTGATGAGACCAGTTGTCAAGTATACACAGTGGTGGGTTGATCAACAGATTCAAGAACTCCGGCGAAAAAGGATAACCTTAACTTATGATATGTTGAGTGAGGCGGAATCCTATTCTTCCAATGCGGACGCATCCCACGGCGTATAGATGATAGAGGCCACCACTTCCAGGAAAAGGAAGGAGATAGCTACAGGCAAGGAGCCAGTTCAGAAGCAGGCTAAGGTAAAGCCTTCCCACTCGGCCGCATCTAGGAATATTGAGGAGATGCTGACTACTGTAGACGCTTCACTGGCTGACATTAGGGATCCTTCCCCGATTCCGGAAAACAATATGGAGCCTCAGCCGGACGAAGATGCGCCACCATCTCCCACGGGCACAGAAATATTGGAGTCCGATGATGAAAATGTGGACACCCAAAATGAGGATTTCCAGGAAGGAATGATTTCAGCCCTTAGGGGAATTCTGGACGTTCCTGATAGAGAAGACAGGCCTGAGGATGAAGGCATAGAACAGCCGACGATCCCGGATTGGCTAAGAGAGAGGCTGAAAGTACAGGCGCCAGTGGAGGAGCCAAAAGAGAATGACACTGCTGACTTCTTGGCCAGACTTACGCAGAGTGCCGTTAAGAAGCCAGCAAAGAAATTCTCGAGCATACAGAGAGATGGAGCCGGCAACAGGACAGTGCAGATCGCAATGCCTACAGTGGACAGGCCACAGGAGGACATGGCTCCACAAGATTATGCCATCACAACCATTGACTTGGGCCCAACCACGAAGGGCCAAGAAATTGAAGACTTGGACAATTCAGTGTCCACTATCAAGTCAAGGTTGGCAAAGGAGGTAACCAAGAGGAAGGAGTGCCAATTAGAAATTGAGCGTCTAAAGGAATATATCCAGCACCTGATCAAGCCACTTGATCAAGACAACACGACAGCTTCTCTACTTCCAAACTCTTCACAGGGGGCCGTTAAGGAGATAGAAGAAAACATGGTCACCGTTCGGGAAGCCAGAGAATGGATAGCAGCAAAGGGGACTGAAGCTGAGGCATTCATGGAGAGGTTGACTCTGGTTTATGGTCAGGCCACCGCCCTACTTTCTAGGCTGGCTGCTTTGGCAGAAGTATGGGATAACCTTCCGGATGTGCAAGATAGGATAATCCCTTGCCTTAGGATTTTGAAAGGAGTTCCTAAGCAGGAGCTTATAGACGAAGGTGTTATTGCAGTAGGAGCAGCCTATGACTTCCACACCTGGTATTGGGCCTTGACGACACGAGGCGAAGTCTTGGAGAGGGTGAAGGTTGATGGTATCAAATTGGAAGAACAGGTCAAAGAAGTTCAGGCCAAACTCCTCAACATGATTGCCGATATCCTGGATAAGGAGGCTCTACGAGAGAATGACCTGCAGTTAGAGGTTTTGAAAGGGAAGGTCCAAGAAGGCATCTTTGCCATCACAGGACCTATTCTGAAGCAGGATTGGGCCAAATTGGCGAACTTCTTAAGCATCCGAGAGTCTTTTGAGAAGACCAAGCCAGAGTGGGAGGATACTTTTGCCAGATGCACCGAAAGTGTGGACGGACTGGAATTCAGAATCGGAATGCTTCCTCAGGTCACCATGGATGAAGTTGCCTTGATCGTGTCTAGATTCATTGAACACATGGCGACTCGGGAGGATCAGGATGTAATTCCTTGAAAATAGCTCCAAAGCGCCACATCACCCTGTCAACTCTCTGTTTACTGAAGTCATTTTGGGAAACCCTAATTAGGGTTTATTTGTTTTAATCTTGGCCGCTGGCTCATTTTTAATCTGAGCCGTTTGTTCAAATTCATGAACTCTATATAAACTTGATGGCTTTCATTTACAATTTGTGAAGTGAGTAGTATAATATTGTTGCGACAAGACTATTTCCGTCAATAAAAGCTCTAGTGCATGATTTGCTTAGAATCACTTTTGTTTTCAAATAGTGTGCAAGGTTTAATATTTCTCCTTCAACACTTAGAGTAGAATTAGATTAGCATTTCATTTATATGTTTGTTAAGTGGATGATAGATTTGATAGCAGTGGTAGATAAGATTTAGCTCATACTTTTGTCGAATGGATGATTTGTATTCGATGTGCAAAGTTAGTCTGAGCCATTAAATTGTGGATGCTTAACTTCTGTTTGTTTTAATCAATTCAAACATGAAAATTATTATCACTTCCGTTGAAGATTGCACCCGCTTTGCGTAGTTGTCCAAAGGGAGGCGAAACAAAGTGTGGTTACCCTATTTTATCTCGTCACTGCCGTCTCTTGAGTTCTTAGGCGTAGTTTAGATTTCTAAACCCTTATCCTTTTGCCTTTTTTTGGAAAAAACTGAAACACCCATCGAAAGAGCTTCAATGATAAAACTGTCTAAGTCCTCAACTCGCGAAATGAATTTTATGTAAGTCCCCTTGTGATTACCAGCAAATCACAAAGCCCACTGACCTTGTCCATATGTCATAACCTGGCCAAAAGAAACATTGGAGTTATTGTATTATCTTCTAGGTATTTACAATTACTTTTCAAGAGAGGATAAAGTGTCCTTGGGCATTTTATTCTGTGTATGGTGGCGTATTCAAAACACACACCAACAGGGCCTTGCACTCAGCAAGACTTGATCCCAGGCGGGCTCATTCAGAACCATTTCAGATGTGTAAATTTTTTGCCAGGATCACCTTCTTGATGTTTGACCGTATTCATTCTCCAAAACTGACTGTTATTCTTCAGAATGGGAATACAGAAGTCTAGTCTTTGCATTTGCAGGCGTAAGCTTGGCTTTGATACTGAAATTGCTCTGAGTTTTCGTAATTTTTAATTTTTTTTTGGAAGACTTGTATTCTACCTTTTATGAAAGTACATTTCCCAATAGGTAAAGTACGAATATGCAAATGAACAAACATAGACCTGAATATTTTTCTCTTCAAATATCTTCTAACAATGTTTTCAAGTCAGAGAAACGAAAACAGGGGAAATACATTGTTGCATTTTCAGATTAGTGATCAGGAACATTGAAATTCTGAAATTCTATTTTCTATTTATATATTGTCACAGAAATGAGTTATATCCTTTTCCTCAATGCATGAAACTGTTTTCCCTTCAACAGAGCTTGTTCTTCTCTTTGAGAGAAATACCTAGAAAACTTAAAATGCTAAAAAATATATTTACCTAGAGACAGGGGTAGGGAACATGTATGGAGATGGGCAGACCAACTACATTAGGGTATGTGAGTAAATGAATAAGGAGACAACTATATTATATATAAATGTAGTCACCCCAGAAATTGTGGGTATGGGGATGGGAGTGCAGTGCACTTTCCTATAATGGATGGAGTTTCCTGGTAATTATCATAATCTTTCCTAAGCAAAGAAATAGTAATACTAAAAGGTTTGTTAGGCAAAAGCTGGGGAAATTATCTATGTAGCTTTGTGCAACTGCCTTGCTTGGAAACATATCAATTGAGCATTGGGCTTTCTGGTCGTGTCTATTTTTAAAATCATGTTCTAGTTGGGCATCAGCTGCAGATGTCTAGAACCAAAACTATTTGTCCTCTAGTCACAGACTCAACATTGAATGTTTTTCAAGGGCCAAGGCCACATCCTTGTGTAAAATCCAGATTTGTCTCATCCCTAAATTTTTCTAATGAAATTGATTTGGAAAAATTATGGACCAATATTTGTTTGAGGGACATAATAGTAAGCAAAAAGAGAAAACTTAGGAAAAATAACATTAAAGACAATTATATTTTTCATTGCTCATTATCCTCGTGGTTGACCTATTTATCATGTTAACATGATTTGGTTTAACTTTTTTCATTAAAATTAAACCTCTTCAATAGAATTGATACATGACATAGAATTCAAATGTTACTAATATTGTAGGAGTCTATACCCATGCTGGACCATTTAGTTGATTTAGTGGCTTGTTTTCTTACTAGATTGTATAAACAAGATCTAGTATTCGCTGTAAGGCACCGTACAGACTGCAATGTAGTTGTAACAATGTTTTCAAATCATTAGAAAGTTGAGATTTTGTTGAAAATTGTCTTTATGATGATCAGGCAGATGTGTTTTTGTTGTATTTCAATGTTTGATCGGCTGATATACTGAAATATCTACTTCTAGTTTGTTTTGCTCTAGGTAGAATCCTTTATGCTCTAGCAGTGTACTATAGTTCAGTGTTGTCTCTTTTCTCTCTATTGCAGCTATTTCAGGATTTATAATTTTATTGTTTATGTGATCCCACGGTAAACACTATTCTTACTTGCTGGAATCCCTTTTATTTTGATTTAAATAATAAATGTTTTAATTTCTTATGGTGTGTCTCATATTTGTCTAAGTGGGATATTGAAAAGTTTCTGTGCTCACTCTGGAATTTCTCATTTGTTTTTCCAGTTTGGCTGCCTATCCGGGATGTTTATCCTTCTGCGTCAATACTAGCTAGGGCTATGATTAAAAGAGAACAAAATTATTGGCCAAATGACCAGTATTTATTATCTGGGAGATCTATGGGCATTATTTTTTTATCTAAGGATATTTCTTGTCTTTAATGTCTTGGGAAGAGATAATGCAGTAAATGCAAGATGATATCGTGTGCATGGAAAGAAGCAATGCAGTTTATGTGAATTGATTTCTTTAGAACCACTATGTTCCCCGAGTGATGGTTTTATGTGCATTCTTAATTCAGGGATTGAAGCTTCCGAATTTATCTAGATTTTTTATTCTAACTGTTGCTTGGTCTGACATGTATTTGTTCTTAATTGGTGCAAAAATACTACTTCTAGCTGTGATTTTGGATGTCCCATTGGTGGTCTGCTTCTCCGGTCTATGGCATGTTTATGCAAAGTAACAATGTCAAGAGCTGCAGATTGATGATGTATGGTTGCAATTGCATAAACCTTTAGTTGACAATATATTTTTTCATCCTTGCAGAAAATGAATCAATTGAACCTGGGGAAACTTGCACACAAGGTATAGTTATTATTTACATTATTTTTGAAAGGTTTGAGATGAGATCATATTCATGTTGATACTTCGATGCTTGGAGGGGATAAATTAAAAGAAAGTAGTAATGGTGTGTGTTTTTTCATTGTAATCCTTTTAGTCAAAGCACTATTTTCTATTGATCATGCATCTTACTTGTGTCATTTCCAATCCATGTTAACAGGATAACAAATTTCGGTCAGTTGGCCAAGAATCATCTGACCTGCCATCCACCAAACATCATGGAGCCATTTCTGGCAATGATACCGCATTGCTGTCCAGGTCCCAAAAAAAGATGGTTCACAACAAGAAGGTATACAAGTTGATTGAGAAATATGATCAGTTGTTGGTATGCTCGGCAGACAATGTGGGACCCCATCAGTTACAGTCCATCCGTCAGCATCTGAGGCCTAACTCAGTTGTTTTCTTGGGGAAAAATGCAATGATGAAGACAGCCATAAAGGTTTTTGCAGAAAAGTCTGGGAATATTGTTTATCAGAACATGACACCCTTGCTTGTGGGAAATGTTGCTCTTGTTTTCACAAAAAGTGGCTTGATTGATGCAGTTGTACGCCCTGGAAACACTGTTCTAGAGCTTATGAAGAAGGGAGATAAATCCAGTTCTTCTGAGGCAGATTTGCTTGCCAAGCTTGGTATTCTTCCATTGTCACATGGACTTGTCGTGAAGGCTATGTATGGAAATGGATCAGTATTTGATCCTGCTGTTCTTGATATTGTAGAGGAAGAATCAAAAGAAAAGTTTTCTGCTGTTTTTTCTTTGTGGCAACCATTTCTATCCCTCTCAACAATTCTTCAATAGCGGCTGCCCCTTTTTAATTCATCAATGCTTAAAAAATGTTCTAATACTTGCTCTTGCAATGGACTATTCTATCCAACGCGGAGAGAAGAGTATTTGAAGGATTTAAGGAAGTATGCAGTTGCTGCTGTTCCCACAGCTGTTCGAAGTGAAGAGGAAATGAAAACTGAACGAAAAGAGGAGCCTGATGAAGACATGTATAATGGTCTAGTTGATTAAGAGTGCTTTGGGGCCCATACAGAAGTCTTGATTTCAAGGAATTCTTATATTCTTCCATTAAGAGATTAGGAATTAGTTAGATACGGTGCCTAAGCTCATCTCTAATTTTGTTGACAAATATATTTCTTTTAATTTAGTTTTGTATGTCTCCCAAACAAATTTTGAGGACAAATGGGATGGCCAGAGGAGTGCTCGATGTTATTTTTTCTTCCCAAAATGAGAGGATTAGGCATTTTAATTTGTGGGATTGAACCCATATATGGGTAAGTCAAAGTATTTTTCTTATGTATGCTTGTGATAATTACAATGGAACTTATTTAGCATACAAGAATATCTAGATATTTATTAGGGGGAGAAGAAATATGAAATGTCACCCACCACCACAATGGGCTTTTCACCCTCTAGCTTCTCTAGCTTCTCTCGCCATCACTCAGCTTTCGGAGTATAAAATATCTTATAATTCACCGTCGTCATTCAAATATCACCAACTCAATATTTCAATAATGTTTATATTTTGTGTAAATTATCAAGGCTTTCAGATGCATTTAATCTGGAAATTTATTTTTTATCGGATTCCAAAGATTAGGAACCTGCTGTAAAAGACAGCATGATGCAATAGTTTACAAACTGCTCATTCTTTCTTCACATTTCTACTATTTTCTCGGTGTTGTTTCATAAGACAGGCTGCAATTTGTGGTGTGCGTTGTTACTCTTTTGAAAAATCTTAGTATGGTTTGCATTTCAACCATTAATCACCTTTCAAAAATGTTTGCTGCAAAATTTCTATCCCATTTATTTTATAATTTTTATCTACATTGTAAAGGAGATGGAGAAACATAATTGCATTATTTTGATTTTAAATTGAGATGATGACACAAAAATGCACATATTTAGGATTATCGAAAAATATGCCTTATCATTCCCACCGAATTAATGCTAATGTTGAAATCAGAAGACACAGATCAAACTGGTGACAAGGCAGTTAAAGTTTGCATATAATGATGGTTATAATAAAATTTAGTGAGAAATAGTCGTATAATTTAATTATAAAGCAATAAAACATATTATTGAAGAAATATATCTTTGGACATAAGTGTCCACCATTGTATCAATACCATTTTAACTAACATCATCTGAACTAAAATATTCAATAAATAATATTTTTTTCTCACATAATTCCCATACATCCTCTTGACTATAATTGCTACTTGAGTGCAAAGATGTCTCTTGGTTACAGTCTCATTTTGTTTGGAGCTTTATAAATGCAAATATAAAGTAGAATCAATGAAATTATATTAGTTTTTAATTTTTTAAATTATACCATTTCGACTTTGAACCATTTGTTGAAGAAATCAACCTCTTTCCTACAAAATACTAGATTACATCCTCTTGGCTATAATTGCTACTTGAATGTAAAGATGTCCCTTAATTACGGTCTCATTTTGTTTGGAGCTTTATAAATTCAAATATGAGGTAGAATCAATGAAATTATACTAGTTTTTAATTTTTTAAGTTATACCATTTCAACTTTGAACCTTTTGTTGAAGAAATCAAGCTCTTTCCTACAAAATACTAGATTTGATTTTTAAATTTTGAATTAAAAATATTTGAAATTCTTGTCCAAATCAACTAGTTGGTCTTTTAGACAACAATAGTATGACATACGAGGTGTTGTGGTGGAGTGTTAATTTAGTGGGTGGTGTTGTCACTAGAAGTGGATTGGGTACTTGTGATGGTTGGAGCAAATTTTGTTTATAGTTAAAAATTAAATTTGTCACAAGTGATGGAGTGAAAGAACAAAAAAGGTGGCAACTCCTACAATTAGTCTTGATATGACTCGCAACATCTAAGGCCCCAAAGAACCATAGAACAAGGGCTTGAGGGTTGACCCATGAGGCCACAAGGTGCAATAATAATTGTTAAAAAACACAAAAGTAGTTGATGAGGTGAAATTTTGTGGCTAGGAAGAGCTCATAAAGGCATATAAAGGGGAACGTAAAAGTCAAGCTCAAACAAGATAAGTTAATGAAAGAGTGCTTGATTTGAGTAGTGATCATGTAAGAGAATTTTGAGTGCCTAAGGCAAGCTGGGCATGCCCACTTAGCTAAGCCATTGGACCTAGGAGGCACAAATCATAGATTGAAAACTCAATTGTGATTTGAAGGTCTTTTAAAATAATTATCTCCCCTTTTATTCAATCAAATGTGTTGGTTTGAAATTTTGCACCTCATTTGTATGAATAAATGATGTTGGGACATAGATCAAAAAAAAAATGGATGTGATGTGAAAAGTATGATGTTGTGCATGATATACTCATAAGGGTATTCTTATTTTCTTGAATTTTTAGATTTCAAAAATTAAAGGATTTTCATGCATTCATCAATTGTGGATTTGGTTTTTACTTAGTGCTTGCTATTTTAAAAATAATTATATTTGATTTTAGATCTTGTTTCGACTTTTTATTTTGTGGAACATTTAGTTTCATTATAGAGATATGGTTGATTACATCATGGATATAATTATCAACATTTTTTACCTCATTTTCATTGCCCTCATCTTTTTATCATTGTTGATTTGTGGATAGTAGGAAGATGAATAGGTTAGCAGTGGAGTGTCATGTCATTGTTCATCTATCTTATATAACCCTAGAATGAGGACCCAAGAGACTATTTAAAATATAAGAGATTAAGCTAAATGGGTTAAAAACATTTGTAAGATTAATAAAAAAGAATCCAATTTTGTTTTTTAAGAAATGGAACAATCATTTATGGCTTGATCATAATCAATCATGGTTGTTGAAATTCAACTATGGTCTTCTATAGTAGATTACCCACATATGCATGCTCATGATGTACTGTGTGATGACATTCCATTGTTCTAGTTCTAAGAGCTCTTTCTTTTGTTCTATAAGATTTTGGATTTGATTGGAGTAGCATATCCCATGCTTGTACATTGATATGGTGTTGGTACAACCCTCATGTTTACTTTCTTGGTGTGTTTGTTTGATCAATTTTTTGGTTGAATGTTGTTTAACTACCCAATCAACAACCTCCTAGTACAAAGGGGTGGTCCTAAGGGTTCCACATGGTTGGATGGTGTTGATCATCATTGGGCTAGAAAGAATCTTGGAGATTCTCGTAGAAGGACATGTTGGTCTCTTGTAACATCCTACTACTTGCATTTTTTCTCTTTGGCTTATTGAAAATATTGTATATTGGGATCTTGTGATTCTTGTTTTATAATTATTAATTGTAATATTGTGGACATTATTATTTATTATTTGGTTCATCCATGCTTGGGATGAGATCCATTTTGTTGTGATGTGTTAATGTTACCATTTTCATCTATTCTAGATGTCATCCTATGGAAGATTTAACATGTTGGATTAGTTCTAGAATGATTGATGAGTGGATCTAATTTCTAGCTTTGAAGTTGAAATGAAATTTATAGGCTATTTATGCTTTCCATTTAGATGCTATTTTTAGATACTATAATTAGTAATGTGTAATTAATTTTTCCTTATAGTCAAAGAGTTGTAATGTTTAATCATTGTCGTATTTGATCTATATCGTCAATGTTTTGGATAAAATTAAACATTTGATTTATATAAATGTGTAATGTCACAAATGAAGCTTAGGGATAATGAATATGTTTTGTTCCATCCATTTACAATGAACCATTTTAGTTACATCCTCAGTAGTGTAGGTTTCTTGTGGCTTTTCGAAGCTTATCCCTTCAATCATCTTGGGATTTATGCCCTTGATTCTTCTCTTGGAAGCTAGTAACTTAGTTTTGATTGTGAATTATGGACTTATAATTGTATGGGATCCTTTCAATCACCTTGGAACCAATTTACATGATTTGGGAACTCCACTTTACACTCCGACCCTTATACAATGTTAGGAAATTGCTTGTTTTGCTAAGGGAAACTTGTCTTAGAAAATGGGGCAATTTGAGGGTTGCTTGAGTGACTTGCAAATCACCTAGGGTGTTTGTACTTACATTAGGAGAAATATGGACCCAACATGAGCAAATTTATAATAGTGAGCAATTCTAGAGTTTTTTCAAAAAGTTTCCTAAAGGTGAGTTGTACCTTAAGTTTGCCTTAAATGCCTATGATCTCGGTTTGAATGGTACTTTATGTACTTTGATATTTTTGTTATCTTTTTGTGTTGGGATTCATCTCTTGTGTAAGAAAAACTATCCTAGTGTGTGTTTGGGTGAGATCTTTGACCTCTTGTTCATCCTCCCTCTTGTGTGAGTGAACCAAAGGTTAGGATGTCATTTCCACATCCTTGTGAATGTGTCAAGTTAGGGTTGAGATGTTTTTTTGTTCTCACCTTATTTTTCATGTTCGAGTTATGGAGATCATAGGCTTGGATTCAATTATTAGATATTATCCCCTCACATGATTATCATGGGGTTGTTGGTATATGATTGAGTAAGTCTTCCACTTATATAGTCATGTGTGTGCATTGACTACACTATGTGTGTTAATGTGTTAAGTCATTACTCCTTTAGTGTGTAAGTACAATTATGCCACATAGGTGTTGCAATTTCCACATGTCGTCTTCATCCATTTTTTTACCCTAATGCCTTAAGCTCAAGCTTGATATATAAAATTTGGTATTAGATCCCATGTTACAACATTGTGATATCTTATTTATGTGTTTACTTTTTGCATGTGTTTTGTGTGTATGTGTGTATGCTTGAACTAATTATTATAATTATTCTAATCCATGCAACTTTTTTGTGAAAGAAAATGCTTTCAAAGTAATACTGCAATTGCTAGCATGGTTAGGATGACCTTGGAGGAATCTCTATAAAAAATAGAGAGGAATCTCATGTAATGCAAGTGGTTTTGAACCATAGCTAATGGGTTTTATGCAAGAAATTATTGATAGACTTCCTCATCAAGATATTACAAAAGGCGATCATTCTTAAGCCTCATAAGAGAAGGGAGAATCAATTTTAGTAGGAAGGGAATGCTCTTGGAGCCCATTTAGGTCAAGAGTAGAGGAAAGGGTTAAGCAAGAGAAACCTTGACAAGAGGCTAGGAAATTGAGTGGTAATCATAATTTGGTGAAACAAAGGTTGTACAATGTCATGCAACAACATCCAAAGTAGCATGACGAGGAATAAAAACATATATAGATGGCTGTAGAATATATATTAGCACTAAAAATGTAAATAAAAAAAAGGTACAAACACAATAAAGTGTGCCATGATTCATTGGCATAACAAAGTGTATCTAATGAGGAGAAAAAGGAAGAATATTCATCAAAAGTAGTAATGTATTTGAGTAAATATATAAGACACGAGAGGAACATTAACAATAGATTGAAAAATCATTTGATTACAAGAGGTGGGAAGTGGTTTAATTATTAGAAGAATAAACATATTAGATTTTTAAGGAGTCACAATGCACTTTATAGCTATAGAAGGAAAATCTATAATCAAGGTGAATGTGGTAGAACGATCATCATCAAGACTATACCCATCATAGATGGAAAGTGTATTAGGTGGTTTCTTAGGTTTAGGTATCATATCAATGCCATTACCATGTGAAAAAGGAAAGGTGTGTCATCAAAAGAGACATTGATGATACCTATGTCAATAAGGTATTGTATTTTATCTTTTATTACTTGAAATTAATTTATGTAATGACCTCACTCTATGCTATGTGCAGGAGAGGATTTGAAGGACCATGTTTAGGAAATTTCATGCCTATAGGAGTGGGAGAGTGATCAACTAATATTCTAAGATAGTAGGTAGGATATCCTTAGGACGGTCAACAATCTATTTGTAAGATATTTCTTCATATTTGAAGGGAGTATGAGAAGGTTGATTGTTTGAAAAATGCTCACAAAATATGGATGTCAATGTCTCTAAAAAAATAAAATGGTACATAATGGGTAGTAGACGAGGAAGGTATATAAATGTATTGGTAGGGCTTTATGTCTATTTGAGGTGGGTCAAGTAAATGAGAATGAATAGTGAATTAAGATTCATGAAAAGTAATTAATATCCATTATATGACGAAGGTTGGGAAATGTGGTGTTGAGGGAGTGATTGAAAATGTTATTATTATCTAGATTATTGTTATAAAGAATAAATTCATCCTCTAAAGAAAGAGAATCGGGTGAAAAAATGAGAGAAAGGCACATCATGAGATGAGGGAGTGAAATTATTTGTCAAAACATAGTTGAACTTCATTGTCGCTAGAAGAAGAATAGAGTGATAATTTGTTAATGGGAATAAGATTGCTTCTAGGAGAGGATAATTATTAGGAGGTAAAATACAAAGAGGTGGGAGGGGTTTCCATAGAGAGGCCAACAAAGTATAGTGACATAGATGATAGGAAATGATAAATCATTTCCAAAAGTATGGAATGAACTACCATTATCACAAACCTTTAGGGAAAGCTAGGAAGAGAGGTAATAAAAGAATGAAATGTGTCCATGATGCAAGAAGGAAGATAAATAAAGTACAACAAGATTAGGTTCTCCTATCAAAGTTATAGGAGTACAAAACTAAACCAAGGAGTTTAATATAACAATGAAATTTTATATTCTAAATAGACTCAACTAACATAGAAATTTTATCTAGGAATAGACAAACAAACATGATGTTTGTTCTTATCTAAGTATATTTCACTTATGGACACTAAATATATTTATAATCAATATTACTATGTTTTTTCTTTAGAAATATAGAAAATGGAAAGGAACTTTCTTCTGATGGTCATAATTTTGAAGTTAGATAATTAATGCAAACCAAAAACAAGATTCAAAAACAAGAAATATTGAATAGTACATATAGTGACCAAAAAATTATAAAACAAAAACAAAATGCATGATGTTAGCAATAAGAATAATATAGGGAAATAAGAAAATAACCAAAAATAAGTCAAACAAAATATGAAACTTAGGATCACCAAAATGTAACATAAATTATTAACTACCTTTAATTTTAAAAGTAGATTAAGTTTATCCCTGAGTTGTGGACAAGATCCATCAACCACTCCACTCCATCTATTTTGACTAGGCATAAAACTCTTTTCAAGAACTCAACCCCTTTTGACACCTTGTGACATCTTTGAATGCTTGTGTTAGGACATTTTGAGGAGATAAATGGATTCCATTCCACAAAATCCTTAGAATATTGGAGTTGGAAGAAGTCAACAAGCATAGGGACACCATTACCATATTGGGCCACATTAAGCAACTCATCCAAGTCACCCAAACATTGCTTCTTGATCGACAACATAACAATAGTCTTTATTGTGTCCTTTTATTCACTTAAATCCCTAAATCCAATAGGACAATAACAAACGCAAATGCAATATCAGAGTTAATCCTATATCTATGTTTAGAGAAAATAAATTTGTCTTTGAGAACCCATTGAATTGCCGTTATTATTAGACCACTTTGAGCTTTAAAAAAATTCTATAACCATTTCTCAGGTAACAAGCTTAAGAAAGCCATATGCCTCTAGGAGCATTACAATCAAACAAGGGTCTCTATGTTGTAAATTGGGTTAGAGAAATGAACTAACATTGATGTGGAGATATGAAACAATAAATTTGCATGAGAGAGCTAGGCATGAAACAAGCTAGGGAATTGATTCATTAGTGGAAATCAGTTTAACTAATAATTTCACCAACCTCTAAACCTCAACCACTCGTAGTGATGATTTCTCAACTTAGACCAACAAACAAGTGCCAACAACTACAGATGCCATGCAGAATCATACGTGCCCACATCTTTCTCCTCATCTTGATCAATCACTGAGTTGGTCAACATGTTAACAACCTGATTAGCTTCCTGATAGACATGGTTTAAGGAGAAGCTTTCCAAATTCTCAAGAAAGGAGAGTGTAGAGGACAAGAGGGAATTTAGGTTCCATCCAAAGGATTTTTTTGTTTGTTTTGACAACATTGATTTCTACCATTGAATTGCTTTGTATTGCAATTGGTGCTAGGATTCAAATTGACACACATTTGCAGTCCCAAAATAATGCCTTGGAATTTAGCCTCATTGTTGGTCCTAGGATCGAGTCTTTTAGAAGCCTTGCAAACAACCTCTCCCTTCCAATCTTGAATCATGTAGCCAACCCAAGACTTACCTAGGTCTCCCCTTGAGGCCCTGCCAAATTTTAATTTATATTAGCTCCTTAGGGGGAGGGCAACCATTTGACATCAATGCACTTTCTTCAAATCTTAAAGCCCCCAACCCCATTTATAGGGATTAATAGAAATGCATATTGTTATATAATTAATATAATATTAATTAGAAAGTGTTAAAATAAGATCAAAAAATATAATTATCAATATTAAAATAGAAATTACAAATTCATCTAATAATTATATAATTATATTATAGATTAAATTATAATACAACAAATTACGTTAGTAGAGTAATTATAAAATATTAGAAATAAAAACATTTATTATTAAAAAATAAAATTAATTATTGTTACATGCACATAATAATATTTAGTCTAATATATTATTACTGAATCTATATTTAATTTTAATATGCATTATTATAAAATAAATAAAGGTTAATTAGAAAGTATTAAGAAACAATTTTAAGAAATATAAGTATCACTAAAAAGGATTTAATTCTTATATATTATTATTATAAATTAAATAATATTATATATTATTAGGAAACAATTATTATAAAGATATTAAAAAATTATGATAAAAGGAATTGATATATTAAGGTAAAAGATTTTCAAAAATATGAGAAACAAAAATATTAAATATAAGAATTGATATTTTTTTAAAATATTAATAAATAAATTGGTTGTTAAATTATCATTATAGCAATATAATAGAAAAAAAATAAGAATTATGAAATTAGACTATAAATGAAATTAAATAACTTAATACTAAATACAAATTTGAAAGAGGGAATATAATAAAGTGTAGTTTAGTGAGGAAATTAGTAGAATTAATATATTAATAGAAATACGAAGATGATGGTTGGGGTGCTCCTCTTGATGTCACTCCTAACCCCACTGATGTATGGGGAAAAAATCTGGATGACTAGGATCCTCCAGGATCTACTGGCACTGTTCTAGCTGCTTAATTTTCTTTCTGGGCTAGACCCATGTGACTTTAGTTAAGTTTTGCTGGGCTGGGCCCATGTGACTTTTGGGGTGTGCTTTTTTACCACCCAACCCTTTTTTGTGAATTTTGTAACTTTATCTCTTTTAATATAGATAGCTGGAAAATTCATCAAAAAAAAAAATAATAATATTGATAAAACTTATAATATTAACACACAATTTTAAATAAAGAAAAGTTAATTAGAATGTATGAAAATTGGATTCTAATAAATGTGAGTATCAATGTTAAAATATAAATTATAAAATGGATCTAATTCCTATACCAAGATGCTATAAACTAAATAATTGATACCAACTCTTGTAATAAAATAAAACAAGTATTAAGAAAATAATCATGACATAAATAACACAAGAGGATTAAGGAACAAGACAACAAAGGCGAAACACTACATTGACAATAGGGGGAACAATATAAGACATGATTAGTGGAAGGAAAGAAGGGGAATCCATGTGCACAAAGTGGGAAAAGAAAAGAAAAATACGAGTTAGGAAAAGAACAAGAAGGAAACCAAAAAAATAAAGATGAAAGGAAGAAAATAAGATGTAAAAAGAAGAAGAAAAATAAAGATAAAAATATTCTAACAAATCTAATATTAGAAAGGTTGTACTACAAAACTAAGACAAAAAATTTCAAATATTATTCATTAAATTAAAAAATAAAAATATTTATAAAATACAATAAGAAAAAAAAAGATTTTGAATATGATAATATAAGAAGAAAAAATAAAATAAGATTAAAGAGACGACAAAGAGTGTGGCTTAGAAAGAGCAGGGGAAAACTTGGAAGACGGAGAAAGGGATGAGGAGGACAAAGATGGGAAAGGAAATGCAGAGGAAGAGGAAGGGTTTGAGTATGATGAAGAAGAGGAGGAGGAGCTTCTCATTTCATACTCAGGGAAGTCCAAACTTCCCTTGGGGAAATGCCTTGCTGCTTAGGTTTCAGGTTTACGTGCTTCCTCTGAGAATGTTGGTCTCAACAAAGGGCTTAAATGAAGCTTTCTTTTGTCCTTGCGTACTGTCTATGCAGACAATACAACGTATCTTTTATTAATACATACGGCGAAATGTACGTCCTGATGCGGAATTATTTCCTTATTTAACGACTGGGGCGATCCCTAGCTTCACTACAACTGTGTGTTAAGGAGATAAAAAAGCCATATTTAATTTTTGGGTCGGGGAGGCTCACATAACAATTTGTGGCCCCGGTCCCATTACGGGCGTGATTGAGAGCGGAATATGGGGTGAGAGCGAGAGCTTCCATGATGGCCTGAGAGCGAGAGCTTCCGAGGCCACAGAGTTTTCCTGAGAGCGAGAGCTTTCATGAAGCCTCCGCTTCATGGACTTACTCATGTGAAGTAAATATGGCTTTCTTATCTCCTCACACACAGTTGTAGTAAATGCAAACAGAGTAACAAAGAGAGCGAGGGAAAAGAATTGGCCATCGCTATCAACAATCAACAAGTGAGTGACTTCTTCTTGGGTGAAGCTAGGGAAGGCACCAGTCCTTATATAAGGAAATTATGCCGCATCGGGACGTACATTTCGCCATATGTATTAATAAAAAATACGTTGTATTGTCTGCATAGACAGCACGCAAGGACAAAAGCCAAACATTTTGACGTGGATTGCACTCTGCAATGATCATGGCATAAAGAAGGCACGCGAGGAGTAGGAACAGGACAACAAAGGTGCAATATAAGACATGACGAGTGGAAGGAAAGAAGGGGAATCTTGGAAACCAAAAAATAAAGAGAGAGGGAAGAAAATGAGATATAAGAAAAATGATGGAAAATAAAAAATAAAAGTATTGGTATAAGTCCAAAATAATATCAGAAAACTTCTATTATAAAATTAAGAAAAAAATATTCAAATACAAGGAGGAAAAATAGATTTATAATACAAAAATATTAGAATAAACAATAAAATAAAATAAAATTGAAGTTGTTAATTCTATAGAGACGAAAAAGAGAGATTTGGAAAGAGTGGGAAAAACTTGGAAGATGGAGAAGGGGATGACGAGGATAAAGATGGGAAAGGAAATGCAGAGGAAGGGTTTGAGGATGATTAGATTGGTTCATGGGATGATGAAAAAGAGGAGTGTCTCGTTGATTTATTTTATGAGGCCTGTTTCAAATCATCAAGGGCATATTCAAGGTCCAAGTTTCCTTTGGAGAAATGCCTTGCTGCTTAGGTTTCGAGTTTGCTTGCTATAAAATTGTGATTCCTTTGAGGACGTTGGTCTCAACAAAAGGGCTTAAATGGAGCTTTCCCTTGTTGTCGATGGGTAACACAGGTTCTCCTTGTAAGGTGACCTTGGGTGTTGATGGAGAAGACCAGACTCAGGCTGTTGTGGGTGGCTATTCTTCCTCGGCCCTACTTTTGCAGTGTCTGCCCAGGAGTGGTTAAGAATCCTGCCCTATGCTAGATTCTTTTGTTGGATGCTCAGACCGACCTGACTTAAACGTCACACACTAATCTTTGATTGCTTAGTGTGGACGTGCCGTGGGGCCCCTCTTAACCAACTATTCCAATATCTCGTTCTTAGTGCCGTTTTTACTTTTACCTTTCTCATTGCCATTATGTCCATCATTTCAAAGGATTTATTGTTGTTTCGTTTGTGTCCAACCACCCCACATTTCCCACGTCAAAATCTTAGACGCTATTTTATCCATTGAAACCTTGCATTGTCAATCCCAGATGCACTCTTTTGTCCATCCAAAAGTTGTAGAAGCTCTGTTCACACAGTGAAGATTGTTGTCCGTATTAACTAAACACCAATTGTTGTCTATTGTGAAGTGATAAAAGGTGTGTGATCCTTTTCACCATTCTTCTGCAGTTTTAAAATTATCTGCATTTTTTTCTTTTAATTGGTAGTTTTAAAATTGTTTGCACTTTTTCTTTTACTTTTTTGATATATATATATATATATATATATTTTTCTATTGAGATTGGCCTTTAGCATACATGTTTTCCACGACACTTGCAATTGTGTCTAACAAATTTCCTCTAACTTGCAAGCTTTGATAGATGTCCATTGTCCATACCCTATTTCAATGCTTCCATTTGGCCATACGTAGGGAAAATGCTAGAAATATTGCGAAATTTGGCCTTATTCCAGCTTTAGGTACCATTTTCTTTAAAATTTCTAATTTTTCTTACAACAAATCCATTTTGTAGGCATCTTGCAAACATTGCATTCCATGAGATCACATTTCTTTGAGGTGTCTTTGTTCAAACAGTCCTTGTGTTGTCTATGCTTCACATTTTGTAGGCATATCCACCATGGTAGTTGTGACTACAACATTTTACAAAAATCCAATTATGTTATGTTTTGACAGGAGTCCACACCCTACTGTCGTGCTCTTATTTTTGGTGCAGGCTAGAAATGTTGGCAAACATTGTGGAATTTGGTGTTAGACTTGCCAAATGCATTTGCTTGAGGGTTTCAAAACCCTTTTTAACTAATCCATTCTATGCATATCTTACACGCGTTGCATTCCATGAGAGGACATCTTTTTGAGGCGTTATGTCAAATATCCAGTTTATTCATTTCAGTTATAACTTATCTTTTGTTGGATCTTTTCTTTATTTTAAGTGTAAATAACAGGGATCAAACTGAAGTGAAAGGCAGTTTTTTATAGCTCTTTAATACATTTATTTTGTGTCTATTTTTTTTAATCATTTTGCATGTATATAAGATTTATATTAAGCTTTTATATTTGTGATTTTTAGATTATATTTTATTTTTGTTTGTATTTGAATTTATATATAATTTTAAAGAAAATAAGTAATTAAATAATTATTAATTTAGATATTTAGAATTGAAATAAATGTGACAATTAAATAAGAGGATAGGTGTAATTAGTGATGGATTATGTTGATGTTGTTTAAGAATGGTTCTAATGAATATTTCAAGATCTGAATAGACACAAAAATCTTTTCAAGTTGATGTCACACTCTACATGATTGATGACAATTGCCACAAACTTGATCCTATTTTATAGAATTAATTTGTGATGTGTAAGAATAATACAAAAGAAATGTTCTTTTAAAATTTGTTTGTATAACTAATCTATGGCACATGGGAGTAATATAAAGGAAATGCCCTCTCAAAATTTGTTCGTCTTTGTCTACTAGATATTTGAGAAGTTAAGGTGGTGTCTAGTAAGGAGGATGTTGGCAATGGTTATGGAATTTGGCTTAATGCTTTCCAATTGCCTAGTTTAGGTGTTTTGTATATACTTTAAATTTTGCATACATGTTTGTAGTGCAATTGTAGCTATAACATCTAACAATAATCCCTTTCCTTTATCCTTTGATAGTTAAGGAAATTGAACAACATTATCATCATTATGGTTTAGCTAGAATTTTTATTACAAATGCGATTAATTTTGAATCTAATGTGGTTTTTGAAGTCTTCTTGAATGTTGAAGATTGTCTACTTATGTAGAAAATAAAAGTTTGATTACTCAAGATTGTCAAATGATAGCATTTCTTACATGACATTTTGACTATAAAAATTGTATTAATAGTCCTTTGGTACTTTAAACATGATTATCACCCTAAATTAATTGTTATAATGGAAAATTATATTTCCCATGGCTTGATGAAAACATATGACATATAGGAATTTTTTTACTATCACAAGATTGGTGTGACTATTCTTATGACTATAGTGTAGTAGTCCTTTCAAGATAATTGTTTATGATTACACAATGAAGTGAACTAATAACTATGCCAAAGTGTTATGCTGCAATGACTATAGATCCTTCTTTGGTGACAATTTACTTTATATTTTTGACAAGATTTTGTATTTAAATAGATTCTCCAATCTTTATGAATAAAATATTGAGACCTTGATGACAATGCTTCAATGGTATGGGATTATTAATGAAGATGATTATCCTATGTATGACTAGGTGCATGGAATTCATCATGGTAATACCTCTCTTATTTATGCTAGTCATTGAGGTAATGATTATTATCAATATATCTAGAGGTCAATGCTAGAGTTTGAGGGTAGCAAGGTCCCAAGTGCCATGATTATCATTGATACTGATAATAGAAATTTCCCCTTAATAAGGTAAGACATTATAATAGTTCCATATCAATTTGTATATTTCTTGAATATTATTGGTTACCATGATGCTTTTGACTTGAGAAGACACGTATAACACAACATACCATAATATTATTTTAAAGATTAAGGCAGTGATGATTGTCATGACCATATGGGTAGTTACATGTCTATTATGATTATGGTTATACAATATACTTGGGATATTGTATTGTGTAGTTTGTATAAGGCCAAGGCATTAAGACTCATTGAATGGAGTCCCTTCATTGTCTTTCTAATACCATAATTGTCATCACTCATGTAATTATCCTCATTTATAAGTTCCAAATTTTATCATGATTTTCTCATAGATTTCAATGATACCATGTGAATTAGGGACTTCCTTAGAAGGAAAGGACTATCCATAGTAGTATTATGGTATTTGATAATAACCCGACTTCCTTCCTTTCTTGTAATATTACTTAGGGTGGTTTTATAGCAAGCAATGAGAAAATGAGCTACAAGTCTATGCTCTAAGTTACATAACAATCATGAATATTACTATGTCTTGGCATCCTTCATTAATAATATGAGGGATTCATCATGGACAAAAAGGATAGTTTGTAATTTCACACTCAATAAAATTAAATAAGGACAATTGTATTTGTTATTCATGATGATATTTTGACTTTACGACAATGTTATCTTAGTGATACTAGATGTATTTTGGGGCTATCTCCTCTATATGTTTGTGGTATGAATTTTTAAGTGATGCAAATCATCATGAAAATCCTATTAGGTGATTCAAGACTAGCCAATTGTTGATTACTATCCTATAATCTAGCAAAATGGTAGAGTTTTACATGAAATGATCTTAGTCTTGATACTAGCATTTATGAAATGGGTAAGTGCACCAAGATGGTTCCCAAAAAGGGGACTTAAGTGGACAATTTTTTTTTGAAATTAGGAAATACTGACCTTGGATGTGAAATTGAGGATACTTAGACTCAAAATTTTGAGAGAGAACAAAAGAAGGATTCAAGTGCTCCGAGTCTACTTTCTAAACTACTAATTTATTTTGAAAATGATTGAGATTAAGGGGTTCAAATGAGGGACGTAAACAAATTGGTGTTGTTTTTATCAGAAAAACATAACATAGCAACTCTTGTACGACCCTCGTACGGTGAACTTTTTTTTAGTATTTTTAAAATCGCAACAGTCAAAAGTTAGCTAATAGTATGTAGTTGATGCACGATTTTTTTGATAATTTTTTAATGAATATTTGATTTTTTACTAATTTGCGAAGTGGACATATCCTGAAAATAGAATTTTGGCTGTGCTACCCCTACAAATTTTGGAAACTAATTGATTTGTTTTTCTATAATTTTATAATTTTGTAGAATGGAGTCTAGTTTCTAAAAATGTAATTTATTTGAAAAATTGATGAACGGTTAATTTATAACGAAAAAAATACCAAACACTGCTTTTTGGCAAAAAAAAGACATACAAATAAAATAAATTATGGATGAAAGACTTAACATCTTCATAAAGTGAAAAAAATTACATCATTGGATAGCTAAGAGATAACCCAACATTACCCATGTGCTCGATTTTTTTGATATTGAACCACGTGCAATCTCGACGGTGAGCACGAACTCGATTATGAGAAATATGGTGGATTTTTTAAAAACACGTCTCTGGTCGTTGGGAATGCCCTCCAAACCTTTGTGTTGGAATTCCAAGGCAATACCAAGCTTAAAGTTCGGTAATTCTCAAAACAAGATATAACTCGAAAGCGCTATAACGCGAGCGCACTATAACGAGAGCACGTTATAACGCGCTTGTGTTATATCTCACTTTGACATGGTTTTTGCTTTTGTGGGGAACATGTCTACTAACCCATAATGCGAGTGCATTATAACGCGCTCGCATTATGTCTTACTTTATGTTAAATACAAATATATTAATGTATGCTGATATATTTTTATGTACATGTATGTATGTATGCTTGTATGGATGTAAGATTATATGTACAAATGTATTATGCTTGTATGTCTTTAGACGAAGGGAGAATTTAGAGAGAGTCTAGAGAGATGGAAAGGGGGTTGAAGTGAGAGTTTAAGAGAGAGGGAGTGGGAGAGAAGGGGTTGGATTGAGGGGGACTTAGCTAGGTAGGTGGGAGGGATAGAGGGAGTGAGAGAGAGAGAGGGGGGGTCAAAGAGAGAGAATTGATGGAGAGGGAGAGAGAGTGGGAGAGTGAGAATTGAGGGAGAGGGAGAGAGAGAGAGAGAGAGACAAAGAGAAAGAGAGGGTTATGTAGGTAGGGTGCAAAAGGGAGAGACTTGAGAGTGTGAGGGGGGTGAGAGGGAGAGACTTGAGAGATGGGTAGTGAGAGGGAGTGTGAGAGGGTGGTAGGGGTTGATTGAACGAGAGGTATGCAGAAAGAGGGAGACGGTAGATAGAGACAATTAGAGAGGGTGGGAGGGAGCGAAGGAGGGAAGGAGGGAGAGGTGAGATGCATAGATAGAGAGAAAGTGATAGGGGTTGAGGGTATAGGGTTAAGGGATTGGGATGGAGGACCTATAGGGTTGATGGTTTCTAGGGTAGTAGGGTTTAAGGTTTGAGGGTTGATGGAATAGGTTTGATGGTAGAGGGTATTTGGTTGAGGGTATAGGGTAGAAGGTTTAAGGTTTAAGCGTTTAGGGTTGAACGGTTTGGGGTTAAGGGTTTACTTGGTTGAGGGTAGAGGGTTTAGGGTATAGTTTTGAGGGTATATGGTTGAAGGATTAGGTTTAGGGTCCAATGTAAGGGGTAGAGGGTTTAGGGTTTAAGGATCGAGGATTGAGGGATTAAGGGTTGAGGGTTGAGAATTGAGAGTTGTGTGTTTAATGTATAGGGTAAAGGGTAGAGGGTTTAAGGGTAGAGGGTTGAAGATTGAGGGTTTAAGGTATAGGGTCAGGGGATTAGGGTTTAGGGTCCAATATATAGGGTAGAGGCTATAGGGGTTGAGAGATTAAGGGTTGAGGGATTAGGGTTTAGGGTAGAGAGTATTGGGTTGATGGTAGAGGTTAGAGGGTAGAGGGTAAAGGGTTTAACAGTTTAGGGTTTAAGGGGTTAGGGTTGAGGGTCGAGGGTTTAGGTTGAGTGTTTAAGGGTTTAAGAGTTGAGGGTTTAAGGGTCAAGAGGGTTGAGGGATTAGGGTAGAGAGTTTACTAAGTGGGTTTGAGGGTTGGGGGATTAGGGCTGAGGGTAGAGGGTATAGGATTGGCGGTAGAGGGTAGAGGGTTTATGGGTTAGGGTTTAAGGGTTTAGGGTTTAGGGATGAGGGATTAATAGGTTATAGAGTAGAGGTTATAGGAATTGAGGGATTAGAGTTTAAGGGTTGAGGGTTGAGGGATTCAGAGGGTATAGGGGTTGAGGGATTAAAGTTTAAGGGTTGAGGGTTGAGGGTTGAGGGTTGAGGGATTAATAGGGTATAGGGGTTGAGGGATTAGGCTTTAATGGCTGAGGGGTGAGGGTTCA